>OY288205.1:17836813-18471234 GCA_958449745.1 Ochropleura leucogaster | reverse complement strand
TAATTGAATTTTATTTTTTGATGAATGAAATCAGCAAACAATAACCTCTTCTAGTTTAGAAGTCGGCTTAAATGTAGTATTTCTTTAGGGTAGGTGGAAAGATGATGTTTATACGGTGGATGGTAGCTGTTACAAGACACTTGTCATTTTCAATCTTAAAAAACAGGGCATAAGATTGAAAGTGGTGATGCTAATGAGTGGGTTAGTACAGTAGTACTCATTGACGTCACCAGTTTCTATCAGTCCAAGCTGGTGAAGTGGTGATGATAATCCTTACTAATATTATAAAAGCGAAAGTGAGTTTGTTTGTTTGTTACCTCTTCACGCTTTAATGGCTACACCGATTTTGATGAATTTTGGTACAGAGATAGTCGGGAACCAGGAGACCGGACATAGGCTACTTTTTATTTTAAAAAGTGGGATGTGAGGGACGCAAGGGGAACTGTGTTACCCCGAATTTAACGCGAGCGAAGCCGCGGGGAAAAGCTAGTGGACAAATAAAAAATCTGTCAAAAGGGGGTATGAGTGCACTGTTCCCTTAAACTTTGCACTTATTTATACGCTTATGCGACACGACACATCACGACATTAAATTGATGTACGTCTGTGAGGACGAGCATAAACCTTTCTCATTTTTTTTCTCTTCCTCGTTATAGAGCGGGACGGAGTGTCAGACTTGTACTGACTTAACCCCACCCATGTTACTTCTTTTGCCCTTTATGTTCGGGAGCCGCGGTAGCTCTTTCGAACAACCTTTAACACCTTGGTGTGCCCTGAATTAACACAAAGGCAAATTGTTTTAATCCGGGTATATGCGGGTAATCCCCAGGATGCAGGTACCTTATACAGCCTAGTTTAGCAGTTCAAAAATAAACAATGAAGTTAAACACACTAACAAAAGCATGAATGAAATACAAACACTTAACTATACCTACAAAATGTATGAGAACATTATGTATTCACGTAATTTAACAGTTAAGATAATTATGGTCGCTACATAATTATATGGCGGGATTAATGTATGAGATTAATGTGTGAACGTTTTATTTATTACTAGCTTCTGCCCGCAGCTTCGCTCGCGTTAAATTCGGGGTAACCCAGTCCCCTTTGTTATTTATTGTAATAGCAATGCTAAGTTTTCCCTTTTCTTCCCTCATTTCTCACTTTAAAAAAAATAAAATAGCCTATGTCCGTCTCCAGGGTCTCAACTATTTTTGTATGAAAATTCATCAAAATCGGTTTAGCCATTTAGGCGTGAAGACGTAACAAACAAACTCACTGTCGCTTTTATAATATCAGTAAGGATCTCTGCAATATGAAGGTACGGGTCGTCGTCGTCACCCATTCAATTTTAGAGATCCTAGCCAATAGCATAAAGTCCATGTAATAGGGACGAGCCTATTGCCAGCAACCGGTCACAAATCCAATACCGTCGGAATGCAACCCAGGACCTTATGAGCAGCAGTCGCGATGACTAGACCAACGAAGTAGTCAAATGAATAAGTTATCATTTATTTCGTAAAACATAAATGGGTTTACAAGTAGTAAGAAAATGTTCACTATGTTTTGCCAATAGATGGCGTACAAATTATGGCAAAAAAACAAGCAAAATAACATAATTATAAATTAAATTAGGAAGTTGGTTAATGTGGTGTTAATCACGTGAATGTTGTCAGTATCATTAATTAAAAATTAAAAACATGCTAAATATCACTTTATCAACTGCCCTTTTTCCAAGTATCGTTGGAGTCGGCTTCCAGTCTAACTGGATGCGATTGTCTATCTCACCTCCACAACCCAGTTAGTACTGGGTAATATGAAACCTCTTGGAAAGACTGGTTGTCAGACTTCTAGCACTTGTTAAGACTCTCAAAGATCGATAAATGACAGCTGGGATAACCGGCTAAACGCGGCGCCGAGGTAACTCGGTATCTTAGAGGTGACCCATCCACAGGATCACCCACGCAGCGCGGCTTAATCTGAAGATAGACTTGAGTTCATATTGTTTAGCCACGATATTATTTTCACTATAATATTACAAATGAGTATATACAATAGGCAAAGACTACTAATACCCTTATAAGGAAGGTTGAAAGCCCTTCCAACCCGTCGATCACTGTTAGCTATCATACGCGGTTTCACCCGCGTCTTTAGTTGCTTTCCCGACCCCGTGGGTAGTAGCGTTGAGTAGTTGTAAAGCCTATGTTACTTCCTGAAAATATAGCTTCCCATTCATGAAAAATGGTTAAAATCGGTCCAGTATTTTTAAAGCGGATTCGAAACAAACAAAAAATCTTTCCTCTTCATAATCTAATATATAAAATTCTCGAGTCACAGTTTTCGTTCCCATACTCCTCCGAAACGGCTGGACCGATTTGAACGAAATTTTGTGTGCATATCGGGCAGGTCTGAGAATCGGCTAACATCTATTTTTCATGCCCCTAACCGAGCTGGGCACAGCTAGTATTGGTATAGATTAACTCAAGTTAATAAGTATCTTATATTCTTCGTGACTTCAAACAGGTTTGAGGAATGGAAAAACAAAACCTTCTTGCAATACGTTGCTAGCTCCAGTCGACATTTTTCATCGCAAACTACATACCAGTAAACTCACTAAAATGAATAAAAAAATGTAGTTGTCATGGAATGTGGACTCATTGTGCCGATAGTCATATCTGCCAATGGCTTATTTCCCAAGAGTCTTGACCAATAGGAGGCTCTCGTTAGGCAGCTGGATCAAGGGCTTGATACAGAAAGCGGTACTCCTGGACACGGCTCGTATTGTTATGTTTCTTTCTCTGGAGCCCTGACCGCGCGCTTTGATTCTGTTTCCAATACCGGTGGGCTACTATTTTTTGTATTTTTGAATGTTTTTTTTTTTTTGTTTTATGTTTATTTTAATAAGGAATATGTAAGAATACAAATAATATGTGTAAAAATGAATAAATGAAAACCGTAAAATATCTCAAATTGGCACACGAGGTTGTCGATATGTGTCATGTGGATTCGGCAGTCATTGTGTAGTCAGATTCATTGATCAATAGTAAAACTTAATTAATTTTTTTTTTATAGTGTGTTAATGAAAAACAAAATTACTGCTGCAGTTTTGAAGTCAGATAAGACACTCCAGGCCCATGGTTTTTAGTGTGGTTAGTATCAGAATTTTCTTTAAAATATTCCTCAAAAATAGAGGGATGGGGAAACATGCTCCCTATCTCATTAAAAATAATAATACTAGCCTGTAGTGCTCCCACTGCTAAGGAAAAGCCTCTTCTTATACAGAGAAGAAACGAGCATTGAACACCACGCTTGCTCAAGACGGATTGGCGATTTCGGATTTATAATAATCATAAGTACATGTTTCCTCACGATTTTTTCGTTTACTGTCGTCTGTGATGTCTAAATTAACTTAGAAAGTACATAAGAAAACGTCACTTTGGTACTTGCTCGGATTTGAACCCAACAACCTCATGCATGAGAAGCGAGGCGCTTAACCCCTGTGCCATCACGACGGATCTTATCAATCACTAGCTGTTTCACGCGGTTTCACCCACGCTGCTCAGCACCTGTTGGTCGTAGCGTGATGGTATATAGCCTATAGCCTTCCTCAAGAAATGGACTATCCAACACTATAAGAATTTTCCAATTCCAACCAGTAGTCCCTGAGATTAGCGCGTTCAAACAAACAAACAAACAAACTCTTCAGCTTTATAATATTAGTATAGATATCAACGGAGGTTATTATTTTCTCACAGTACAACCTTTCGGCAGTTCGGATTGCAACATCATTGACCTGCAAAAGTTCGTCGACTCCCCAGAATCTGTCACACCTTTTATTAATAACGTAAATAAAGGAATTGTACCGATATAGTTAATTGGTGGGCGTGGGACCAGCTAGTGGGTTAAAATGGGACAATAATGGATGATATAATTTCGGTTCCGATGAACCTATTTTAGCGGAAAGCAAAGTGGTGAAACCATGGTGTTTTAAGGCCGTTAGTTTTTAAAGACTCATACGAATATATTTTTGTTTTTCTTTTAATTAAACTAGCAAAGAAACTAACAAAACTTAAGTGGGTGTGTATTACAACTTGAGTGGGTATTGTATCTTGTGTTCAGTGCCATCTATCGGCAACAGCTTGTACTAGAAATTTTAAGTTAAAATAACTTTAAAGAATTAAAGTTAATAAAAAGATTTTGTAGTAATCTCGAAGCAAATATATAAATTTTATGTGTTGGAGTTAATTTGAACCAATACGAAGACAACTCACATTTAACAACACTTTACATAAGCGTCATCTAGCGTCGAGTAGCCATACTAATAGTTTTATATGTTTTTAGACTTTGTATAGATGGCGCTTTATTAAAAACATGTTTTTTATTAACAAAACCCTTATCCTTACTGAAAGTTATTAAAACGAAGTTAATAGAAAATTTTAAAGTTGTAAGAGAATTAGTTTTTACATTAAAAAAAAAACCTAGACACAACAACAAAAAATAAAACCTACAGAGCATTAAATTTACAATCGCCAGACCAACCCGCGTCCATTAATGGGCGCACCATTGTGGGTGACACTGGCACGCTCATAATGCCTAGTGCCAGCGAAAATGGCAGCTGGCTGGTAAACGGCTACCTACGTCCTTAACACGTGCTGTTGACAATAGACTGAGGTTTTTTTACTGTTTACGTAAGCAATAGTTAAGTGGGGCGTTTATGTGACATTTCGAATTAATTTTGTTAAAATAAAAAGAGAGAGTTGTAATATTCGGGTGAATAGGAACAATATTGGGAAATAGGTACATGAAAAGCTAGGTGTTTGTCCGGCCCGGAACAACCGATGACTGAGTATGCCAATGGTTAACTGCACACAGGACCATTCTAGTCACTGCTCTATTCGATAGATAGAATAATAAAAATAGAAATATAATTATCAAACGCCAAAATACACGCGTCAAATCCTATACCTCATTTATTTATTACTAGCTTCCGCCCGCAACTTCGTTCGCCTGGCATAGTTACTTTGGGCTAACGTTAACTTAAACCCGCGAGATGATCGAAAAAAAAATCTTTCTCTCCGCTTTTCTAACCTCTTTCTCCCCCTTTAATTCCGTCTTTCTCCCCCTTTTCTCACTTTCTTTTAGCTTATTTTCTGCAGCACCCCTTTCTTTTAGCCTATGTCTGTCTCCAGTGTCCCAACTATCTTTGCACAAAAATTCTTTAAAATCGGGTACAAACTCACTTTCGCTTTTATAATATTATAGTAATGATGTAAAATCTGTAGCCCTTCTATGACCTCTTAAAGCAATTCTTATTCCGCTGAGGGAAAGAGACAGAGCTATACAGGGTGTCTAGCACCATCTCTTTCACTCAGTGGAATAAGAATTGCTATAAGATGTCATAGTAGCCCTTCTGGTTCTTCTAACCTGACAAACAGGTGTGTTGCTGGGGAGTATATTCCGTCCCTTCTTCTTCCCCACTAACAGTCTAGGTGGTGACGAAGGGTGGGGGTTCTGGGGGACTGTTTTGTGTAAAGTTTGACTTTGATCCCAACCTGAACGCTCGGATAGGTAGCTTTAGAAACTGTTAATTAAGGCATTGTTTTAATGCTTACAGCATCCGGTTAGATTGATAGCTGACTTTGACATAGCAGATGTAATTCTGTCGTTTCAGCCCACCTTAATGGAAAAAAGGCGTTAATGTATGTATATTATTATTTAACCTGTATCTATGTTATGTTTCCTTAGACAATAACTACCTACCTATTTGTGATAGTTTCAGAATTTCTCATAGTTACTATTAATTGCTACTAAGTTACTTCCAGAACCTGTAAGTGAATACAGAGTCACGTTCCTACATTGATCAATGTCCTGTTAATTACAAACAAACCTAATGAAGATAAGAAAAACTATTTAGTTTCAAGAAAAAAAAAGTCTCTATTGTTAAACCTGGACTAGAAATAACTTTATAATTTGGAGTCGACACGCATGCACGCAAAGACATAAAGAATTTAATCGATTTTCTTCAATTAAAAGATTCATTAAATACCTGTATATTGTAAGAATCATTTAATTTATTATGAACTAGCTTTTGCCCGCGGCTTCGCTCGCGTTAAATTCGGTATAACACAGTACCTGCGACCTGCAGTATTTGCCCTTGCGCCTTATTGATTTGTAATAGCAACGCTAAGTTTTCCCTTTTCTTCCGTCGTTCTCCCTCATATCCCACTTTTTTTTAAATAAAAATTAGCCTATGTCCGTCTCCTGGTTCCCAACTATATCTGTACCAAAGTTCATCAAAATCGGTTTAGCCATTAAAGCGTGAAGAGGTAACAAACAAACAAACTCACATTCGCTTTTGTAATATTAGTAAGAATGGGTAAAATCAATAACTAGTTGATTATAGAAGCGGATGTGTATTCAAAATCTAGTAAAGAAAGTAGATTTCAATAGTTCCTCAAGTGGAAATTTGATTGAATTATTGGTATTTCGTTATTTCCTCGCTTTCACGCATAAGATACCATTTTCAATTGTGTGGCTTCGTTTCTGTTATTTGATTTTATAGTCTATTCTTCACTATTAACGTGTTTATTCCATCATTCAGAAGGCACGCTCTTTTGCCTTTAACTCTGGAAAAATACATGTATCAAGTTGTGTGATTGTGTACAAGTTATCGATAAGCAAAAGAAGTCTGTTTTTTGCAATGTATGTCGTTTAGTTATTGTAACTGAATTAGATGTAAAAGAGATAATCTTCTAACTACTGATAAGATTCCTGAAAATATTTCAATTTTTTTTCTTCGTAATATATTTTTTTAATTGACCATAAGGTGGGTGAACAAAGGCTAAAGCTAAAAGTTTATACGTAACGCCTGCGGAGTTCGCTAGCTAATTTAAATTAACCCTATGTTTTTGCACTCACGTTTATGTTTCAATGAGTTTCACTCGCGTGGTGATAGAGTCTACATTATATCTTTATGAATTGTATCCTATGTGTTATTCTGGTATGTAAGCTATATTATTGTGAAATTTCACCAAGATCCATAAAGTAGTTTTTGCTTGAAAGAGCAACTAACATAGTTACATACATCCTCATAACACTTTTATAATATTAATAGGATTGTCTGACACTTCGGTCGTAAAGGCTATGATTGACATTTTCAGAACAACGCCCTTACTGCTATCTTCACTGAAAAACCCTAGCGAACCCTATCGACATTCATGAGGTCCATTAAAAGTGTCGATCAAGTGACAAATCGACGACACTTCCGTTCGGCCGGCGCACCCAAGTACCTATCAACCTTGCTGACTGGCTCGGTTAAGGCCGTACCCCGCGCATATAACCTTGAGCATTCGTTCCCTTTTTGCCACGCAGGAGTAACAGTACTGAATAATTACTATTTTTTGCAATAAAATTTATCTGTACTATCTATACTTCTATACTAATATTATAAAGCTGAAGTTTTTGTTTGTTTGTTTGTTTGAACGCGCTAATCTCAGGGACTACTGGTTGGAATTGGAAAATTCTTTTAATGTTGGATAGTCCATTTCTTGAGGAAGGCTATAGGCTATATAACATCACGCTACGACCAACAGGTGCTGTTTTGTTTAAGGAGATTTACTAAATAATTACTCAATAAAAATAAATCTACAATAATGGATTGTAGATTGATCGAGTCATTGATGGACGCGGGTGTCATAGCAACGAAAAATGAAATAGCTATTTTACTAAAAATTATTTTGGAAGATCAACAATAATCTACATAGTTTTAACCATACCTACTGTTTCAATACACTAAGCATATTTCAAATAAATATTGGCATTCCCTGTTGAACTTTGGTGTTGTGTGTGCGACTTTCCGTTTTTATCTGCATTCGAAAACGGTTTTGGTGTTTCTCAAATAAGCGGTTTTATTGTATAAATTGAAATGGGACTTTATAATAAGCTGTTTGTGTCGTCTGCTACATTGTGCGTGCGACAATTGCCGGACGTTAAATCTCTAGACTGTTATTTACTAGTCAATTGTGTCAAGAATTTTGTGCTGCCGTAATCAAAACGTGTATTTCGCGTTCAAAAGAAATTTGATGAGCAGTTCCTGGAATATCAGTGGTTTTCACTACGCAACGCGACGCCCGTCTCTCGGCAACGGTAGCCAGGGCTGCGCCAAATTGACAGCATGGTCGGCGCGGCGCCCGTCTGCCTGCGCGACTGCGCTCTAACCATAGCAACCGTTGTCATTGAAATTTTGTGTTTTTTATTTTATTGTAAATAAGTGTTTTTAGTGTTTTCTTTTATTTTAATTTTATAGTTGGTAAGTTTAAGAATTATAACAGTTTTTAATTTATGTTGAGCACTGGCTGTAGCGACGCCGGAATAGTTAGTGCCAGTCAACCTGTCACATCACTGGATGTGCAACTGGTAAGATGCCCTCATTGCTCCCAGGCACGTTTTTTTAAAGGCGAAAGGGGACTTAAAATCCACTATGGCAAGGTCCACAAACCCCATAGTGTACCTCTGTGTCCCCCAGCCTCAACCTCGTCATCAACTCCTTTAGAACAAACTTTGTGGAAAACATTATCTAAATTCAAAAATTCCATTCCGGTTCTTAAAAGAGTTCCCCGGGGCGCGAGGCACTCTGTTGCTCAGTGTTTAGCTCGTTGTGTCCGTCTCGCGACTCAGGAGAACTCACAACATGCTTGGGAGCAGTTACTCACATTCCCTTATAGGATTCTACATGTCCAAAAAAATTTGGCAACCCAAAAATCTTTAACTAACCAAATTAAAGAAAACTGCAACAATTCGACCCGTATTTTAGATTCCAAATTGCCTTTTTCTTTTAACCAGAATGGTATTTGTGCTCATGTGGAATCCAAATTAAGCGAGGGTGACGTCAGGGGGGCGGCCAGATTACTGTTCAGCAGTGATGTGATGGCGCCTTATTCTCCAGAGACGCTTTTAGCCCTGGAGAGTAAACACCCAGCGCCTGCGGATGGTCTCAACTTCCCCGACCCTCCCACACGGCCCGACCCTCTCGTTCAGGATTCACCTTTTTTTTCTATTACTCCCCCACAGTTGACCGCAGCCGTGAGCTCTTTCCGGAGTGGTTCTGCCGGCGGCCTCGACGGCTTGACTCCTCAACATTTGAAAGATTTGTTGAGTTTGGGCGCCGGGGAAGCTGGTGAGTCGCTCTTGAAGGAGCTTGTGGTTCTGGTCAACTTAATGCTCTCCGGCGGCGTGAACGATGCCGTCGTCGATGTTTTGTATGGGGCCAATCTGTGTGCCCTCCGCAAGAAGGATGGCGGCATTCGTCCTATTGCCGTCGGTTGCACCTACAGGCGTATGGCAGCCAAAATTTGTTGCAAGCTTTACAGCGAATCGCTTGCAACTAAGTTCCAGCCCCTTCAACTCGGTTTTGGTTCCAGAGGGGGTTGTGAAGCTGCCGTACATGCCTTATCCTCTTTTTTAAATTCTAAAAAAGGTGAGATCATCCTCAAGGTTGACGTGAAAAACGCTTTTAACTCCGTTAACAGGGACACTTTGTTGACTGAAGTGAAAAAAGAACTTCCCGAAATTTATGGTTTCATGTGGCAATGTTATAGACATCCATCAAAATTATTGTTCAAGGACAATGTTTTGGAATCTGCAGTTGGCTGCCAACAAGGTGACCCTCTCGGGCCTGTCATTTTCAGTTTAGCTATTCACCCCATAATCAAAAAATTAAATTCAAAATTCAACATTTGGTACTTGGACGATGGAACTTTAGGAGGTGATGTTGACACTGTTTTGAATGATCTGAAACTACTAAAACAGCAATTTAAATCTATTGGCCTTGACCTTAATCCCTCAAAGTGCGAAATTTACCTTTCTGACATTACCGACAGACAATTGACTATAGATAAATTTAATGCAATAGCCCCAAACATCAAAATTTTAGAAAAAAGTTCCCTTCACCTCCTAGGTTCTCCTATTTTAGAAGAAAGTTTTTCATCTTTCATCGAGAACAAAATCAATCATTTTATTGATATTTCGGACAGACTATCTCAAATTAATTTGCATTCGGCGTTCACCCTGTTAAGATACTGCTGTTTTGGTCCAAATTTTATGTATTTTCTGCGTTGTTCTCCACTTTGGAAGCAACCACAACATTTGGACAAAATTGATCAAATTATTCGCAATACTGTATCTTCCATTTTTAATATGGCCTTGGATGACCGAGCGTGGCTACAAGCCACCCTGCCAATTCGTTTTGGTGGCCTCGGCGTCCGCAAAATTTCCAGTGTAAGCTTACCGGCATTCCTGTCTTCCGTCCACAGCACTGAAAAGCTGACCAGGAAAATTTTAGCTCTCTCCCTGGTTGACTCGGAAGTGCCGTGCTTGACCGACGCAGAGGATGCCTGGAAAATGGCTTGCCCGGACTCGGATCGGCCCGTGAACCCGTTTTCCCAGAGACAGTGGGATGAGCCGCTCTGCAGGTTGGTACGGAATAACCTTATTAATACGTCCACCAATTCTGCTGAGCGTGCCCGCTTGCTGGCTGTGGGTGAGTGGGAATCGGGCCTCTGGCTACAGGCGTTACCGTCACCTAACATAGGTACTTTGTTGGGTGACACAACCTTCCGGCTCGCTACGTGTTTGCGATTGGGTGCACCCTGTGGGGCTCCGCATCGCTGTCAATGTGGGGAAGCAGTCGACTGTCTCGGACACCATGGCCTTTCCTGCAGTAAAAGCGCAGGTCGTATTGCTCGGCACGCTTGCATTAATGATCTCATCCGTCGTGCTCTTGCCACCGCCGGGGTGCCAGCTGTTTTAGAACCAACTGGCTTGGTACGCGTCGATGGAAAGAGACCAGATGGTATGACCATAATGCCATGGAAGTTGGGTAGATCTTTGGTGTGGGATGCAACTTGTGTCGACACCCTTGCACCATCCCATCTTCCTAGTACGGTGGGTTGCGCTGGAGCTGCTGCTGCAGGTGCTGAAAACCTCAAACGGCGCAAATATCACAATTTGATTGGTAATTATGTTTTTGAGCCGTTTGGGGTTGAAACACTAGGGCCATGGGGTCCGAGTGCCCATGTAGTATTTCGAGAAATCGCCAAGCGGTTGGTCGATTCTTCTCGTGACCAGAGGGCTGGCCTGTTTTTTGCACAAAAAATAAGCATTGCCATCCAACGCGGTAATGCTGCCAGCCTTCTGGGCACTTTACCTGTTGACGGCGATACGGACGAATTTTTTGACGCCCTGTAATTTTCTGTATATATTTTTTTTTTTTTATTATTAGTTTGTGTATATTTATAGGTTGTATATTTATTTAGTAATTAATTTAATTATAATATAACATTGAATAAAGTTATAACAATAATGGAATCAAGATTATAAAGAAATTTAATGTATTTTTTTTTTCGTTTTAAATAAGAAGTAGATAGCTCCAGAAAACTGCACAAAAACGACAAAGGAGGCGCCTTAAGTATCCATATTTATGAGTATACGTCTCTTCATTACTCGTGGAAAAACTGACGCCTTTAATGGAACTGCTACCCTACCATGACGTGTTAAAGCAGAACGTATTCCGCTGAGGGAAAGGGACAGAGCTATACAGGGTGTCTAGCACCATCTCTTTCACTCAGTGGAATAAGAATTGCTATAAGATGTCATAGTAGCCCTTCTGTTCTTTCCTATTATCTGACTACGAACTGAAATCTTTTCTTAACCGACTTTCAAAAGGAAGACGTTATCAATTTGTCTGAATGTTTCTTTTGTGTGTATTCAGCGTTATCTTTGACAATTGTGAATAAATTTCGATGGTTATTTTTTGTTTGGAAGAGTATTGTGCCGCGGTGGTTCCGTTTTTACGCGACTACCAAAAGGAGGGTTATGTTTTTCGAGCGTAGATATGTATGTCTGATTCTTCGGCATGCCCCACAGCCTATCTCAGTTATATATATATATATTTTTTTAATTAATAATAATATAATAAAATCCTGAAACTAAAAAGAAAACTTGAGAGGTGTCAAGGAACACCCGGATAGAACGAAGTTATTATTTATTATGTACAAAAAACCTGTATACCAAAACAAATAATCGTCGCGACACCACACTTTTCAATTCAAAATGGAAAGACGAAACGAAAATAGCTGGCTTGCTTTCTAAGAAAGAGCGAGAGAAAAACAGACAGACAGCGAAACACGCGCACGCCGCACAGCTTACAACCATTTCAAAAAGTGTCTATACAACTTCTGGTCTTAATTTTTTCTGTCTAGCTCCTTTCGAAACGCGCGATAAGGAACTTCGTTCCAATAAAAAACAAGCAGCCGGGTTTTTGTTTTATATATCTATATATCACTTTGTTGACCAAAGTTCTCGCCTTTTAAAAATCAAAATAATCTGGTTTAGGTAGATGTCCATCTTGGCGAAGTCCAATCTCTAGACAATCTGAGTTAATTACCTTATTAATTACTGATACGAATTATAATCTTGCATAACAATATAAAAATAGTAGCCTGGGTGGAGCTGGGTAAACAGCTACATTATCTGCCGGGTATTTGAAACAGCTTTAGCTTAGTGCCAACCTAGTTTTAAATTCGGCTTAGCCTAAGAGCCATGTGCTCCCATTTCACTCGGTACAAGCATATTCACTCAGCAGCCGACTGCACCAGCTAAGCCTTATGTTAGTTCAAAATAAAATATATGGAAGTGCTGTTTATGCTGGAAGGTCAGAGCACCCTTTTTATGTGGATGTGAAATTGACGCGAATCGAATGCGGATTGATGACACGTCGTAGGTTCGATCCCCGCACGGAACATTTTTTTGTATGGCCTATAGACAGTTGTTCTGGGTCTAGCTGTTTGTGTATGTGAGTTTAAATGTTTGTAAACGCATCCAGGATACAGGAAAAAGTCCTAGTGTGGGGCAAATAAAAAAAAAAAACAACTTCTCCCACACTGGGCGGAGCGGGGGGGAGTTACAGACTTGTACTTACTAAAACCCACCCATTTTCCTTCTATTGCCATTTATGTTCCGGGCCGCGGTATCTCTTTCGAAAAATCCGCAATATTGTAGGGCTATTCTCTAAGAATACATCGTCGAGCTTAGCGCTGCCGGAGCGTCAAGTTTTATAGAGAGTCGACTAGGTTTGGCGCTGCTCTCGAGGCGGTATTCTTATAGTTATAACATAACATATCGACATAATTATGTATAAAAAATGGCTTTCTAGAACATCACCTTTGTCACAAAAAAGAGCTATAATAGAATACGTGTAATCCACTGAGCAATGTGTGCTCCTGGTTAGATATAGCACCATGTTGCATATTCAACAATTAGGCGTTTAGCACACAAAGCGTGTTGTATCGCGTGCGTCGATCTAGTTTGCCGAGTGCCGAGACGATACAATTGGCTCTGTACTTAGAATACCAACTAATGTTTGACTTTCTTCAAGAAATTCTTGTATCTGTCTGCCTCGTTAGTCGAATGGTCGCAAGCGCGACTACTGAGCGATGAGATCTTGGGTTCGATTCCAGGACAGGCTTAACGTCATTGGCTTTTTCTTTCAGGAATTTCTTTGTAGCAGCCTTGGAGTTTGGACTTGTGCCTGGTTGATAGGTCGACGGACACATCTCATCATCATCATAAGGAACTTAGAACCTCAAACCGCGTCGGGCGCCGCAAATCGACTCTCGGTCACCGTAGATGCGGGGCTGTGGACGGTGAGCAATGGGTAGCTCACCGTCCGTGTTTCTAGTTATGACAGGCGGTGTCGACGTTAGTGTTCCACACGTGCCTAACCGAGATGTCAGCAAAGCAGAGGGACCTGCCAGGGACACCGCCTGCCGGGGTTGCGGGTTGTTCGAAAGAGATACCGCGGCCCCGGAACGTAAAGGGCAAAAGGGAACATAGATGGGTTTTAGTTAGTAAAAGTCTGAAACTCCCCGTTCCGCCCAAAGCAGGAAAAGCTGTAAAAAATGATTTCCCGTCGGTAAAAAAATCAAAAGAAAAATAATGTGAAAACTTTGTATGGTTTGTTTAACCAACCAATTCGTGTATACATGATATTTGAACCAACAATTTACTTCACTTACAATCTAATATTTGCACAAACTTAGAACGTGTCTGTTAAACTATGTGACGACAAAAAATAAACAATATAGAAGAGAAAATCGTTTATTATTTATGTTGAAAGATACCAAGACATGTTTATTGTTTATTTTGCAACGTTATATCTACGTGGAACCATTTAAATTGATAATTAGCATTAGTTTCCAATTTTTTTTTTTTTGATATATAATAGTATTTTTCCTAATTGAGTTTTTCAAGGTAAGAAAAATTGACGGCACGGTTGGCGCAGCGGCTGACCGATTGACTGTTGCGCTGGGTATCGCGGCTTCGATTCCCGCACCACAACTAATATTTGTATGGCGTACAAGTAGTTGTTTCGTTTCTTGCTGTTTGGGTATGTAAGTTTAATTGTTTGTAAACGCATCCACAATACAGGAGAAATACTTAGTGTTGTATTAAAATTTATCTTAGAGAAAAATCTACGTTATCAGAAAATGATAAAAAAGGTTACATCTCATTGAATAAATCCATCTCTTAAGTTAACTAGAGCATAAACCAATTTTGTTTTCCGCTTTTAAGTGTTTTTAGAGTTCCGTACCTCAAAAGGAAAATACGGGACCCTTGTAGGGTCACTTAGTTGTTCATCTAAGACGGGCCTGTTGGTCTAGTGGTTAGTGGCCCTGACTGCTGAGCCGGAGGTTGTGGGTTCGATTCCCACCCAAGACAAACTTTGTGTGATGAGCATGATTGTTTGTTCTGTGTCTGGGTGTGATTTATCTATAATATGTATTTATTTATAAATTATATAAGTGTGTATATCAGTTGTCTGGTTACCATAACACAAGCTCTGCTTAGCTTGGGATCAGATAGCCGTGTGTAAGCTGTCCCAAGATATTTATTTATTTATCTGTCTGTCTGTCAAGACCCTTTATCTCGTTAACGCGTGAAGATATCGAGTTAAAATGAAAACTATACACTCAAACCTGTGGTCTCTTAGTGCTGTGAAACCTCAAATCCTCTAACTTTACGCAATCAAAAGATATGGCTGTTTATTTCGCAAGTTTGTAAGGCCATCTCGGTCCGCGCGTAATCAAAGATATGAGAAGAGAAGCAAAGCAGAGGGGCCTGCCAGGGCCACCGCCTGCCTAGGTTGCGAGTTGTTCGAAAAAGAGACCGCGGCCCCGGAACATAAAACGCAATGTAAGGAACATTGGTGAGTTTTACTCAGTACAAGTCTGACACTCCCCCTCGCTCCAGAACGGGGGAAGTTATTTGATGGTTCGACATCCAAATAAAAGGCATAATAATTGGTATTTTTAATCTATTATACAGTTTCAATTGCATGAAATAAAGACCCGCTATGCTGCAGATTACCGTTGCTGTCATGTGATTTCATAGTCTAGTCTTTACGATTCAAGTGTTCAATTCATCGTTTAGAGTGCACGCTATTCCTTTAGGTCTAGAAAAATACATGTTTCAAATTGAGCACATAAAATACAGTCAATGTTTACAAGCGTCGCATGATACACTGCCCTATAATTGCCTCTTAAATGACATTTCCGGGAAGATGGGTTCTATCTTTTGTATCGATACAACGCATCAACAAACTGATGTTATTAAAATAATGGAGACCTTTATTTTCATTTTGACAACAAAGTGAGTTTGTTTGTTTGTTACGACTTCACGTCTAAATGGCTAAACTGATTTTGATGAATTTTGGTACAAAGACAGTTGAGACCCTGAAGACTGACATAGGCTATTTTCATAAAGTGAGAAATGAGGGACAAATAGGAAAGAAAAGGGAAACTTAGCTTTTCTATTACAATTTAATAAACAAGGCGCAAGGCCAAGAACTACAGATAACAGGTACCTGTAAATCAGGAAAGGGCAACTGTGTTAATCCGAATTTAAGCCAAGCCGTGGGCAAATGCTAGTATTTAGTAAGTTTTGTTAAGTTTTCATAAAGCATGTCTCTAATTTTATAAAGATCTTGTCAATTATTTCGATCATTTCTATTTTTAACCAACCCATTAAGTTCCTAATAAATTAAGGCAAACACATTTAGAACTCCGTTTACACAATAAAGCGGCTGGATTGAGCAGTTTACGCGTCCCTTTACATTTGTTTAAACATCGGGTTTCTTCCCACGAAGTGACGTTCAAGAAAGCGCTAAAATGCTGCAATATTTAATTGATAGCTTGCGTAATGCGTAAATAGTGCAAGAAAGGATCGAAACATCACAATTATGTGTGGTTTTCAAAAAAAGAACGGCGAAGATCAATTTAAATATAAAATAGTGGCAGCATGAATTACAGTGCAGATGTGGGAAATTTTCCCATACTGGAAACCTATCAGTCAATTATAATTATGTATTTCATAATCCCTAATTTTTAAATACACTACTTGTTTACTCAATTTCTAAGACGGATATTTAGATACCTTATTTACCTATCTATTATTAAATCGATAACCAAATTAAAACCAAATTCTTCATGAAACATTCCATATTATGTTAATCAGAATTTGCCGAAACAAAGTAACTCTAGGTTACACCTGTGAATATATAATTAAATTCATGTTTTCCATGAGCAGCTTGAACTAATATAATAAGTGTGAAGAATGATCATTAATGTTTGTTAGCGACACCTAATTGAACCCCTGAATAGCGTATTGTATAATTTAACCCTTTGGTTAAAGTTGCTTAAAGCTCTGAAACTCGACCGAAATCGATTCTTTTTTTTCGATAATTTGTCTGAGATCTACGAATGTGTAGCAGGACATACGCGAGCTCTAAACGCGGTCATCGCAATTTGCCTTTGTTCTTTACTTGGATCAGTAGATACGTAGCGATTTTAGAATTTTGTCGTTTACGTCATTTAAATACGCGATGACCGACGACGATACAGCCCGGCTGTATGGTCGTTGGCGATGACTCAATCTCATTAATCGATTGACCACTACGTAAACAAAACCGTCAAAAGTTTATTACGAAATTAGATTTCTCTTTATCAGAACATGTGTTAAATAGCCTATTAAATTATTCACTATTACAGCATATTCATTAGATTGCCTAAACCAGTTGTTATATTTTTAGCACGTATATTGCGACAAATGATAAAAGCGGGCGAAAGACTGAAGAACAAAGTGGAACCGGGCTCGCTGAAACGCTGACACATAATGCTATATGCCACGCCTTTGTCGAAAACAAAAGAAAAGCAGAAACTTGTTTTTTTTTTTAACACAAGGCTGTTTTAATGTGGATTTTTAGTTCTACGAAATGAAAACTGTCAAAGCGTCATTTTAGGCCAATGCATACAGATTACCAAGAGCTCGCGTGCTAGTCTAATTGAGCCTAATTC
This sequence comes from Ochropleura leucogaster, assembly GCA_958449745.1. Classification (NCBI taxonomy): domain Eukaryota; kingdom Metazoa; phylum Arthropoda; class Insecta; order Lepidoptera; family Noctuidae; genus Ochropleura; species Ochropleura leucogaster. The sequence continues at coordinate 18,453,826 of OY288205.1, read as the reverse complement.
GATACAACACCCGCCACCGAGCCCTACGGAGTGCGCTTGCGACACGCGCGATCATCTATATCCTCTACCGGTCCTGTGTTCTGTTTTATATTAATACTGATTCGGCTAGAGACTGTATTGATCAAAATTGAGGACAAAAGAATCTCACCTCGAGGGAAGGTAATTGATTAGAAACAAAATTTTATAGAACCAACGTATGATCGCAAATTTTAACCAGAGATGAATCATGGACTTCTAATTTTAACAAATTCAATAATGAGCATATTTAACAAAAGTTCTAAAAAAAACACAATTATTCTTAAAATACCAAACTAATAATCATTTGAAGACATTGAAACAAGAGAATAAAAATGAAAATACTGCGTTTTGAAGGACTGTAAAGTTCTTGCAAAAACAATAAATAATAGAATCCCATGGAAGAACCCTGGGGGAAAAAAAGACTTCACTTTCAAGAGGATTCGTTCGAGTCAGTCGTTCCTGGATGCTGGCTGATCGTAATATCTTCTTCTAATAAGTAAAATTCTTGTGTCACAATGTTCGTTCCAATACTCCTCCGGCTTGACCGATTCATATGTTTTTTTTATGTATATTCAGTAAGTCTGAGAATCAACTACTATTTTTCATACTCCTAAATGATAAGGAGGACCTCAGCAGCGGGTGAAACCGCACAGTTAGTACACATATAATTGTTTCTTTTTCTAAATGTAATAATAAACACTGTTGTCTGTATTGAAGAAGAAATAACTTCACTCTATTCGTGTTCGTCACCCACGCTAATAAAACCTCTCTTTACAGCCCGTTAAACTAGTAATTACAATGATATCGTCCATTGAAGCGTTAAGATTAATGCTGCTCATAAACGATTTGTTTGTCTAATCCTCGGCGGTCATAATTGTACCACTAATGGCTTGGGGCAGACTGTTGGGCATTTCGACGACAAGATATGCTGTTGTTTTGTTTGTTGCTTAGCGACAGTGAAGATTTAGATACTCAGAACGTCTGTTCTTTGGAACAAAATGCCCTCAGAAGGTCGGTTATGAGGGTCATGGCACTCCCTCCCCCCTTCTGGGCAGGGTTCAGGACCTAGGCACCACTAATTAAAATTGTTAAACAATATTTCTATTTTTTTAATTTCAGAAACTTCGAATTCTTAAAAACTTCTACTTTTAATTCTACAATGTTCATTGCGTGATATAGGTTGTCTTGTCGAGGTGGCGATCCTCTATGAAGATGATTAAACAATAATATAACGATATTATATTATAGTTCACCCGCTGCTTGGGTATCCTTTCACTTAAGAGATTTTATATCTATACTATATACTATATATACTATAATATTATAAAGCTGAAGAGTTTGTTTGTTTGTTTGAACGCGCTAATCTCAGGGACTACTGGTTGGAATTGGAAAATTCTTTTAGTGTTGGATAGTCCATTTCTTGAGGGAGGCTATAGGCTATATAACATCACGCTACGACTATCAGGTGCTGAGCAGCGTAGGTGAACAGCTAGTATTAAATATATCCGTATTTTATTTTTTATTTGACGACATTTTATTAATACTAATTTCGTTCAAAACTCTCGGAATGCTATGGATAAGTGTGTTTCACAATTTAGGTCCTGAGTTATTTATGGTATCGTTAATTTTGTACGGTGTTTCAAAGGTCTATGGGACTATAATATATTAAGTTTCATGATAGGTCAAGTGTTGCTCGCGGGCAGTCTTACAACAATGCTAACAATTCTTAAACTAACAAAATGTTAACGTTTGTTAACTTCTAATCTTATTTTACGTTTTGTAAAGTAAGCAATTAGTTATTGTCGGGCCTTCTCTGTCCTCTCATGCTTAAGTAATAACGCTGTAACAATAACATTGTCAAACCAAATGATTTTAAAACAGAAACCATAGAGGTTCATGGCGGTTCTTCTCCATAGAGATATAGATGATAATAGGCCTATGTAAAATAAAAATATTTTGATTTTGAACAGATCGGCATCGGGACCCCGTCTAAGTAAATAGCCATGTTTTTTTTTGGTCTTGGGTTTAAGCTAGGCTTGGCCTGAATGTCAGACAACCAGTCTTACTAAGACGTCTCGTATAACCAAGTGTTACCTGGGTTGTGGAGGCCAAAAAAGCAGTCGCTCCGTGTAAAATAGTGGTATTCAGCTGCATCCGGTAAGAAAATCTTGTTTTTTGTGTAACCGTGTTTGCCGACTGAAATTTTGACATTATCTACCAAAGTCGGGTTCTAGCAAAGGGTTGCTTCCAAATAAGTCTCATTAATTCGGAACACGACTGGCCGATGCCGACACAACAATAAAAGTGAAAAATAAAAACTTAAAATTAAACAATAAAATGCAACACTGTGTATTCCAAATAGGTCCAGTACAGCAAAAAATGCCGAAACTGAACATGAATGGCGTGGAATTGAACATGTCCTCGCCTGTCTCATCATAATATCATGCTTTTGCATACTCAGCATAATTTATATTACCAAGATTCGATTATTTGCTTAGCTTTTCAGTAGGCTGGCAAAAGATTTATCGCTATAGAACTTTCAGAACGTACTGTTATCACGAAGGCATGAGTTTTTCAACAGCAGCCATTAGGGATGGGCTGGGCTACTTTTAGCTAATTGGATCAATTTCTTTTGGCCTAACGATTTTATATTTACAATAAATTCGGAGCTACCGTTGCTTAGCAATCTGTAATTATTATTCTAAGTTACATTTTTATTTATCACACTATTTTTATAAAGGCGATTTTTTTTATGTGTATGTGTGTATCTACTTGAATTCGGATGAAATTTATTATCAGGATAGTTAAGCTATTGCATAGCTTCTATAGCGGGCCTCGAGCGCGGGGACCGAAACCAGAAATTTCGTAACGAAAAAAAACCTGACGCTCCCCACTCCGACGGGCACGGAGGTGTGGCTTGTCTAATGTCGTTTACACAATACGGTCAGTTATTTCAATCCTGTTTCTAATGTTCTAATAGCCTGTTTGGTAGAGAATCGGATAGTCAATCGACATTACGCTGGATCAAACTCAAGGTCTTGATTTTCTTTTTGCGACTTCTTTTCATTGGAAGTAAGTACTTTTTAACTATTATATTTACTTTTTTATTTATTTTCTAAGTTGATAAAAAATGTTTCTTTTTCCGACTTCTTTTCATTGGAAGTACTTTTTAAATATTTTATTTAAATTGTTTTTATTTATTGCATAAGTTGATAAAAAAATGCTATGCAATAGCTTTACCGCGGCAGTCCCCGAGTGCCACACGTATTTTTTTTTTTATTCTAGATTAATAGATAGGAAACATTTGATTCTGGATAAAGGGATCAAATTCAAATAACTCAATTAGGTTTTTTCACCGCGGGTCAAACCACGGATTGCAGCTAGTTATAAATAAAGACAACTCGCAGTTCCAGAAGGAACTTATCAATTCGTTATTTTTTGTGTTTTTTCATCCAGATTAGCTCAGCCAATAAATAGTAAACTGATTTCAACGGTTTTTTGTCACTGAAATAACTTTGTTTAAATAAATGTACGTATTGCAAAACTTGTTATGTTTCTGTCAATTGTTTGAAAATGACAAAGTTTCTTGTAAAAACAAACAGTATTCCGTTTCGTTGCCTTATTTGCCACCGACTACCGAAGGTTTAGTTGTTTTCCACTTCTTACTTCTTTTTTGAAGTCGGTTGTTTTTAGTATTTTTAGTTTGTTCCATAACTAAAAATATGATAATATCTCACACAATTTTTTATCGAGTACTAATTTCCAATTGTTACTAAAAGATATTAGTAGATCATCCATAGAAGACAGAAGAAATCGGACCACCTCGAAAAAAACTAACCTTTAAAAAAAAACAGCCCTCAGTTGGCGGAGTAATCGGTAAACATATATTAAAAAACAAAAAAATACGGTCAAACATAGAACCTTTTATGAAGTCGGTTAAAAAACAGACGTGTTTTGTAAGTTTAGCACCAACGCATATACAACGCGGTGCAAGCGTTCCGATGCCTCAAACGAGTCTTTATCAGCAATTAACGGCAGTAATTAAACTCGCAACTTAGTGTCAAGTATTCTCACTGTCTCATCAACGGTTTAACATCACAAAAAGTAATTATTTTACAAAACATACAAAACTGTAGTTCCCACAGACATGACACAATTACCTTTATTTTTAGCTTCGTTCAACTAAAACGAAGTTTACGTCTATTCAGCTAAATTGTTTCACACCAAACCGTTCGCAAGCAATTCTTTAATAGTCCAAATTATATAAATGTGGAGTTCAATTGCTGAATCGGTCGTGAGTCGTTTTAAACGAGTCATCAATCTTTAACGTCTTATTCTTGGGTGATTATTTTAATTCGGGCTGAATATTTGTGGTGGAATATGAGCTTTGAATCACAAGCATCAGCCTAGCCTTTTCCAGTCTAAACGGATGTAGCTGAATACGCCAAATTTACATATCATAACTATGGTGGAGTCAGCTTCTATAAAACAGCGAAAATTGTATACCTACTCTGTCAATTTTCATTGCGGTTAAAATGTCTTCTTGATTTGATGATTTCTTTGGTACATTTTTTTTTGTTTTTATTTATAAGTACAAGGATATTTTGGCGCGTCACCAACTTCGTAACAAACATGCAGCCATCATGTTTCGTCAATAGGTACATTTCACAAATGTTTACCAACAGCAAAGACAAAGTCGATGCCTGAACACAAAAAATATGTAAAATACATCTCTGGAAGTTATGTGAATGCGTAGTTCATTGTGTTCTATCAATTTAGGCTTATAAAATTAAAATTCTAATACATTTTGTTTCATAATTTACAAATAAAAACTACTGAAATAAGAGATTAATATTCAAACTAAAATCGTCAACACGTACATGCATATATTGGCATCGTTCTTTCAACTCATTCGAACACCGAAAGAAAGATAGAAAGCATTTTATTGTATGAAATACTTGTCAATCATGTTGTTACCAAAGAAATAACAACATTGTCACATAGGTCACAACCCTATCATAATTGGCGTACAAATTATAATAATTCACTAAAAATAACAAAATTATTTTGAAAGATCCCTGTCGCACTGTACCTACATGGTTTCTCAGTCTTAATATCCTCCCAACCCAGTGTGAGTTTGGAGATGTGGGAGCGATTCAAAAATTGTGCGTCGTCCGTTGATTGTGACAATTAATACAGTTGATCTCGACGCAGAGTTTTTTGTAATAGCCATGTATCACTTTTTGTGTATAGCGTACCGGCCCACTGTTTATTGTGTGGAATTTGCGCTACACTGTTGTTATGGCATTGAATAACAATCGATATAAGCATTTTTCTTGAACCTGTATCAGGGAGGCACTTCGGTACTATCGGATTCGGGTGCAAAACTACCTTCGTCTTGTGGTCGAAGCATATTTGACGGACAGGGCCGTCTTCTACCCCGGCCGCTCCGGAGAGTGGAACCAGCGGGAGATTTCGTGCGGAGTTCTACAGGGATCGATCTTGGGGCCGCTCTTGTGGAGCAATGACTTCGATTGGTTGCTACGGCGCGGCGTCAACGTAGTCTGCTACGCAAACGACACACTTGTCCTGGCACAGGGAGACGTACCAGGCAACGGTCAAAATAATGAGACGCGGAGTTGCGATTATTGTGGAGGAAATCTGGCGACTGGGTCTCGAGATGACTTGCACGTGTGTTTTCATGGGCTTCGGAATACGCCTACGCAACAGAGCTTGCAAAATATTCTACTTGTATTACTACTATGTAATACAAGTTTAAGTATTATATATAATAAGTTTCTATGTAATACAAACCTTTAATTGTGTATTTCTAACTTTAAACGACCCATAATCGCCTATCAGCGTTCGTGGTCGCGTTTGGTCGTGCCCGAGAACGATGTTAAAGGCTTATACATTGTTGCTTGGTAAACTTTCTTATTTTGCTCCCTTTCAGCTGTAACTGGGCTTCCATATTTTGTAATTAAATTAACGACACGGCTCTGACACTCCCCTCCGATTCACACAAAGCAGGAAGTTATTTGATGATTTTTCTATCCGAAAAAAAAGGCACGAGGTATGGCTTTGTGCCTGGTTTTTAGCAGTAGATTCGCCCTCTTAAATGTAACTTAAACATAGTGCTATTAGGTATACTTCTGCTTAAATCCTCGGAGATAACAAGCGTAATCCGTTATATCTGTTCCTAAGGTGTTCCCTTTCGAGTCTCGAGTTAAACAATATTTACTGGTTTTGTCGTTGATATGCCGCGGGCTCTACATACGGGTAGCGTTTTTTCCTTTTTTGATTAAGTATTTGATTATTCATGCATATTTCTTTTTTTACTGATATGCCAAAAACATAACCCCTACTAACAATATTGGTTGCTTATATAAACCTCTCCAGAATGTATTATGTTAAAGTTGTAAGAGAATGTTGTTCAGTAGTAGAATTCTCAGTACAATAAATGACTAAAAACTGCAAATTAGATGCAAAGACGTACAGAGAGAGTCGTTCGAAAGAGATACCGCGGCCTCGGAACATAAAGGACAAACGAAAGAAAATGGATGGATTTTAGTCAGTAAAAGGCTGACATTCCTCCCAAGTTGTTTGATGATTTCCCATCCCTAAAAAAGGTGCCCCATATCAATTCTATGTGTACTTTGGTAGATTATAAGTTTTCTTTTATACCTATTACAATATGTTTTTGTAAAAAAACAATCGAAAGACAAAAATAAACAGAAATTTTGATTATTTTCGGAAGTAAAATCGGATTTCATTGTTTTCCTTTCATTTAACTTATGAAATTTGTTATAGAGATTTCATCCTTAGTGAACCTAACGATCGATGCATTAAAAGTAAAGGGCGCAGATTTGCCATTTTCTTTCTTTTCAAAAATAAAGGAATGTTTTCTTTGAGTACATTTTTCTATCTAAAGTATTACGAGTACTTCCCCTTCAGGTAGCATTAGAAAATTCCACCCTGTATATATACATCAAAAAAGTCTAAGCAACAAAACAAATTTCAATTTTACAATGTGTTTTCGTCTAAAACTTTAGTATTTGTTAAGCAAAGAAAACGCTATAAAATTCGAAGCATATAGCATTTGCTTTTAAATTTGTGAAAAAAAAACAAATGATACTCGATTTTTTTTTGCAACCAGCCTGTATGTCCTTTAGATTAAAAAAGTTTACATAGATATAACCTTCTTGGTAAGAAATTGTATAGTAATTGAATTCAAAAGTGCCTGTAATGGTCTAATTGAAATAAATGATTTGATTTGAAAAAAAAAATAATAATAAAAAAATAATTAAAAAAATATAATAATAAAAATTGTATAGTAATAGAAATTGTATAGTAATTGAATAATAATAAAAAAATAGTATAGTAATAGAAATTGTATAGTAATTGAAACAGTGTGCATATTTATACTTTTTTATTACTATGCAGCAAGCACAGCGGTCGTAGTCCAAGAGCTATAGATGGCGTGCTACCCACACTTTGTCACCTGGCCTTTGTAAGTTTCAATGTTGCACATCTAGGTCGGTGGCCCTATCAAAGGAAAACGACAAACGATTTTCCTCAGAATCTTCTAAACAGGTACGGAATTACAAGTAGCTGATTAGAATCTCATTTGTGAACAATGATATTCTTGGCACATTTGTGGACATCCCAAGTTCACAACTGATCTATGAGGTGACTGATTAATTGTGGTAATTAATGTCAAATACTTAAGAATGACATCCGTAAGGAGCTATCAATAACACCATCAATTTTTAAGCGTCTGATATTTTCTTCATGATTATTCTTTTTCCTCTTTTAAAAGAACGCTCTGAGATCTTAAACAACATATTTAGATAAATTCATAAGTTTTGTCATGTATGATATATCGTTATGTAGCTTCCGTTATTTGGATTTGAAGCGCCATATTGCAAGCTAATCGACCATAATATCAGGCCTCTAAAGATGATGCACGATACAGGCACTGTGCTTAAGACATCTTTTCCATACTTCTGTGTAGGAATAGTATACTTGGCTGGTTTTTCATAATAACCGTTGATATATTTTTTTGTAGGGCGTTTATAACTACCTATGTACACACGACAGTATATCAACCTATACAAAACCATTTTAACTCTCTACTTCTCTGTGCGATCCGTAGTAGAAAGATCAGGTTATAATAGTTTAGGTTGACCTGTCGTCGTGTGTACTAAATACTTGGTGAGCGTTTTAGAGCCGGTCTCTTTAAAAACCTGTATAGACTAATCATTAATAAATTTGACTAATAACCCTTTAATCACTTTCCTTTAATTGCAAATTCGATCAGTAGAATTAGGTACTTAATTTTTTCATCCATTCGTAACTACAGTGTGTTCTCAATTTAATTTCAATTTTTAATTTTAGTAAAAAAAAATTGCCTTCTTACGTTAAAGTAACACATACATATGGTTGTTACATACAATAGTTCGACATTAAGGTACCTTCACATCCCATTGCATTGTGACTCTGCATTGTCCACAGATTTAAATAGAGACATCAAATAATCACACATGTATTTACATGCAGATTAGATCCATACATACAATTCTACAAACGACATAGTTATCTGTGCGTGTGGCGAAAAAGAGAACTAAACTGGAATGTACTGGATTTGACAAATTTGTTTCGTTTTCCTTATCAAGCAACGCCGCCGTGACACGCAAAGATAAGTTTGTTGGCTGAAACACAAATAAAAATAATAGGTACTTGGTTTTGGTAACACACTGTTCCTAATGTTTTTATATGGAATAAAGGTAACAGCATTCTACACTAACATGCAAAATAAATACCTAGTTAGTCGTGGAATTTCATTGATTAACTTAACAAATGAACATTATAATTTGCGTGTAAGATTTTGAGTTGAAATTCTTAATTAGTAGCACAAAGGCCAATAAACTTGTGAAAAGGAAATCTGTTTGAAGTAGCCAACACTGATCCTAATTAAATTTCGGCTCAATTTATATTGCCATAGACACGCTGAGACAAGTCAACACTAATGAGCAATAATGTCTGAGCAAAACAATAATGTCTGTGGAAAATGATTTTTTGTCCAATTGCAAAAATGGCCTCTATTTAAAGGTACTTTAAGATAACTAGAGTATATTAACTTTACTGCTACCTCTTTTATTGTACTCTAACCTGCCTAACTCTACAGGAATTACAGGCTTGATATTTTCCAAAGAAATAAGAAAATTAGCAAAGAACAACGAAAATTACCTTTGATTGAATAAAACCCAGAAGCATTGATTACTCTTTAGTAAATTCACTGAAAAATATTATGATTGACAAAAATAATAAACATTCATATAGTTGACAGCCGATAATATCATTGACAGAACCGTGGGGGTCCGTGTGTCATTATGACAGCTGTCATTTGCATGGGTTTAATCTAATTTAATTGTTATTGACGTTATCGTATCACGCCCCTATTTTGTTTATTGGATTGCTGATTCTTTTTTTTTGGGTTTATTTGTTAGTTTTTAATTGGGAAGAATTTTCATCATGTTGATGAGCTCACAAATTAGCGAAAACTAACAAGATTTTATGTAGGTAATTGAGAATGTAATTCTGTATGTGTTTCTGCTACCTTTATACTTTTGCCTTAAACGTACGCAAGTGAATCTGAAAAATTAGAGGTTCGTATCTTTGATTCGAACTTGTGACCTTTGACTAAGCAGTCCGCCACCGCCGCCGCCGGTCACACCATACAGGTAAAAGCGTCGCACACTGGTTCAAGGGCGGAAAAAAGTCCTTTGCTTAGACTTCGTTTAAAATGTATACAATTTCAAAATCATAATCAAAAGTCATTTATTCAAATTAGGCTGATAATCAGCGCTTTTGAACGTCACATTACAAGTGACAGTCCCACAAAAACGCCCTGCCCTTCGCCACTTCCTAGTGTTTTAGCTGAGATGAAGAAGTGGCGGAACAAACTCCCTACAATTTGGTACACACATACTAGAATGTTAGTAGAAACATGTCCTAAAATTAACACGGGTAAATAATAACACAGTACTTAATAATATGATGCTAAAGTAGGGTGATCGAGAAGTGTCAAAGTGCAAAAAATATTGTTATTTCAAGTATTAATAGAACCTAAATACTCTAATCACCAACTTTTATTTTTAGTGTAGTCATAAGTTTATTGTGTGTATTAATAAAATACGCAAACATATGTAATTTAATAATGAGTTACCTTGATATTACATTTTAATGAAGAAGGCCGTTTGGAACCTTCTGTTTACAATCATGAGCTCAGAACTAATCTCCGTTATCGACCGTTGCGTAATAATATACTTCCGGAGATTAATTAGACCCTATAGATTAAGAATACGTCAGTTTTGGCTGCGATAACCTGCGAACTTGGAAATACCAGGTCATTAACTAATGACGCTCTGTAATTAAGAATCAGTGCGTTATATTAATAAATGTATTTATTTTATTAATATTTATTTATATAGAAATGCTTAAAGACTGTATATTTTACATAATTCAATATTTATTTTTTTATAATTCCATTCACGTAAAAAATTATGATGCATATTTTCATGTTACTTAAAAAAATCTATATTATATGTTTCTCTTTGTATACTGGTACATTTATTATATAATTTTAATTACGTATTATGAAAAAACGCACCGTCTTCACATTTAAAAATATTATTTTCCGCATGGTCGTACTCCCTACACCACTGTGCGCCGTGGTGGCCCGCAAAATACAAGAAATTCGACTTAAAAATACGAATCGTCGAATTGGGTGGTTTGTTGATTCAAATACAAATTAGGGCTGTTGTTTAATATGAGTTAACTAAATTATATTTATTTAATTCATCAATGGAGCTTTTTAAGTTCGTTTAACAACATTAAGTGAGTTTCATGATGAAATGGTCATATATTAAGGTACAATTAAGGATCGTACAGGGAGATATAACCCTGTAACATAATTCCACGAGTTTAATTATAATTCTGTAAAGCCATATTTGTGACAATCGCAATTTATATTTTAACTAGCTGGCCGCCCGCGGCTTCGCCCGCGTAATGATCGAAAAATCCTATGTGTTATTCCAGACTTTATAGTCTGGAATGACACATAGGATTTTTAACTACCTCTGTGCCAAATTTCATAAAGATCTGTTTAACCGTTTTGAGGTGAAACAGTAACAAACATCCATACATCCATCCTCACAAACATTCGTATTTATAATTATTATAGTAGGAATCAACATGCATCCTGACACTGCCCTGGAAATGTACGTACTTATTACTGTAGGCCTACCATGACGTCTTAAAGCAGAACTTATTCCACTGAGGGAAAGAGACAGAGCTATACAGGGAGGAGCAGGAGCTATATAGGGTGTCTAACACCATCTCTTTCCCTCAGTGGAATAAGTTTGGCTTTAAGATGTAATGGTAGGGTAGCTGATATAAACAATCGCGTTATTAATATTAGTATAGATATTATATTAATGACACATGTAGTGATTGAGTTCATGTTGTTATTAAAAAAAATGCACTCTTCCATTGTTTATGATATTATAGACCTGGAAAGGTCTGTTGATTCTTATAAGATTATTATGAATAACTCATCATTTATTTATTTAACAATTTTTATACACACCTACTGTGTGTATAAGAATTGTTAAATAAATAAATAATACAAGACAGGAAACAAATCTCATAAAATCCTGACTAATATTATAAAAGCGAAACTGAGTTTGTTTGTTTGTGACGTCTTCACGCTTATATAGCCCAACCGATTTTGATGAATTTTAGTACCGAGATAGTTGGAACCCTGCAGACAAAGTTAGGATAAAAATAATAGGAAAAGGGGGAAGAAAGAGAAAAGAAGAAGAAAGGCGGATAAAGTCGTGGGCGGAAGCTAGTTAAAATATAAAGGTACTGCTTATTTCTTAATAAATTTCTGTCAGCAGATTTGCGAAAGGAGGTATGAGAACGAATTCTACACGATAGTGTGTGGGAGAGTACGAGAGAGAAAATATGTGGATTTCATCTATTTAGTCTTTTCCTAACTGCACATGTGGGGGTTGGCTTTCAGTCTAACCGGATTCAGCTAAATACCAGTATTCTATATGGAGCAACTGCCTATCTGACCACCACAACTCAGTGAAATCCACGATTGTTTTAAATAAGTATGAAAAAGTTTTTTTTGGAAAAAAATACTTTTCAATCTTATATTAATACTAGCTTTGCCTTCGGCTTCGCTCGCGTTAAATTCGGGGTAACCACTTCCCCTTTCCTGATTTGCAGAATCCTGCTACTTGTAGTTTTTGCCCTAGCGCCTTATTTATTGTAATAGCAGTGCTAAGTTTTCCCTTATCTTCCCTCTTTTTCCCTTTTTTTTTTAAAGTTAGCCTATATCCGTCTCCAGGGTCCTAACTATCTCCGTACCCAAATTCATTAAAATCGGTTTAGTCATGAAGAAGTAACAAACAAACTCACTTTCGCTTTTGTAATATTAGTTAGGAGTAAGGATTTAAAATCTAGCGTACCTTATTACCTAATGTTCAAACTGTCTGTTCCCAAGCAATGTAAAAAAAATACCAACGTTAAAAGTATCACAATTTCATTTTCTTCTAAAAAGGTTTTATAGAAAATGAAATAGAGCTTCTTCAAGCCCTTGCGGAATCACTTTTCCAAGAACGTTTCAGAAAACCTATTACGTAAGTATTTTTCAAGGAGACACATGCGATGGCTTTTACAGTACCTACTGCTAGAAAACTATCTTTCCAGATACAGATCAAGTTTAAGCCATAAATTTAATTTTATTCTAAGTATTTAAAATTATACAGTTTCTGGGAACTAAAAGTTTAGTACGGCCAACGAGAAGCGATACCAAATGTTAACAAAACCCATGCTAAAACCCCATCTAAAATGGCCGCCCGAATGTTGGCGAACCCGTCTTAACGTTGTCATGTTTTTGCCGGGAGAACGAGACATTACGACAAAGGCACAAGATGGAAAGAGCTAAATATTAGATTGTTAATGCCACAGTTGTTCTTTTCGTATCGCTTCTCGTTTGCCGTACTAAATGTCATTTAAGGTATCCGTACCTCAAAAGGAAAAAGCGGTACTTTTATAGGATCACTTTGTTTTCCGTCTGTCTGTTTGTCTGTTAAGACCCTTTATCTCAGGAATGCGTAGAGTATAGAAGGTATCGAAGAACTGTGATAAAATCAACTCCGCTAAGTCTATGCAGTCAAAAGATATGGCCCTTTTTTATGCGGATGGGAAAGCACCCGGCAGGCTGAGGCTCTGGCAGGCCCCTCTGCTTTGCTGACATCTCTTTGAGGCTCGCGTGGAACACTAACGCGCCGGCGACACGGCCAGTTGTTAATAGACTGACTGATGTTGAGCAATGTGTAGCTCACCGTCCGTTCGTCTATTATCTACTGGCCGTACATTGTTAAGAAGATTCACAAACACATAACTGCGGACATAACGATATCTGCCAACCTTGAAGCCTTACAAAAGTTAAAACAATCTGAAAGCCAATACTGGTGAATGTTCCGTGAAAGTTCCTCGTTTTCAATACAAACTTACAGTTCAAAACTTTGAAGGGACCCGTCAGGATTTCACGAACCTCTGCATACTGAATAGAGTCAATTACGGTGTTACTTTTAGTTGACTAACTTTGCCCACAGGTATGCCCGCATGTAGATAAGGTTAAGTCGTTTTCCGGGTCGTAAAGTGCCCATTGTCTTTTGTCAGAGAACTAAGGAGGGAGGGAGTTTTCTGCCAATTTTGATTAAAATTAAAGTAGGTTACTCGTGGACCCGACCTCCACAATGAAAGATAATATGTTTCGTTTTGGGCACGTATCTATTCTGAATTCAAAAGATACTTATTGCGGTTACGGAACGTGTGGTCTTGGGTTTGATTTCAGAGTTGGGTAAAGAGAAATCGGTAGCAGCGAAATTAGAATTGTATATAAATAATAACTGACTCTTAAAAAGTTTCCTCAGCAGGTATGAACAGTGACATATTATTATCAGGAATTGGGATTATACAAATTACGAATAATGGAAAAAAGATGTATTTAAAAAAAGTCGTCCGTGTTTTTATTCAGTATTTTTATTTGCCCAATTTTGTGGATTCTGTCATTAAATTCTGATATGATGACCACCTGAGAAGTAATCTCAATTTAATTAACAAAAAATCCAAATCGGGGGACCTTGCTCTTCCTTATGTAGCAGCACACACAAAGCATACATTGCTATGTTTAACAACTTCATATCCTTTTCTTGACAATAACTTAAATTACGAAAATCTACACAAATTTTATAAAAGTAAAGATTATTTTGTATTTTTCTCATAAACTCTAAAACTGCTGGACCGATTTCAAAGCTTCTTTTATAGGTATAGGCTATATAACATCACGCTACTATTAAAAGGAGCGGGGCAGCAACCAAAGGCGCGGGTGAAACTGCGTGGGGCAGCTAGCATAAAATAACATGCATTATATTTCCATTCTACAACCAAAGTCTCAGTATCTTAGCTATAATTTAATATAATTATAATTACTTAATCTATCATAATAATACGTGCAAACCGTTGAGCATAATAAACGTTGCAAAACTATGGTCTGACGCATCGCAGCAGAATTAATGTCGAACATTTGTGGAGATTTTTTTATAACGCGTTCTATTTTTTTCCAGATTTTATCAAGATATTTGACAATTCGAAAATAGTTGAAGTTAATACTTCAACTCGTCATTAATGGCTTTTGTGGACAAGAGTTACCATAATTTTACAAAATAATTAAAACTAGGTCTCAGTGACATTTTATTATAATCGACGATGTTGGGAAATTATTAAATCCTTATTAGTGCGGTTCTTCACAAAGATCAGCTACCCTACCATGACGTCTTATAGAAGAACTTATTTCTCTGAGGGAAAGAGACAGAGTTATACAGGGTATCTAGCACCATCTCTTTCTCACACTGGAATAAGAACTGCTAAAAGATGTCATGGTAGCCCTACAGGTGCGTAGTACTCGCAACAGGCGTACGTGAATGAGCAGAGAGTATATAATGACCACTTTAACAGGATTATAATGGGAAAATAATATGAAATACGTTAAAATTCTTAAAATGTTCTTTCAGTAAGTAAAAAAGCCTTTTATTTCATGGGTAATCAATTTCAAATACGTACATTCTTATTATACTTATTAGTCCTACGGTTGGTTCAATCACTTTTCTGTATTATTGTCAGTTGTTCTTGTAATTTATTTATTTTAGTATGCTTAGTTTAATTTTATTTTTAATACGATTGTTAATTAATTAATCTATAATCTATTCTATAATTAATTTTTATAATGGAGAGAAACATCGCAAATGTGAGAAAAATACAAAAATTCTAGTAGCATTATACGAAATAAGACTAAAATTATGGATGTACTTCAATTCTTACAAAGAGTTTCAGTATTTTGATTCAAATGACTATTTTTATTACACCCGCGGCGGAATTTGCAACCCAGCCACAGGCAAGGGTGTTATGGAACCGACAAATGCAGTTTCAAACGATGTTTTTCAATACACCTTTGAGAAAATAAAATAATACAACGTGTTACAAAGTGTTTCTATTACTAATTACTACAAAATCATGATTTAATTTTGCTGTTTCGGCGTTTTGTTTTTCCTGGATTAATAGCAAACTGTCACTTGTTTCAAAATGGACTATTGTGTGGCAAAAAGATAGGTAATGTAATCTGTATTCTCCTAGGATATAAATAAGGTATGTTACAGTATGCCCGTACAGGTATTATTATATCCCTATGTATCAATGGTGGTAATTACATAACATTCCTCATAAACATCTGCAATACGGAAAACACCAGTCTTCTAGTAATAACCAATTTCTTTATCAATCCGAATACAAACAAAGACTAAATATGTCGTGCATAATAAGGAAAATTTTAAAAAGATACTGTTTTAGGTACTATGGCTTTATATGTGGCTAGGTTACTGCTACGTCCAACCTCTAGAGCCCCAGCGGCATTGCGGGTTGTTCGAAAGAGATACCGCGGCCTCGGAACGTAAAGGGCAATAGAAGGAACATGGGTGGGTCTTAGTCAGTACAAGTCTGACATGCCCCCCCGCTCCGCCCAGAGCTGGGGAAGTCATTGGTTGATTTCCTAATCGAAAAAAAAAAGTCCCAGCGGCACAAAAACGTGCCAGTAAACAAGTAAGTATTACCGTTGAGCTCCGCTGGCACAAATTTGTGCCACCAAATCCCGACCAAATTAAAACTGTACCAAATAGGTACAGTTTTAATTTAGTAGTAAAAAAAAGTCTTAAAATCAGATTACGGTTACGATAAGAGACCGCCCGGCGGTGCTTGACGAATAGTTGACGTAAATAATGGCGGTCCTTGAGAGGTTAAAACGAAACCTTTCAAGTGGCACATAACAAAATAATTACTTACATTTATTATTTTATTAATATTTTATGGGTTTTAAAAAAAGGAAAAAATCGTATTCTCGATTCATAATTGATTGGTTGATAGCATTTACGCCGACCTGGCAGTTTATAAAATAGACTCCAAACCCAAGTCAGCCTTAGCAAAGAAAATCTCTACAGATGAAGGTTCAGAGACGGCTCAGATCTCAAGTGTGTATGTGGCGTGTCATCACAGACAATGGACGACCTTCCATCTTGCGCTACATGCCCTGACACCACAGCACTTGACGATCTTATGGCTGCATCAGAGAGCAGACTTTGCATATCTGAATAATGCGCCAAATATATTTAATTAGAATTTGCCATCGACACGCTAAGAAGTCGTTTGTTTCTTTCTCACAAACATTCGCATTTATAATATTAGTAAGATATAGCATCTTACTAATATTATAAATGCGAATGTTTGTGAGTTCACGTCAAAACGGCTGAACGGATATTAATGAAATTTGGCACAGAGGTAGATTATGTTCTTGATTATCACATAGGATATATTTTTTTTCGATATCACGCAGGTGAAGCCGTGGGTGCCAGGTAGTATCTTATAAAACCGCGTCTCTACCATATAATAAAATTATCATATTGTATAAATCTAAGGAGGAGGAGGAGCTCGTGGCTAAATAATAGCAGCCGCTCGGGTCGATCTTAAGGTTAAGCTGCGCTTGCCTAGGTTGGTCTGTGGATGGGTGACCACCCGTTACATACCGAGTTTCCTCCGTGCCTCGGAAAGCACGTTAAGCAGCTGGTCCCGGCTGTCATTTGTAGATCTTTGACAGTCGTTACAGGTAGTCAGTGTTCCGAAATTCTGACAACCAGTCTTACCAAGGGTATCGTATTACCCAGTATTAACTGGGTTGTGGAGGTCAGATAGGCAGTCGCTCCATGTAAAATACTGATATTCAGCTGCATCCGGTTAGCCTCTAAGCCGACCCCAACATTGTTGGGAAAAGGCTAGGCAGATGATGATTGTATAAATGCTAAACAGTGTAATTGTTTTTTAATTTTCCTTATTATGCATTCATGCATGACCTATTCAGTCAACTTTTGTATTCAGATTGATAATAAATTTGGGTATTACTGGAAGAAGACCAGTGTTTTCCATATTGCAGCATGATAGATAGTATGGTATAATTTAAATTATTATCAAAAAGTTACACCCCAACAACAATGATTAGGAAACTTTAAAGGGGCGGTCAAACCCACCTGATTGACAAATGATCATCACCACCATTCTCCTGCCCTTTCCGAATTCAATTGATGTCGGCGCAGCATGTCTTCCTCTTCTACACTTCCCTTTTACTTGTCAACACATCAGGGGGTCTAAAATACTTGAAATGGTCACAAAGTGACAATTCACAATACTACCTAAGTCTGTGACCATTTAAAATTTTAACGTCATCGCCTAGCCTTTTCCCAACTATGTTGGGGTAGGCTTCCAGTCTTACCGGATGTAGCTGAATACTAGTATTTTACATCGAGTGACTGCCTATCTGACCTCCGTAACCCAGTTAGTACTGGGTAATACGATACCTCTTGGTAAGACTGGTTATTTTTTTAATTCTAATGTAATTCATATAATTAGGTAACCTATTATGATGCTGCTTAAGCGGCGATTTAACACCCCTAGACACTTTATTTCTTGCCATATCCTCCTTGATACAGTCCAACCGTAGTATTCTTTACCTGATCGACTGAAAATGTACTGATATAACTGTCAAAGTCCGGTGTCCACGGATAGTCCGGTGCGCTTAGTTTGGCCGCACTTGCAAGTGCTAGAGAATCATTTATGAACGTCATCTATCCCTAAACGTTATCCATCAGACATACGTCTACTCTCCCACTGTATCGCTACACTGTCAACTATACAAACGGTGAATTAGAACATGTTTGATTTAAATAAATTTTTGTTCTTGTCACAGATTTTTTCTTTTTTGTCATACTTTGTAACAGAGTGGTAGTTTTAGGTTGTTATTTATTTTTAAAACTTGTTTATTGGCGGCGACGTATTTATTATTGTATTATCCTTGATGCATTTCAAGCCTGCATACACACACAGCTATTTACAAAAAGGTAGTCATTACGGATAGACTATAAAGTAGGCAGTTTAAGAAATATCTTTAAACTTCTGATATAAAGTAAACAAATTGTTTTGCATTTATGCAAATTTTCATTGTAATTTGATCACAGTGTTATTTTTTAAATATTCTACTACCATATTTACAAGAAAATTTAAATAAAACTTGACCCACTTTACCTGCCAGTACCAAACAATTTTAACAATACACAGTACAAAGAAAACTTTAACGAGAAACCTGTGTAATGAACTCTCAAACGTTGCAGAAACCGACATAATATATGTGTCAACACACCGTTAACAGACGATAACAACAGAAACCAATCCTGGCCGTGAAATAACAGCTCCTTCACACCTAATCAGAGCAGCTGTAACATTTTGATTAACTCTTAAACTACGATTAAAAATGCATCTACACAAGATAATAATTCAAGGTTGTTATCATTAAGTTTTTTTTGCGAGTTTCGCACGCTTACTATCAATATTACCTTGAGTTTTGACATGACGACTTGTTAGTTGTAACCAATTACATGTGTATCACAGCACTTTATTCGCGGGCGGAGCGACCGCTCGACGCGACAGTCGGATTGTCACTGTTGTCTGATCGAGAACGAAAGTTCCAATAAGTGACATGCGATTAAAAAAATATACAATGTTAGTGTAACGTTGGGAAATGGACATGAAGTTATGTTATTTAGAAAATAAACATGTCGACATTACGTTCAATGGGCACTGTAATACGTATTTGATTATGGAACGAATTCGGGAGTTGAGAGTCAGTCGAATTGACGCTGGCCAGTGTTGATAGATTTAACCGTATAGTTCGGTACGGACCCCTTCGGGGGCTCGACATTCAAACCTCCGCTGGCTCGGTACTGGCCCCGAAAGGGGTCGGACATTTAAGTCATATGACCTCCTCATTATTTTTGTAAATATTTTATTTTCTGGTTAAAAAATAATATGGGTGTGCATTCATTAAGATAGTAGAATAAAAATCTCATATGTAAACGTCATTAGAAGTTCTTTAATTATTGAGTAAGTTTCTTAATTATGTCTTATAAAATCCAAATGTGTAAATTACGATCATCGCCATTTTGATGGCAGTGTAGGTCGACGCTAAAAATCATAAAAAAGTAGGTTTTCGGACATTTAAACTCCATCTTATTGGGCATGATTAACGTGTCCTTTTATTACGTGAAGAAATCATTCGTAATTGAACTTATATTAGCAGTGGTAATGATACATTTTGAAATCTTAAGTCGAAGTATCGCGCCAATCGTGCTTGTTTACATTTTTCATTCCACATAAAATCACACGGACGCGAATAGATTCTATAACAAATGAGACAAATATCATTGCAAATATTATAAATAACATGAACATGCCCAGATCTTATCGTAATTTGCAATAATAGGACCAATAACACGTAATATTCATAACCACTGCTAAATTCACTTTCGAAAATGACGTCCATTTCTTTTTTTTTAATTTTGTGATGTGTAAATGCGATTATTTCAATCGATTATTTTCTTGTAAATTAATCAATTCGAATAATTAAAATAAGGAATATCAGAAATTGATACATGAAAATTAGAATAATTTTGTAATACGTGTAAAATACTATAAATATTGATAATAATATTTTTTACGCCTCTAAAACCGACTCAACAACAAACAGTAGAATCTGATCTATGGCTAAATTCGCGCCAATTTTATTTTCAGATAAAAATTCAAATAAAGAATGCGCTCGCTGTTCGAATTTATATTAAAATGTTTATTTGCTATTTTATTAATAATTTGGTTTTGTATCTACTATTAGAATGTGAATTGCAATTAGAAATAAATAAGGTTGAATATAGAACGACCTTATCTTGGTCAGTAAAAAAAATCAGCCAAGATAAATTATATTTGTTCGACAAAATTGTTTGTAGTATGGTTGGATTAGTTATTTGGAAAGCGTTTTCATTCTTTCCTAAATCATGGGTCGTAGACCAAAGTGTTCTTGGAGTGGAAGCCTTGGGGTAAAAATAGCCTAGAGGGAGACCACAATTGAGATGGAAAAAAAACCCCGGTACACGACATCAAGAAAACTCCAGGTACAAAATGAACCTATTTTGAACCTGGAGTTTTCTTGATGTCGGGTACCGGGGTTTTTTTTGGGGTGGGAAATCATCAAATAACTTCCCCCGCTCCAGGCGAAGCGGGGGGGGGGGGGAGTGTCAGACTTTTACTGACTAACGTCCACCGATCGATGTTCCTTCTTTTAGTCGGGGCTGCGGTATCTCTTTCGAACAACCCGCGATCCCGGCGCCTCACCTACCACCTGATGCAGATCCTCACCGAGCACGAAGGTTTCGGGACGTTCCTGCACATCATCGGGCGGGAAGAAACACCCAAGTGTCACCAATGTGACTATCGCCCGGAGGACACGTTGTAGTACACAGGCAGTCTGCTCTTTTGAGCGGAGCACCGCTCTGTCCTGGAGGAGATGGTGATGTTTGAAGGAGAGAACCTCAAACCAAGCCAGCCACCGCGGGAGAGGCTACAGGGATCGGGCGCCGCGAGACGACAACGACTTTTTGTTAAAAGTTTAACAGGAGCGGATATTTGATGATTTCCCATCCAAGTGGCGCAAGACCGATATAAATAAGTTCCTAAAGAATTCCTGAGAAGTTTATGAGAAGGCATCTTTTAAATTCCTAAAGAAGTCCTTAAATTCCAAAAAATAGAGATACACTATTTAAAAATACTTTTTAGGGTTCCGTACACAACCCAAATATCAAATCTGTGGTCCCTTGAAGCTGTGAAAAAAACAACCCTCCAAGTCTACGCAGAGAAAAGATATGACCGTTTATGTCGTCAGTTTGTACGGAACCCTTGGTGCGTGAGTCCGACTCGCATTTGGCCGGCCTATTTTTAATAGGCTAAATCGCTTACTGCTACGCAAAGGTCTCCTAATTAGCATGACCTACAAAATTGGTTGCCGCGATACCGTTTGACAGCAAATGTCCCTACCAAATCTTGGCGCATAACAAAATAATTAAACCATAACAAAAAAGCACGAGACAAAATGCTGTTGTCTTTCTTTTCTAATCGATATCATAGATATTTGTACAACTATAATATCTATACTAGAGTAATATGCCATCTCCATAGGTAAATTCCTCAATGGTCCCAAAACTTTTTTGAAAATTTACTCTATTACGATTATCGATTAGGTTGAATGCAACTTTTTAATCGTAATGATGGAACTTAGTTTTACGGTCAGCACTAAGAAATGTCATATTGCAACACATTTTATAGTATTTTTTGTCGAGATTTGTATCGTATTTTATTTTGAATTTATATGTAAAATGGCAAAAATAAGAATGCAAATGGAATGCCACTGTTTTTATTTTGGATTTCCGATTTTATTATCAAAGGGTTATCTTATTTATGTGCATTATTTCCAGCGTTTTTAAAGTACCTAATTTTTGGAAGGGTGTAGTAATTTGTATTTTACACACATTTTACAATAGATCGACGCTGTTTTATCGACCATAGGAGGTTTTTGGAAATATAAACCTCAAACTTATCATATTAAACAGCCCCTGTGACTTATTTTTAATAACAAAATTGAATGCTGTAAACTGATGAAAATTCTTGAATTTCATGACAATTCGCGTCACCCCACCGATTCAGCTGATGTGTCATGTGTCAAAATCCTGTCGTGCAGAGTGGTTAAATTGATACTGGCTAAATTTTGAAATAAGAACCGATGATATTCTTTCTTTTTTGGTCAGTAACACCCAAAAAGTTTCTAATAAAGTTTTCCCTTTACATATTTCCATTTCAAAGAAGAATATACAAGGAAGAAACGTGTTTCTAGATTGTGCTATTACATAATAGCAGTATAGTAGTTCATCGCCCACTAGCATTATATTACTACCTATTTCCCTCCATTGAATGTTATATGCGCGGGATGATAACGAGATGATGACGATATTAAAGTTGTTGCTAGCATACCTCTATCATTCAGAGATTCACGTGGAATTATATCTACATAAAGCCGGACAATAGGATCTTGAGTTCTTCCAGAAGTTTTGTTTATTAAAGGAAAAGAATTTGGAAACTTCTTCCGGAAAAAAACTCGAAAAGATTAAGTTAGACAACTAAGTTAACTAAGGAAATATAAATCACTGTTTTTGTAACATATACCTGTAATTAATCATCATCTTCCTGCCCTAGTTCTATTCTATTGGGGGTCGGTGCAACACGTTTTCTTCTTCCATTCTCCCCTGTCCGCTGTCATGGCATCATTTACTCGGGATTCTTCTCATACTAATACAATCCATCCATCTTTTCTTTGGTCATCCTCTCTGTCTATCCATCAACATTCATATCTAACCGTCTTTTAGTCACGTACGTTTCGTACTTACTTTTAAATCCTACTCCATACGTATTACGTACATGCGAATGTTTCTGAGGATGGATGGATGTATGGATGTTTGTTACTCTTTCACGTCAAAAGGGCAGGAACGGATTTTGATGAAATTTGGCACAGAGGTAGATTATGGTCTAGAATAGCACATAGGATACTTTTTTGATATCACTCGGGCGAAACCTTGGGCGCCAGGTTGGAATAAAATAAAATAATGTTACTTTTAAGTTTTATTATAATATTTATATATACACTCAAATTACTTTTACAATACTTACATTTCGATTAATTCATTAAATAAGTACCTGCTTTAGTTGAAGTTTGTATGAAAACGAAATCGAGGCAGAACCAGTACTATCATCCTTAGTAAGCACATGTCCTTAAGAAAACACGCCTATAAATATATCGGTAAAAGTTGATCCTTCCAAGGTTTTACAGATCTAGGGCCCTGAGCCGTAAGCGGGAGGACCTAGACTAGTACATCAGGGGTGCCACTAATATATTTGTGTCAGCTTCATTCGTTACAGTAAAGTAAAATAAACAATATGTAGACTTGGATCGTACCGCGGCAATCAAGACCAGCGATGATCGAATCCAAAAAGATTTAGAATGAGAACTGTTAAACTTCTCGATTCGATATCGATTCCTGAAGTTGTAACGACATACAAGTTCAGGAATCGATATCGAATCGAGATCTATCTCGCTTGCTTTCGAAATGCCAGAAATAAATAGAACTTTGTTATTGAATACAGGGGAATAACATCAGCAAAACCTAAAAAACCGATACACCACCCTACTTTTGCGGATGGGAAATCATCAAATAACTTCCTCCACCCTGGGCGGAGTGAGGAGAAGTGTCTGGCTTGTACTGACGAAAACCCACCCATGTTCTTGTGCCCTTTATGTTCCAGCGCCGCAGTATCTCTTTCGAACAACCCGCAACCCTGGAATGTGCCACCTTTAACTAGTGCGTGGCACCCCTTGCTATCACAAACTCGGTCAAGGCTAAGAGTGCTAGGACTTCTAATGTTTATGTTTTTATTCCTTAGAAGCACGAGCTGTTTTCATTATCAAGAAATGACTGAAGTTTGTTTAGGTTAGAGCGCAGGGCTCCGTAGGTTGAATGTGAAAACAAATCAAATTAAAAAAACATTCTCTAGGAAATGTATGTTTATTCTGGCCTTGTCGTTTTCATGTCGATGTGGAGTATGGTTTTCATTTTATATTATGATAAACTTACATATACAAGGCGTAACCTCTCATCAAGTTTTTTTTTTTTAACGTGACCCTCCATATGAATTATTCCTTTAGCGTATGTATGTATGTATACCTGTATCGGAAACTCACAGACACAAACAGCCAGACCCAGAAACAACCACCTGTAGGTCATACAAATATTTGTTCCGTGCGGGGATCGAACCTGCGACACGCAGCGCAGCATTCGATCGCTCAGCCACTGCGCCAACCATGCTGTCAACCGCCGGCTTGAAACTGAACAATTTTATATTCGGTCCGCAAAAACTGCTTGCCGAAGCACGGAAAGAACTCAGCAATAATTGGTGGGTCAGTGATTAATCAAAGATTAGTCATCCACAGAACAACCTAAGCAAACGCGGCTTTACAAGAAGATCGACCGGAGCGACAGTTATTATTTAGACAAGAGCTTCTCCTTACATGAAAGCATGAGCTTCAGAATTATTCCTCTCAAAAGATCTAAGAAAGGCATTCTACGTAATAATAATAAAAAATGCCAAATAAAACTCACGTATAAATGCGAAAATAAATCTGTCTGTCTGTGAATATATGTGTAACTATCATTTTGTTTCTGATTTGGATAAGACAAACAGATAAACCATAACATGAATAGAATAGAATAGAATGTACTTTATTGCACACCAAAGTTAAAAAAAAAAACTGTTATGCAAAAAAGTGCTAAAACTATGGTTACAATGGCGGTCTTATCGCTAATAGCGATATCATCCAAACAACCTTTGGATGGACTTTAGTACTTACTTTACTTTATGAATTAGGAGATAAATACTTTTGATCGTGATTGTGTGATCCCGATCCCGTAGGATAATTTCCAACTTCTACGCAGACAAAGACAACGGCAATAACTAGTAGCTGATAAAAGTGACATGGAGCTAAGTGCCCAACAATAAGCAGTCGTAACTCGTAACCACCAATAAAGCTTTAGGGGTTCGCTTCGAGTGATGAAGATTGATGGAAGCAGTCCTTGCAAAAATGAAGTATTTTATTGATAGAGATTGGGTCGAGCGTTTCTTGAACAATTTTCTAGATGCATCGATGACATAAAAAGGAATTTAGACTGTATCTAGTAGGCGGAGAATGAGTAGTGGACCAACTTGAAACGGGTCTATTTAAGCTTCAATATCTTGATTGTATTGGTGACAGGCCGTGTGGAACTGACGACAGGCCGAGTGGAATTGTCGACAGGCCGTGTCAACAGCGCGTTTGTACGGTCAAGGAGATGTCAGTAATGCAGAGGAGCTTGCCAGGGCCACCGGATTGTGAGATGTTGGGTCGTAATCTATTTTTCATACTCTTAAGTGGTGGGTGGCCCTCTCAAGAAAATGAGCTGATCAGCGGGTAAAACCGCTAGGCGCAGCTAGTAATAAATAAAATTCAAAGTACCTACGTGCACTATTAATTTATAGATGTATGTCACCGCACCTCGGAACAAATGGCTTCTAATACACAGGCTACTTGTCCCGTTTAAAAACAAAAGTCATAAATGATCTCTGTGGTTGGTTGTTGGTTTTAACATAGTATTAGTATTTCATTTATTCATCACTACCTTCCGCCCGCGACCTCGTCCGCGTAGAATAGTTACTTTGTGCTAACGCTATCTTTAACCCACGTGATGATCGAAAAAAAATATCTTTCTCTCCCTTTTTATTACCCCTTTTCTCACTTTTTTTTAGCCTATGTCCGTCTCTAGGGTCCCAACTATCTCTTTCGGTTCTGGTTCGGCCATTTCGGCATGAAGACGAAACAAACAAACTCACTTTCGCTTTCATAATATTAGTAAGGATTCATCATTTAACGCAAAGTGGATTGGCATAGGCAGGGTCGATAGATCGATTTTGAACCCTGGATGTGGACGATGGAGAGGCAGCTGTCTCGTGACGCAATTTGAAAAAGACCTTTTGGTCCAGCTTGAACTGCGATAACCTGCCTTGATTTACTGATTTTGAGCCCAAAAATATAATATGTTCACAATCTTAGTAGACAGACAGTCATTTTTAAGACCGGAAACGGAGTATATAGATTGTACCGGTATTTATATTATTTGAGTGAATTACCTGAGATAACTGTGCGGTAAGTTAATGCAGTTAAACCTTGAGACTTGAGACTACAATCAGTTAGCAAACAAGAGGAAGGCGCTACTTAAACAGGTGTGCTGCGTGTCTATTTATATTGATGTGTAGTAAATATTAAATTGTTGAAGGAATCGCTTGCATCTGTGATGTAATTTTCAAAAATATGTTCTTCTCCTGACCGTTTTTGGTCACGGCGGCCAATCTCAGCGGAGATTAGCCATCGGCGCGGGAGATTTTATAGAGCATAAATGTGTGCGCAGGCACAGGTGCACGCTCTGTTCCCTCACTCAGTCCGATGGGACGGCAATACTACACGACTGGAGAGAGATCAGACATAGGACCAAAAGCTTAACGTGCTTTTCGAGGCACGGGGATATCAAATATACCACTAACTTCCAAACCCCGGATTGTTGTTATTCAGAAAATCGTAATAGAAAAACCCAATAACACTTTGACCCGACCCGGGAAATGAAGGAAAAACTTTGTGCTCAGTAGCCGCTTTGGCGAGTGCGAGCCCCACAGATCAGTTTATTGTTAAAAATGATTTGTTATCAAACTTGTAGTTTAATAACAAATCATTTTTAACAATCCCAATAACAATAATAAAAGGTAATCAAATAATAATAAAAGGCCAAAAGGTCATAGATACACACGGGGATATTCTGCAATTGGGTCATGGGTTGATTATAAGCACCGGCACTTAAACTGGGAGCGGGAATGATCGATTACACCTCATAAGCAAATTATGTTTGCTATGCCTGCTTAGGTTACAATCGATTAAGTGCTTTCAATATAATTTGACGACACGGATGGCGCAGTGTCTGAGCGATCGACTGCTGCGCTGCGTGTCGCTTGTTCGATTCCCGCACGGAACAAATATTTATATGGCCTACAGATAGTTGTTTCGGGTCTGGCTGTTTGTGTATGTGCGTTTATATGTTTGTAGACGCACCCACGATACAGGAGAAATTCCTAGTGTGGGGAAAGGTGTTTTTTTTTTTTTAAATGTAATCATGTGAATGTTACGGAAGAAAGGGGCAATCGCACTCATTAGAAAACGTTTCTCAGACGACGTAGGATCGTAACGGAATCAGGATGTTCTAGATACAAATATTAGAAGATAATCAGTGATCTTTGGCAATTGTTCAGTGACTGTCATTTGTGGATTTTTGGCCTGCAAGTCTTACAACCAGCTTTTCCAATGTGTATTGTATGAGAGAGAACTTCAAACCAACCCAGCAACCGCGGGAGACGCTCCGGACGTCGGATGCCGCGAGACTACTACTGGCTACCGTAGACGGTCTGTGTACGATGGCTCATCGTACACAGACCGTCTACGGTAGCCGGTTTACGGTTACGGTAACCCATTACTCACCGTCCATCCATCTAGTGACGACAGCGCGTTAGTGTTCCAAGCGTGTCTCAAAGAGATGTCAGCAAAGCAGAGGGGCCCTACCTGCCGGGGTTGCGGGTTCTTGGAAATAGATATGTACGTAAAATACTGGTTTTTAGCTGCATCCGGTACGACTAGAAGCCAACATGATTGGAAAAAGGCTAGGCAGATGCTGATGATGACTTAGCTCACAATCTCTCACAGGGAGAAGGTTTTTGTTACTGCAGTAAGAATTTAAAAAGTTGAATTTTAAATACGTATAGTTACGGACCAGACCAGGGGTCTAAAATAACTGCGTAGGCAAAATAGAGAGTTGTCAGCAAAGCAGACGGGCGTACTAGGGCCTCCGCCTGCCGGGGTTGCGGGTTGTTTGAAAAAGATACGGCGGCCCCGGAACGTAAAGGGCAATAGAAGGAACATGGGTGGGTTTTACTTTTAGTCAGTACAAGTCTGACACTCCCCCCCACTCTGTTCCCGCTCCCAAAGCGGGGGAAGTTATTTGATGATTTGCCACCCCAAAAAAAAACCCCAGAAGGGAGAGCTATCTCATCCATTTGTGAGAAGATCCATATAAAGTGGTCGACACATTAAGTTGTTCATTAATTGAATACATTCGCTAATCGGCTTGACCCCCGCCAACCACCGTTCGTGTGGGTGTTGTACTCGTAATTTGAACAAAACATTCTGCAAATGAGGATGCAGCGACATTGTTGATAAATGGAACAAATGAATTTTAGAGCAACACCACACCAGCATACCTGGCCAATTTGTGTATAAAGTTGCATGTATTGAGTTACTTCCACTTGATATATATATGACTAGCTTTTGCCCGCGGCTTCGCTCGCATTAAATTCGGGGTAACACAGTACCTGTACTTTTTTCCCTTGCGCCTTATTTATTGTAATAGCAACGCTTAGTTGTCCCTTTTCTTCCCTCTTTCTCCCTCATATCTCAATATTTTTTAAAAATAAAAAAATAGCCCATGTCCGTTTCCAGGGTCCCAACTATCTTTGTACCAAAATTCATCAAAATCGGTTAAGCCATTTAGGCGTAAAGGCGTAACAAACAAACTCACTTTCGCTTTTATAATATTAGTAAGGATTTATATTCAGAAGAAAGATATGTATCTATTCAGACTACTAGCAGTCCATATTTATTCAACAGCAAATCGCTGCTTTCGAAATTTAAGGACGCATGCACGCATAAATTAAAAAAAATATAGTTTAGCAATAGATAAATTTAATATTCTCAACTAATATAAACGTATTCATTGCGTTGTTTTAATATGAATTGAGGCTAACTGGACATACATAATGAGAGGAGTTCGGTATGTTTTTATGGATGGGTGACCATTGGATCCCCCTTTTTTATGCGGACGGGAAATCATCAAATAACTTCTGCTCTGGGCGAAGCGGTGTCCCGTCAGACTTGTTCTGGCTAAAACACACATATGTTCCTAATATTGCCCTTTACGTTCCGGGGCCGCGGTATCTCTTTCGAACAACCCGCAACCCCGGCAGGCGGTGGCTCTGGCGTCTCTGATTGACCACCCATTACAGCAACATGCAATCTTTGACGGGAGCAGTTTGAACCTCTCGACAACTCCAAAGACCCATCAAAAAACCTTCCACCTGACACGTAGCCGACTTGGAAATCTCGGAACAGACTTCGAAACCAAGTCAGTCGTAGCAAAGATAATCTTTAAATATGGGGGTTCTTGGACAGCCCAGATCTCAAGTGCGTATGTGGCGTCTTTCCATAGACGCACTTAGCTGTTTTTTACCCGACTGCGCGCCGCAAAGGAGGGTAATGTATTCGTCAGTCTTTGTATGTATGTGTATGTTTTTTTTTTTCAGTTTTGATATCTACAGGTGTAGGCGTGTTATATCCATAGCGCTAGTTACTTTTAACTTAGCATCATTGTGGTAACATTATGAACTACTTAAACTGATTAGCGGTAACTAAACAATGGCATGTGTCTACAAATAAATGGTTTTGTCATATTTTACGATCTCATTGCTTTTAAGATTTATTTTCTAGGTAGGTAAGTGTTTGTAATTTAATCGCTAAGAAAACCTATATTTTGTAGTATTTTATAAAATCAATAGCTTTTGTCCGTGGCTTGGTCTGCGTGTTAGGTAGAAATTATTTCACGAGAATGTAGGTACGTCCGGCGCAGTTAAGAAGCTTAAAAAATCGGCCTAGCGTTAGTTACACACAAGGCTCCGTAGCACCAAACAATAGGCATAATTACAATATTTTTTAACACTCATGTTTTTCACAGTATGTTAATTAAAAACAATATTACTGCTATAAACTATTTTTATTTAATAACTTTAGAAGTGAACATGTCACCAATCGACTTTAGAAAAAAGTAATTGAGACAAATCCTTATTCTATTTTTAAAAGCTATTGATAAATACTCCACACAGGTATAAACGTAAGTATGTATTTTTTTTTATGTATGGCCATCCATTTTATGGAGGGCCATCCTTTTTTTTGATGTTTTTACATCATTTATTTGTGTTCATAAAAGACATCTACTGTCCTAATTTCAACTATGTGGTGCCACAAGTCTCGTAGCAAAATGGCTGAGACATACGGACAAACAGATGGACAGGGCAACTATATGTATAAGAGTTCCGTCCATTTGTCAACAGTTACCCTATCACAACGTCTTAAAACAGAACTTATTCCAGTGAGGGAAAGAGACAAAGCTACACAGGGTGCCTAGCACCACCTCTTTCTCACACAGAAATAGGTAAGTACTGCTATAAGATGTCATGGTAGCACTACAGAACCCTAAAAGTACCTAAATCCATTCGGAGACAATAAAAATATAATTCACAATACCCAATGACCTCTGCACTGATCGGTCAAACAATAATTTAATAGCTATCACGTTGATTCGCTAACGGTTTTTTGACTGCATCGCGTTGCTACTAGTGAATACTAGTAAATTGCCATCAAACTTAGGTACTCGAATACCATTCCCTCTAAGTATTTGCTAAACTGTTGTTAGCTTCCATTGGTGGGGATGCTGGTTGGTTGTTGGTTTGGTAAAAAAATGTACTGTGTGACTGCACTTTCGTAGTTTTTACGTAACTATGTTATAAATACGTAAACAGTGACACAGCCGTTTATTGTGCTTAATATTATTTATATTTAGAACAATAATTTTCAAAAATATTTAAACTTCGAATAGAGAACTCTTTTTAAAATTGTAAAAAAGCGCCATCTATCATAAAAACGCAATACTACTCCCTCCTTTACTAGTGTTCAATGGGTGCGGATTATGTTGAGCAGATGGCGCTGTACACAGTTTGCTTATATTTTGACAATTCTCTCCTCGGCCACACGCGGAACGCTACAGTTCGGTAATGGCCGCCACCGGGGTGGTTGACTCGCGCCGCTGTCATTGCGACACGCGTTGATTGGTTGTTTACTTTATTTACATCACAATCATAACCAATACAATCACAGTGTAAAGTGTTTATTGTGTACTACGCTTGTTGAATGCACGTTTGTATGCGTAAAAGTGATTTTTGATAAAGTTTTGAACGCGATGAGCGACGGGTTGCTCTGCAAGCGTTGGTAGAATGCATCATCCAGTGTAGTGTTGTGATAGTCAAAGTTTCCCGGCCCAATGCTGGGCTACAGAGGCGCGATGTGTAGCCGGCAGCATACCCAGGCGTGTCTCAACACTTCCCTGTCTATACGACAGGAGATACAGAGATTTGAAAGTGTGCATCCTTCTATCTACGCTCTTTACGACCTTGTGGAGTTGGTACCTGATCCATTGCTGGCCCAGCAGATAAGGGATCACGTCGTGGCCATAGAAGGTTAGTACTGGTTGAATGTTTACATGTTCACGTGCGGTTTCTACGGGCGACTGAGTTGTTTATACTTAGATAAATCACATTGGATAACCTAATAATGCGCAGCCTGTATTTACGATAAGCACTAGTGGAGTACGGTAAGTACCTATACTCAGTAATTATACGATATTGAATCACAATGTATAAATTGATTTTGGATCGGACGTCAAAACAAATGACAACCTAAAATCGTCAAAACAAAGTATCACATTGCCTCAATACCAGTTTCCTGCCTAATATTCCTACCTGTATTACTCGACAGGCCTTGAAGCCTGGGAATCCCGTTAAACTTGTATGTACCGGCAACATTGCACGTCGCAATGAATAACAAACAATTCACAAATCAAAACTGCCAAAGGAACACAATTTGATAACAATCCGATTCCTCCGCTATGCATTCAAAGATACCAATACAACTATGTAGGTAAGTGTGTATATGTTACTATAAGAATGCTATACTTTCTCCGGTTTTTACGACATCGACGCAAACCCGGTCCTTGGTTGATACCATCCAGTTTTTATAAGGCGGATTTCCTCCTCGTGTTAATTCGCTGAGAAACTTCACAACTTCGTGTCAATGTCAAGGTTTGCAGGTGAAGTTCTTAAGTAATAATAGTGTAAACCGGTATTGATTGCATTGTAGTTCATAATAATAGAATTATCAGTTTATGAGCTAAAGTATGTGTAGGCTAGAGAAATTGTATTGCATGTTATGTACAAAAAGACTTGTAATTCATTAGCGTTACTTAGTGCGTTGTTACAGTATCGGGAATTCCCAAAAAAATGACCACTCCTGCCTTTTAGCTGTGCCGCAAAAAGTGGACAAGAGCGTCTAAATGAAAGGCAATGGCGTCGTCATGTCTACTAAGACAGCTACTACGAAGCGTGGTGATTTTAGTAAAGACCCATAGCAGTATTCTTAACTGAGCAGGTTATGGGAGCCGATAGGTTTAAGTTCAATTTAACACTGGTGCAGACAACATAATTAGTCTTCTTTCTCACACCGATTATTAACGAAACATTAATACGAAATCATTCTACAGATTTCGACTTAAGGCTTCTTCTGTGGTTAACGCTTTAGTCATTGATGAAGAACATCAAGTCGAGCATTATATTCCTGCCTTTATACCATTTTATTTTAGGCTCGGCCCAACACGTTTCTTATTTCCATTTTCCTCTGTCAATCGTCACGTTATTATTCACTCTTTTTTCCTTCATAAGATCCAAAGAAATCCATCCATCATCTCTTCATTCAGGCATATTTTCTTTGGTGTGCCTCTCTCCTTCCATCTTTTAATATCTATGTCACTCTTTTAGTCACAATGTTCCATCCGTCATCATCACATGTCCATACCAAGACAGACGTCTCCCTTTCATATTAACTGTTATAGGCGCTACTTGCAAACTTCCTCTTTATTTTATTTTTTTAACCAATTTTAGTCACTTCAAACATTTATCAACATTCTCAGCTCAGCTGCATGCAATCTTTATTCAACGATCTTCTTCACTGTCCAGCATTCCAATCTATACAAAACGACACGTCGAATCACGGGACTTGTATATTTTCCCCTTTAGCTTAAAAAAAATCTTTAATGCCATGTTGAAGGAACTGGGCAAAACACAAATAAACCAGGGCAAATTATTCACGATTCTGCGATACTAGCATGTCTTGACAAGAAATAAAGTAGGTACCTCATAAAAAAAAACTAGCCAAGTGTGAGTCGGACTTGCGCACCCAGGGTACCGTTCTAACTTGCGACGTAAATGGCCATATCTTTTGACTGCATAGGCTCAGAGAGTTAATTTACAACTGCAACGGACCACAGACTTGGGTATATGGTTTAAATTTCAACTCGATACCTCCATGCGATTCGTAGATAAAGGATCTTGACAGGCAGACGAACAACAGATCCTTTGAGGGTTCCGTTTTTTCCTTTTAAGGTACGGAACCCTAAAAACCCACTATGTTCAAACAAACAGCCCACTTATCGCTCCCATAAGAACAAGAAATTAATTTAATCAACATGACAAATGTCTTTAATCTAGAATGTTAATAACTAATGCGTAGTGATAGATGCTATTAAATATCATTAGCAACTAACAGTTAACCGCGTAGGTGACCGAGAGACCTAGCTATCTCAGCTAGACTGTTTATTTCTAGGTTAACGATTTACGAGCGGAGCAACCCGACCTGTCAGTAACGACCGGTTATTTTTAGAGACGCTGATTTGAAATCAATAAAGTGGCAATTAGAGGGATGTTTACGTGATTTATTTCCTTATTTGTGTTAAGTTTTATGCTTCAATGTGAGATATGGCGAGAAAATTGCGGCTATGATTGTTGAGGTAATAAACTGAATGATTTGCAAGCGTGCAGCAGCAATCTGGATTGAGTAACAGGAATACAGAAAGTACGAGTATCAATAAACACATTTTTAGTTTTGTTAACCTGGAAATTAAAATTCTGTCTTGTAGGTAACGTAGGCATTATCCACAATTCTTTAACAGGTATTGTCCATTTTCTCGTCCGCCAGCATTTCCTCACGATATGAAACAATCGTACCCTCTGTTTTTCGGAATATGATAGCGGTCTATACCTAGTTTAAACAATTATATTGTGCTGAATACAATTTCTACTTTAACAGGTATTGTCCATTTTCTCATCCGTCAGCATTTCCTTACGATATGAAACAAGCGTACCCTCTGTTTTTCGGAATATGATAGCGGTCCTACCTTATTTAAATATATTGTGCTGAGGACGAGAATTTATTCGTCTCAACACAAACATCGTAATTAATACTCTCAAATCCGTCCAATTGTTTATCATCCTCAGACGCTGTCCATCATTCTTGATCTACTTAAACCTCATCTTCCTAACGCTCTCCTGGCCCTCTGCCAAGGTCCGTTTTCCTCCTAAGTCTTCCCACTTTATGCTAACTTGCGCGTCCTCAACAGTAACTTTGCTGTTCTACATTCACAAAATGCATAACATTTACAAAGATATTCTGAAGCAAATTAAGGTCAAAATTGCGCACTGGTAATCAAAGGAATTCTGTTATTATACAGCATAGTTTAATATCTCGCATAACGTGGAGTTATGCCAAGTATTACAAATATGATCTAAATAATGCTCTTGAAATACGTCGGGCGGTTGTCCGGGGTTACTTGAAACAAGAAACTAATTTAAGTGTATTTACATTTTATTAAAACCCTTTAGAATATTCTATGTTAATTTCGAAATGAAAGTAAAACAGCTTGTCAAGTTGGAACAGTCGCTTGCAAAGTAAAATTGTACATTGAACACTCTTACACAATTATTCTAACGACTTCATAATTATTTCTGGAATTAACTCGTCCGGATATTGAGCGACTTCAAGTCTTTTGTTAGCATTAGCATATGTTATTACGCGGACAAGTTGCCTTTGCAATCCACGTCTAGCAAAAACTGGAAATATTCACCACACTCCGGTGAGTGCTTGCCAGTTACCTTACTCCAATATCAGAATTCTCAACCGAGACTCCATGGAAAATTTTCTTCCCTGGTGTATATTCGGTCCTTATCCATTTCCTTCATCAAGTGCTACAATTGAACGCCTCAAGCATTGCAACCGGCGAAATGTAGGTCAGAAAATGCAATCAGTGCTCAACAATATAAAATAGATGAAGCTATTTGCTCACCTGGGACGGGGAGAAATCTGAAATGAATCAGTTGCTTATTTCTGCACTGTTATAACTAAGGGGCAAGTCGCGAAATAGGTCACTGCAGCTCACTTAGATACCAAGTCTTATTATTTTGTAAATTATGGAGAAGCCCGAACTAACGTTGAAATTTGATATTTACAGCTACTGCAGTAGAATCTGCATGTAAGTTTCTTTAAGGTGAAAAAACGCTCGAATATTTTCAATTTCAGAGATAATCTTTAGAGATTAGACGAATATGCGGAGTTGAAACCCAATGTATGCGTTTACAGTGTAAGCTCTCGTTTCCAAGTTCGCAGTCTAAACCCTCGTTCTTTGGAGTCCTATTGGGAGGTTTATAGGCCCTGTTCACATATACAGGGTGTTTGGAAGATCGATGCAAAGCCGTGAAGCAGACCTAGTATAGACTATTTAGAACCATTTGAACCTAACTTGTCTTCGGCGAAGTGTGACTATTTTTTTTAAATCAAATTTTAATGATTTTTGATGATAATCCTAAAATTTTGCAGTTATTTGCAAATAATTAGTCAGTTTGAAAGATAAATCATTTATTTTTTTAATTTATTTTATTAAAGTAATGTCTGAACAATCAAACGAAACATGATTAAGGTATCTGTGTCATGAGAATTTTTTTTTTAGACAGTTGAAGTTAATACTTCTGTTTTTAGATTAAGAAAACAGATTTTTGACAGTTTAAAAAAAAATCACGGATCGTGCTTTTTCTGTTCAAACATTTTTAAAGACATGCCTAGTTATTAGACTTTCTTTTGAGGTATCAATTACGCAGATAGCTTACAAATGATTGAAATTAGGATCTACAAACTAAAGTGAGGGAGAAAATTAAACATTTTAAATAGGGTGATAAAACGAGACTAGTGCTTTAAAATAATAACATTTATTATTATACTTATTAAAAAATAGATTTTATGTTAAAAAAAAATAAGAAGATAACTTTAATTTTGGACATTCGAAATAAAATTTAGGGGAGACTCTCTAACACTGCCGACGCGTGACGCGAGCGATAAGATGGCGATAACTTTGACAATTTCAGGTAGCGCCCGCGCACCCCTAGTTACGTGAACACATTTCACAGCAAAAACGACTTTATTGGTAAGACAATAGGGTCGTGTTTCTTTAGATAGGGTCAGTAACTACCTGTTTTTTTGAAGGGACGCCAGTTTACTCAGTCGAGTAACAACTGCGCTTGTGACTAGACGTTATCTCCTTTTTCGTGACAATTCATCGTGTTCAGTTGTAGCCCTTTGCGCTCCTGCACGTGACTCTTGAACTTTTATTTTAAGTTGAACTTTTAGTGCGTTACCAGCCGTTTTTGTGAGAACTGACTATGGCTACTTTCTCGAACGAGGAATATGCTGACATCGTTTTTATGTATGGCAGAGCAGACGGCAATGGATCTTTAGCACGACGGATGTACCAAGAACGCTATCCTAATCGGAGAGTACCGAACGTAAGAGTGTTTTACAACACATTTCGTCGGCTTGCTGCAGATGGGATACACCGTGTGGAACCTGGAGTCAATCCAGGTAGACATGGTACTGACATCGAACAAGATATCTTAGCGGCATTTCAAGCTGATCCACATACCAGCACTAGAAAAGTAGCTCGAAATTTAAACATCTCCCATTGGAAAGTGTGGAATACAATGCACCAAAATAACAGGTATGCGTATCATGGCACGGGCGTTCAAGGTCTTGAAGAGCGAGATCCTCAGAGAAGGATACAGTTTTGTCGTTTTCTTCTTAACTCTGACATTGAAAATGCATGGTTTCTGAAGTCAATCTTGTGGACAGACGAAAGTAAATTTTCTAGGGAAGGCATAACTAATTTCCACAATCTTCATCAATGGGCTGAAAAACACAACAATCCACATTGGAAAAAGCAGAAGTCATTTCAAAGGAAATTCTCGGTCAACGTGTGGGCCGGAGTGATCGGCAGAACACTGGTTGGGCCCCATTTCTTACCGGATAATTTGAATGGCAATAGTTATTTGGAATTCTTACAAAATGATTTTCCAGAGCTTGTAGAGGAATCCGGGGCCCTAATATTCACAGGAGACCGAGAAATTATTTTCCAACAAGATGGTTGTCCAGCGCATTGGACATTGAATGTACGCGAGCACTTAAACAATTGCTTCCCTGACAGCTGGATCGGCAGAGACGGACCAATCCCTTGGCCCGCCCGGTCACCCGATCTAACGCCGCTTGACTTTTTCGTGTGGGGTCGGGCCAAGGAACTAGTTTATACAAACGTAGAGATAAATACTAAAGAAGAACTGATTGCGAGAATAAATTCAGCATTTGAAACAATGAAACTAGAGATGAAGTTGAAAATTACAACAACGGAAGTGAGAAGACGGGCCCGTGCTTGTGTTAGGAACCGCGGCGGACATTTTGAACATGAAAAATAAATGATTTGTATTAAAATTTTGTTTTAATTATTTCACCGATACATTTTAATTTTCTCCCTCACTTTAGTTTGTAGATCCTAATTTAAATAATTTGTAAGCTATCTGCGTAATTGATACCTCAAAAGAAAGTCTAATAACTAGGCATGTCTTTAAAAATGTTTGAACAGAAAAAGCACGATCCGTGATTTTTTTTTAAACTGTCAAAAATCTGTTTTCTTAATCTAAAAACAGAAGTATTAACTTCAACTGTCTAAAAAAAAAATTCTCATGACACAGATACCTTAATCATGTTTCGTTTGATTGTTCAGACATTACTTTAATAAAATAAATTAAAAAAATAAATGATTTATCTTTCAAACTGACTAATTATTTGCAAATAACTGCAAAATTTTAGGATTATCATCAAAAATCATTAAAATTTGATTTAAAAAAAATAGTCACACTTCGCCGAAGACAAGTTAGGTTCAAATGGTTCTAAATAGTCTATACTAGGTCTGCTTCACGGCTTTGCATCGATCTTCCAAACACCCTGTACATCAAAATTGCCACGCGAACAAATTCGTGGACAACAAATAACTAGTAACTATTAGTTTTTTGCACAAATTATTTATTAACTAGCTGTTGTCCTAACTTCGTTTGTTTTTAAATATTGATGGGTAAGTGTGCGACAAAAATGTAGCCTACGTGTTTAATCCAGACTAATCTGTCTCTAAACCAGATTTCGTCTAGATCCGTTTATCTGCTCTGGTGTGATTCAACAAACATACATCCATAAAAACATTCGAAATTTTAGTATAAAGATGTGCAAAAACGAATCCATGAAACAATAAGCGTAACATTTACAATTTTACCTCCAGACAGCTTGGCCTCGAAAAAATCTGGCTATCACGATCTTGACATTTGACTTGGCAAGTGCGTTTCGTTGCGGCGGTGTTATGTCGGGAGCCGGGAGCCGGGAGCCGGTAGTAAGTAGGCATCGTCCGATAAGTGTCGGCAGCGTGCCAGCGCACCCTTGAAAAATTTGAATAATGCACTCGACGTTGACGATGGGCCAATTATGCTTAGTGGCTTATGCTACCCTGGTATTTTGTTTGCGGGACGAGTAGTTTTTAGTTCATTATTTTCATTTAACTACCTACATACATAGGTTGTTCCGTCCAGTTTCAAAAACTTTATTCTAACAATGAGTCGGACTAGAAGACTTTCCTGATAATACAAAATGAAAAAGCATATTAAGTGGTGAACGAATACTTAACTGACAAACTTTGAATACCTATTCATTCATATTGTATTTTTTTTAAATGACTTTAGAATTTAAATAATTTATACTTTAAATTTTAGAATTATTGAAATGTGGTGATATTAATATTAGTTTTTTTTTTTTTTAACCGTTGTTCTATTTGATAATTTGTTCTAATCAGCATGTTTGTACCAAGGTCTAGTACGACTATGTCTACTACGACTAGACATAGCGTCCCTACTGTACCTGTACCTAGCCCATACCAGCTGTACCTAACCAACCTATGTTCAACAAATAATATATTTGTATTTGAAAAGTCCTTTCTAGAACATTGAGTCGTTGACTGACTGATTGATTGATTCTAAGCAGAACTACTTCAATTAGGTCCGTTCTATTGTGAAGGCAATTAGTACTAGCTACCTATTTTCTTGAGCAAGCGATTACGCGAGAACTGAGTGAATTCTTGGATTTTCTTTGATTGGATTGAATCAATATTATTTGCTCTGTAGTAAATAAATAATCGGTTGAAGTTCGATGTTAAAACAGTCAATAGTAAGAGCATTTTACTGTCACAGATATCGTTATCATTGACATTTATTTATTGGATATTTATTTATACTGGTTTTCAACTGAATCCTATTAGACTGGAAGCTGAAAAGGCAGATAGTCAGATGATGATTGACATTCATGTAAGGAATACATAAATCCTTACTAATATTATAAAAGCGAAAGTGAGTTTGTTTGTTTGTTTGTTTATTTGTTTGTTTGTTTGTTACCTCTTCACGCTTTAATGGCTAAACCGATTTTGATGAATTTTGGTACAGAGATAGTTGGGAACCAGGAGACGGACATAGGCTAATATTTTTTTGAAAAAAGTGGGATGTGAGGGAGAAAGAGGGAAGAAACAGGAAAACTTAGCGTTTCTATTACAAATCAATAAGGCGCAAGGGGAACTGTGTTATCCCAAATTTTACGCGAGCGAAGCCGCGGGCGAAAGCTAGTAAATTATAAATAATAATTCGCCCTTATCATTGGCACGCTTATCCGACCATTTCCTTCCAATATTATGATTCAAAGGGAAGCGATCGAGCCAGTCATTGTGGCAGATCTTTTATTATTAAAACCTCATCAATCATTATTATTGGTGCTAGTGTTTTTGGTTCAGGATTTCTCCTTTTTATGTCTTCTTAAGCGGTTGACTACTTTGTTGGTCTAGTGGTCACAAACGCGACTGCTCCGCATTAGCTCTTGGGTTCGATTTCCGGGTAGGGCAAAGTGTTGTAGGGTTTTCATTAGGAATTTCGCCGTAGCTGCCACGGAGTGCGGATTTGTGCGCAGTTGATGGCAATAGGCATGGCAATAGTTATAACTGGCGAAATGGTACAGCCCTGTCTAACCCTTTGCGGATTACACGCCTAATGAAAATGTTATTCAGTCGGCAAAGTGGTAGGTAGTGGATCTGACTGTCCACAAATGGTGGAGGCTATCGTAATACATTTTAAAATCGATTGAGATTAATCTGTAATATTCAACAAAATTAACCTCGTGTCTCTAATCATCCAATCCTCCTACTTTAATATAAATGAGACAGTTTCTGAGGATATACATCCTCAGAAACTGTCTCATTTAAGGATCTTTGTCTGTCTGTCTGTCTCTTTCGCGAAAAAACTACTGAACGGATTTTTATGCCATTTTTTTTTCTACTTTTAATCCGGGCACTTTTTTCCCTTGGGATACATTTCGACAACCATGCCAGCAATGCCGCGGGCACCATTTAGCATTTCATAATATCCACCGTGCAGAGTCTTACCAAGAAGTATCGTAATACCCAGTTGTTAAATAGGTTGTGGTGGTCAGATAGGCAGTCGCTGCATATTAAATACTGGTAATCAACTGAATCCGGAAAGACTGGAAGTCGACTCCACCATAGTTGGTAAAAGGCTAAGCAGATGGTGAATATCCGCCATACACTTTACATTTCCAAATAACAACACTAGAAGCTTCAGCACTTAAAACAATATTTTTCTGACCACAATCTTGACATTTAACGCCAGAATGCATCATGGCCGCGGAACAGCACTTACAAATAAACTGACCTGAAATCGTAATAATGTCATAAAACGAAGCGAAATGCTTCTCTTTTGATTGCCTCGCTGTTACAAGTGGCTTTAGTGGAAGAGTACGAAGCTGTACTAGACAGAAGGACTGGATTTAGTTTCCAGGCATTATTGTCGTTTACAACCTTATTAGTTACTAGCTGTGCCCAGCGGTTTCACCCGTTGCTCAACTTATATAGTCTCGTTTTATTGACTAACAATTTCATGTCAATCCGGCAGGTTTTTTATACAAACTGCCACTCTGTTTCACCTCCTTTTTTGCCGATAAGAAATCATCAAATCTAACTCCCCCCCGCTCTAGGCGGAGCGAGGGAGGTGTCAGACTTGTGACTAAAAACACCCATGTTCCTTTTTTGCCCTTGCCCTTTATGTTTCGGGGCCTCGGTATCTCTTTCAAACACCAGGTTAGGGTTTGAATTTTGTAAAATAAAAGAGAGTCAGTTATATTTTCGTATTCATAAAAATAAATATTCTAGTTATTATGCTTTAACATTTTTTAGATATATTCGCTTTTATAAATAAATATAGTTATTAAAATATAGTTAGTAGTTATTAAAAATAGATATTAAATATAGTTAGCCTATTAGTTGAATACTAATACGCTAAATTATTACCATATACAAGGATAATTACTATAAGTTTAAATATAACTATTTTTATACATTTTGCGACCGAATAAACTGTTCTAGAATTTATTATGTCATTAATTATGGAGGAATATAATTGTTTATTGATTTCTTGCAGATCAAACAGTTTTTATTATTTATTAGCCTATTCTGTTTCACTTCTGGGATGGCTACCCCTATTCTTTTTCAACCTTCTTGGTGTATTCTCTCTAGCTAATAAGTCAGGAACGAGTCCAAGCTACCAGCTATACCAAACTTATTTAAAAAAGAATAATAAACACTGTCAACATTTTGATAAACAATTCTGTATTCCTCTACCTACTTATAATAACGAATTCTATTATAACCAATCTTTCAAAGAATTTATTGAGAACTCTAGTTCGAAAATATCTCGATTGTTTGACGTAATCGAGAAGTTTTCAACAAGTGCCCCCTTTGCAGTCAATAAGCTGACGTTGAGTTGATCTCGAAGAGTATCTGAGTGCATTGATGTTGCGAGCCAATCGACTGAGAGGAGATCAAAAGGCCGGTCACATCAAATATACATTGTATCTACCTAGTTCGAGTCGGTATGTGTAACCCATAGCTTAAGCTACATGGACATTAAAAGCTGCATATATATTGCTATTTAATTTGATGTTTATTCAAAAGGTACTGTAATGATTTGTGTTGTGTATTCGTACTAAAAGAAGCATGGATCACTTTTCAGCCGATTTCGGAAAGTTGTTACTACACGTGGCATAGTTACTTTGGGCTAACGCCAACTTTAACCCTCGTGATAATCGAAAAAAAATCTTCTCTCCCCTTTTCTTTCGTCTTTCTCCCCCTTCTCTAACTTATTTTTAGCCTGTGGCCGTCTCCAGGGTCCCAACTATCTCTGTACCAAAATTTATCAAAATCGGTGTGGGCATTTAGTCGTGAAGACGTAACAAATTAACTTACTTTCGCTTTTATAATATTAGTAAGGATTTTACAAAAACATGACACATCATGGCAAAGCACATTTACACTTTAAGTATTCGGACGTCATTACAAACCAGCCTGCACTCTTTAAGGTTTGATTAATGTTATTGTACCTTCACAGTACGTATTCCAGTTTTTTTACCGTCTCGTTGGCTTATTAGTCGCAATGCAATCGAGGGCTACTGTTCATGGGGTTTTAGGAATAGATTCCCGGGTCGGGTAAAATGTTATTGGATTTTTCTATCAGGATTTTTTTATTTACAGGAGTCTGGATAAGCCTGGCTCATATTACATGGATCTTAAAGAGCCAACATAGGATTTAAGACACAACACCTCTGCGATACCTTTCAGGGATTACAGTCGTGATAATGTTTATGCTATTCCAGATTTTCAGTTCGAAAATAAAATAAAGTCACATTCACTAAAGCGTTCGAATCCGGAAAATATTTTCTCCTCACACAAACCTGAAGATATGCGACATCCAGTAAATGCCTCACATTTTTCGTCGAACACTTCCACACTACTCGATTCGTTGAATCCGGACATACCCGCACTGGATTTCAAAGCTGCATTCAGAAATAATTCTAGAGAGGAATATGGACGTAAAGTTTATCAGAATCTGAACCTTTTGTTTAAGCTCTCATTCTCTTTGAAAACATTAAAAAAATAAAAACTCTTTGCCGGTGACTTTTGTTTGTTTGATTATTATTTTCCACTTTTTCTGTTTTTAGTTGTCCTGTAAAACAAATGCATGCGTCACTTTAGAAAAATATCCAAATCGCTTCAGGCGTGCTTATAAAATTGGAGAATACCCTGGAATTCTTCAGTATCCCACCATCTGATCATCATGGGACATCCAGGGAAGGTTTACCCTTTCAAACAAAAAAAAAACAAAACGGTCCGGGCGTCTCGAGTGATCATACATTAAAATAAAAGCAAACGGCCATATCCTTTCACTTAGAGACTTAGAGATATGATTTTTGTCACATACTTGAGTATATGGTTTTAATTACAACTCGATAGGTACCTTGTACCTTCAGATAGAGGCAACAAAGTGATCTAATAAGTGTTATGTTTTTCCTTTTGTAGTACGGAACCCTAAAAATTATTGAATAAGGGTTCAGTTTTTTCTTTTGAGGTTCGAAACCCTAAAAATGATTCCTACGAATTTAGAACCTCCTCCTTTTGGAAGTCGGTTAAAATCCAAAGCATGTTGAAAGTACCTTACGGTTTGCCATTAG
Source organism: Ochropleura leucogaster (assembly GCA_958449745.1). Classification (NCBI taxonomy): domain Eukaryota; kingdom Metazoa; phylum Arthropoda; class Insecta; order Lepidoptera; family Noctuidae; genus Ochropleura; species Ochropleura leucogaster. The sequence goes on along the minus strand of OY288205.1, from coordinate 18,409,878 downwards.
ATGGCTACTTTACAGCAACACTTCCATACGAAACAGATTTTTTAATTAAATAAACGCTTGGCTGGGAGCCAGCAGGGGAATTCACTTCGAAAACTTGGATACAAAAGTAGGTCATGTAAGTAAGGTAATTTTTGCACGAGAGCCGTTTTGAAATTTTAACTAGATACCATTTTTCCAATAGCAGTTGTGTCTTTTGGCTTCAGTTGGGAATATATTATTTGGAACTTTGGAGTGCAGAATAATAATAATTCCAAGCTATTACTGTCCCACTACTAAGCCTCTTCTCAAATAGAAATGGCCTCGTGCCTTTTCTATATGAGAAGAGGCCATTGATCACCACGCTTACTCAAGACTGGTTGGCGATTTCATAAATTATGATTCCAAGTTTCCTCACGATGTTTTCCATCACCGATGTCTGTAATGCCCAAGATGAACTTTAAAAGTAGATATGAATTTTAAAAATTAATGAGCGGCAAGAAGTTAACCTCTGGGCCAACATGACAATGGTGTAGGATAAAAAACCATTTATTCAAATTTCAATAAAATAAAATACAAACGAAATAGAAAAATGAACATTCTTCCTAGGTTCATTTTTCTAACTGTTCTCTTCCAACTGTTTGTTCTAAATCAAATGAAATTGTAAAACTTGAAGCTTTCATAGACAAACGAAATCTTTGTTCTAAACAAAATATCAAACCACCTTGGTATTTCAATTGCTTCCCAATTTCTCTTAGTTATTACAAGATCCATAACCAGCTGAATTCTCCCCATTCAATTTTGATTTAATATTGAACATTCCATTGCATCATTAATCTCCTGAGCGAAGGTGAATACGATTTCACCCTCCCCAGTGGCAGACGTGCAAATAACTAATTAATGTCAAATGTCACAGCTAACAATAAAGTTGGAATCTAATTATGTTTTGGCTGTAGCAATTATTTTTTAATTAAATACAACGCTTTGTTTTTGAATGATGTATGTCGTCAAATAAGAATAATCTCCTGTTGATGGTTGTGGAGGCGAGAAAGAAAATAAGTGGCTGTAGAATGATGATTATATGTTATTGCTGTGAATATACATGAACCTCTATAGTAGGAAGAATAGATAAAAACACATTAACGATAATAAAAGCAAAAACAAAAGCTCGTTTGTTTTTAGATTCTTGTTTCATGACTTCAATATGGCTACTGGTAAACACGACAACGAGCCTTTAAGTCATCTCCGAAGGGTTATGCATGTCTATGCCATATTAAAGTAATTAATATTAAATTCTCGTAAGTTTTCAACTCCTATAGTAAAATTCGACTAAATTAGACAAGAATGAATCTGAAAGGAAATTAATTCCCCAAGATTTCAGTAAACTCCGTTCAAGGTGCCTTTGATGTTATTTAGATTCTTGTCTGACGTTTGCACGTCAGTTGAAAGTTCTTTCATTCAAGTTGTAAATGGTTTCCTTAGCCGCCTAATTTAACTTTCAATACAAAATAATTTTCTGTGGGATCCAGTGATTATCTGGGATTTAATTATCAAACTCTAGGGTACGGTTGTTTTACCATATCTTTAAAGGCGCGAATTAATTCAGTCAAATACTTAGTTTAACTGTTAGATGAATTTTAGGAAATAATCTAGATTGATTCCCTAATTTCTTGACCTTGACACACGAAGAAAAAATAAGGATTTGTGTTAACAAAATAGGATTCCTAAACACAGTCACATTCAATAAAGGCTTTCAAATCCTGCTCAAATTTACATAGGGATGCCAATGTAAAGTTACCACAAATACGTATGACAATCATCTAGCAAGTTTCCCATGTCACAGCAAGTATCGATGCATGAATTTTGAATTGAATGTATCGGCGTAGTGAATACTGGTGCCTTTGCGCAAATTCTCATAGTACAAGCCTTTGAGCTCAGAAAGCTATAACATTCAAAGACATTCCAATGCGACTGTAATGTGTAATATTTCGCTCACATGCATACATCCGGGAACCAATTATGAATCGCAGAACTGTAAAGTTTATATTAAGTGTCGACTGGGAATTGGACGAAGTCTACTTCTGCTGGTACTTACACAATAATGCAATACGGAATCATATTATGCAGTAGTACAGACGCCTGCACATCAAGCTACTACCATCTGTCAGATTTCTTTGATAGATTTTCGACTTTATTTCTAAAATATTAGGTTCAATCAAGGTTCATTGGGAAAAAATGCCAGTTTCGGGTAGCTTGACCTGCTCGTATAGAGAAAGATTTTAGAATAAAGGAAATTTCTATCCAGTCCCCTGGTAGATATTTCGGTAATAGGCGACCGTATAGATATGATATGTTGTCTACGGGTCAATCTTAATTTTTTATCTTTTTTAATCCTTGTCTTTTTTCTCAACTTGATGTTTTTGTATTGACACCTGTATTGCGTCTTTTGTTGCATCAAATATATGATTTAAATCTATATCGTTCGGGATATTAATATTAAAAAGCCTTTCCGAATTACACCACCGCAACTGATTCTTCCCTTCAGTTATTTATCATTTGCAAGTGATTGTTTTGCCTTTTTATTAGTTTGGGTAGTTGATAAATAACTTCCCCCGCTCTGAGCGGAGTCGGGGGAGTGTCAGACAGCAATTAACAAAAATGATTTGGTTCATTCTGCTGAGGACATATTCCACTGGTTCACTTATTTCTTGAACCACACTATTCTTCAAAAACACAAAGACACAATAAACAAACCCAAAACCCCTAAACACTAAATGGAGAAGCACTCCTTCAATATTGTTCGTCACCTCATGGTGGATTACGGCCCACTCCTCAAGTCCTCACAGTAAAAGGACATTATCTCAACATTAGAATTTGTATAGGCTGATTCAGTTCATGCTTTTGCTCGTCAATATTATAATCCACTTGTCATACATTAATTAGATTAGAGCACATACAATTACATGTTAATTAAAACACATTCTGGTTACTATAACACCGGCGACGCAAACCGGTTTGTAGTACAATGTTATGGACATGGACCGACCAATTTCAAGGCCGCGTCACGGCCAACATTACTCAACGTTGCTGTCATTGTACTCACGCTAAGTGTTACCTTAATGTTAGACGTTGATTTGTATAGAAATAAACTAAAATTGAATTGAGATTTTGCTTAGACCTATGTTTTTTTCTTGAATGTAGTGCTAAAAACGTGGTACCTAGTCAAAAAGATATTAGTTTTTCTTTGGCCAGGAACTAAAAATTTGCATAATCCTGATCGATTGAAGAGTGAAAGATAAAGATTTTTTTGATATAACCGCACTGACCAACAAAGGAGCACGTCCGTCCGTACATTTTCAAACACTTCACTACAATCTAACTAGGTATTCTAATAAAAGCTTGTACCCTGAACAATAGTTATTGAGCAGGCGTCGACGCCAACAGACTCGTTCAAACAAGAGGTTTACTAACATTTTCATCGAAAATTATTAACATAATCATATAAAATTTGCATCCAAGACTACAGCAAAAATCCTCTTACTACCCACGTCCACACGTGAGTTTGTTTTGCTTTTGTTTGAAACAACAATAAAGGCAAGTTAATAACGCTCACAAAGTATCGCAAACATTTTTTTTACCTCTATTGAACAAACACGAAGCAAAATATATGAAAAACCGAGAGTGGACATCGGATGTAGATCAAAGCATGGAATTTTATTGCAGTGAAATTTTAGATTGTGTGACTGATTAAAAAGTCCCCGTTTCAACGGGTGATATCAACGAATCAATAATGCACAATATATTTGCACAGTCGTGTTGAATACGAGTGTCGATGTGGAATATAATAAAAATAGCAACGCTTTTTTTGTAAGTGAAGGGTTCCGTGTGTTGAAATGTTTGCTTTTGTTTATTTTGCAGTGGACCCATTATTTTTGCGTAGAAAAGCATCGTCCACGCTCTCTTCAACATTTGTTTTCAGTGAAATATTTTGTTTCAATAATAAAATTATAGGCTATAATAGGCTATAATAACAGTAGAGCCAACTAGAAACAAAACGTCGTCTGCTGAAACATATTCCACCCCAAATGTAATAAATCGATACAAAATAAAGATACCTGTATGTTCGTGATTGGAACCGTGTCCGATAAATGACGATACATTCTCCCCTATCACATGGGACCTACTAGAATAATGGCATACTGTAATACAAACATCGAATGAGTAACGTAAACAAATAGATACTGCATATTGGGCTTGCTCTTCAGGGTTTGTTTGTTAACTATGACAATCATATCAATATGTTGAGCGTTATTATTTATGAATACACCCATTTTGAAGATTTATATGCTTTAACGATGCCTTTCAAAGTGGTTGTCAGTTCTTGCATAGATAATAGTTACACACTAAAAAAGGAAACTAAGCCTTTTCTCTAGCGTCAGACCGTTACGTCATTCATGTTTTAAGAGTACCAATATTAATAACAAATTGTCAAATAATCGTCTAGATAGACTACTCGGTCTATAAAACCGCCTTCTCTTTTCAATCAAAGCAATGAGAATTATTAACTCTGCAATTATACTGCATTGTTTACTGAATGCTGCATTGTTTTCATTTAGTATTAAATGATTAAGTTGTTACTATGTAGCACTAATTAGAATATATAATAGGCCGTTGTAACACTAATATGTAGGTCAAACTTACTGGTATCTGTTCTATCTTCCATTGCAATAACGTGCGCTTTTGTTTAAAACAGTATTAGCCGCGTACCCACCTAGCACACAGGCTCGCGCGGCAGCCTCGGTGTCCGGATCGCGAGCGATGGCTCCCTCGGCAGCCTCAGTAGTTTTGTTCAATTTACACGAGGCCGCCTCGCGAGGCAGGCTGAGCCATCATAAGTCCGAGAGTATTTGTAATGGACAGTCGTGTATTTTCAGCTGCAGCTATTTTCCTAGCTGCTTATTGTTTAAAGATACGAAAACAGTCACGTATCAAGAAAAAAACGAATGGACTCCTCCTGACTGCCCATGATATCAAAATTACACAAGACAAACACGGCAAGAGACAAAACTTGAAGTAGTTGCGCGCGAGCCAAAACATAACCGTCCCCACCTAACGCACAGCGCTCACTGAGGCACCTTTGAGCGCGTCAAGTTTACCGACAACAGATGGCTCGGGGCCGAGCCGTGCTCGGTCGAGCAAACGCGCGCCCGAGGCAGGCCGAGGCACGTCCACACCAGCCGAGGCATTAGGCTCGCGAGGCTGCCGCGCGAGCCTGTGCGCTAGGTGGGTACGCGGCTATTTACATAAACCTATTAGCAATTGCTGCAGTCTGGTTTACCATTTTGCATTGTAATTTAAATATGCTATTCTTTCTTATCCGTATTTTAAGTTATGGAAATAGTATCGATTGGTTTTTCCGAACCAATTTTCAATATTAAGAATCATTTTTCCCATTCTTGAAAGTTTTTATTTTGACTTCTCTTTTGCTTTCAATCGTACAATACAACCGTCAGAGCTGTGGTTATTTTTTTTTCTAAATTGTACATAGTTTGATTGAAGCAAGCTTGCATCAAAGTCTGCCGTATCATCACTTAGATAATGCGCTTAGTAATCAACTTAAACTGTACATATTTTAAAAGTCCTAAAAATCTGCCCTGAATAAAGTATCCCAATATAACGCGGAATCCTTCAAGCCTCACACCATTACGTTTTCACTGAAGCGGGAACCTCCACCATTCGGTGTAACGAACTCTTCGTGATGAATTATTAACCAATTTGTACTTTTTGCTTCCACTGATTGACTGTTATGTACATAGTACACACGTACAGTTTTTTACTGGAACGAGATGAACTAAATTACAGTTTACACGTTCACGCATCATGTAAAGTGTTAATTATGATGAGATGTTTAGAAAACTTGAGTTTTTTCATCGCTTGTGTGACTATGCTGGATTAAGATTCGCTGTCCAAAGAATTTACTGTCATTTTCTTGGTTTTGCTTTAGATAACCTGTTACGCGTAATCCATCAATACTGTGACTGATCGTTAAGACAAGCATGGATAACAGTCAATAAAATATTGTGTTAATAGCTCTGAAAACTAATTCTTTAACTTTACTGGTGGATTTGGTTTGCATAAGTCTCTTTTGCAGACGTAACTAGTCTATCCTCATAGTTCTTCTTTAAAATATATATTTTTAATTCAAGCTATGCCAACGTCTCAATATAAAATTGAAGTATTCATTGAAAGCTGATTAGTTCAGATCTGGAAACGTTTTCAAGAGACTATAAAAATTTAAAGAGACGGCTATTACTGGCACTTGCTCCTAGATGTTAAGATGAATCCGACTTCGGAACGGAAAGGCAATTAATATCAGAAATGGGTTGTTACGAGTTAGAAAAAGTTTCTTTAGATATACCGTACCTAATTAGAGCAAGTTAATAATTATTGGGACTTGAATTGCTAGGAGGAAAAGTAGTAGTAGAAATAAGTTGAACATTTATTTGTAACAAAATAATAAAGCATGCAACAGACAACGGTCCACCACCATAAAAAACTGTTACCCAAACCAGTTCCATTTAACCATTTTGTTACTCCCATAAAAATTGCAATTTCGTGCACATTTCTGTTCTTCACACTTGTTTTCCAAACATGTTTGCGACGCCAATTAATATCGTTTCTACGGACAGATGTTACAAGTTTTTGTTGACCATCTACAATAGTAACACGTGTTTTATCGCTAACCATGATAACTCCACATTTGGACGCTTGAGGCAAACCGCACAATCGCTTACTAATTACATCTTTAATGTTATTCATTAACAAGTTGTTTTATGAATGTAAACTTGGTTTCTCGTTTTGAATACGTTTACCAGTAAACAGCTGGTTTCTGTTACCGTAAGTACAGTACGAGGTAAAGTTTTTGTTTGTTTGGAATGATAAACGCTGTTTAACAATGGAAACGTTAGTGTGGTCTTATTTCTGTTAGTTTACAAGTTGCATTTAATTGTAAACGTATTGTTTGATTATTTAGTTAGACCGTTTACCTGTCAATTCATCACTAACGGATTATTCTAAGAACCATAGATTTGCACTACCATAATAATTATACTTCAATAAAAATCATAAATGTATCATATTTTCCTTATAATACCTTGTATTCTTGTACTCAAACCTCATTACATAACTAGACTGTTCGCAATAAGTGTACCGAATGAATAAGAACGTCGTCAGGATAAACGAATATTTTATTGTTTGCATCTCACAAGACTAAACTTCGTAGGCGTGCTCTTGTACTCATCCATAACTCCAGAAAACAGAATACCTTACTGTTAATAAACACTACTATAGTGCGAAACAATTTAAACCTTATTTATGTGTGGACCAAGGTTCATTGGTACTTGTAGAAACCCGAAGTCGCGTCTTTACTGTATTACGCTGGAACTGAAGGACATGATTCCGGTCCATCCCACGTGTTTTCACCTTTCGTGGTACGGTCGACCACACAAGTTTAACTCTAAAAATCCGTTATTCGCGTTTTGTATTGCAAACTATGTTTTGTTTTTGTAGAGCAATCTTCAGAAATCATGCTGTGTGTTCGAATTGTAAAGTAAATTATTAGGGAAACTAATCCACCTTTATTGGAAATTCCGAACTCTTGCAATAAGGTATTGATGGTCTTAATTATTTTATTGTTACTTCATTTATATGTTTAAATATGTTTCTAATTGTGAGTTTGTATACGCGAAGTATTTATCTCATCATTAAAATTGGTGTTTCCATACTAAGTTAAAGCCTACTAGTGGTAATACAAACTGTATATGAGAGACGCCCATATTGAGTAGTTGGTTTCCATGACCTTGAGTATTATTAACATTAATGAGTGAATCTTAAATCCTCCACGTTGCGCACGCGTACATAATTTGCTAAACACCTACGAGCACTTCCTTGACCCATCCTAGTTGACTTTTGTAACTATTGTGGGTGTGTGTGTGGGATCAGAAACATATGGCACTTTTGCTATCATTGGATTTAAAATAAAATGCGTGTTAAAGACAAGTGAGCTCGCATTTAAAAAAATCAGGTTGTCTCGTTAACTTCTATTTTCAACCGACTTCAAATAAAAGAGGAGGTTTTCAATTCGTGGTATACTTTTACTCTACTTTTTAGTTAAATATATACAAGACGATTAGTGATTATATGTAAACAGATTAGAAAAAAAACAGTATATATCTATTATAAAAAATATTAAATCCTAAAATTGTTAAACCCGTACGTTAATGTTACTTATGCTCGTAATAATACAGCAGCAGCTTATTTGAAATCTTCATAAAACTTACTTTTTACTCAACAAGAAAATATTGTTCAGTAATAACAGCAACGCTAAAGATAAATGGTTTGGAAATTACAGCTGCCTGTAATTTCACTTGACCTTATAATCACTGTTCAATGACGTCATTCTGCTTTTGTTTAACTATCAAAAGATATATTTTGCTTAGGAAGTAAACATTCAATAGTCAAGTAGGTACTATGAAAATAATAGTTTAAAAAAAAAACTTATTTTATACAGTTCTTGACTACGAAACTTCCAAAAAACAGTTAGTATGTAGATGTCTTCTTATCAGGTAGAAGTTGAACCGCTTTTATTGATCAAACTTTGAGAACATAGAAATGTGGAATTATTACTTATAACAATTTTTCATTTGGCTGTGCTGTTTTTGGTTTGAACAATAGATTTTTTTAATTAATTTGTATGTGGTCCCAGTCAATGGAACAAATTTAATTTAATTAAATGGATCCGGTAACTCGGTCCGCGGTTCGAGTTGACGGAAGCCTCATTTTAATATAATTGGGATAACCAAGCTATTCTGAACGAGAATTGGCTGGGAATATCGGGCTTTATGAGATATTTCGGAGATTTTGATACAGAGCCTGAATTCGTATCCAGTTGATGGCAATAGGCTCAGCCCATATTGCAGTGGATTTAAACAGGCGCAATGTTGGTGTACTATTAGATACATCTCTTCCTTACGTTACGGGGATTACAGGTTATATTTTGTTCGCTTTATTATATGACGTTTAACCACACCTGTAAATCGTTTGTCTCAAAGAAAATTATCTTGCAAACCATGATTCTGTTTCTTGTCAACAAAAATCCTTTGCGACAGTACAGCAAACTTAGTTAGAAGTCTCTGCAGTAGCGGAACGAGCTGGTTTCCAAGCGGCACGTTTTACTTATGCACCATTACCTTTGCAACACCCAATATGTTGCATACAGTTTTCAACTATATCGGCGTATTTTATGCCAGTATTACTTGCGCTACAGAAAATGTTTCCAAAATATCGTGGAATTTTACGATGATATTAAACAATGGTCTTTTGTAAAGTTTTAAGACAAAGTCTGGATGTTTTGTTGTTTTTCAAATCGAATTGTACTATTGTTAAGTATGTCATATATGTTCTTAAAATATATTCCGATAGTATAAACCCATCCCCACAACGTTCTAGGCTATAAATTATCTGTGTGCCAAATTCTTTAAGTACCTTTTTAAGAGTGAAAATTTAGAAACATCAATTCATCAATACTCACAAATTTTCGCTCTTATAATATTAATGAGCAGCAGAGGTTGTGAGTTAAAATCCTGGCAAAAACCGATGTGACTTTTTTATTTTAAGGACATCGGTGAGGAAAAACTGCGTGGGGAAAGCTGGACTTATACTTAATATAAATAAAACTGAAATTGCCATCCCGTCTTTAGCAAGCGTGGTGATCAATGTTCGTGCCTTTTCTATATGAGAAAAGGACTTTGCCCAGCATGCAGCAGTGGTACAGTTATAGTAATATTGCAGGTTGGTATTATTATTATGTATAAATTAATTAAATATAATAGGAAGTAAGATACAAGATGCAACATCTATGTATTTCGCATGTCATTTTGATGCCTTTCTCTCAAAAGAAGCATACATTAATCTATTACAATAAAATGACTCTGAATTCTAAGTGCACAATGTTTTCTTATCAAAAATCGCCTGCCCTCAGTGTACCCTCAGTCTAAACGCGAGCAGGTTTATAAATTCGCTCTACCGTAATACCGATGTGCGATAGTGTTATTTAGACTTCTTTTATTTAATCGTTAACACCGTTACATCTGCTGCCGCAACGGTACACCGCCATTTCACACTTGGCAGACCACTGAGGTAAGATCATAACAGATGGTAAGGCACTGTGTTTTGTGTGTGTTGCATTTGAGGAATTGTGTTTTGGGATTTACGACGCAATGTCAGCTGCTGGAAAACGGTTCTGTTCAAACATTTGATTGTGGTTAAGTGGAAAATTGTGTAGGCATTTTGGACAATGGTGTTAGGTAACAACGTTGGATGATTTTAAATTGCTTACTTGTTTCTTTTTTGTAAATATTAAGTAAGTAAAGACTTTTTCATTGGCCATAGATACATTTTAAACAGTCAGTTTTCGGGAAATGATGAAAATGAATCATCGTCTAATAAAGACATTGCTAGGAGCTCTGATATTTTTTCGTTCCTCCGAAAAAATAGCGACTCGACATTATAAATTAGTTGTAACTAATCTGGGCTCTATAGCATACATACTTATCGTCTCACATCTTCCTTTTGCCTCGTCCACGTTCACAAATCTAGTTAGACACGCACGCTGGTTGCGAACCTGCGTTCCTGACTTTTGTGAAGAACTTCAACAATTAGGTCTGTCTCGGCTCATTGCGTAAAAATTCCACAACATAGAAGGACTATATTTGGACTTACCAAAAACAAAAATTCTGGGCTAAGACATCTGTGAAATTTAACGTGTAAGCACAGTATACTTTAGCTTTACTGATTCTGAATTCCTATTCTTTGACAACAAAGAGAAAACGGCCCTTTGAATGATCAAGTGAATCCCTTTGTATGGCCGAATCTTTTAAATGTGGACCAGAATCTCCGAAATTATATTTACGTCTTAAAATGACAGAATAAACGAAAATTCTTTGTCTTTGATTACTAACTTTTGTTCTATTAAAGAAATATACCATTGGATTAAGGGCTGAAACTACACTGTTGTATAATAATCTGTTGTTAATTGCTATGGCTAAACACTAATTTAGCCAAAGTAATCAGTTTAGATAACTTAATTGTTTTAGGAACACAGATTGCTACTACGGCTTCATGTTTTAATCAGTTTAAAGTTTTACAAGCCCTTTTACCGCTAGCGAACTCTGTGTGTTGTAGTTGATCCTCTGAAAATGTAGTTTGGGGTGTTTCGTACTCTAGCCATTTGACCGAAAATCTCATAAAGCAAGCATGAGAACTCATGCATATACTAGCAGACTATTTAGATCAGGTCAGGTGAATGTGGTGAGTGAACGTGGCTTATCAATTAATCTACTCTATTCATTGATAAACTACGTTCGTTTTATCCTTTGCCAGTTCACAAACCGTAACGTAACGGTATTTCATTGACAAAATGAACAATAGAGCGACGCAAGCGCAGCGTATTTATAGTGTACTCGCATAAAACGCGTTTGCACGCAGCTTTCCATAAACGCACTATAGTAAATTGCGACTCCGCTAAAACTGTCACCCAGTACTATCTAAAATCGCGGAATAATGCAATGTACTTCTAGCGCTGCAGCTCTCTGGTGCTTTTTCACTGGCAGATCGTCGAGATAAAACCCTGTGTGAAAAATGTTTGACCGCAAAATCTTCACCTACCCGCTAATTATTAACAACTTTCACTAAATAAGTGTGTATTGTGTCGTTTTTCACAGGACTCTCATTTTCACGTCTTCTTGGACTGTCGCTTTCAATACTGACCGCATTTCCTATTGTTATTATTCTCAATGTTAAGAGCAATATTACGAACAATTAAAATGTTTTTGTTATTGTGTGAAACTTCTCCACAGATTTCATTGTTCTAATAATTCTCTTTGGAACAATAAAATGTGGAATACTAAACTCGTGGTGGTTGGTGTTTACTTTTTTATAACTAATTTCTGTCCGTGACTCCATTTGAATGTGAACAAATCATATTTTATGTTACTTTTGTTCTCATTGTTGGCGGAGTATTGTTTTTTAGTGATATGGACGGTCTGAATACACAAATTATCTCTGATTCTGTGTTCATGCTTTATAAAAGCATTTTCGCGTTATTAGAAGCAAGTTTAATATCATTTTACTTTTCTCTTTTGTTATGACTGTTCTGTCTGGCTATTGTATATTCATTTAAGAGCTTTGACATTAGATCAGCTAAAAGAATACTTTGTACCAAAATGAAAGTTTTTTTATCACCTCTTTTTTCTCTTTGATGACCTCGGATAAAGATGCCTCGTAACCATTTTTATAATTTACTGTATTTCTGCTTCCTAATGTGCCGAGATTGCCCAGCTTTGATGGGAGTTGTTGGGCTCACTGCACATCTGTGCTACATAGCCCCGTAATACAAAAGGAGGGCAAAAGTTTCATAATAGGCAAGCTATATTTTATAAATATTGATGCCGTCCTTTCTTGTTCTGTCGCAATATTAACAAGTTAATGTCATGGTGAAAAGAAGTAAAAAATAAAATTTGTAAATGAAATATATAATTTGTTATTAAGGTAATACGTAAGGTTGTTAACAGATTTTATTTAAAATGATGGCCTAGGCATTACCAACAAACCCACTCAAAAAAAGATAAACATATCGACACAGTCAGTTGATTTTATCCATATGTGTATCTCTTCTTTTAAAAACTTTAAATGGTAGATGACAGATAACTTGACTCTCCACATCGATCTCCTACTTGACAGGCGGGAATATTAACGACTAAACTACTGAAGAAATCTTTCAATGGTCCATAACCCCTGAAAGTGTACTAATAAATAATATAGTTCACCTAGGACTCCTATTAATACTACTGTCTGTCAGCTCTTGCTCAACACAATGTTTATAGAGCAAGAGTAAAATCCAGGTAGTTAGCACAGTAAGTAAATCCCAAGTGCTAAGTGCTTACTAAACTACCCCAACCTACCTTTACAGTGTAAATTGGCGCAGTGGTCTTTGCACTAGGTAGGTACGTTTGCTGAGAGTTATTCTCTAGACTCTGGATGCTACTTCCGTCCTGGATTAAATATTGCAATTCCATTTCACTTTATTTTCATAAAATGTTGTCGCAGTGTCTTTGGAGCAGGGTAAGATCATTCGCTATCACTTAGTCGTTGGTTATTTTGTGAATTTGCAATTGATAATTCAAAGATTTGTTAATTGTCATCAACATATCGCCCACTCTCGCGCTGGCGTGCTTAGAAACCAACAATACGTCAAGCACATACGACAAGCAGCCTGTTCAGAAAATCTAACATCATGAAGAGCATAAGGTTTGTATTTATATAAAACTACCGACGGCCACCACCCTCGATCTCATAAATTGATTGTTTAAATAAGGCTGCATTTTCCGCGATTGATATCTATAAATTGGAGATATTTCCGTAGATCGAGAACTCGTCTACCTTCAAGTTAAATTAAATTGCCAGTTTCAAAGTAGAGAACTGACCTCATCTTGAAATAACTGAATTAATGAAATGAAGTCTGATATTCAGCCATATCTAGTTAGACTAGACACTGACTCCAACCAGGGAAAAGCTGCAAAAGTATAATAAATTAAAACCCCAAGCAAAAGGTCGGCAAGTTGTTAAAGACACGCTATTCTATTAAATAGCAAAGAAAAAACATTTCTTTAGTGAATGTGACATTCCGATAGCGAAATGTTGATATTTATAACGGACAACTTGTATTATAAATGGCGTTCACAATTTATAATGTAGACGAAGTATTTGGGTCGACACTGAATGGTGGAAGCTATTTAAAATCCATTAAGAATTTGAAGATTAGAGAATGAGTACTAGGCCCGAGGATGGTATTCGCCAACCAAAAGACCTGAAGACAGTGGGTCGGGTATTTAAGTACTGGAAGTCCATACGTACATATGTCTTATGTCCCTAGTTAATAGGTTTCTTTTGGGTTACCTAGTTGAACTCATATCTTTCCTCAGGACACTATTGAGGTCAATAGTAGGGCCCTTTTAATAATAAAAAAAAAACATACTGACATGCCTCCAACTGTGATACGGCCGGGTCCTTGTTCTTAGCTGATTGGTGGATGTCACAAGTGTTCTAGGACATGCTAGTTTCCTCACAAAAAAATTACAAAGCTATGAAGGAATTCAGACTTCCTTTTTTTGCCGAGGTGAAATGGTCAAATAACTTCCCCCGCTTTGGGCGGAGAGGAGGGGGGGGCTTAGATTTTACTGATTAAACCCCACCCATGTTCCATTTTTTACCCTTTATGTTCCGGGGCCGCGGTATCTCTTTAGAACCCCGCAACCCCGGCAGGAACTTCGTCTACCTAAGATATTAATTAACACCACAACGCTTGTAACTAAACTAAGTATAATTTCTCAGTAGCCACTAACTCCGTACCTCAGGTTAAGCTTCTGTGTGGTCTTGTAATTACGTCGACTGGAGCAAGCTTACAAACTACTCCATGACACAAGATCAAGGCGGTATTTCCTGCAGGGTCGTCTAGAAATGATTGAAACACCAACATTTCGTCAGCTACGACTTTGTTGAAAAGCCATCAGGAAGCGAGCCTATTTCCACCAACCCGACACATACTCCGAACTGTGACTGACGAATCAATAAACCGTTTACTGTTGCCTTGCTCGGGGAACCAATCAAGATTGTGTAGCCCAAGTGACATTCTGAAAACAAAGACCAAAATCTGAAACTGTTGAAATGGATAGCATTGACTGATGAAACTAACCAAAAAGCTTAATGTCAGTCCTGTATAATTTTGTTCTTTTTCATGTTTTTGTCGCCGACTCGACTTCGCCACTTCCAACGCGTCGTCGTCGGTGGCAGCGCGGAGGTCATTTCGGCTGCATTATTTTGAGCTAAGAGGGATATGAGGTGGAACATAAGTTAGAATAGAATTTTGTTACAGAAATACAAAACACTTTCAAAGCGATTGCTTGACTTCTTAGCCGTCAAAATACTAGGACGAGCTTCAGTCAGTTCTTCGAGGACTGGACTTGAAAACTGGAGTAACAAGAAGTGAAACCACATTATATTAGTTAGGTAATATCCATTTCACAAGCTTATTATGTTTGTTTAGCTTTTCTTATCTCATGTTTACCTAATAGTGGTGATTTACGAGCTCAGATTAACTCGTTCAGACTTATCTGCGGCCATTGACCTCATGTGGGTAGATCGATAAATACTCGACAATAGAATGTTAATGTATTAATAATATTACTTGTTGGTAGGTTGGGCAAAGGAATGTGGGAACAAAATTAATAATGTTTCAGATCATTCAGGTCATGAAACTGGATATGAAAATAATGAAAAGATAAATTAAAAACAAATGCTGAAGTCATTTTATCGGTAGTAGAGTGAGGAATACTGAATACTATCCAGCCTTTTGGAATTGATAAGTCTTCTCCAGATGGAATCAAAGATAATTTAAGATTTATTGTTACAGTCATGATGTTAGGAAAATAAGTAAAGATAGATTAAATTTTGCTTAGCCAGTATTTAAACAGGTCATAAATAAAGCTATTCTTCGTACTGTAAATAATTTACTAACTACCTCCAACAAGACTTCCGAGATGCTCGGGAACTTGTAAAAGCCTGCAAGAGATGGATTATTCCAAAACTCTTAGTTGCTCTCATAATTCATGCAATGAGCTGCAAACTGGAGCAACGCGAAGTTGAATAAGAGCAGACACCTTAAATGATTCCAAAATTAGCATTCAAAAGCTTAGCACAAAAGATTGATAGCGAAAAAGATAAAAACGTTAAACAAATTGCGAAAAATACTCAACTCTTTATCTCCGCCTGCATATTTCAAAAGGCTTATCTTTTTGACTCACCCGTCTGATACCCCCGGAGGAGTATGAATTAAAATTATTATGAAACAAAAACTGTCACAGATTAGGCATTTCCTACAATTTATATCTACTAGAGTGTTTAAGTAAATTTTGGAGAAGTTTGTTGGGAAAAGGTATTTTTTCCTAAAATTTTAGCCAAATTTATAGTTGACTTTTATCATAATACCATTTCTAGTTAAGACAGAAAAATCTAGGATGTTTTTTTTTTATTGCACTTTAATCAGCACTATTTACTCATTGCATTAACTAAAGAAAGACGAAAAAACCCAATGTTCATCACTTCCTAATATGAATAAACAAATTCCCCATAGTACTTCTACCCACGCTTTTTTTTTCCTAAACTTTTAACGTACCAAACTATATTTCCATAAAAGGAAACAAGTCTTAACTGTGGAATTTTATTCAGCTCATCGTAACACCAAGAATGTTCCATATTCATTCGCATCACTAGCCAAACAGTTCCTTAATAGAGAAGTGTCCCTAAAAATAGACGCATCACATGAAACTTCATTGGTGACATCACTATTTGCCCGTTTAACCCTAAATTGGCGGGACTTCAATTAGAGGAGAAACAGTCACATATGAACAAGATGTGGAATTCTTAGACGTTGACTCAGTTTTAGAAAAATAGGTCGCGT
Organism: Ochropleura leucogaster; assembly: GCA_958449745.1. Lineage (NCBI taxonomy): Eukaryota > Metazoa > Arthropoda > Insecta > Lepidoptera > Noctuidae > Ochropleura > Ochropleura leucogaster. The sequence goes on along the minus strand of OY288205.1, from coordinate 18,393,329 downwards.
ACCGAAGTCTTCAGATTTACACACATGTCTCAAGATTTGTCCTTGAAAATCTACTTCAGATATCATTGGACTGGTTTCGTTTAATCCGAAAAACTTTGACCTGATAATGTCAAGACGAAATAATAAAATGTTCAAAGAATGGTCTAACAGAATTCCACAATTATTAAATATTATTTTCAGACACAAAGGCCGCTTGGTTTTCTTCTAAAAGCTTAACCGTAAGTACATATTTATTTTCAAAATGAGAACGTTTTGTTTATACATAATTCAGAGGCGTTTGAGGCGTTCTCTAGAAGCAGAAGAAACGTTTGACACGCCTTACATATTTTTACTGGAGTTCAAACCGATATCCTCTGAAAAAACTTTTATAATTTCTATTCCTTTCATACCTAGGTGAAGGCGAAAATAAAACGATGAATATGATTGACGAGGATTCTCTGAGTTCAAGAATATAACATGAAGCTTTTGGTTTAAATATTATAGGAGCATTTTGCTGTCAAAAGCCTTGTTCGCGTGATCATATTTTCCGAGTTGGAATTCTGAATACTACAGAAATATTCGACAAGTTGGTTTTTAAAATAACTTTCGGCACAGTAAGTAGGAGCACAAATATTTCGGCACGGCACATAAAACAAATACTTGTTCTGATGATTGTCATTGTACTCATTCCAAGCTAGCACGAGTTTAGAGCTTTTTTCAATCAATATTATTGTCAAAGTAAAATTCCTGATTAAATGTAAAGCAAAGTATTTTATCGTAAAACTGTTTTGCTGATAAAATACAAAAGAGAATTTTAATTATTTCCGCAAAGCATTCCAATGTAAGAGTTTTTATCAAAATATTTCGCCTTCGAGCAACATGGACATACTGATTATTCCCGTTAAAATGCTAAATTCTACAACCTGAATTCACTTTGAAAAGAGTTATCACACCAAATTCTATGCTGTGCCTGCTACCTGCACAATTTTCACTGTTGTACGGCCAAAATACACATTTGCTTCACCTAAGCTAACAAGACTACAAAAGATAGATCCCATGCCCCGGAGCGCCATGTTAATGCTGCCCCAAATTTAGAGGAAGCTTAATTAAATACCTCTGTGCAAAGTTGAGTCGGTTTCAAAGTATCTCGCTTTTAAATGAAGCGAACAGGGCTATGGCAGGTGATGATGATATCAAATAAATGTAGGTAAAATCTTCATGGATGTAAGAAATTTTCTGATGCATAAGTTTCAAACGCTATGTAGCACTTAGCTCAAAGTAGGTCATCCTCTTTCTTCCCCTGGGTGCCGTAAGAGGGGAGCTACAGCGTAATATAAAGTGGACATAAACGTAGAAAAATGTCGGTTGGTTTAAAACATAACTCACAAATAATATTGGTTGGAAAGTACAACTGTGATCCCGGCTTATGCACGCGAACTTTTGCCCAAACAACAATGTTGGTGTTCCAAAACTAGAAACTGGTAGCAATTGAAACATGGCCGAAATGAAACCTTCGTCAAAACTAAAATGCCGTTGTGTCGAGAAGTTGTCATACGTAACGAATGCCCGAAGACATGTTGGTTGGAATTTATTAATATTCTGTACCACAACTACCTTTAACTGTCCAACTATCTATCAAGCTCTGGAATTTTACAATAGTTCTGCTGTAGCTGGGTAGTCGCAACTTTCATATAATATCATGGACGCATAAGTTGGACGTGTGGAGTAATGACCGAGTTTTTTAATTAATTAAATTGAAGTTGATTATTTTTTTAAATAGTCTTTAAGCTACAAACCTTTTTGAAGTGAACGTACCACCATTTCATAAAACCGATAAAGCTGAAAGTTTTACAAATTGAAACTTATCATTACCATCCAGGATCCAGTATATCCTCATTAACCTACCAACTCCTTCTACCAAGCTGCGAATGAAAACTTGGTAGAAAAATCCAACACGACACTGCCTGACGCAGAAATCGAACCCTAGACATCCACTAGAGTAAAGAAGCACTAAAAAAGTAGTTAACTTTAAACTTAAGATCTTTACAATGCCAGTTTAAACTCAAACACAGAAGTAACTCGACTTCACACTACTTTCTGAAATAACTGAACTAATATTTGTCTTAAAAACTAACACGGAAACTTGGCGAAAGAACACTCGATTTTATCAAGTGTTGCCAAACTGTTGCAATTGAGACTGTGTTTATAGCCTAAGTTTGCTCGTAACTTCGCGCTTTTTCAGTGGGAGATAAGCTGGGACCCAAATATTGGTAAGTTTGTGAAAAGTGTCAAGGTAATAATAATGTTCGTGATGAAAAAAGTTTTTTTGTTGAAATGGGAAGAAACGAAAATGATCTAATAAACCAATCAAAGATAATAATGATACTTTCAAGATTTTAGTAACAAGTGTACCCAGTGCTTTTGATACCGCGGCCCCGAAACATAAAGGGCAATAGAACAAACATTTGTAGGTTTTATTCAGTACAAGTCTGACACTCCCCCCCTCTCCGCCCAGAACGGGAGAAGTTATTTGATGATTTCCCATCCGCAAAAAAAAGGCTTTTGTTTACGGGTTGTTCGAAAGAGATACCGCGACCACCGAACACAGGGCAGAAGAAGGAACATCGATGGGTTTTTTAGTCAGCACAAGTCTGACACTCCTTTCTACAGTCCGCCCACAGCGAAAGGAGTCATTTGATGATTTACCATCCCCAAAATAAAGTGCATTTTTAGTTGCAACTCAGAACTTAAACTCTTAAAGCAGAAAAGGAGTCCTTCAAGGCAAAACTATCGTAAGTTCATAACCAATAACATAAGTTTCCTCTTCCTCTTACAGATCTAAAATAACCCGCTGTAATACGGAAACGGATCAGTTTAACTACTTTCTTGCACTAAGGGGGTTCCGTTCGACTAATTAAAAGATTTCAAGTTTTAAAATAGTTACGAGTTCGAGTTAATTAATTCACGCCTTGAGCACTCAACTTTACGAGCTTAAAAATATTATCTTGAATAGCTGTGAATGTTTACTCTAGTTTGAAACGAGGAATAAACATGTATTTTTTAATTCCGTTTTAGGGTTCCGTATCTGGAAAAGAAAAAAACGAAACCCTTGTATTGTATTGTATAACGGGCTGGTGTCCGCAACTCCACGTCTGAGGCGCGTATTTTGCGTATGGGTGGGAATATAATAACGAAACCCTTATAGGATTAGGATGTTGGCCGTCTTTCTGTCAAGACCCTTTATCTCGAGAACGCGTTGAAGTATAGAGTTGAAATTAAAACCATATACTCAAATCTTTGATCTCTTGAAGCTACGATAAAATCAACGTTCTAAGTAAACACAGTCAAAAGATATCGCCGTTTATATCGCAAATTTCTACGGAACCCGCGGTGCGCGAGGCCGACTTGCGCTTGGCTGGATTTTTTTGTGCTAAGTAAAGTAGTGTAATCTTGTTAACTTCCTGCCTGGTGGAAAATATTCTACCTCTGGTTGGACTAAAACTGCCCCCAACGTAGAGGCTATAGGGCAGGACCGTGGTAAGAATCTAATTAGCGAAAGTCTAGTTAATCTGTTGTGGCATTGTGCCACGGTTTGTTAGACTAATAATAAGCTACCTAATCTCTTTAGTAGATGTTGCAAGAACATGCTAATTCAAAGCTGAAGTCTGATCAAAATAAAGTACTGGCCAATGAACAGCAGTACTTTGAGTATGAGATCATAGTATGTAGGTACAATCAGCAAAGGAGATAAATATAATTAACCAGAATTGTTGGCAACCTTTTCTAAAAAATCCTTGTTTTTTTTTCAAATAAATTAAAATTTCGATATCAAATAGTCAATAAATTAATTAAACTTGAGATAAAAACTTCCATCGGTTTCTAATACAAAAAGGTATATCTTATGAGCTTGGTTACTTATATATTTGCGGACTGTAGTACGTCAAAATAAGTTAAATATAATTATATAACCATTATTTTATCACGTTCATGAGTACATGAGTATAAAACGCGTGCAAACAACAGCACCGGCAAGAAGGCTGTTGGACGCAGTTGCGGGGCCGTGGTATCTCTTTCGAACAACCCGCAACCCCGGCAGGAGATCGCAAGGCTTGGATACGTCTCATATGATCACGATCCTCAGCATTGAGGGAACGACAAAGAGGAAAAGGTAAGATCATGTTAAGAGACCGGTCTTGCAGTCTCTCTCTTAATCATAAGTCAGTAGCGATGAAAGATGTCTTCACAAGAGTGTCCATAAAAGCAACTTTAAAATAACATCAGTAGGGTGAGTATTAGAATACTCTTGCCAGCCAATAAACCCTAGCATTGCCAATCCGTTCGCCAATGGTGGCGTTATCTTATGATAGCAATTTCTTGTAACGACCGATTTGGGGTTCTATGCTTGGGTCGGGATCACTTAACATTCTGGTTGTTGTTAATAGCCAGATCTTCAGTCAAAAAGGAACGACCATTAGCGCTGATCTAAAAAACCCCAATTTCTCAGTTACATACATAAACCTATTGCTATGAATCGGGCGATAAAGCCAAATTCTACTATAACGAAGAATTGTAAGAAATCACAGGTATCCTTACTAATATTATAAAAGCGAAAGTGATTCGAGTTTGTTTGTTTGTTACCTCTTCATGACTTAATAGCTAAACCGATGTTGATGAGTTTTGGCACAGAGATTGTAGTAGTAGTATTTTTTTAAAAGTGGGATATGAGGGAAAAAAAGAGAAAGGGAAAACTTAGCTTCTAAAATCAATAAGGCGCAAGGGCAAAAACTGCAGGTCGCAGGTAGGTACCTGCAAACGTACCTGCAAATCAGGAAAGGGGAACTGTGTTACCCCGAATTAAACGCGAGCGAAACCGCGGGCAAAAGCTAGTGTGTTTATAAATTAAAGTCTAGAGCAACTTTATGTATAATAATAATAATAATAATAATAATAGTTTATTGGTAAAGTAAATTTCGTTTAACAATATTTATGATTGGAACTTCCTTTTAGGCAGATAATACCTGTGTTAGGAGGCTCCGCTCTTCCGTAGCAAAATGTGTCATAAAGACAAACAAGACAATATAGACAGAAAAAAAAAATTATAACAATAAAACAAATCAAGTGTGTGTAAAGGGGTGAGTGAGGTGAATATGTTAGTGTATTAGTATGAGTGTATGTGTGTGTGCGTGTTTAAATGTGTGTGTGTGTGTGTGTGTGTGTGTGTGTGTTTGTGTGGGTGTGTGTTTGTGTGTGTCGGTAATAGCGAGAGTATATTCTGTGAATGTGAGTGAGATTACTTAATGACTTAAGTGTGTATGTGTTAATGTTTCAGAAGTGTTTCGGTGTCGTTATAGGTAAGTGTTTTAATCCATTCCAATACCATGTTTTTACTTTCATAGTAATTTTTAGGATAAATGTAAATGTATTTATTTATCTTATTATACAGCGCAGCGGATCTTTTGCTAAATTGTATACTGGCAAGTAAGGTCTTGGTACTAGGGATATTCAAAATAATGTCTTTTCTTCTTTTTAGCAAAATACTAGGATCAAAGGAAAGCGATTTATGTGTTTTGAGTATAATTTGTGTAACATATAATTTTCTGACCGAGAGTAAATTACTAAGTTTAAATAGATCTTCGGTAGGATATCTATTCTTTTTAAAATACATGCACTTGATAAGAGCGCGTTGTGCCCGCTCAACAACTAGAAATTTAGTTTTTGCTGCGCCACCCCAGACAGGTATACAGTAAGAAAGTACTGACTGGACTAGCGCAACATAAACCAGTTTCAGAAAATCTTTTTGATGACCTGAACGATCAGGAGCAGTCTTGGGAACGACGTGTCTGAGAGTTCTGAACATCCAACTTAGCTTCCTGACTCTGTTGGCAACCTGCTCAATGTGTGGGTACCAAGATAATCTTTGGTCCACGATAACCCCTAGATACTTAACATGCGGTACTTTGCTGATGGTTAAGCAGTCACAACTTGACTGTTTATCGTTACCGCAAGCATGGATTTTTATATTAAAATCAGAGCCTGGTTGTGTGCGTTGCGAGGCACTGAAACATATGTAGTTTGTTTTAGATATGTTCAGTGTCAGCAAATTCATTCTTAGCCACTTGGCAATTTTGGCCAAACCTGACTCAGCGCTAAATTTTACGTTCTGCCAAGTGTCACTAGTAAAGACAACAGCAGTATCATCTGCGTAACAAAAGACTTGTGCATTTACAATGTTTATGTTGCATAGTTCATTAACATAAACAAGGAACAATGTAGGTCCCAAAACGCTTCCTTGAGGGACGCCGTATGACGTGTTTGCATCTTCACTAGTGTACTGGCCAATTCTTACCCTCTGCTTCCGGTTTCCGAGATAATCTTTAAAAAGGCTAAGTGACGTACCACGAATTCCTATTCCTTCCAACTTTTGTACAAGTACTGGAACAGAGACGGTGTCAAAGGCCTTTTTTAAATCTAAGAATGCAGTTACACATTTTTTACCTTTGTCCAGTTGTTCAGTTATATAAGTGCTTAGGGCAGTAACTGCATCTTCAGTGGAAATCCCTCGACGAAAGCCAAATTGTGATTGAGATAAAATATTGAAATCTTTTAAGTAAGCTAATAGTCTTGTGTTTATAAGTTTTTCTATTATTTTAGATATACAAGGTAATACAGAAATTGGTCTAAAATTAGATACATCGTCTCTGTTCCCACCCTTGTACACTGGCGTAATAATAGCCAGCTTTAAAGAAGTCGGAAAGGAACCTTCACTAAAGCAAAGATTAGCAAGGTGTGTAATTATGGGAACAACTTCGCTTCGAATATATTTCAGGAATGCAGTAGAAACATTGTCCCAACCAGACGCACTATCAGATTTAAGACTCATTAGGATATGATTCACTTCAACATTGTCAGTGTCCAGTAATACGAAGGAATTAGGCTGAGTTTGTTGTGAGCTATGCAGATCACGTTGGTCATAGTTTAAAACTGGTTGAATTTTTTGAGCAAGATTTTTACCAATTTTCGCAAAATAATCGTTAATATAGTTTACTGATTCTATGGGAGTTGATTTTATATTAAGTAAGTCAGTATTGCAGTTATTAGTTTTATTTGTGTAAGTTATAGTTTTTATATTCTTCCAAAGTAACTTGTTGTTTGTGACTGATTTTGTAATTAATTCTCTTTCGTATTTTCTTTTTATTTTTTTGATAAGATTATTACAATATTTTCTATATCTTATATAAGTTATTTTTAATACGTCATTGTGTGGGTCTCTTTTATTGTCCTTTTGCAGCTTATTACGGTTTCTAATACAACGTAAAACTCCCGGAGTAATCCATGGTTTTATAATACGCTTACTGTTGGGGATATTAGTTATAATAGTATTTTTATTGATTGACTCCGTTAGTTTGTACACCAATAGATTAGTTAAATTTTCCGGGTCGTTACAAAATAGTAAATTTTCTAGATTGCTCTCCTGTATATGCTTAAGTGCTTGCTCAAAATCTATAGTGGATCTAGTTTTCTTAGCTAAGGGGATGTTTTTTAATTTAGATAGAGATAGGAGGGCTGTGAAGTGATCCGTTATGCTAGTGTGAAGAATAACAATGGATGCTGAGGTTTTTTGTTTGTTTATTTTCAACATAAAATGGTCTAAACAGCTTTCTTTTCTAGTAGGTAGAATATGCCCAGGTAATATTCCGTACAGGGACAACGTGTCGAGGTAATTAGTTCTATTTCTATGTTCATAAGATGGTTCAATATGTTTAGGTTTAATGTTTATGTTTATGTCTCCCGCTATAATGATATTTTTCTTAGTTTTTAGGGTATCGAGGTGAGAACTTAAAGAACTGATAAATGTCTCAGTATTCATATTTGATGGGGATCGGTAAATACATAATATGATATTATTAAGGATTTCAAGCTGCAAACAAGACGCCTGGGATAATTTTATTTCCTTAATTTTAGATTTTAGGTTGTTTTTGATATATACAACCACCCCATCGTTTTGGTTTAACTGGTGTGACGTATTATACGACGAATAATTATTAATTTGAGGGATAATAATTCCAGGTGTTAGTCTGCATTCCGTTAGTATAATAACATCGGTTTCGAACTTAAAGGTAGAAAGTGTAAGTAAGAAATCGTCAAAATTACAAGAAATACTCCTTATGTTTTGAGCAACCACAGTAAAATCGTTTCTTTTAATATGTATGCGTTCTGCTAACTCCGAACAGTCGCACTCAATACTGCGCGCAATTTCGATACTGTCTATTTCATTTAGCGTTTGTAATGAGTCACCCATTACGTATGTTTATCGTGAGAAAGGACGTGCCGTCAGATTGAGTCATTGTTAATATAAATGTGTTATGGTTTAGGATTGGTTCTAACAGAATTAAATTTAGATTTTTTAAAGTGTATATATAATATGTAGGATGGATATTAGTGTTATGCTTTTGGAAAGGTGTAAGTAAATGGATATGTGGCGTGAGTGTTAGTAAGTGTTCACAGTATTTGGTATAAGTGCAAAGAAAGTGTGTGGTTACAAAGAAACATACTAAGTAAGTTTTTATGTAATGTGTATGTGGGTAGTTATTGTTTTGTTGACATAATGCAAAAGTTTGTATACAAAAAAAGAATCGATACATTATAAAAAGAGGAATTTTTAACAGATTACTTAAATTAGGCAAATACACCGAACAATGTAAAAGTAATAATAATATGATGTTATCTTCTTGGTTCAACGAGCTATGACTTATCACGATATCGACAAATCCTAGTCATTTACTCATTCTTAGTTGCTGTATCTGTTGCTCGTTTATAACATTTATGGTCTGCGAATGTTCGTCCTTCTTTAATAAGACCTTCCCATAAGCTGTCCAGCAAAATTTAAAATCACCAGATTTTGTTAAGTCCCGAGCAAGGAAGTGCAGACGGGAACCCTTCGCAGTGAGATGCTCAGAGAGAAATATGGGAGAGTCTTCCTGCGATTTAAAGCCTAGATGCTTACAGCTTAATTTTGTGTTATATTTAATGATAAATGCCTTACCCATTTTCATAATTTCTGACTTGATTAGAGTCGAGCCAGTTTCCACTATTATTGGAGTGTTCACTATCCCACTGTTTTTCGTACGTGTTCTATAAATGTCTTTTATGTCGTGTTTTGTAAAAGAACAGTCTAGATTTTGAGCGAGACACATAGCCATTTCAATCAGGTCCTCTTTAGTTTCCTTCGGTCTTTTGGGTACATTTTTAATTACAAAATTGGTCTTCTGATTACTAATTTGCATCATTTCAAATTTATCCTCTAGAAGTTTGATGTAGTCTTTATCTTCCTTAGCTTGGTTTTCCAGGTGCTCAATTTTCTTTCTGAAGTCGTTATTTTGGGCAGTGAGAAAAGCAATTGAGGTCTCTATCTTGTTATTGGAATCCTGGATTTCCTTTAGAGTAGACGTAATGTGTTTAGTCTCTTGTCCGTGTCTTTCGGTGAAGAGGCTTAGCATTTTTCTAATCTCTTCCTTGAACTCTCCAAGCTGCCGGTCAAGTGAGTCTTCCATGTCGTCTCGGTTTCTTTTCACCCGCCGGAATATATAGTTAGGAGGTGTACTTAATTCTGACTGGTTAACGTCCGTTTCCGAGAGCGACTTGTTCATTGTAGGCTCCATAAGTATTATGATACTAGGAATATAAAATGTAATTATGTAATTATCACTGTTTACAACTCGTATCTGCAATCTCAGGCACAACGTAAACAATTCGACGTGACGTAGCAGCAGCAGTTCTTTGTAGCAGCTTCGTAACGGAAACCGGTTCTTGTAGCGAGAAGCTACGCGGCGCGGCTACGTTCCTCTATGGAGCGTGTGAGCACAGGGGCAATAACGCCAGCTCCCTTCCTCAGCGACACGCGTGGTCCACGTGCGGCAGATCTCGACGGCGGCGCAGGAGCAGGACAGCAATTATATCCTCTGTCGCTTTTCCTCGAGGGGCGCGGGTGCACGGACGCACCTCTTCTAGTCGACGGTCGGTGAATGGGAGAATAGCAACTCGACACTTAGGTGTAGGCACTAGAATAGGTTGCACGTAATTAACTTGATTTACGGAATAATTATCTATACGTCTGGTCTCGATGCGAGCTTGGACGAAAGAGGAAGTCGCACTATCAGAACTTCCTCTTAGCAAAGCCAAATACATGAGTGGAAGACGCAAACATAACGAAAATAACGTACCTACTACGTGCAAATGTTGTATGAGTAGAATTCTAAGCAGTACCATCGCGACAAGATCTACGATCGTATCATTAACTACAAAGCGCGATCACGCCTTTTTTAGATCTTTTCTCCGAAACGGATAAACCACTTTGCATGGTAATTACGGTTTGAAAAGTCTTTGCACTGTTTTATAAGATTAATGTTTCTGAGTTTTGACCTAAACCGGAACTTGGAAACAATTTTGCTTAAGAATTTTCTAGTTCTTGTTTTGCGGCCTCACAAGCATGGTTGTTGGAAATTACGCTATTGGAAAAAAACGCCTTGATAAATTTACTATACTATACAGACTATCCCACTGTTGGACAAAAACCTCTTCTCAACCAAAACGAATACGAGAGAATTGATCACACTTCCTCAAGGTTGACGATTTCAGACTTATATTAATTGTAAGTCCAGGTTTCCTCCCGATGTTTTCCGATGTCTGTGATGTCCAAGATAAACTTAAAAAATGTATCACAACCTAAAACTGGTCATGATCTACATGATCCGTTGGTACCTTTTGCATTAAAATATTGGTATGGATTTGCACAAATACTATAAGTACGGCCAACGAGAAGCGATACGAAAGGTCATTAACCTAAAGAACAACTGTGGCGTTGACAATCTAATATTTAGCTCTTTCCATCTTGTGCCTTTGTCGTAATGTCTCGTTCTCCCGGCAAAAACATGACAACGTTAAGACGGATTCGCCAACATTCGGGCGACCATTTTAGATGGAGTTTTAGCATGGGTTTTGTTTACATTTGGTATCGCTTCTCGTAGGCCGTACTTATAGTTACTTCTAATAATGCTACAGTAAAAATTATTCCAGAAAAACATCAATAACAGAATTGTCATTTGTATGGATTGTACGTTCCCTATAATTTTATCTTCCTCCGAGACATCATCCGAGGAAGTAATAATTCATTCCATATCCCAAGGATATAAACAGATAGTTCATCTTTCCGTTTGCGATCAAAAATAACTTGCGATGTTCCCAGTAACATAAACTCGCTGGAGTACGGTTCAATAAGACGTCGAAAACTTACTACTGTGATGAAAGTATGACTATTTGTGGATCTTATTACTGTCATAAAATTTGATTCGTTATGTTACTGCATGGCGTTTTATACCGCAATAAGGATGTCGGAAAAATAGGTCCTTGAGCAATATTTAAGAACCAGCGGAATTATGATAACGTTCACGTTGTCGTTAAACTTCTTGTTACTAGTGGCTAATAAGGCTTTTTCTACCTCTTCTTCTACATTGTTAATCACAATCTTCCAACTAACCATCGTGAAATCTTTTCAGGCCATCCTTACATTAAAGTTATGTCGTAAGTCCTAAAATTGCTTAACCACAACCTTTAACTACAAAAATCGTATCAAAGACCAAAAACCCAAGTCATGGACAACGTGTGACAGAAGTTTCCAAACAAAAACACACAATCGAGCCGCTTAAAGCTTCCTATCGTTTCACACTCGATTTGTCGCGTGAAATGTGCGAAGCGCTGCTATGCTTGAAGGTGGCATTGGCGCGGTTCCAATGGACTCTTAGCGCCAATTCTGACGAGTGGAGTTATTATTTTTAGTGCGAAGTTCAATAACATCGTGTTAATTTGTTAATGCTTGTTTGGATCTGGCTGTGTGGTGGGAACCAGAATGACGTACATCCGTATTAAGTGACAGTTTTAATTGTCTTGATCGGGAAAAGAAATTATTATTTGGGAAAAACATAAACTTCGATGGCACGCCCGGCGCCGGTCTACATAGATCTTGAGGCCTTCCTAAGTAGTAGTTTCATAAAATTAACTATTGGCAAACGCTTATATTTTCCTTTAGTGTTGTTTGTTTCTGAAAAAGTCGACCCTGAAATTGTTGGTGCCACCCATTTTATCAATCGTCAACATGTTTTACACAATAGTTATTTAGAGTTATAAAACGAGTGAGACTATTTTCATTTTAAAAATATATACAAAATGTTACCCAGCAGCATATATGATACGATAAATATAATATTTTAAAATACTTATGTATAGCAATTAACACACATCTGATATAGTAAAGGAAAAAGACACTGATTTGACTTAACAAGTATCACTATCAAAAGCGCTGTTTCATAGCATACATAACTGTAAACGGATCCCTTAGTGATATTAGTACGAGGAACGGTTTGTGGATGTCGATTAAAGCCGAGTACCCACAGTAACACACTGGTCCTAATGATAACATTTAAGTACTAAGTACTACATACTGCCTTAAGTGAGACACCATAACATCGGAATGTCCGACGAGCGTCCGGGTGCAATTCCCCCGTTGTTATTTGCTTTGATCGAAGATATTCACTGAGCTAATGTTTGTGTGCGTAGTTTTTACATACGTCGGGTATCAGAAAGGTGGTGCATATTTAAGAGTGTAGACCATCAAGCTGATAATTTTCTCCATGGAATTATCTTCGAATTCACGAAAAATAACTGCTCTCCCATAACAATTACCAACACAACTCGAAACCGCAGGTATAATCCTAACACTTTAATAATAATTATTGATTTAAACAAAATGGCGGTTACTTTGCAAACAGTCTTTAAGAATATATTAAGGATTCCTTGAGCCCGATAGTAAGATGGATGACTCCCACGTTTTCACGGCATCCTCTGAAGTAGTGGCCTCCCACGGGACTTCGTTCACCTCAAGTAGGTCAAGGCATGCGCCGAGAAAATTACTATTGTGTGGAACAGAGTCCACTGGTTTTACACTATCATATGTGTATAATATGGAGCTTTTAGGCATAGCTAGAACGAGCTAATTGACTTTAATGGCATATCTGACCTTTCCACAGTCGAATTGAAACTAATTTGTTATTAATCGCCAATTAATACAGCATTATGGAACTAAAAGTTAACCTATGTTTCTTTATCAGCTCCCAGTCCTCCCAGTCCCAGCATTGTATCCCAGTCTATTAAACCAATTTTAAAAAAAGAAGGTGAATGTCAAGAACAATGATTTCAACATTATTTTCAAATCTTGCAACACTTCGTTATAAGACCCAGCCTACACCAAGAACCAAATGTTAGTATGGTGAAACATAGAAAACTGAATACATTACACAAAAGTCTGAAGGTTTTTGGCATAAACATCGATTCTCTGAGCCGTCGAAATGGTAAAGATATTCCTTAAGACCTTCATGAACAAACGTTGGAGCAAAATGTCAGCCGCTCACCTTTCATGTCTATTAACCCGATTCTGCTAGTTCGCATCGCATTTAATTGTTAAGAAGTTTTAGTTCTGTTCACCTTTAAGTGAATGTTGTGATTTGAAGGTTGAGAAATACAATTATAAATGGAACTGTACCCATGTTTTTGTACACGCATCGTTCCTGGCGTCTCATATCACATAAGCAGAATTATTCGCCTAATTCCTTACTAATATTATAAAAGCGAAAGTGAGTTTGTTTGTTTGTTACCTCTTCACGCTTTCATGGCTAAACCGATTGTGATGAATTTTGGTACATAGATAGTTGGGAACCAGGAGACGGACACAGGCTTTTTATTTTAAAAAAAAGTGGGATGTGAGGGAGAAAGAGGGAAGAAAAGGGAAAACTTAGCGTTGCTATTACAAATCAATAAGGCGCAAGGGGAACTGTGTTACCCCAAATTTAACGGGGGCGAAGCCGCGGGCGAAAGCTAGTAATCTATACTATTATACGGTCATCATCATCAGCCTAGAGTAGAAAGCAAAACTGCTGGACAAACAATACCGGTCTGGTCGGACAATCCTCCTTTTGCAATAGAGTACGAGGAACTTTCCACGCTATCTTTCCATATAGTTACTGAAGTATGAATGTCTCATCATGCTCTTGTCTAGCCAAATTCAATTCACAAATTGCTCAGTCAAATTTGCTAACGCTAACATAATCCAATTGATCCTGCTTATGGCATCAAGGAGTCCCTTCTGCAATGTTAGTTTAGGGCCAAAATCCGATATCATCATCTTGTTCAAGTTTGCTCGGATTAAAACATACTGTATGCCATTGACCGTTTGTTTTCGTTCAGCGATACGAACGTGTTTGTAACGATGTCACGTAGTAACAAATTGGAGTAGTTCTTCGTACTTTTAATTGAGAAAAGTGTAAGTAATAAAAGCAATTATAGAAAGAAACCTATTTGGTATTTGCTCTCGTGGTCACATCTTTGAAATAACATGGCATGGTAAGACGAAACAGATTGGAAAAGGATGTATACTTCTACTAGTACGTAATCGATCAGTGGTAATGACACTATCAATTTCTCACTCCCTATAATTTCACCCCAATAACTATCCCTCGATGCAAACAGCTGACACTTCCCCAGAACTACCCATCAGCTTTGATGTTATGGGGCAAGTAATAAACACTAAATGAGTTTTACTAAATGTTTCATAAACGACAAATACTGACGATTGAAAACGTTTCACATCGTTTAAAGAACTTTCTGGAAGGGGTAAAACTGTATAAATCCGAAAAGAACGTTTCGAGCATCGTAAAACGTTTGTCGTTAAGTGCTAAGGAATTAGTGTTATTCATCGCAAGTTTAACAGTTCGTTTTATTTCGATTGGAATCTTTGGAACGTTATAAAAATGTGTGAATTAAATAAAATATGCGAAGCAGCAAATGGTGCGTTTTTAAGGGTTATTTTATTTGCAAGTTTTTAGAAAGCATTTTCACTTCTAAGAAGTGTTATTGGTCTTCCCGGCGATGTCGCGTTTCAAATACAAGTCTTGAGAATTTCGTGATTTTAGTAGATTTGGTTTAACTGTTCCAATTTGTACAACACTAGCTTAAAACTTGAACTATAATTAATTTTATAAATAACTTTAAACACAGTGTAAAATCTAATCCCACTAAATATTGACATCAATCACGATTGACAAGAACACCAACAAACTTCCCAGCTCTATGTTTACTAGATCGATCGTCTAAAATGTTTGTTTTGGGGGAAATGGCCAAAATTGATCGATGACTTCAGAAACTTTTGCAAAGTCTTTAACAGAGTTTCACAGAGATCCGTTAAATAATGAAATATGGATGTTTTGTTCAGTTCTTAATACAAGGATTTTGTACGTGAGTGGCTTAGATGGATGTTCATAAAAATGTGTTCTGTTCATAAATCATTTTGCTTTTATGGCTGTTCAAGAAACTCTTAATTGTTATGCATGAGTTCGTTGATTTATGGACTCAGTATTAAGTTGTTAGATAATGGAGATAGGCTGTTAAACTTCTCGAATTCAATATCTAAATTAGTAATTATGATGATAGGTTTCGTCTGTCAAGACTTAATCGGGTGTACCAGTGTACCGTACACGGCATCTGTGTCTTTAGCTGTTCGTAATATCTCTTAATTAGTGAGATTACATATTGCAATAAAACTTAACTGTCTTAAGCTGAAACAATAAAAAGGGAAATATGGATTTCCCTTTCAAGTGAATGGTCACGTAATTCAATTCAACTGGTTTCTGAAGTCAGAAACAAAACAGCTCATACATCATTCTATCCTAACAAATGTTAAAAATGTAAAAGTGAGGTTATTATTATCTGTTTGTCTAGATTTCTATGTGGCATACGGATAGAACAAACATAGTACTGTTTTCCCCGGTAGGATGCACCCGTGGTATAATATTTGATGATAAATTGAGATGTAAATTAACACAACACCACAAGTAATGCTAACCTTACAATTATGGACTGACACATATAATAAAGCCGCTGCATCGCCACGAAACAATTACTCGAGCTCTGAATATGGTTTAACTGGCACTCAATGACAACCCAAACAGCGCTTAAAGCCTCAGTATTCTAATATTCAAAGAGCATATAGTCAAATAAGAAAACACTACAATATTAGCTTCGATGACACATACAATAATAACCGCTGCATCGCCACAAAACAAACACTCAAGCGCTGGATATTGTGCAACTGGCACGTGTGTACTTGCTCGAGCGTGAGATAGGGGAGCTTCACACGCAAATTGCGTCCGGGAAAACCGCGCGTGCGCCGGTGACGTCACACAATGGGTGCGTGTGCTGCTGCAGATAATATCAGTTTGTTTTAGAAACTTTATGGAAGGCTTAAGTAATTATATCAATTAAATAAAAAAAAAACACATATTGGTCACCAATTTAAGGTAGAGTGAAATGAAGGAGCTTGTAACTTGGAAAGTGCTCACGGAGAAAGGTTTTGTTGATTAATATCAGCTGCAAAAACTGCTAAAGCGTAGCAGCGGTATCTGCCCCGAGTTACAAGTTGTGACACCGCAGGTTTATAGGTATGCTGCTCATATTATAACTAAGACCAACAACTGGTGCCAGAGATCTATACTTTTTGCCATGGAAAAATGGCAGCTCACAAATAAAACAGCAAAAAAGAAGAATGATGGAACTGCAAATTGGAGAAAATTGACATGTTAAATGTGAGACCAGAGATAGTACCTGCCAGTTTTCATTTGCATTCTAAAAGCGATCCGGTGTTAAGATATTATGCCTTTATTGACGGGGTTCAATAAACGATAAAAGATTTATAATATTAGCTATAAAATGAGGTGCCAAAGCCATCACGACCTATCTCAATGTCACTCATTAGCATTTAAAGTATGGCCAGAGTGCACCTGCTAGGCAGAAAAGGTCATATTGGTAATAGATTTGCTTTCAAGGTGGTTTTGGGTAATGAAGTAAGAAACATTAGCAACTTTCGTGTTACAGATTCACATTGCGTAAAATTCCACACAACGTAATGCTCTAAGGGTTAAGTAGACCTGCCGGGGTTGCGGGCTGTCCTGCCAGGGTCGCAGGTTGTTCGAAAGAGATACATAAAGGACAATAGAAGGAACACGGATAGGTTTTAGTCAGTACAAGTCTGACACTCACCCCGCTCCTCCCAGAGCGGGTAAAAGTTATTTGATGATTTCTTATCCAGGCTTACGCAGACAAAGGCCACGGCCTGCCGATTGTTTGAAAGATATACCACAGCCCGGAACATACATGGAAAATAAGGAACATGTGTGGGTTTCAGTCAGTAAAAGTCTACACTCCGCCCAGATTGAGGAATGGTATTTGATGACAAACCATCCCTAAAAAAAAGGTTATGCAGAGGTGGACACAAAATTAAACCTACATTTCGCCAATTGTGTTTTAAGTCCAATTTTAAAGGAGACAAGCCTATTGAGATCAAGCAGTCACAAATCTGGACTCCGTGGCGCTGAAATTGCTTACAAATAGACTCAAAATATGTCTATTTACTTTTCAAATGATGTACAATGTTTTTGGCACGTCAAATCTTCTTAAGAGACTAGAGCGAGGATTACTGTATTTATCTTTTCTGAAAAACTTGGCCGCTTTATCTAATTCGTAATACGGCTGGGGTAATGAAGGAGTGTTTTGGCATCGCGTAGGTAAACAAGCTTATTTTTATGACGAGTCCATAAAAATGAAATGTAAGAATTATCTCATAACTTTGACAATATTGTGGCCGAAGAATGATGTAAAAAAATGAGTGCCCACTTCGAGGGCGTCTTTTAACGTTTCTTTCCGTTTTATTAATTACATCAGCTAAGTACAACTGCTACAAGCTCTTCTGTCTTCTATTGTTTCATTAATCTTAGTCTGTAGTTTGTGGGGGAGTTTACGAAATTGAAATGAGATAAAATACTTTGAAAATATATTTTAGTTCATGATTTTATCAATAAATGTCATACACTAATGAAAAATCTAGGCTAAGCCTTTCTATTCTTTCTAAATCTTTATTTAAAAACTTGGGTATTTGAGTGTCTTGCTTTGTATCCTAGTTTGGAATCCAGGGACAAACTTATAATATTATTTAAAGTGATTTGTTTGTTTGTTACGTCTTCACGCCTAAATGGCTTAACCGATTTTGATGAATTTTGTTACAGAGAAAGTTGGGACCCTGGAGACGGACATAGGCTAATTTTTGTTTAAAAAGTGAGAAAGGGGGAGCAAGACGGAAGGAAAAGGATTATCACTCGGGTTAAAGTTAGCGTTAGCCTAAAGTAACTGCCACGCGGACGAAGTCCCGGGCAAAAGCTAGTAAATATATATAAATATATTTTAGTCACCAAGAAGTAACAATCATACTACATACGCAGAACTTCATTGCCAAACCCTTCAACGCTTTTCGCGCCTTCCGATCAGCTCCGACAACTTCCGAAGTCACTTAGTATTCACTCGGCGTCCGGATAAAATATATGAACGTCGGATCAGATACGATTGGAAGCGAATAAAGAGCTTTTAATTTATGGACTGGTGCGTGGTACGAATGTTTTGTTTATGTTTCAAGTGCTTTTGAGTGCTAAGAGTCTGTTGTATTGAGTTTGCACTTGATGAAATGGTATTTGGACTTAAGATTTATGAAGGGGAAGATATTATGATCCGAGATTTCGATTGTGGGACTATTGTTGATGAAAGTCTAGGGTTGTTCTTTATTTTTGTATGGTTTCCAAAGGGGAGTGTAGATTGATATGCAAGAGGATGTTATTTTGTTCACGTAGAACGAAGTAGGTACAGCAGTTTTTTTTCAAGGAGTTCCGAGTTTAGTTGGTCGCAAGCGCGGCTGTTAAGGATGAGGTCATAGGTTCGATTTCAGGTTAGGAAAAATGTTTTTGTGTTTTTCCAACAGGATTTGCTGCAGCCACGGAGTTTGGAACTCTGGATGTGTGGCCGTTTGTGGCTCGCCCCCTATTATTTGGGACTTAAACATAACTGGCGAACTGTGGTTGTAGTAGGTAGGTACACCTCATGCTTACCCCTCGGAGATTACTGGCTTGATGTTTATGTATTGGAATAAATATCAACATTTTATAGGTATACCTTTAAAATGAAATTACTGAGGCAAAAGTGAACCACACAATGTAGTATTTATAAATTGAGATCCTAACAGGCTAGAAATATTAAACGCCTCTTTTTCCGCGACACTTTTTCTTCCGCTCATTGGTCGATTGGTCGGGTTTATGTCGACTCAGACCCGAAATAGCAGTATCATTCTTATTTTAAACAAAATTAAAACCTATTCTAAACTTATTATATAACCAAACCCTTTAAAAAAACAAGCTTTAGTATTTGACTTTCGAATACTTTTCCAAGACATAATTTCACAGAAAACACGTTTAAAATCGTAAGTTGTGTCACATTCGTGCTATATTTTTTTTTTTAATAAAGAGCCAACTAATTTATATCATGTTTTGATTTTCACACAGCCTTAGTGCAAAAGGTTTTTTCAGTGTGTTCTTTGTTATATTTGTGCATTACTGTAGGTTTGAAACAGTCCAAAATTGGTATAACCTCGCCTTAAACCACTATTACCTATTTTGAGTAAATAATTACCTAAATGCTAGTTTAGTAAACTATTTATTTACTTACCTGAATTGCCTGTAGGCTTGTTCAGATAAAATTGAAATAACCATTGTTGTCGATGATTTGTTAACTGTGTTTATGTGGTAAATTCAAACTGGGCTTCAATCAAATACATCGTTGTTATCTATTCAATCAAATCAAAAGTGAAACCAGGTTATTTTAACAAGGTATCAAATGCAGCGTATTATCAATATTTTTCGAAAAAATGCAAATATTCATGAAGATTCGATGAAGAGTGAAGTACTGAAAGAATTGAAAGATATGTTTTTTTTTTATTTTGCCCCACACTAGGTATTTCTCCTGTTTCGTGGGTGCGATTTCAAACAATTAAACTCACTTACACAAACAGCCAGTCCCGGAACATAACACATAGCCATATAATCAGTCCCGTGCGGGGATCGATCCCGCGACACGCAGCGCAGCAGTCGGTCGCTCAGCCACTGCGCCCACCGTGCCGTAATTAAGATCTAAATTTTAACATAGAAAAAGGTGTCAAAGAGGCCGATCCACTCTTACCCAAGGTCGCACGTATGCACCATGACAGATTGGCGAATACCGTCACACACTGGGTACCTGAGGAGGGACGGCGCCGAAGTCGACTGCGGCGAAGGTAGTGTGACGATCTGGGCATGTTTGCGAAGCTTACATGACCAGAGATTGCACAGGCGAGAGTGTGGAAGAAGAAAGGGGAGGCCTCTGCTCAGCAGTGGGTCAAAACGTAGGCAAGAAAAAAATGTTAGTCTAATCATGCTGATCTAGGTCGGTACCCAGGTCAGGATAATGTTATTGGGTAGGTGCCAATAGGCTCGCTTCCATTGTAAACTAACTGTTTTACAATAAGCAGACCAGTGTCAGGTTCTATGTTAATTAAAATATAAATTGTGATCGTACCACGTATTTATTAAAGGATTATAACCATTAAAATCATCATTTAAAACAACTCTTTTAGTTCATCGAATTCTATTTAATCACTTTTCATTGAAATACTCATTCCATGGGAATAAATGAACTTAGAGGATCAATGATTTTAATGATAAAGATAAAGATAAATTTATTTGTTCAAACATGTGTAACATGATACATTGGATATGCACATATAGATGGAACAGGTTTAAAATGGTTGGTTCAGCATGTTTTGCCATTTACAGCGTACAAAATATTTCACAATTCATTATAAATGATAAATTAGAATAAAAATAAATTAATGTCAATATTCAATTAATTCAAAAAAAAACGTCACAAATAAATTATAATCGAAAATAATACAATTAAAAGACCAAAAAGAATCATAAAAATATTAAAACAAAAACACATAGTAAATTATCAATATTCAAAATTTGTCAGTCAGAAAGTCTGTTATATTGTAATACCCCTTACAAATTAGTAATTTCTTTAATTCTCTCTTAAATAAATTAATGTTCAACATCTTCAGGGAATTTGGAATGGTATTGTATATTAGTGGGGCCATGCACATTACACTTTTTTTTAGAAAAGCTGTCTTAGCGGGTTGTGATTGTACCCATAGTCTGTACTTTTCACGTCGATTTCTACCTGTAATATTATGTAGAAGCGGAAACAAATGAGGATTAGTTTTGACAAATACCGCTATTTCTAATATGTAAAGTGACGGAAGTGTTAGAATTCTATGCTGTATAAACATTGGCTTGCAACTTTCAATAGTTTGCAACCCAAACATAGCCCGAATACAACGCTTTTGAGCCTTGAAAGCAATTTCTTTCAGAGTTGAATTGCCCCAAAAAATTATTCCATATCTTAACACTGATTCAGCAAGCCCGTAGTATGCTGTAAGCAAAGTATCTGTGTTAACAGTCGGTGCCAACTT
Organism: Ochropleura leucogaster; assembly: GCA_958449745.1. NCBI lineage: Eukaryota > Metazoa > Arthropoda > Insecta > Lepidoptera > Noctuidae > Ochropleura > Ochropleura leucogaster. The sequence continues at coordinate 18,371,869 of OY288205.1, read as the reverse complement.
ATAAAGAGCGTATGACGAAGTACTAATTTTTTTACAAAGTTCATTAATGTGAGTTTTCCAATTTAATTGTCTATCAATGATTAATCCTAAAAATCGCGCTATTTCAACTTCCTGTATTATATTATCTTTGTATGCTAATTTAAATTTTGATGTATTATAATGTAAATTTTCTCGTTGTCTAAAATGCATTATGTTTGTTTTACTAATATTAATTTTTAAATTATTATCGTTAAGCCAAGTTATTATAGATTTCAATGAATCATTAGAATCAGAATGGTAGTTAACCATATTTTTAGATGCTATGGTTACAGTACTATCGTCAGCGAACAATGACATGGGTTCCTTTGTTGCATTTGGTAGATCATTAATGTATATTAGAAACAAAGGAGGGCCTAACACACTTCCCTGGGGAACACCATATGTGATGTATCGCTTTTCAGAGGAAAAAATCAGTTCCCTTTTTGCTTTAAAATTAAATTTTGAAATTTGGGTTATTTGTTGGCGGTCTGATAGATATGATTTTAACAATCCCAGAACATTACCCCTTAAACCATACGCCTGAAGTTTATTTAGTAGAATATGTTGTTCGACTATGTGGTCCACATAGTCGAATGCCTGTGACATGTCACAATAAATTGAGCAAACCGGTAAAGATTTGTCAACATGCGAAGAAACTACGTTCAAAAAGTCGAAAACTGCCATATTGATGTTTTTATTTTTTCTGAAGCCTTTTTGTTCATCACAAAGGATTTTATTTTTATCTAAGTACTTAGTGATTTCACCGTAAATAAATTTTTCAAAAATCTTTGAAAATACAGAAATGAGTGCTATGGGTCTATAGTTTTCCATTAAGTATGTTTTATCTTTTTTAAATATAGGTTTAATAATTGTCAATTTGAGGTCTTTAGGAAATGTCCCACTTTGGATACAAAGGTTCAGAATGTGACTTAAGTGTTGAGAGATATCTTCATTAACTGCTTTGATTACCTTTGTCGAAATACCGTCATAACCTACACTACTAGTATTTTTAAGATTTATTATTATTTTCTGCATATGGTACGGCAAACAGGGTGATAAAAACATTGAGTGCGTTTGGGGATTAATTAAAGCTGTTGATTTCTTACCTGCTCCTGGAATAGGAATTACTTTGTCAATGAAATAGTTATTAAATGCGTTGGCAATTTCTGTAGGATTTTTTGTTAATTTACTGTTAATTTTCAATTCAGTTATTGATTGTTTTGGTATGTTTAATTTACTATTATTTATAATTTGCCATGATGTTTTACTTTTATTAGTCGATGTTTTTATTTTGTAATTGTTTTGAGCACGTTTAGTAAGGTTTATAATACGTTTCAGAAGTTTTGAATAATTTTCATATTTTTGTTTATTTGTTAATGTTGGTTTCCTTCGGAAATTCCAGAGTAAATCTCTTTTATTTTTACTACAGGTCTTTATTCCTCGTGAAATCCACCTTGGTTTTGTATTTACTTGCACAGTAATTTTAGTTAGCGGAAAACACAAGTCATAAAATAATTTAAATGTTTCAATGAAATAATGATATGCTACTGTCGGATCAGTTGTATTATATATTTCACAAAAAGAAAGGTTTTTAATATGATTTTTAAACTTATGAATATTTTCTGAGCTGTAGTCACGCTTCATTTTGTGCCAATACTTTAGTTTAAACATTTGTTTTACGGGAAGCTTAATTAATTGGGCAGTGTGGTCTGATAAGCCAAATTCTAACACATCAGTCTTACATTTTCTTTTAAAGTCATGGGCAAAGTTGTCTATACAAGTCCCACTTGATAGTCTCGTGGGCTGCTTTAGTGCTAAAGTGTGATTATAATTTAACAACAAACATTCAAAATCTAATGTGGCATTATTGCACTTCATGGTGTCTATGTTAAAGTCACCAGCTATAATTGTATTATGATTACTAATTTTAGAAATACAATCTAGAACCTGGTCAAGCCTTTCTAAAAACAAATAGAGATTGCATTGACTCGGTACACGGTATATACAAACTATTATAATTTTAAAATCAAGTAACTCAACTGCACAACATTCAATTACATTGTTTATGGACAATTTACTGATTTGAGACAGATCTTTGAATCTATGTACCTTATTGACAAGGATACAAGCTCCACCTCTTTTATTACAAGTACGACTAAAGCATGCCGCTAGTGTGTAATTAGGTACGTTCAGGTGTTGTTCATAGCCAGCCAACATAAAATGCTCAGTGATACATATTACATCAATGTCTATATTTTTGTCTTTGAGCTGTTCTATATTTACTAACAGGGCGTCAGACTTGTTCAGAAGTCCCGCTATATTTTGATGCAAAACATTGAGATATTTAGTGTCGAAAAAACAATGATGACGTTCCTTCTTCAGTATTCACAACATTTTCTGAAGAGGAAGCCTTGTGACTTACAATTATGTCATTAATTAAAAGCAACAGATTTTCAAAAATATTGCGAAAACCGTAGTTATTTATACGGCCTGTCAATGAATTAAACATTGTGTGATCATACGTCAAATTATAATTAGTGTCAAAAGAATATGCATGTTCATGAGTTAATAAGTCCAAATACAATAAATTATTAAATGTTTCAATTCTCCAGTTGTATATATTGTCAAAGCTTCTAAGTTTAAAGGTAGGAACGCAGACTATAACATTAGTGTAAGTAATTTGTTTTAGAATATTCCGAACGTATATTATAGTATTGAAATAATTGTTGGTAATTTTAAAGTCCTCTTCTCCAATTAATAAAATACAAAAGTCATTCAGAGTATAGTCACATAACTTTGTTTGAAGTCCGCTAAGAAGTTGCTGGATTGTTCCGCCTGGTGTTATATAATGGCAAATATCATAATTGTTATTAAGTAAATCTTGAGCGGTTGCTAGGACTTTATTTTTATTATTTGCGCTCAGTATACATATTTTATTTTTTCTTGAAGGTACAGTGCACCGGGTATGTCCCTGTTGTTTTATAATCTCAGTACTGTTAGAGATATTTAGTGGGGATTGGTTAATATGCGAGGTTGTTGATGGCTCTTTATATTTCTGTTTAATAGTTTTAGTCTCCTTTATAGCTTTACTTGCCTTCTTCATCGGAGATGAGGCTTTATGCTTAACTGGAGTAAGCGTTAACTTTTTGTATAAGTTATTCTTTTTTAATAAGTCTTCATTTGTTTGTCTGAGTTTGCAATTCTCAGACGACAACAGTTCAATTTCTCTGTGAGCGCTTTGTAACTGAGCCTCTAAATCTACTAACTTGTTATTGAGAACATTTACTTGATCATCTTCATGGTCGGATAAGTCGGGCATACTAGTTACAGTATTCTCTAGGGTTTGTGAGATACTGTCACTGTCATCGTCAGTTGTTAATGAACGAGTTCGGTTACGTCGAAACGTGATGTTTTCCAGAAAGTTCATGGCTATATCCTTTAAATGTCTTGAGAGGGATTTAAATAATTTTTGTCTCTACTTTACAGAAACACTCACAAAAAGACTACTGCAAAGTACTTGGGATCGAACTTAGGACACTTTGATTCACAGATCTACGATGCGTCCGTAGCCGCCACGCCAACTGGTCACTTAGTGCAATGTTCGAAATTTTGGTTCTGGTTCCAGGGTTTTTTTTTATATAATTGTTGTTAGCTGAGGGTATATTAAATTTTAATAAATAACGAAATTTGCAGCAATGTTCACTAAACCAATGTTTATCACTAATAAAATCACATAATTTTAATATTTGACAATGATTATACGTTAATGATTTGTGTATTGCACTGTGTTTGTTTGTATTATTAATAAAGTCGGTACTAAGTTTATGTTGATGTTTTTTTAAGTAAACAAAACATCTCTGATCTGCACTGTCACTTGTTTGAGTTGATTTATGCACTTTTCTTGAGAATTTCAAAGCGATAACACTGTGACGCGATATTTGCACTGTTATTAAGATATTTTACTGATCATTTGGTTGTTATTTGTACATTTATTATTTTTAAACAATTTATTATACGGAGCTGATATTGATCGTGGCACTAGCGCCCTCTTGCAGTCTAGTCAGTGATGACTAGACTGCATGATAACATTTCAGTAAAGCCGTATTTTTACCGTCACAATTTATATTTAAAAAAAAACAAAAAAAATATGGATTCACTAATAGATACCTACATAGGGATTACAGTCGTAAATTGTGATGAGTATTTTCACAATTCAATTCGGCTACTCCATCGACACTGAAACCAAATAAATGCTCTTATTATTGTCATAAAGGTTGACACTACCACCATGCCTAAATAAAAAACAGTTTACCTATAGTTTCCCCCTATATATATTTTCACATACGTAACCAAAATACGGATATCATAAGTGAAACTTCAGTATAAACTTTTTAATTTACGCCGGGACAAGATGGCGGTTTGACAGATAACTTTTTTTAACGTCAAAGCAAAAGTTTGGTTACATTTTTGAAAATAAAGTGAGTGGCAACAAATTATTTTCGGTAGCTTTTAAAAAGTGTTGTGCTTTTAAAAGCTGTCCTTTGTTTTGGCTCGTACTTCCTAGAAGTTGATCGTTGACGTGACTAAAAGCTGATTGTTTATTTTTCTTTTGGGGTATTTCTTCAGGCAGAATTTGCTCGGCGGTCTCTCTTCTTGTGCTTCTTTGCTCTAGGTAGGTACCAAGCGAATTTCGATGATTCCGATTCATTGAAATACACTTGGTTCAATCCTTGTTCGGGAGCAAGAGGCAAGGGAAGCAGTCCCTTCTAGATAAACTAGCGAAGGAGGTAGCTAGACGAGAGCTTTGGGAGGCAGTCTTAAAAGGTCCCAACCGCTGCTGAAGACCCTCCAGGCGTCGGGTGCCGCGAGACGACTCCTGGCCAACGTAGGCGCGGGCCTGTGATCGGTGAGCAATGGGTAGCTCACCGTCCGTTCGTATAGTGACGACAGGCGGTGTCGACGGAGCGTTCGTGTTTCACGCACATCAACAAAAAAAAGTAGCCTGCCAAAGGCACTGCCTCCCGGGGTTGATCGAAAGAGATATTCCGGCCCCGGAATGCACAGGGCAAAAACGAATTTAGTCAGTACAAATCTGACATTCTCTTCCACTCCACCCAGAGCGGGATAAAAACCGAAAAATGGGGTTTAACGAAAGACGCCCGTTACTGAATTTACTATTCAGCTAATTATAAGTTCACATAAAAAATCGCGTAAAATAATTAAACTACCCATAAAATTATAGACTGAAACAACCACTCTCATATAACATTAAAATTATTTTATAGCTTAAAACTGAACGTTAATAAATAAAGGTTTACATGGAACCTGTCCCGCGGTTAGTTAATAATTACCATAATGAAACATGTAATCCAGTAAACCTTAATTATGGGGATAGGTTAAATATTGTTCCGTTAAATTAACTGTTTAGTGTTGTGTGTCGTATCTGTGTGTTCAACTTATCTCTGATGTAATCGTGGTTACTGTTAATTGTTTACAACTTAGTAACATTATTAAGTTTAGCACGAAATTTATTTCGTTTGAAGGTAATTCTGACTGGCTAGATGGCCTAGTGGTTATAAGTGCGATTGGTAAGCATGAGGTTTTGGGTTCGGTTCTCGGGTCCTAAAGTGGTATTGAGTTTTTCCATCAGGAACTTCCAGTAGCGGGGTGTTTGGATATGAGCCTTTGATGGCACTAGGCTCGCCCCCCATTACATACAACTTAAACATACCAACGACCTCTGTCTTAAGCTTACAGGGATCACATGACGTGGTGTTATGTTAGATTTGTTATAGTAAGCCATTTAAGTATGTAATACTAGGCTTTGGCTGCGGCTTCGGTCGCGTTAAATTCGGAGTAACACAGTTCCCATTTCCTGATTTGCAGGTACCTACTACCTGTAGTGTTTGCCCTTGCTCCTTGTTTATTGTAATAGCAAAGCTAAGTCTTCCCTTTTCTTCCTTCTTTCGCCCTTATTCCTCACTTTAAAAAAAATTGCCAACCAGTCGTTTAACTGGTGCGCCAACCATACCGGCTTCCATTCAAACATATCATAATTTATTTAATTAATCATAATTCCTAATCTAATTAATTGTGTTTTAAGTATAATAGACCATATTAATAATTGTTAAGATCTTTTTATTGATTATTATTGTATAGTGTGATCTATATAAAATGCTGTGCTCACCTTTAATTTAGATGCATGCAGTTCTATTGTAATTATTGTAGATGTTACTCACTACGAATGATTTTGTATGTATTTAGTTGGTTTGCCTAAATAAATAAATAAATCATGCAGCTGAACACCAGTTTTTAACGTGGAGCTACTACCTATCTGACTTTCACCAGGCAGTTAGTACTGTACCAACATAATTACATATTGTTTGAAAATAAACGTCAGCATCTCTGCTCGTTCACGCTAAACATATTCGCCAACCCACAACAAAGCTAATTACAATCTAAATGATTGTACTAGCACATTCCACGACATGGTAATATTGTTGGCTTTGAACGCTGCTACCAAAATACCAACACGGATCAATGTACGCTGGCCGCATACATATGAAATGTAATCAGGAATTTCTGATACAATTCCCGATAGTCCGGAATATATCATTGAATTGTATGACCTTACCCTGTACTGCTCTCCTGACAAGCTGAGTTTAATTTGACGGCACGGTTAGCGCAGTGGCTGAGCTATCGACTGCTGCTACTCTTTACGTCGTCGTCGTGTTCGATCCCCGTACGGAGCAAATATTGTATGACCTACAGGTAGTTGTTTTGGGTCTTGCTGTTTGTGTGTGTGAGTTTAAATGTTTGTAAACGCACTCACGATACAGGAGGAATTCTTAGTTTGCTTTTAATAAGAAAAAAATTCTGGGAATTGGTACGAAAACCAATTTCCAAGCATTTGGCAATTTGTTTTAGCGCATTCTAGGAGTCGAGAAGAAGTGATATTCAATAAGTAGTAAAAAATATGCGAATAATCAAAAATAAACTAATATATCGGGACACTGTTTGTGTGAAAATACTGGGTAGAAGAACTAGCATTGCCTAGCAGAATAAAAACATGGCAGCTGTGGTGATGTGATCAGAACAACAATCAAAAGTCTTCTTTTCAAATTAGGCTCACAATCAGCACTTTTTGAACGTCATATTACAAGAGGCAGTTCCACAAAACGCCACCCTTCGTCACTGCTATCACTATTTTCATTACCCTACCTACCCACTAAAATGGGTAGGTAAGTACTATTAAACGTATCACTCCAGCCGTTTCAATTTCATCCCAGTCCTCTACCAGATTGTGTTGAAATAGCCTGACACTGGAAAACAGTACGTATAATTTCATTACACACATTTTCTGCATGAATTTTATTTTACGTTCCAAAGCTTTTTCAGCGAAAGTTGACTGACGGACGTCAGGGGTGTCAAAAAGCAATTTCAAAACTTGTATTGTTTAATTCATTTTTCGAAATCCTTCGAAAATTCTGTAATAAATTAACAACATCAAAGGACTATATCACAAACACAAACGCTTTCGAATAATCCGCTTCGAGTTGAGCTTGCTGCTTAAAACACGTTTAAAAAGGTCTTTCTGACATCAGTTTCTGCTCTCTCTCTATCAAAATTGCCTGAATTCGTACCTTTCGTTCCTTAATTAACAATGGCGGGCATTCACAGCGTAAACTTCACAAAGGTACGGTAGACAAAGGCGTTTGACAATAATCCTATCAAAGGGCAAGGGAACAATACGCTGACCTATTCTGGACAGTCTTAGCAGTTCATCTGATGCTATTGTTCTGTTTTTGTCAGCAAATTATTTGAAATAACTTATTGTTTTGTTAGTGGTATAGAAGCGGTGAGGTTAGTTGTCGTACTTAGGAATGTTGAGGTTTTTCTTGTTGTAATTATAATGATGTTTTCTGTACCTAATGGATTTAAGTATAAAAGAAAACACATATTTTTAAATAAATATAATTGTATAATAACACCTAAATCGTTTAATGATAAAACTTCTACATAGAAAAATAACAACTACCTTCCAAAACAGAGCTTCCTCTTCTCTACCCTATTGCTGTGCCCTACAGGGTCGATAGTGATTAAATATTATAAAAACTACCACCTAAGTACACATTATCGTAAATCAAATAAATATATGGAGTATTACTACTATTACAGTACACAACACATTTGCTGCTGTTGTCATTTTTCAGCTTCAAGGCCCAATAATTCTAACCTATAAAACACAGAAAATTTTAAAAATAAAGGAACCGTTACGAAATATTTCATGAAACGGCAGCATTGCAAATTAATTTTAAAACCGTTTCGTTGTAGATTTGATTACGGCTGAAAACACATTACCATTCTTGAAAACAAAAATAAAAGCGCCGATCAGTCTGCCCCGACGACAGCAAAAAAGGGGTCCTGAATTTTAACCGGGAACTTTCATACCTCTTTGTCAGCATATAAAGTTACCGCATATTTGTGACAAATTAAATTTTACGAGAAACGTGACGTGGAACTGACGCAGACGAGGAAGGTAATAAAATATCTTAAAATGATACAAAATGGAAACGATGCGATGCTAAAGAGGAAACCGCGGCTACAATTTCACTCGACCACGAGTTTTGTGTGAACCAGCTATTAGTTTTTCGTGCTTATTCTTTTTTTGAGAATAAAATGAGGTTTTCTGTGCGAGCGAAATTCTGAAAATTGTTATTTCGGAGCTGCATGTCAGCGAAGAGAAATACATATTTAGAAATAAACTGTATAAATGCGGTACTGCCCAGTAGTACCGCTTTTAAACAGTTTATTTCTATCCGGTAAAACACAATTTCTCTAATCTATACTTATATACTTATAATATTATAAAGCTGAAGAGTTTGTTTGTTTGTTTTTTTGAACGCGCTAATCTCAGGGACTACTGGTTGGAATTGGAAAATTCTTTTAGTGTTGAATAGTCCATTTCTTGAGGAAGGCTATAGGCTATATATCATCACGCTACGACCAACAGGTGCTGAGCAGCGTGGGTGAAACCGCGGAGAACAGCTAGTTTTATATATTCAAATGGGGAATCAAATTCTCCTTATAGGTTCAGAATATCAATATCTTACATTAGATGTTTCCATTCGTGTTCCATTTCTAAAACGCAGTCCGGGACATGATAGATTAGTGCATACCGAGGTAATTTAAATGTACTCTGAGATGCATCAGTAACCGTCTCAAGGATTTATGTATGTATCTCGAACTGCCAGCCTTGGCCGAAGGGATCTATGGCTTCACTTTGTTTTATGTGTAGCGTCCATCACGGTTTTATGAGCAATAGACTCATCCATGACAGTTTCATGGTACAGGGGTGACCGATTTTGTTGAAAACATATTATAAATAAAATACGCGTACATTCAAAAGCCAACTACCCCTGTCTTAATTAAACTTAACAAATTAAGAGACACCTACAATATTCTATAACATTCTGACGGTATGAAAAAATCATGGTGTTCCCTGTGTAGAGTAGAAAATAAATAAAATACACGTTACGATGCAAAAGTCGCGGTACGCCACTGCGGTTCAATCCAATTTGCGTCGGATTCTACCAGATATTACTGGTTTGCGCCGAAATGTATTGAAGTAGAAATTGTTTATACTACATGCCTGGTTTTTTCTAGGTAGGTAAATGTCAGGCCTTCTAAAGATTAAAGAAACAAAACTAAGTAATACTGTAAGGAATAATAAAAACTCTTTCATTTCTCTGAAACAGAAAAGAAATAGAATACGAGAGTACCGTCATATCTTTTTATTTTGGTTCAGTCATAAAGAATTCATTTCAAAAAGACTATACAGGCCAAGAATAATTTAAACTCAAAATCTAATAAAATTCTAACCTCAATATATTTTTGAAGCACTTTCCTGAATCCTCCAATCTTGAAAATGAGCCTTTATGCTAGCGTGTTTGTACTAAATTCAATAAAACTATCTCTGGCCACGAAAAGTAGAAAATAAAGGACAATACCCAGCGCATGACGAAACAAAGTTTACGGCTGTCGTAGATAATTCAGGGACCCGGCTCATAAGGTTTAGTGTCACGGGACGGTTTATTGGCGTGCTGAAGCAATATGGGTTTCCATTACTGTAATAGATACTGTGGTATAAAGCACCAGTATATTTTTATAAAGGTGGTGTGGTTTTTAGGCTGGTATCAGCACATATAATATGCTGTCATATGTATGATGTGCTGTATGCTATTTCCTGGAAATGCCTATACACCTTTTAAATATTTAAACGCTTCTTGGTTCATCTTTTTTTGCTTTTACCAATTTATTTGGTCGGCGCAGCATTTCTTTTTCCATACTTCTCTGTATTATTCGTCATCTCGTTGGACCATTTTCTAGCCATATTATCCTTTATACAGTCCATCCATCATCGTTTCACTGGTTCTCTTCTACTCTTATAGCTGTCAAGATTCACACTCAAAATTTTCATGACGTTATCTTCAAATAAGAAATACGATGATAATTTTCCATACGCAAAATACGCGCCTTAGACGTGGAGTTGCGGACATCAGCCCGTTATACAATACGAAGTTAATTATTTTCATTATCCTTTCATTTCATATGAAAGTCTTCTTTTTAAAATAGTTTTTTTCATGATACCATTATATTTTTAGTAAGGCACGTCGTATCGCTTAACTTATTCAAACGTACTAAAACCATTTTTTTTGTTTTTTCAGGTAATTTTGGGTGTTCACTAAATAATGAAGAATGAAACCAACATAACGGTAAATAATGCGAAGATTACAGACAAACAACCAACTGAACAATAACCGAAGGCAAACCCATTTACGAAAGAAACTTCGCCTCACTCAAAACTTTCTCGAAAAGTTTCCTTTTTAGCCCAATACGACACAAACGCTCCTTGATTTATTTCACGTTTTCAATTACTCACAAACTTAACTTAATCTAGAAACTATTGATGTAAAACATTGCATTCATCCCTTTGAATCAGGAAGGTCGCAAACTAATTACCGTTAAGAGGGGTAGTAAGAGGTCCTTCGTAATGCGACAACCCCACAATGTGCCTTCAGCCTTACCTACAATGTGTCCGTGAGTGAAATTGTGGTCTACCATCAAACGGGTTACGCTTTGTCTGCGAACGTAGTTACTCGATTTAGGAGCTAATGATTGGGATTCGGCTGTTGTATCGCATTTCTGTTTTGCGAGCAAACAATTTTGGTAATTTGAATTTGGTTGAATACCAAAACAACATGTGTTGTATTAATCTGGTTGAGTGTAGTTGAATTGTGACCATGGTTTGGTTAGTAAATTCTTCGAAATGAACAGTTAAAGGACGCTTTTGGCCTTGATTAATAACAAACATTCAAGGATCTACGTTACTTATCTAAGAACCCAAGATCCTATTCGTAATCATAATGAACTTTCCAAGTTCCAATACCAACGAACTGTCAAAGACCACAACCGATTCATTGAAACTCTCGCGTTCAATTAATAAAGCTCCTTTTGCTCGCAGACAGTTCTACACGGAACGGAGCTCCATCTTCCAGAGATAAAATAGGAAGTATAGGAACAATAATAGCCCTCTTGCAGACCGTTTTAAAAACAAACACTTTAGCTAGCTAGGAGTTTTCGACAGGAACAAATGAAGTGCGAGCTCCAGCTGAAGGCAGACATTGAAACATAAGTCGTGTACCAGACGAGAATAATTGTGTGCAAAACGAAGATTTATCACTGTTTAGTTTTGTTCTTAGTTAGTTGCTGTGTTTTATAAATGATGCTGAATACTGCAATAGTGCTTCAAAGCTTAGTGGCTGGGATCCTATTGGGAATAGGATTCTATTGGAGACACGATGCTGAGTGGTTCAAAGCCTCTGTCTAAACATCATTTAATATGTAACTTCAAAACTTAGCTTGACTATTTTTCATAACATAATTGGGTTGAAGAACTATACAAGATTAATTACCAAAACATAACGAACAAACCTCACAATCACATTAGCACCTAATACATAAACATCAAACCAAATTAATATGCATTACAAAGAAATCTGGTCCAATTATAGACCCTTGAGGGACGCCAAACATTATCGCATAAAGGTGGACTGATGCGGTCGGGACAGTCACCGAAACTATCATAGATTGAGCCTCTGTCAACTAATTTACATTTGCAAATGGAACTAAAAGCCGGCATTAGCATTGGTAAGTGGCTCAAGAGGAGACGGGCTTTCGAAAGCCATTTTCAATGCTATTTGATTCGATATTCAGGATTAATTATGTTATAGGTTTGAATTTCGATGAGCAAACATCAGTTTTGACTGAAGCCTGTGACCATTTGCGAAGTTGTACATTCATGTTCGTGATTTCGTACATAATGGGTAATTGGTATATTCCAAACTTCCGAAAATTAAAGCAAAGTTTTCATGATGTAATATTAATGTTCATCCTCCGTCAAACCGGTTTATTCAACGCATCAATAACGAAGAACTCGATTAATTACAAATATTGCCCTTTTTCTGCTAAAAACTCTTTATTTTCCTCCCGTACACATTTTAATCAAATTCACCATCAAATATTCTCTTTGACGCGCTATCGCCGGGTATTGGGCAAATGTAGGAAAAACTTTTTTTATTTTATTATCACACAAAGGTGCGTCGGGCCTAAATTAAACAAGTTCCGCGATCGACGGGCTGTTGACAGTTGAAAGTAAACATTACAGCCCAGAGATTAAAATTCAAAATGGCAGAACAACGGGCCCATTTTACATTTAACAAAGTCCCTCAATATCAATATTTTGTAAAGGGTTAAAACGGTTACGTTATTTGCATGGTTGAATTCAATGATGTACTCAGACTCTTGTTGGTTTTAATTTCATGTTTTTTTTAAAACTTTTAAAACGAATCAAAATCAAATCAATGTTTTACAACGGCTCGTTTTGTTTGTACAACATAACAACAATGTTATTTAAATAATAACAATGTTATTTGCTCCAAATTCCAAAGGGAAATAATTTCTTTCATACATACATTAGTGTACAGAAAGTTATTATTTATATTAACCTCTGTAGGTTCATGAATAACCAAAGTCCTTTGAAACGGTTTTCCTTATCAAATTCAAGGAGCAACGCTTTTTCTCCTTTTTGTTTGATGTCGAGCAATGACAAATTTTATTGAAATAAAAATTTCGGCATTACCCCGGTACTGTTTTCCTACGATCTTGCCTTTACTGTGTAATAATTATTATTTCTAAGAATTCCGTCCTTCTGGCCTTTGAATATTTTATAAAGGAAGGTCATTTTGTTGGAGATATGGCCTCTCAGTCCTTGAGCTGTTCCCTTCTAGAAACACGGTAAAAAGTTGCTTACTTATGTATGGTGTGTTGCCGAACTGTTCCTATCTTGAATTCGCGGCTTTATTAGCTCCTGGCCTAACCCACTATCGATTTTTCATGAGATCGTGTGTGAGGACTTATTTAGATGCAAAGACCGCTATCACTTGTCTTTATTAGCAAAGAAAGACTTTAGGATAATAAAACCTTTGTTTACAGCCACCACCAAATGTCTATTGACCTTTCTATGCTCTGACTTATTTAACTCCTAGGCAAAAGAAAAATGGCGGATTTTGCATTTTATTTGTCTTTGTTTCTGATAGGAAATAAGTCAAAAAGAAGAGCAATTAGAGCACTTATGACCTCACAATTTTTTTAGCACATAGGAACTGCACAACACTGTGGCATTTTCATTCTGGGATAATATATTGTATAGTCCGTAACGGATAATATAGTGTACTTATTTCATTTACAAATACAAAAAATCAGACACGAATATATAGGCTCTATGACACTTTCGACAGGTTTCGGTTTCTGGACCCGATGTCTCTGTGCTGCCGCCTAGTGGTTGTTATTTCAGAAAACCCTCATCTGATGATATACGATGCTTCTGAAAATTTAATAAAATATCTTCTCTTTAGAACAGTATTTTAAGCATGTTGTGATGTCATAATAAAACGCCATGTTACCTAAGCACCTTACATTTATATCCCAGGAAATATGCCGCAACATATTAAAACATTCTCCTAAATAAGTGTCTACTTCGCTAGCTATTTCTATTTTAACATTCTTCACGTTTTCATTTACAAAGCCTCTCAGCAGAAATTGTTCCATTAAATTATCCGAAAAATTCTTCACATTACAATCTGAACAAAAATCTCTAAAGCAATTCTTTGCATCTATTACTTATACTCTTTTACCACGTTCTTGGAAGCGGGCATGTTTTGCATTATTCTTATGTTCAAAGCGTTTTAATGTCAATATGTGTTCCGGGAAATCTGAATTTTCCTTTCATACTCTTTTGAGGTCTATCCCGGGCTGCATCGTCAAGATGTTTTGTCGGAAAAGCTTCGTAATTCAATATTCAGATGTTTACTCTTCTTGTGCGATGATGATAAACCGGTAATAATATTTTGTAAGGAATATTTTATAAGCTTTATGGAATAAAACGATAAGGGGTTTAATATTAGAACGGAGGATATTCGATAAGGAATACAAAGGATATGGAGACCACATTTCTGAGCTGTTCGTTTTGCAGTTGGAAACATAACTACTTACGAGAAACTTAATTTAATTAAATGAATTGAACCAGCTGATTGCAGTCTGAGATGGCTGGTTTAGTATTATGTACTACGATCCAAAACTCCTTTTCTCCAATTAAATTCCAAATTTGAAAATCGTTTACGAAATTGAAATCGTACCGCTCAGTCTAAGTAACGCAACAAAATGGCGCACTAATGACAATACGAATCAAAATGACCGTTAAACACTGCAACAAATAGCACCAATTTTAAAACTACGAAGAAAATAAAAGAGTGATGATGGGATTGTAGCGAGCGAAGCGTTTTAACATTCATAGCGGTTCCCTTCGGCCGGTTGATTACTGCTCTTGTTACCTCCCCTGTTAATTGTGCTACTAATTTATTGTGTTGTATTCCATTGTGCTTACTGGAACTCGATAAGGGAAAAAGAAATGTTTAGCCTTGTTGTAGCGGACTTGATTTGTATTACTTTTGAACAGAACAATTTAATGACGAACACTTTATATTAAAATATCAATAGAGAGAAAAAATATGTACGTGTGACTGACTCTATGACAGACCACGTTAGGGATGGCGTGATGAACTGGATAGCTTCATTGAGGATTGGAAAGAAGTGGCCCAGGAGTGGGACAATATGAAAGAAAGAAAAACTTTTATTTGGGACTCGCACAAATCAAGTAAAACAGTAACAAAATAAAATAAAATAGTACAGACAAGGTTATTGTCTGTGCGAGTCCATATGGGCTATGGGCTAGCTATAATCCTTACTAATGTTATAAAAGCGAAAGTGAGTTTGTTTGTTTGTTACGTCTTCACGCCTAAATGGTCAAAAATATTTTGATGAATTTTGGTACAGAGATAGTTGGAACCCTGGAGACAGGCAGAGAAATGAGGGAGAACGAGGGAATAAAAGGGAAAACTTAGCTTTGCTATTACGATAAATAAGGCGCTAGGGCAAAAACTACAGGTAGCAGGTGCCCGCAAATCAAGAAAGGGGAAATTTGTTGCCCCGAAGTTTAACTCGAGCGAAAGCTAGTAGGTAGGTACTTATATACTATCGTAAATATCGAAATTCATCTTGAGTTCTTCGACAATGTGTGTACGACAGTGTTCAATAACAAGTGCCGAATGTTGTATAAGCTACGCCAAAAAAACAGAAACTTCAAAAAAAAAACCTATTCCTCCTATAACAGACTGCAAAAATAACTTTCATTAAAAATATTTCGAGCTGAATCGGGCCACTGAATGGCGGGATTAAAAATAATACTCCTTTCATATCTTCTCGTAATGCGGTGCTGAAATGCTCGTACTTACCGCCGTTTTCAGATTATGAAAAATGTTTTTCAGCTGAAAACTGGCTGTATCCTGTGCTTCTCGTATCGCAGGATATAAGTCCCTTTTTTAATATTCCGTTATAGAATTACCGTGTTTCCGGATTTAGAAGTGCGGGATGTTTCTATGATGTAAAAGGGTTGAAGTGTGAAACAGAATTAATCCGTCTCTTTCTAGCACCTATGATTTCTCTGCGTATTTCTTAGAATTGTACTTTACTATTTATTTCTTTATCATATGTTTCTTTTTTAAACCTTGCCCAATACTAGGAATTTCTCTTGTATCGTGGGTGCGTTTACAAACATTTAAGCTCACATACACAAACAGCTAGACCCGGAACAACTATCTGTAGGCCATACAAATATTTGTTGCGTGCGAAATTCTATGGTATGAGTTTTAAATCGGACCATTACGGAAAATACACAGCAGGATCATAGCTATATATCATAGCTTACGATTTTTTAGACATAGTTTTTTTACATTTAAGCTACAGAGGCCATTTGTATACGTAAGAAACAATGTAGGGCCTAAAACACTCCCCTGCGCATATAGTACGTACCTTCATCTTTCAGTTAAGTCTCCCTTATTCCAATTCCTTCAATAATTAACAACCTGTAGATATCATAATACCTAGTTATCATTTATCCAAATAAAATCCAGACATTACCCGGGATCCGCATTTTCCTCAACAAAACGAGAAATGATCAGTAAATATTTTCCATGGACTATGCAACAGTTCATTTTTCTCATCGAAATATTCCGCCGACCACTTGAAACTGAAACTCAATGTAAATTGTTTTGAAAGCTAACAGAACCTGCTGTCTGGCCGTTCGCGTTGTACGCTAATGATTTAAGTTTTTAAAGCTTTAGAGGTTTTTTTGGACCCTCTATCGCTTTGGAAGTTTGGAGGTCTACTTTGGGCTTATGAACTTTATGATTAATTTGGAGTTCATTATTTTTGCTGGTTTTTTATAGGAATCTAATTAGGAAGAGGAATAAATAAAAGGCATCCGACAAATATTTTAATTAACGTTTAGGCTCCCACGATCATATAAAATTGTTGCCCCGCACTAGGATTTCTCCTGTATCGTGGGTGCGTTTAAAAACATTTAAACTCACACACCACATCTGCAGGTCATACAAATATTTATTCCGTGCGGGAATTGAACCCGCGACACGCACCGCAGCAGTCGATCACTCAGCCACTGCGCCAACCGTGTCGTAAATTAATATTCATTTAATTAAACGATTAATAAAAGCTACCATTCACTTTCGAAAAACACAAGTCTACGATAGAATTCTAACGGCACACGACAAATCGAAATCCCGCTCCTCAAAAATTTGGCGCTAGCAGCTGGTTTCGAAAACGCAAAAAAAAAACGTTGAGGGAGCCCAAATCAGATATTCAGTATAGAGAACGTGATTTTCCTCACAATATGTGCGTTTACCTAACAAAGCCAATATCTACCCACCCTTGTGCCCGCTCTAGTGGAAACGCACGGTGTTTCGCATTGCTATTTTTAATGGTAAAGGGCCGTGATTCGGTTATCATGTTTTCTTTTTCATGTGGGGAGAAAAACAGTGTTGAAGCAGCTGGTGGGTCCCACACGATGTTTGTGCGGAGGCTTTGGTTCATGTAGGTTCAATTTCTCATTATAGTACTGTTGGGCCTTTTCATAATAACTCAAAATATTCACTATTTACGATATTTAGACTTTATTCATTACTACCTTTTGCCCGCGGCTTCGCTCGCGTTAAATTCGGGGTAACACAGTTCCCCTCTCTTGATTTCCAGGTATCTGCTACCTGTAGTTTTTGCTCTTGCGCCTTATTGATTGTAACCTGACCTTTTCTTCCCCTTTTTCTCCCTCAATTTTCGCTTAAAAAATTGCTTATGTCCGTCTCAAAAAAACAAACTCACTTTCGCTTTTATAATATTAGTAAGGGTTTACTATATTATATTTAGAATTCATTCATTATTAACTTAAAGACCTACTAAGAACAAGCACGTAATTTGCTTGAGACAAAACAAGTTAGGAGCGCTACTAAAAGGCTTAAAAAATTTGTTAATGTAGACCGGTTTAAGAATAAATTCTTCATAATTAAGTTGTATTTTTTTCACACGATCCCTGGGGAACTTCTTGCTAACAAATACCCAAATATTGTGCCAACCAAACTTGCTCTTGGACTATTGAATCCTACAAACACGCTATTTACATAAATAATATAATCTTATTGGAACATCTATTAAATGTTCAAACGTGAATAGAACTATTGAAAGATGACAGAAGGGTGTGGTGTTGACGACAGGTTGGGGCCACGAGAAAACCGTATTTCACCAACTGTCACTAAAACTATAGTAGAGTATTAATGAGTACTGTCTTTGGTAGTGGAAATACTCAAGGATAAGTAAAGGTACAAACAAAGTCACAGCTTTTCACATAGAGACAGGCAGAACCTACAAGTTGAATAAATTACATTTCTAAAAATCTTGGTCACGTCGCCTTTTTTAATTGAGTTTCAAAAGTTTTGGGTTTTCCATTAATCTTTTCTGCAAAAATTCAATCGTAGTTATTCCAAGATTAAAATTAATCTAGGTATCAAGAGGCTTAAAAAAGACCCCGAAACACAAAGGACCAAAGAAGGAACATGGATAGGTTTTAATCAGTAAAAGTCTGACACTCCTTTCCGCTCTGCCCAGAGTGGGAGAAGATATTTAACAATTTTCCATCCAA
Source organism: Ochropleura leucogaster (assembly GCA_958449745.1). NCBI lineage: Eukaryota > Metazoa > Arthropoda > Insecta > Lepidoptera > Noctuidae > Ochropleura > Ochropleura leucogaster. Next base: position 18,353,187 of record OY288205.1, on the reverse strand, counting down.
AAAAAATATGACAATATAATTATCACCCATCCACGCCAGTATTCAAGTACCCGCTAATTGACTAGTATCCAATTGTTGATTTTGTGCACGGGATATTTTTATATTTCCAACAGTCTGCATCGTCATCAGTCTTTCGGAAGGCTGTTCGCACCACCGTTGATTTCGTAGCCCCAACATTATCTTTCCCGCGACGCTGAACGGCAACTGATTCGATGCGTTTTGATAATAAACATGTCCTTTCGTGTTCAATCACACTGTGACTGTTAACGTTTCCAGTTATTTCCATTTCTTATTTCCTATTTATTCTTTACGTACGTGCTGTTTGTGAAAATGTGGTTTTTAATTAAATTATAATAAACTGGCCAAGAGCGAATCGAATTCGTGCACCGTTACATGAAGGAACCACAAAGTTGAATATATGGTTTCGATTTCAATTCGATTACTTCGCGCGTTCTCTAGATATCTATAGGGCTAAAATATAAGGGCTCCGTTATTTCTTTCGAGTTACGGAACCCTAAAAAGATGTAATCCCGAAAGGGGAACGGGAGGAAATTTTCTCCCGTTTAATTCGCATATAAAATAAAGGGGGTTGATTGTTATCAACCAGTCACAAAAAGTACCACATGAAAACTAAAACGTAGATTTGGAGCCAACGTTTTATGCTACCAACGATAAACCCCTTAATTGATCCCGCATCGTACGTATTTGCTTTTGCCAAGCGCGTATGATACATGAAAAATAGTTCGCCACTAATTGCACGAAAACTGATACAGCAGTTTTGTATCCATCGATGAATCATGGCACCCTCCGTGTTATGATTGAGTAAACCCACAGACCTCACCGTTCTAGCTACGTCATTCACCATAAATTAGTTTATAGCCGGTATACGTACATTAAAACTAATTTTACGAGCGATTTCGGATTCTTAATAAAACACGAGGGAGCCTAATGAGTTTGTGGCTGAAATTATATAGCGGTTGTAATACTTGTCTTGTAATATCAATGTTGAACCTGAAAACTTTGTAGAGCTAGTCTAGTATACTTTGAGAATTTACATGTGTTTAGTTAAACTTGTTCGTCTTGAATGAATTATCAGATTTATGTTCTGAACTTTAATATTATGTCAATGATGGTTGCGTTTTTTATCTATACTGATATTATAAAGCTGAAGAGTTTGTTTGTTTGTTTGAACGCACTAATCTCAGGGACTACTGGTTGGATTTGGAAAATTCTTTTAGTGTTGGATAGTCTATTTCTTGAGGAAGGCTATAGGCTATATAACATCACGCTACGACCAACAGGTGCTGAGCAGCGTGGGTGAAACCGAGTGGAACAGCTAGTCGTTTATAAACTTACGTACCTACACCAGGAATTTCTCTTGTATCGTAGGTGCTTTTACATTTGAACTCACATACACAAACACCCAGACCGGAAACCATTACCTGTAGGTCATACAAATGTTTGTTCCGTTCGGGAAACAAACACGCAACACACAGCGCAGAAGTCGATCGCTCAGCCACTGCGCCAACCATTACCATATTCAAATTGTTGCATCGTAAAAAAACATATATGTTTTTTTTTGCGGATGGGAAATCTTCAAATAACTTTCCCCGCTCTGGGGCAGGGGGGAGTGTTAGACTTGTAATGACTAAAACCCACCCATGTTCCTTCTATTGCCCTTTACGTTCCGGGGCCGCAGTAACTCTTTCGAACGACCCGCAAACCCGGCAGGAAATAAACATATGTTTACAGTAAGGAATTATAAAATTATCAATTAAATAACAAGAAATAGGTACTCGTCTTTCGTTCTCTATGAACTATGAGAAGTCCCTTTATCAACCTTTTGGTGGACAACATTTTCAGATAAAATAACAGGACTTGACTTACGTACCCATAAATTACAGTAATTAGCAAAATTATTGTTAATAAAACAAACAAACTTTGCCTTTAATTAGTTCACGTAAACTGGTAACTTCGGAGTTACGGGACATAATTAAAGGGAGCAGTTTTCATACAAAAAATAATAAGAGAATTTTTGCACCCCTTTGAGAGGGGTGAATCTGATATAATACAAACTCCATGTTGCAGTAACGATCAGGTTGACGAATTTTGAAAATTGATGACAAAGACGAAAAATCAATGAAAGAAAGAATATCACGCCAGTTTTTTAAGCTATTGGATAGCTTCTATCGCGGGCCTTGAGCGTGGAGACCGAATCCAGAAATTTCGTAACGATAAAGCCTAACAAGAAATTTCATCAAGAATACGATCAAACCCAAGGTCTTGTTTTTTTCTTTTTCGACTTCTTTTCATTGGAAGTACTTTTGAAATATTATATTTAGATTTTTTATTTATTTATGGCATAACTTTTTTTTATTTATTGCACAAGTTGATAAAAAATTCTATGCAATCAATAGCTTTACCGCGGCAGTCCCCGAGTGCCACACGTATTTTTTTGTATGTTTAGGCAATGGTGTACCTTGTACTTCCTCATTTCACATTTTGTTTTAGTGTCATGCATGCTGACCTATTGCCATTAACCGGACATTAATCTCGATTTAAAATCTTCTTCTCATTGTCCAGGCCAGGGATTTTTTGCTGAACCAGTTCAGCAATCTATTTGTTGTCAACGCAGTGTTGAATATTATTGTTTAGTTTTAGGTTTTTTCTCTCTTTCATTGTTGCACTTGTGGCATGTTCCAAATAATTGTATTTTCTATCTTTATAATAAACATATTTTTGTTGCATTCTTTTTGTGCTTAAAATAGTTGGTTATTAATCCACTTATTTTTTTAGTGCAGCGTTATTTATGAAATCTATTTTTAGTTTTCAACCAGGTATTTCCGAATAGATTTTATATATGATTCACCTACAGACATGATATTCTAACACATGAGATCAAATAATTTGACCTTAGTACAACGGCGATTTTCTGCACGGTCTTAGACCGCCATTTTGGATCGTCATGAAAATTAATTAATACACAACCCATAATTACTGCGATACCTTACCTTAACCCCATATCGTCAACAAGAGCACCTTCCTTAACAACGCTGTTAAGAACCCCTTATTTTCTTAGAGCCTCTAGGCAAGTAAACATTAACCAGTAGGGTTGTTTTGGGATTAGAAACTGTAATTCTACGCTTTTAAGGTTTAAACTTCTATTGTAACTTAAGCGTTTTATGACTCTTTACGTAGTTAGTTTTGGTGTCCAGGTATAGGCTTAAAATACAATTACCTAAAGTGCACATTATTTTTGTTTCAGTACCTAATATTGAAAAGGATTTTTATAATACTCAAGAATTTTGTATGAACCCGCAACTTCGTTCTAACAAAAGTTAATATTATAATGAGTTACATAAAGTAGGGATTCCCTTAAATAGCTTCTGGGCACATTAAGCAAATATTATAAAATATTTAGCGTTGCTCCGGGCTTTTGTCCTGGTGTAAACAGCGAACAACCATTAGGAACCCCGTGTTTTGGGTGGTTACAGACGGGTGATAAAAAGGGGTGATTTTATTGTCTTACCCTTTAAAGGTGTTTCTAGGTAGATATTTAAAGGTGACACTTATGACGGGGATTGATGCTTGTTCTCTTTTTCGCGTTCAAGTGTTGGATAGCGTTGTCTCGTTTTAGCATCTGTAAAACAATGCTTTAGACTATGTTGAAGTTTGATAGCTAAAAACCAGGCAAGTGTGAGTCGGACTTGCGACAAATAAACAAATATATATAAATAAACAATAAACGCCTAAATCTCTTAACTGCGTAGACTTCGAGAGTTGATTTTTTCGCAGCCCCAAAAGACCACAACCTCAAGTATGTGTTTTTTTTCTTTTCTCTCTTTTAAGTACCTATCTAGTTGAAATCTATTTTGATTACAACTAGATACCTGAACGGGTTCCCGAAATAAAGGGTCTTGACAGACAGACGCACACCAAAGTAATCCAATAACGGTTCCGTTCTTTCCTTTTGAGGTACGAAACCGTAAAAAATGTTGAAGAGTAAGTTAGTGAGGTGTCATACAAAACTCCATAAGTGCATTTCAACCCGCAAATAGTTCGGAAACACTACGAAAGGAACATAGAGCAAGTTTATCGCATGCAGTTCCTGAACGAACGAGAATGGTCACGGGGAAACTTCCGCCAGGTGCAGATAAATCAACGCTAGCGACTCCGAAACGAATGATAGCAGTGATTTGTATCCAAAAAACAACATAAAAAATACGAACATGAATTTTTGAATTCTAGTTCCAGTTCTCGATGGTGTATTGGTTGCAAGGGCTACTGCTGTAGATAAGGTTTTGGATAACATACCCAGTTGGGGCAATGTGGTTAGGTCCCACTTACCTATTAGGGAAATGTTTGCCTGAACCATCGTCGGTCAAGTTTGTGCAATACTGCATGGATCACTCCGTGATTATATTTATACTTGCTGCACCTCGCGGTGTTACCTGCGGTGAAAACCATATTTGATGATCCCACTGATTCTGAAATCAAAAGTCTATGAACGTGATAATCCAGAATAGAATCTTTTTTGATACTAAAATTCATCCAATTCCGTTAGGTTATCTTCGACTGAAGGAGTAACAAACATACACACACAAAAATAAAACTTTTGTCTTAAGTATGATTCTGAATTACAAATTCTAACTACAGTACCAAAATCCTTGTTCAGACGCATCGTGCAACTCGTCTGACAGGGCGTTAGCTTGTCGATCTAAACAAACTGCCAGTTTACAATTACAGGTGTTTTTGTTTGGCAAATGTTTAGCAAAGTTGTTGTTTTGTTCCTCTTTGTTTGACTAGCGCTGAGAGCCTGGTGTTAGCGAGGTGACAAAGTTTCTCGCCTTCCGGCCAACTTCATATTTTGTTGTTTAGTTTGACAAAATATTTGATGAGGAGGAATGCTTAGTTTGGACAAGACAGTCTTTAAATTGCTTTTATTAATTACTAGTTCCCAAACCTCATGCAGTTTAAGTAATATATATGAACAGTGTCATTATCTGCCCAGCCGTCAACTTCCAGCCTAAATACCAGGACCCACTTAAGTAATTTTCCGTAGTAGCGTCTTAAATTCACCATCTGCTTAGCCTTTTCTTATGTTAAGGTCGACTTACTTCCAGACAAACCATATGCTACTGAATATCAGGATTCTTACATGGAGACTTCACAACCTAATTACTAACAGACTAGCTGGCTCCCGCAGCTACACCCGTGTGATGTCGAAAAAAAAAACAATAATCTACCTCTGTGCCAAATTTCATCAAGATCCTTTCGTTTTGACGTGAAAGAGTAACAAACATCCATCCATCCTCACAAACATTCGAATTTATAATATTAGTAGGAAGTAAGATAAAACGATACCACATGGCTTACCATGTGGTAAGATCCGATGACCAGTCTTAACTGGTCGTCGGATTTTCGTGCCACTGAGTACATGTGCATCGCACTGACTGCTCCATTAATCTCGCGGTTGCAAGCGCGACTGCTGCGCGCGGCGGCCTCGGTTCCATTTCAGGGTTGAGCAAAAACTGAGAAATTCCAAATGGAATCACTCAATACAAATATTGAGTGATTCCATTTGGAATTTCTCAGTTACAGCCCGGAATTTAGAAGTTGGCGGTATGATACCCCAGTGCCTTGAAAAGAACGTTAAGCCGGTGGTCCTGCGCCTGATCTCTCTCCGGTCGTATCGGATTGCCGTCCCATCGGGCTATTAGAGTGAGGGAACAAAGAACGCACCTGTGCCTGCGCACACACTTGTGCACTATAATATCTCCTGCGCCGATGGCAAATCCCAACTGAGATTGACCGCCGTGACCGAAAAACAGTGAGGAGGACTACTTTCCGCAGTAGCTTCTATTGTTTTTTTTAAACAAGTTAAGCACACAATTTATTTAAAAAATAAAATTAAAAAAAACGTTGCCCCACACTAGGAATTTCTCCTGTATCGTGGGTGCGTTTACAAACATTAAACTCACATACACAAACAGCCCGACCAAGAACAACTAGCTGCAGGCCATACAAATATTTGTTCCGTGTGGGGATCGGACCCGCGACACAGCGCAGCAGTCGATCGCTCAGCCACTGCGCCAACCGTGTCTTCATACGTTAAACTATGCTGCATAATAGACCACCAATTCCACCATCCTAATAAACCTTAACTGGCTAATCTTCACCCAAACAAAACTACACGATTATATTTTAACACCTAAACAATTTAAATGGAGCATACGCGACCACAGCAAAACCCACATTAATAACCTGGTTAACGACTGTCCCCGTACAAACACAGCTTTAATATAAGTTTAGTATCCCGCAGAATATTGGGCGTCGTGCAATATCCTGTTTTACCGAAATTCGCGTTTATAGCTGAACGTAATTTTGGTACTTTGTATGTGGAGACATCATACTGTTTAATTTGTTAATATGAATTGTGGGCGAATTAATACATAGTTTACTGTTTAAAGTAAAGCTCGGAGGAGCTCGTGGCTTAATAATAGCAACCGCTGGGGTCGATCTTTAGGTTAAGCCGCGCTTGCCTAGGTTGTTTTGTGGATGGCTAACCACCCGAAATGAAAGCACGTTAAGCTATTGGACGTGGCTGGTCTCTGACAAACGTTACAGATAGTGTCCTGAAAGTCTGATTACCATTATTACCAAGTGGTTATTGTATTTCCCAGTACTAACTAGTTTTTGGAGGTCAGATAGGCAGTCGCTCCTTGTAAAATACTGGTATTCAGCCGAAGACCAGTTAGACTGAAAGCCGAACCCAACATAGTTGGGAAAAGGCTAGAGAGATGGTGACAGTTCAAGGTAACCATATGTGTAGAGGCAGGATTCTTGGACAAAGGTCCTACCCAAAAGTGACGCTTCACTTGAAAAATGTCTCCAACCTTTGCTCCATACAATCGAGTGGTTACTCGACGTGACATAAGTCGAGTGGTTAATAGCTAGCTAGCGACTTCTGAGAATTGCTCCTGGATTCAATTCCTGATTCAGGCAGTGTTATTGGGTTTTTCAGGAATTCCTCATTACTAGCGTCGGAGACTGGATTTGTGCACAGTTGAAGTTATTGCTCGGCCCCTATTATATCCTTAGTAATATTATAAAAGCGAAAGTGAGTTTGTTTGTTTGTTTTTTTGTTACCTCTTCACCCTTAATGGCTGAACCGATTTTGATGAATTTTGTTACAGAGATAGTTGGGAACCAGGAGACAGACATAGGCTAATTTTTATTTTAAAAAAAGTGGGATATGAGGGAGAACGAGGGAAGAAAAGGGAAAACTTAGTGTTGCTATTACAAATCGATCAGGCGCAAGAGCAAAAACTGCAGGTCTGCTTGGTGTGTAATACCGAATTTAACGCGAGCGAAGCCGCGGGCGAAAGCTAGTGGGACATAAAACAGAATTGGCGAAATGTGTACTTTAAGATAGACTTCTGACACTTCTGTCTGACCTTTTTACGGATAAGATGTTTTATTTTATGTTATGTAATTGCGACAAAGGAGCTGGTCTCTCTTCTGAAGTCTGTAGAAAATATTAGCTGGTTTCAATGTCAAGGCTCATTTATGTGGGTAAAATTGATATTATAATGTAGCTATTAATTTTGAAAAATGTTACGCCACAGTCTACTTACAGTACTATTTCTCCTACAGGGGGTTCAAAGAATGAATAACTATTTACTTTCTTATAAGAAATATCGTTACTTATTGTGTTCGTTTCGTCCTGACTATGTATATTAACTTATCGTATCCAGTTTAGCGGTAATGTTATACATGAAGAAGTATTAAAAATAGAATTAACAGGTCGATATCATAATTATTTTTTTTAATATCGTGTGCTAAGAACAAAAAAAAGTGTTCGTACGTATCTATGCATAATTCAAGAATTTTTTATTAAAAAATACAAAGTAAGGCCGTGCGCTGCGTTAGGCGGGCGCACGGCGCGGGCGCCCGCGTGGCGTGCTGTTTCATGTAATCTCATAGATCAGCAATGGCCGTGCGCTGCGTTAAGAAACAGCACGCCAAGCGGGCGCCCGCGCCGTGCGCCCGCCTAACGCAGCGCACGGCCTAAGGTTTCCGAGATCACTATTTCTATGAAACGAAAAGTATTTTTTCTATTTCACAAATGTACGCTGTGTGTCAGCGGTTTTATCCGCTGCTCAATACCTTATAGGTTACGACCAGACCTACTTACCCCGGGGTTGCAGGTTGTTCGAAAGAGATACCGCGCTCCCGGAACATTAACATAGTTGGGTACAGGTGAGTTAGTACAAGTCTGACACTCCCGCCGGGTCAGCCCAGAGAAAAGTTATTTGATGAAATACCAGACGCAAAAAAAAGACCCACCTACCGAATATAAATTTAAAATTTAATAAAAATCGGTCAAGCTGTTTCCGAGGAGTAAGTTAACTAAAACTGTGACATGATGATTTTATAGATAGAGAAAATATGTAAGTCTGGAGCCATACAAGCTAATTAAAATCTTCCAGATAATTGGCTCACCTACACAAAGGTACGACTTTCCCTTCGTAATTATGGCGGCCATCTTTGTACCGTTTCTAATCATCACGTGCTAATTCTATTTAATAACATGTTTAATTATTAACACGTTCAGTCCCAGATCAAATATTCATCAAAACATTTCATGGGGTCTTTGCTTATCATACCCCCGCCCTGGATAAGCCCCCGTCGTTTTGGGAAATAACTAAGGATTACAGCCGTATCGCCCGTTACTAGGTCGTATGTAGTGATGTTACAATTTGGAATTCGGTTGTAAAAGTATCTTAAATATCTTGGGACAACTCACACACGGCTATCTGATCCCAAGCTAAGCAGAGCTTGTGTTATGGTAACCAGACAACTGATATACTGTATACTTATATAATTTAATACATACATATTATAGATAAATCACACCCAGACACAGAACAAACAATCATGCTTATCACACAAAGTTTGTCCTGGGTGGGAATCGAACCCACGACCTTCGGCTCAGCAGTCAGGGCCACTAACCACTAGACCAACAGGCCCGTCGACAGTATACATTTGTAAGACATTCTACCGGTGCGAAAACAGTTTCAGTAGTACCACGTATTCAAAGTCGAACTCGCGTGGGTATAAGTACAAAGTTGACACAATAACAGCCATATCTTTTGACTGCGTAGATTTAGAGGGTTGATATTTTTCACAACTCCGAGGGACCACAGATTTGAGTATATTTTTTAAATTGCTGTCCCACTCTAGTTATTTCTTCTATATCGTGGGTGCAAACATTAACACTCACATCACCAACAGCCAGTCCCGAAACAACTACCTGTAGGTCATACAAATATTTGTTCCGTGCGGAGATCGAACTCGCGACACGCAGCGCAGCAGTCGATCGCTCAGCCACTGCACCAACCGTGTCGTCATATCGATACCTCAACGCGTTTTCCAGAATAAAGAGTCTTGACAGGTACCTAGATGGACAAAAAAGTGATCCTATAAAGGCCCCGTTTTTTCCTGTTGAGTTACAGAACCTTAAAAACAACTGTTGTCTACAAAACTGCACACGTTCAAAATGCATGGAACAACTGTTTTTTTTTTAATATCCCATCAAATCTTAATCCCCACAGGATTTAATATATGTATACTGTAGTATGGAACAATATATCAGTACAATACATTCTTTTGTGCAATACATTGCACAAAACCGCGAGTGCGTGTCATCATCTATCACAGTTGCAAACCATTCTAGCAGACATCTTTAGAACAAGGCAATTAAAAAGCACCAACACATGACATGGATAAAGTTCAACACATCCATTTATGTCAGCTTTAAACCACAAAGCAAAGCAAATGAAAAGCTCTCCACTCAATTAAAATAAGCACTGAACACAAATAACCCATCATTTATTTCACAACAACAATATTGCATTTCATTCCACAACCGATTGAAAATCAACATCAGCATTTATGTAAACGGACATATTATTTTAGCACAGTAAGCTCGTTGCCATGTTCTTCATTATCCGTATCAAATGTCGGGATAATTTCCCCGCATATTTCCCGGGCTCAAATGCCGGGATGTCACGAATAGGAATATTCGGCATCCCTATCCTTTATTCGTTGGACGATTACGTTTCCCGTGAAAGGCAATAAGGGTCTGTTTTGACTGTTTTTTATCGGTAAGTCTATTATTGTTTCTTTGATGACCTCTCCCCTTTTTGTTGTCAGATACAGGTGAGGGTACCACGAAAATGAAGGGAATGTTTTCGTTTTGTTTTTCTTTAATGATTTTTGGCGGATAATGTGGTTTGTATTGGATGTTGTGTGGATATGTAATTATGACTGGATATCTGTTTTTGCTATTCGCTTTGTTTATCTTATTCAAGCATTATTTTTGGGGACAATACCAATTTATAACGATGAGGACGATTCTTTTTTGTAGGTATGTTGTTTTTCGTTAATAATTTTTTTTTATGTAGAATTTAGTGTTTTACACAACACATGAAACAAATAATTATGTAACCAGAGATGGATCCACCTATGACACATGACACATACCCGGGTACTCTCATTTGTAAATTTTTGAAAGTCGTTACAGGTAGTAAGTGGCCTGAATATATAATAAAATAAATAAATAAATATCTTGGGACAACTCACACACGGCTATCTGATCCCAAGCTAAGCAGAGCTTGTGTTATGGTAACCAGACAACTGATATACATACTTATATAATTTATAAATACATACATATTATAAATAAATCACACCCAGACACAGAACAAACAATCATGCTCATCACACAAAGTTTGTCCTGAGTGGGAATCGAACCCACGACCTCCGGCTCAGCAGTCAGGGCCACTAACCACTGGACCAACAGGCCCGTCAAATACTAACTGGGTTATAGAGATCAGACACAATGACTCAGTAACTAGTACTCAGATGCGTCCTGGAAACCGACCCTAACATAGTTGGAAAAAGGCTAGGCAGATAATGGTGTAAAATACTATCTTTATAAAGCTTGAGCAGGACTTGATTTGACGACACGTTTGGCGCAGTGGCTGTGCGATCGACTGCTGCGCTGTGTGTCACGGTTTCGATCCCCGCACGGAACAGATATTTGTGTGGCCTACAGTGTTTAGAGTCAAGTCAAGTCAGTAAATTATTGTAAACGCACCCACGATACAGGAGAAATTCCTAGTGTGGGGAAATGTTTATTTTTTTAATAATAATACAATGTCATGCTCAAAAAAATCTACAAATCATTGAGAGAAGGTAGCACTGGCTAGACACCAGACAGGAGTATTGGACTAGCGATTCAAGTATGAAAAATTCATATTTCATGACAGGTCGGGCTCGCCAGTAATATCTTATAGTGCAAGCTATAAAGGACTCTAAGGGAATTGCAAACCTCCATAGACATTTCAGCAGATACCACAAATCTGAAGTTTGGAAAGCAATCTGTCCTTTGATATCTTTGAGTGATAAAATGTACTTGTATTAGAGATAGATGTGGAAATACAGCAGTGTAGACCCCGATACCGCACGGAAAAAATATTTGTATGACCTACAGATAGTTGTTTCGGGTCTGGCTGTTTGTGTATGTGAGTTTAAATGTTTGTAAACGCACCCACGATACAGGAGAAGTTCTTAGAGTGGGGCAATTTTTTTTGAATATCTCAATATACCAACCCTGCAAACATTGCTGACCAAAAAACTTACAAACCAACCGCGGTTTTTTTTAGAAAACTAAGACAATATGGGGAACACAACACAGCAAAATTCAAGCTTAATCAATAATACAATTCCACATTCTGATATAATATCATTCAAGAACAAACCAACTTAACAGCAAATACAACCTGTAAGTTACCTATCCAACTTGAAACATATCACCAATACTATAACACACTAGAACAAGTTAGCCGTCTAGGACACATAACCCATCTATGATATTAATTAACGCGTTTAGTTTCCGTATCGACCTGTGCAACAATGTCCAACTTGGGAAATTAGTTACTCTGTGGACCGTCTGTTATTCTATGTTGTGTATAGTTAATGGTGATTCCATTACTTGGTGTAGAGTAAGCTGTGGTCGATATGTGATTACAGAATTTTTTCGTATAGATTTTTATACTCGAAGTTCCAGAAGTAATCCAGGGTTGCGGGTTGTTCGAAAGAGGTGCCGCGGCCCCGGAATATGAAGGACAATAGAAGGAACATGGGTAGGTTTTAGTTAGTACAAGTCTGACACTCCGCTCCTCTGCTCCACCGCTCGGGGTGGAGCGGGGGGGAGTGCAATAAAATTAATAAAAAGTTCCCGTAGTGATCCGATTTGGTTTGTATGGGTTGACTCCGGTCGTCCAAAAATTCATTGCTGTAAATATTTGATCCATTACAAAATTAGAAGTTATTCCCAACGTATTTTTAGTTGGCTCTGAACTTTCTAGTTTCAAGCAAAAACACCAGCAAACATGGATTTGACGTTTTTAGTTAGAAATTCTGTGGACTTTTATGTGTATTACTCAAAGCATGATTGAAAATCCAGATTTCCTGGAATTATAATCAATTCTTTGAATACCATCATCCCACTCCAACCTGTTCTACATGGTTGCCAAACAATTTATCCAACTTTCACATTCCGACAAAGAATGGCTAAACAAAACATCTGCTACATACTCTCTTCCAAGGATTACCAGACTATTAAGTGTGTAGTAATACCCAAGTCATTATAACTTTGCTCAAGAACAGAACATCAAACTGTGAAGCTAAGCTTGTGTTAATGTTAGACACATTGCTCGGAGCGAAGTTTCGGAGACCTTTAGATGTACTACGGTACAAACAATCGATATGTGGCTATAGAAGGTATTCAAGATGGTATTTTTAATGAAAATATTGAAAGTGGTCGACGGCGCGTTCGTGTTCCACGCGCGCCTCAAAGAGATGTCAGCACAGTGGGCCCCACTGCTTTCACATCCGCAAAAATCCGCGGGTTGCGGGTATTTTGAAAGCGACTTCGGAATATAAAGGGCAAAAGAAGGAACATAAGTGGATTTTATTCGGTAAAAGTCTGACATTCCTCTCCGCATTTTTCCACCAAGAATGGTTTTTGGAAATAAACTCCGGCCATTATATAGGACTTAAACATAACTGGCGAAATGTGGATGTACTATTAGGTACACCTCTACCTAACCTCTTGGGGATCACAGGTGTGATGTTTTGTTAGATTCAAAATGTGATGAGAGAATGTGATGACGTAAAAATCATGTTTGTAATATTTTTAAATGAGCAATACAACTTCATTATGCGTTAACGATCACAATATGCACCCTAACTTACCCATTTTGGGTGTGTGGTTTTGTCAAAGAACGACCCACCATGAAATAGACTTTACTGCATTTTTTTTTAAACTGCCTTATTCTATTGAGAGCTTGGGTATCCATTGGTCGAAGGCGTAATATTAACAGCTGTCAACCTGTGCCCAGTAAATCCGTTACATTTTAAATGCACAATTGCATTATTTTGTCTTCTCCTCTAAAACTATCATGTTTCCAGTAAACCTTTTGTCCCTATTTGTTTGCGCAACGGAACAATTAGGCTTTGTTTTCGGATATGATATCATCAAGTAACTTATCCCGCCCTAGGCGGAACGGTAGGGAGCTTCATTTTTGTACGGACTAAAACCCAAATGATCGTTGTTCTTTTTTTCGCCTTTTGAGATCCGGGGCCTCGGTATCTCTTTTAAACAACCCGCAAAAACGGGCCGTCAGGGCCACCTGCCCTACTGGTTTGCTGGCATCTCGTTGAGGCGACCGTGGACCACGATGGCGCATCGCCACTGCATGTTGTCTTACTAGACGAACTCACAGTGAGCTAACTACAGCTCAACATCCACAGACCCGCGTCTACGGTAGCAGGGAGTCTTTTCGCCTCTTCTGGCGCCCGGAGCGGCTACTGAGTTAATTAGGATACTTACCTGATTAATTATGCACCAGTTTGGCTGCGTTTGTACTGTCATTGGTAGTGATCACGGTATTACGTTTTTTTTGGGAGTAGCTGTTTAATTATGCAGTTGTGCAAATGGGTTGTTTGTTTATGCTAGGAATATCGGCCTTGGTCTCCCTAAGGTGTAAGGGATTAAGAGATTATTTGAAGTGCAGAGGGGAACGTGCTTCTGTACTTTAAACATACGATCCCCATTTGTGGTTTTACATGTTTTTGAAACCGAGTTTTGTAGACCAGGTACCGCGTCTGACCCCGGGGCAAATTTTTGGTATGTTTTTCTTCTTTCCATTCAGATGACTAGTGCAATAGGACCAAGCTAAGAGCAATTACGGTCGAATGTAATGTTCTACTTCGACTTCGCATTGTAGATGACCTCATCAGGTCAAGATCCCTTACAAAAAAAAAGCCCTCACGCTAGTAAAACTTCGGATTACAAGAGGAGTTCTGTGCGTATTATTTATTCGCCCGACCTTGGGATTCAAACTTGAGGTCCTGACCTCAGCAGTTGTGTTTGCTTCCAATACGCCAACGGAGCAGAGCAGCAATGAGAAATGAAAGACACGTCGAACTTGAGTAAGAAAACACCAACAGACAGTATTAGAAATTACAGTCATGTAACCGCGATAATTTTCCAGGGACAGCAACAGAATACTTCTTAGTTGTTTCTCAGGCTCTACGCCCATTGCGTATTAAGATTACTTACTTCAGACACTAAAGGAAAACATCTTACCTCAACGGCACTCCACCATTTTATAACTTCACCTTCTACATATTATACGACTTTACAAAGACAGAAGTTGACGTGACGTCATATTAGTTGCAAGGTAACGTCAACTTGGGTAATAAGCTTCATACTTGCCTTGCTTCCTTTTAACTTTACATGTGTTTGTTTTGCGACAGTTTGCTTATAAAGCAACTTTGCGCGTGAGTCGTGTGGTTTACTGGGAATACCACTCGCTGTTTTTCGTATATTAGTATTGTGCTGAGAATGGGGTGTTTCCCTGTGTGACAGTGGTAGTTTACTGCAATCACCCTTAACAAGAACGAACATCAATTTAGTTCATGAACCCACCGAAACATTTTTGGACTATTATTATTAAAAACAGCTTTTTTCTACACAAAGCTACACGATAGTATACGGAAAACTATTTAGCTTTTTAAAAAAAAAAAACTACGAAAAATATTGACCTTGTCGTGTGATATTCTAATTAATAACTAGACACAAAGAACGCAATACAGAAAGGAATGAAGACATGGAAGGAGGCCTACACCACAAGGCTGAAGAAGAAGAAGTTAACCGTTTGAGTTTCTGTGTCTTGCGACCATTAGACCAACCACGAAAAATACAAAGTAAATATAAGCTTACATGCTATTCAACTGGTTTCTCTACCCTAGGCTGTGGAGTTGCATACTCCGTACATTTTACTTTTTGCTCGCTGTGCACCGTAGCCATATTTATTTATGAGCATCGCCGTAACAAATTTAAGATGTTAAGCTTCAAAGGGGATGTTGTTTATTCTCATTTAATCCCCAAAGGATTTGAACATTAAAAACACTCATGAAATATTAAGGCAACGCCTGTACGTTAGTAGGGATTTAGTAGGATTTGTCGAAAAAGGGATTCGTGCGTGCCCTAAACGATTTTTATTTACTTCCTTTTGAACATTTTTGCGACTTTAATTGGATCCGGGTTCCGGATCCAGAAAAACTTTTCTTTAATATTTTTGTTACATTCTTCATTTAAGTGTTTTGCTTTAGGCACAACATGGGGTTCGCTCCCTTGTTCAATTTTGCTACTGTTTTGAGAAGAACCTACTGCAAAAATTTTATGTTAATTCGAAAATTTGACTACCGTCATTTCAAGACAGACTTAACATGTTTCCCTAATACCTTATTGAATTCAATAAATTTTATCTGAAATTAATTGTTTAATGCGATTGACATCAGAGATTATTTACTGTTAGCAAATTGGAAGTTCAACTTTTAGTTCTTATGTTAAAGAACAAAATTTTAAACGTTTTATAATTTTTTGAGGGCGGTATAAAGTTGGTAACAATATCAAGTATCTTAAAACTTTCATCAACACCGTTGTCAATAGGAATAGTGCCAATAAACTGGAAACAAAGCCATACATGCAGTTGTTGAATAAACTTTACAGAAACTACCGAAAAGTTGCTGTTTGAAAACCGTATGAAGCGATAGTCATGTTAGAGCTCATCGTTTAGGGCTTAGGATCTATAAATGACGTAACGCTACCCCTGATCGCCCTACATAAACATAAGCAGCTGTCTATAAATAGCACACCGCACGTCAGTCCAGCGGCGAAGAGCGTGAGAATCGATGATAAGGTCCGCTGATCGACACGATCGGGTTACGCGGTCAATGCTCGGAACAATATCGATATTTAGCATTAAAATGTTTTCTGTCTAAAGTTTGACTTCGATGAACCAATGATATACGACCCAGACAGGTTCGTGTAGGTTCCAAACAAACAATTATTAATTAGGTACTAGCTGTTCCTCGCGGTTTCACCCACGCTGCTCAGCACCTGTTGGTCGTAGCGTTATATAGCCTATAGCCTTCCTCAAGAAATGGACTACCCAACACTAAAATAATTTTTCAATTCGAACCAGTACTTCCTGAGATTAGCGCGTTCAAACAAACAAACAAACTCTTCAGCTTTATAATATTAGTATAGATAAAATCCCGTCTATATAGCAATTTATTTGGGGTCAGTGCAGCAGCTCTTTGTCTTCCACGCTTCTCTTTTTCTCGTCCTTTCAGCGATGACCTACTTTCTAGTAATTTCGCCCTTCACCCAGTTCAACCACCGTTGCTTTGACTTCATCTACTGATAAAGCCATCCTTGTTCACATTCGACGGCGCGTTATTGTTTCACGCGCGCCCCAAAGAGATGTCAGCAAATCGGAGGGGCCTGCCAGGGCCTCCGCCTGCCAGGGTTGCGGGTTTTTCGAAAGAGATACCGTGGCCCCGGAACGTAAAGGGCAATAGAAGGAACATGGGTGGGTTTTAGTCAGTACAAGTCTGAGTCGCCCAAAGCGGGGGAAGTTATTTGATGATTTCCCACCCCAAAAAAAAAAAAAACATTATTCACATTCAAAACGGGAAGTTTTGAATGTGAATAATGTTTTTTTGGGGTAACGACTTTTCCCAGCTCTTATTAATAAAAATAAAATAACAATCCGTAATTGACAGCCCTTCATAGAAAAGAAAATGAAAATATTTTACTTTAAATGATTAATTTGACGTCTCGTCCGCAAAATGAATGATTTCAAATCCCACGACGAAGAACCTTTTCAAATTGATTTACACTGGCGTTCTTAGTACAGGCGATTTCGGGACTTGCACCTAGTCTCAAGTAGCGTCAAAAACACACAACTACCTAAATGTTGACGAACTAAAGAGCCTTTTGAAAGGCCTGCGCGTGTCCTGAAAACCTTTATCATCCAACGCCTGAATAGGCAGCTGTTCCTTCCGCTCTCAATTTTTAGGTATACCGGGATTACCATTTATATTAGTTACTAGCTGCACCCTGCGGTTTCACTCGCGTACTGATAGAAAATTGTGATAATGATATTAAAGAATGTACTTACCTATTTTGTTTTTTCACAAATTTTTCAATGTGTCGGACTGAGACACATCCAATAATACATTTAAGATAAACATGTCCATTATATAATTACGATATCGGTGATTCTACAACAGTTTTATGAGGCGCATGCTGGAAAAGCACTCACTCATCGTTATAGTTTGGATAATTCTGATAATTATGTAAGTAAGTAATATTATTGTAAAGTTTAATCAAAATCCATTTAGTAGTTTTTGCGTGAAAAGCAACAAACATACTTACATACATCCTCACTCACTCGCTTTTATAATTTTAGTAGGATATGCATACTTGCATGGGATTAAACTTGATTGGTTGGATGGATGGAATGTTAGTTGTACCTGTGTTTAACATCATCATCTGTGTAGTCTATTCCCAACAATGTTAGGGTCGGCTTCTAGTACCGGATGCAGCTAAATACCAGTATTTTACATGGAGCGACTACCTATCGGACCGACCTCTATCTAACCATTCGAGGATTACAGGCGTGATATTTTAGACCTTAGTAATTAAATAGTAGATTAGATTTCATACGAACTTCAAATGCAAATCCTGCGTTCGGAGTACGAGGTCATGCAACAAGTGTGTTATGCAACCGAATAACGTCTGATGTGCCCGTCATCGCATTATGGTATGCGAGCTTGCCAAGGTACCAGGAGAGTATAATCTAATAAGAGTTTAAAAATGATGAACCTCGGATCTAGATAGGTTTCTGATTTTTGATGAATCATGGTCTGATTTGAATCGCTTTATGTTTATTTAAGCATTAGGAGCACCAGGAGAGTAAATGATGATGCACAAATTTTGTCTAAGCTGTACACGGAACAGCATCTATGTAAGTGTTATGGGTTAGCTGACTCCAAACAATAAGGGCAGGAGAATGATGAAGCATTCCAGGGAATTGTGTGTTCATTCAACACTAAACGAAAGTGGCGGTTTTTATTTCGGCCATTAATCAGAGGATTTTTCTTGATGGGGGTCAAAGTAAGATGAGGGTTACCCCCTTGCGATTGTTGTGGTGGAACAGCTTCTGAAACAAGACCAAATTTAAGCAGAAGTATAATGGGTTAAAGAAATCCAATACCAAAAAGGATTGGTGGAATCCCAATCGGCTACTACCCCTAATCATCAATTAACATTACGAGTACTACGACCAATATCATTGAAGCCAAACCCATGGCGAACCCATACGTTGTACTTACACCCCATTACGATTATTCACCATGAGATACGATGATAAGGTCGAATAGCCATGGTAGGGTTACGGTCATCGCCCCATCCTACTATATAATCGATTCCCTCCGATACCGATACAGATTCTCGATCGTAATTATGGTAATGGTAATTATGTTAATGACTCGTGTCGTGCCACCATGAATTTTCGATGGGTAATTAAGTTTTGTCAATGTTGTGTTAAATGACAGTTCAGGTGATGTCAGATAAAAAAAAATTATCTATGTAGTTTCCAAAATATACGTCACAAGGTCAAATTTACACCTGATAAATTCACTGTGGTGCTGAAAAGCTTTTTACGCCACTTTGTCCCAGATTTATTTCAGTGTAAAGACTTTAGGATGTTTTGGGCTGACTTAATTTGCATAAAAGTTAGTTATTTGAATATTAAATAAATTGTTTCTATAAACTTTACCTGTTTAAAACTCCTTCTGAACTGCTTTTTAATTTGCAATATGGTAGTTACATAAATGGAACCTATGATAAAAGGCATATAAGTAAAAAGCCAGCTACACAGGGCACAGGGCTTAAGCTACTTGTATCATCATGTACTTAACCTGATCCCAACAATATTAGAGTCGGTTTCCATTTCAACCAAATACAGCTGAATATCAGAATATTACATGGAGCGATGTCTATCTGACCTCCACAACCCATTTAGTACTGGGTAACACGATACACCGTGGTAAGGCTGGTTATAAAATTTCCGGGATACTGACTATCTGTAACAACTGTCAAAGATCTACAAATGCCAGACAAGACCAGCGGCTTAACGTGATACCCGTGGCGGAGAAAACTCTATCTGTAACAGGTGGTCACCCATCCACTGACCACCCTCAACAATCACTGCTTTAAAAACATTGACAAATAGCTGTCAATTCAATACCCCAACATCAGTCACACAATCCATTTTAAAGCCGTAGCTTATGACAAAGAGCCTCACAAATGTCCGTACATTAAGCCGTGTTCAGACGTTACGACTGCACAATTACCCTGATCGCAGTAATCAGGCTGTAATGGTCGCGATCGTATTATCATCCGTTTGATTTGTTGATGGTGCTGCTAATTGTGCGGCTATTTAGCCAATGGACCGGCTCTCATATTAAATGAATTTTGTGTCTGATTTGGAGTTTACTGGTAGTTTTGTCAATTGTTTTTATGGGTTAATTAGTGTTGTTATGTTTTTTTCTGGGTTAATCCAACTGTGGAATATTCTGTAGTAGCGACCTGTCCAGCGGTTTCACCCGCTGCTCACTTCCTAAGAGTCATAGCTTGAAGTATTATACATATAAACCCTCTTCTTGAATCACTCTACCTATTTTAAAAAGCCGCACCTACCTATTTTGCGTTGTATTTTCCGTTGCGCAGATTTAAAGATATGAGCATACATACAACATAGCAACAGACAGACAGCGACAGCGACTTTGTTTTATACTATGTAGTGAAGTGATGCTTTTATCCCAATTTTAATCCTTTCCTATAAGACACTCATTACACAACAAAAACCAGTGTCTTCTCCATAGAGATCACGTGGACGTTTTGCCATAGCGTTCTCACATAGTTTACCATATTAACACGAATGATGTAACCAAGGTTTTGGAACAGTATTCTGATTTGAAAGAGTGTCCATGGAGTTTCTTGTCCATTCTTCTCCAGAGATCTACGCTTTGGAATGGGCAACTACAGTACTTTCACAGTTATTATGCCTTGTGACTGGGACTGTAGCTTCATTTTATTGTTGTCAATGTTTCGACAGTTCAAAAGAGCCTGTAACTGGCCTACTTGAAATAAATAATTTTAATTTTGATGGACTCCTTTCAATGGGCCACTACATTATTTTTACAATATATTTTGTCCTTGTGACTGAGACTGTAGCTTCATCCTTTTGCTTCTTGACATTCATAAGTTCCTGTAACGATTTAATTGAATGCTTTAAATTGCGTCTGCCTAGCTTTGAACTTACTTAGTTTTAGTCTGCTGCCAGTCCAACCGAACGCTGAATCCCCGTAATTTTTCAACTTCACATATGTAAAATACATAATCATTGTTATCAATCTCCACGAACCATGTCTTCAGTCTCGTGTCCAAACGAGAGATACATACTTACAAGAACATAAAAATTAAAACTTCCTTACGACTGCTTTATAGGTACCGGGAGTATTTCGTTATCTGCCAAGCCTTTTCCCGAAAATGTTGTTGTCGACTTACGGGAGTCTTACCACGATGCAGCTAAATACCAGGTATTTTGTATTATACCAGGAGTGGGAGCGGACCATTATTTTTTTAGAAACCTTGCCACACACTAGGACTTTCTCTTATGGTGGGCGCGTTTACAATAATTCACATACACAAACAACCAGACCCAAAACAACTACTTGTAGTTCATACAAATATTTGTTCCGTGTGGGGATCGAACCTGCGACACGCAGCGCAGCAGTCGATTGCACAGCCACTGCGCCAACCGTGCCATCATTTTGAAACAACAATACCTATACTTTTATGGTAAAGGAGTGGGTGTTCTCCACAAGCACACAACACTTTCCACACCTTGTGTGAACTGTTTATTCTAGAGCAAAGTTGGCAAACTCTCCGCCTACCATAGTGTGTCAACAATGCAGCGCACGGAGCAACCCCGGAACACCCGTGTTGGTAGACATTTGCACCGGATCCATCAAACTTGGTTTATGCCAGAACTTGCTTCCGTTGAGCTGAGGTTCTGTTCAGTTCGATGTCACTGCATCTCTGGAATGGCACGAATTGGTAGTGTTTTACGTTTTGGTGGCTCCTGTTTTGAACATTATTTTTCTTCGGTTGTTACTCTTTAAGACAAGTGTAATAAAGTGCGTATGTGTGTCTAATCATCGCGCTGTGCAGTACAATGTCTTTAACAAAAGTATTGAGATAGGTATGATTACTACAAGTAAAATTTACACATTACATATTGTTTGTATTTTTAAATCCTTACTAATATTATAAAAGCGAAAGTGAGTTTGTTTGTTTGTTTGTTACCTCTTCACGCTTTAATGGCTAAGCCGATTGTGATGAATTTTGGTACATAGATAGTTGGGAACGAGGAGACGAACATAGGCAAATTTTTATTTAAAAAAGTGGGATGTGAGGGAGAAAGAGGGAAGAAAAGGGAAAACTTAGCGTTGCTATTACAAATCAATATGGCGCAAGGGGAACTGTGTTACCCCAAATTTTCTGCGGGCGACGCCGCGGGCGAAAGCTAGTATTTTATAAAGGCGCCATAGCCTGCACAAAAACAAAATAAAATCTGTTTAAATGCTTTTAGAATAAGAAGTGAATGTCATTTATCTGTTTTGTTTATGTTAAAAATAAAGAAATTTCAAAATCAATCTTTGCTTGTTAATTTGCACAAACTCTCCTTTACACTAATCCTTTTTTATTACCGTTCCTAAAGGATCTGTCATTATTTATTTTCATTAGAGTTTTTTCTTAACCACACACTTTTGCCAGAACTCCCTTGTGTAAATATTTCAAACATTCTGCTTGATTAGTGATACTTAATCCTCGTAACAAGCTTATAAGTAAGTAGCCTGCTTAGACCGTTAAAACAGTCAACAAAATAATCCCACTTAAAACGAAAACCCTTACACGTAATTCTTCAAAGGACGAACCCGAAGAGGCATGAATAACATAGCATAAATCCTCAAAATACAATTTGACCTACAATTTAGCAGTAAACCAGTTCTCTAACAAACGTTACTATTAATACGGGACAACGGACACTGCATGTAAATTACTTTTGAATAACTAATTTCGTCGGATTACACCGAGTCTGTGT
Organism: Ochropleura leucogaster; assembly: GCA_958449745.1. Classification (NCBI taxonomy): domain Eukaryota; kingdom Metazoa; phylum Arthropoda; class Insecta; order Lepidoptera; family Noctuidae; genus Ochropleura; species Ochropleura leucogaster. The sequence goes on along the minus strand of OY288205.1, from coordinate 18,330,526 downwards.
TCAAGATTTAATAGGGTGTCTGGGGCTCTTGAAATTTGTGCTGGAAGGGACTCATGCTTTTGTTTTAGTGCCTTCGTAACGCTTCGTGCTACGGGGAACATTTTTAACAGGCACACTTGAGTGTTCTTGTATGACATAATTTCGTTTATAATTTTTTACGCATTTTTATATTTTTTGACATATTTCTTATTAAAATGTACATGAAACAAAAACATTTAAAAATATAAAAAAATAGTAGCCCACCGGTATCGAGAAAAGGGTCCAAGAAACCGGCGGTCAGGGTTCCAGAGCAAGGAACCTCCTAATAATACGAGCCGTGTCCAAGCGTACCGCTTTCTGTATCAAGCCCTTGATCAAGAGCCTCCTTAGACATTGGTCGAGGCTCTTGGCAATTAGGCCATTGGCAGATACGACTATCGGCACAATGATCGCTGAGTTCACATCTCACATGTCGACAACCTCGCGAGCCAATTCAGTACTTGACTTGTTTATCATTCTCTGCTTTCACGAGGTTCTCGTATGACATAATTAAGTTATCTAAGTAAGTTGCAATGACATAATTAAGTAATCTCTTTTTACGCGTCACCCACACGTCATTTGTAAAGAAAATCTCGTTGCGGCATCCTTCTTATGTGCCTGCGCCTCTGCACCTTTACTGTTGATCTTGTGGGCGACGCGCCTCATGCGTCCGCGCTTCGACTGCGCCTAATGCATTACTATACATTTGTTCCTCTAGTGGCGCTGGTGACTGAAAAGTTGTGCGGTAATCGTTTGCTTGGTATGGGCATGTCATGCGGAGGAATGAGGAAAATTTCGTAAAGAAAATTTTGAGTCAAAATCAAAATATTTTTATTTCACATAGGCCTTCATGGGCACAAGTATAAAACGTTGAGAATAGATGCACGGTTAGGATTGGTCGTTTTCTATGGAGAAGAACTGGCAAGAATCTCCATGGTTACTCTTTTAAAATCATTTGGTTTTACAATGTTGTTGTAGCGTGTAGTGGTATTGAGTATGAATGTAGATAGATACAAGAGTAAAGGAAGATGACAAAAGACTGGCCAAGTTGCGAGTCAGACTTACGTACTGGTTCCGTACAAACTTGCGTCATAAACTACCATCTTTTGACTGAGTAGTTTCAACTCGCGTCCACGCGTTCCTATAAAGGGCCTTGACAAACAGACGGGTAACGGTGTTTCATATTACTCGTTCATAGAAGACATGCAGCGTCGACCTTAATAATTTGGGATAACGAAAAGAAAATGGTGATCAAGACGGTGACAAAAAATATTGCCGTGCTCTGGTGTGAACCGTTTAAAAGCCAAGTAAGTCCCCATAAGAAAACACAGCACTCGTCAAATTCACACTGATTGTATTACTATCCACCCAGTAATAAACTCGCCGTTTTACACAAATAATACTAGCAACAATAAGACGGTAAACAAGAAGGTTAAAAGTCATATAATAGCCAGACAGCAATAAAATTTACAAGTACTAGAAACCTAAGTATAGGACGTTTAACTGTGCCCTCTTTTGGTGTTTAAAATATCGTCGAAGCCGTAAACTTCACTAAAGTTAAAAATACATCTACCAAACAAGGAGATCGACCACTCAAAAGGCATAATTGCTATTAACATGCTTCTTAACGATAGACTCGCTCCAAAGAAGCCATCCAAGCTTCGAGGATATATAGTTTTTTTTTTTCGCATGGAAAATCATCAATTGACTTTTCCTCTCCCGTTTTGGGCGGAGCGGAGGGAAATGTCAGACTTTTACTGACTAAAACCCATGCATGATTCTTCTCTTGCCCTTAGTGTTCCGGAGCCGCCGTTTGACACGCTACGATGGGGACAGCCGAAATGGTATGAATTGGTATGTCGTCTCGAGGCGGCTGCTGCAAGTACGGAAAACCCCCAACAGCACAAATACAATAATTTGATTAGATCCTAGTGTCCACGTATTCTTTTAGATATGGCCAAGGGATAGGTCAACTCTTCACATGACGAGTAAGCTCTTCCTGATTACAACTATGTAGACAAACAATCGAACATAATTAATGAGCCTTGTATTTCTTATTTATTTTGATACTTGTACATATTTTAATTATTATTTTATCTACAGGTATTAAAAGATTTTAAACAATTTGGTCAATCAGAGAATGACTGATCTGCGCGGGAATTAGAGAAACCGCGAATTAAAACCCAATAATAATAATCATCACTCATTTGCCAAATTTTGGGCCCAGGTCAAATCATTGTTCTGTCTGGTCATAATTTTATACGTCCCATTGATACAAAAACTGAGTTTCCAAGGACCCCAAGACAAACATATTAATCACCGAACCGCTATTGTCATATAAAAATATACGAAGCATCCTATTACGGTCTTACCATCGCGAATTATTCCATTGTGCGCAGGAAGTTAGCCTTATAAGTTAGCGATTGCCATTCTCGGGCCCACATCACAAGGTTCGATGACCCGAACCTTTATGATCACGTGGGAGACCTTAGGAACCTTTTGGTAGCGATGTGGGCTAAGTTAGGAATAAATAATGAGTTAATACAGAAGATTTCGAAAATTAGTTCTCTACATATTACCCAGCCCTGTAGAAATAACCTGGATAGTCCTAAATAGAGTGCCAGTATCAAGATTGTTTGCGGGTTGTTCGAAAGAGATACCGCGGCCCCGGAACGCAAAGGGCGAGAAGGAACATGGGTGGTTTTCAGTCAATAAAAGTCTGACACTCCCCCCGCTCCGCACAGAGCGGGGGAAGTTATTTCATGATTTCCCACCCTCAAAAAATAGTTCCAAGATTGTTTACAAGAAAAAATCCACCTCCTTTCTTGACCATTCTGTACTCTCCAGTATTTAAAACAGAACCGAAGATACGCCTACAGTTTTCTTAAAATCGACACTGAAAAGATGGAACATACCAGATTTACGCCTTCTAACTCAAAGCAAATTGGTGACATGATATGGCATTACAACTTTTCACATCCTTTGGAGTTTATACAAAGAAAAGTTTCTAGTGTCTTCAGCTGCTAACACTAACGGGATCCCCAGTATATCTTGTATCAGGAGCTACGCAAATTGCATGGCAGACTCAAAGTCACAAATAATATTTCCAAACCTAGTTTTGCTGTGAGAAATAAGAACTTGCAAAAATCCAAGCTGAAAGCCTTTACGCAGAAGTTCTGGACCACGTCAAAGCTTATCAAAAAGCGAAAATGAATAGTTTTTTTTTAATCTATCAACTTTTATTTAAGTTCATTTGGAGAATCAAAGAGTAATTAGTAAAGATTTCCTTTACAAATTAATGTATTCATGAGTCAGCTACTGGGTAAATTAAGGTTTAGTATTGTACAGAATACAAAGTATATTCATTACATATTAATTTGATTAATGAGGCAGATACTTACTGCAATAGGAATTGCTTATAAAGGCCTATCGTCGTAAGCATTACCTTATGGGTAATTATAATGGAAGACAATTTATGTATAAGTTCAAACCAGAAGAGAGATGGCGATGATGCGAAGAGTCTGTTCAGGTTCATGACCCTGATATGAACACACACATGTATTTAGGTTACGATGGGACTGGCCCAATACGCATTGCGGTAAATGTCCAAAAATTAATAAAGAATAAAAAAAAGAGAGATTAAGCAAGAACTACCGTAAGACATCATTCATCATTTTATCATCAGCCGAAAGAAATCCATTCATTCATATAGGCGTTCCCATTAAAGGGGCCTGCTAAAGCTAGTCCCGGCAAAGGTTTCGGGTTGTTGGAAAGACATACCGCGGCCCCGGAACAGAATAGGAAAAAGTAACATGTATGTGTTTTATTCAGTATCCCTGACACTCTCCCTTTGCTCCTCCTAGAGCGGGGGAAGTTATTATGATGATTTCCCGTCCCTAAAAATGCCTCCCCATGCTTTGCCCCATTGATTGATCCTACCTTTCTCGTGTCAACCAGATTGCCGCGTCCTTTACAAGGTCACTGGTCTACCTTGAGGAAGACCTTCTAACGCTACGCTGAATACAAAGCGCACTGACAGCAATCAATGTCACAAACAAGTAACATAATATCAAAACACTGTCCAACACAGATTGTCCCATATGCAGTATTTTCCATCCAAATAATTCTCCGCCCTCAATAAACCGTTTAGTTCGGTTGACGAGCAACTCGTTTAGCTTATAAACGAGTAATGAGTACATTTAGGCGCAGCGCAAACGTGGATACTTTTGTGTCTTGTGTCGGATACAAGATAAAAATTTCTATAAAACCAGTGTGAAATCTGTCGCTACAGAACACAGCAATTTCTACAACTCTATAGGAATCGGTAGCTTGTATCTGACACAGGACACAAAAATGTCCACGTTTGCGCAGCGCCTTAACAGGCTGTACCATCTCGCTTTTTTTAGTGGGAAACTTTTAAACATTTTCAAGATCGAGTTCTTTCTCTAAATCATAACAAATTATATGCAAATAATGTTTTGGATATCTTTGAAGAAGAAAGTGTCAAATCCAGCTTGGTAATAGTCTTAAAGCTGTTTATTAAGTATACCGTCAGCATAACAATATACGAGTACAACATGTATTAATGAGACGCTCGACTGCTTCGATTAGATTAATATTAATATTCTTAGATTTATAATTTAGTAACTGTTATTAGTATAATACTTTATTTTATGTGTTTTTTTTTACTTTAAATAATTACTGATTTAACTCTCGTGCATATTAACAGCTAATAGCAATTTAAAGTCCACTTATGAATGATAATCTGTGAACAGCGCCGTGGGCTACATTATTAAGTTATTTTATGTTTTTTGATAGTAAAATCCCATAATGTAGCTGTTTATTGTTCCTATTTGATAAAACAAAAAAAAATGTTTATAAAAACACAGAATCGCTATTTGCTTCTTAGCTTAGAATTTATATCTATTCATGAATACTACGTTGTTTTCCAAATACTGTAAACTATAATCAATATTTCCTGCTTCATATGAAGACTGTACTGTTTTCAAATACTTCACCTCGTTAGGCATTTTCTACTTTTTCCACTTTCCTTAAACTCACATAATTATCTAGTACCTATTGGCTTCGTGTAAATACTGATGTCAAAAGCAGCCGGGGAAAATTACACATCAAAGAAATTGGCGGAGTTCCATTTACGAGTCAAGTTATAAACAAGAAGTAATGATATAATAAAAATAATATCGTTCAACCATCTAGAAAAGAGGAATATCAAGCTCGGAAGTCTAACAATCGATTACGTCTTAAGATATTAGCAGTCCCCAATTAAGTACGTAATTGTGTCGTAGAACTTGATGGCAGAAAGTATACGATCTAAAAAGAATTAGGCAACAAAACCTGTAAAAAATCTATCATTAATTCGCATACGGGTGGACTAGAGAACGACAGTTAATTAACAAAGAAAACCCCGCTCAATTAACGAGACACACATACAAAGCGTCACTTCCGCAAAAAACGTTCCACAAACGCTTTTACTATGTAGTTTCCTGTTTCCCATCGTAGCGCGAAATGGGCCACGACTTGAGGGGTCCGGTGTCCGACAAACACCACGTGGTGGGCATAATAAGCGATCGTCGCTTGTTTGAGTATTGTCGGCTGGCACACTCCGTGTTGGAACGGGACTTCCACAATAAGGCCGTATAGGTCCTTACACAATGTCGTGGCGTCAGAATAGATTACTTGTGAATATAGACAGAAGTGCGGAGAACTTTAACCTATCAAGGACCGCCATTATTTACGTCAACCATCCGTCAAGCACCGCCGGGCGGGCTCTTATCGTAAGCGTAATCTGATTTTAAGACTTATCTTTACTAAAAATACAGTTTTAAATCGGTCGGGGTTTGGTGGCAAAATTTGTGCCAGCGAGGCTCAACGGTAGTACTTGTTTACTGGCACGTTTTTGTGCCGCTGGGGCTCTAGAGGTTAATGAAGACTGACAGAGAGAAAGACAAAATATAGTGATTGTATCTTGTAATCAGAGTTCAGAGCTACACAGAAAAGATTGAATCGTACATCGAATGCAGAATTCAGTTAATCAGTCATTTTAATATTTATTTGTCACGCGAGCGAAATAACTCCCGTACAATTGCACATATCAATATCAAATTGAGCATTCTTAACGCATCTCCTTGACATGCCAATGTAATAGTGGACATTCTTATCGCATGATACTTACTATAATGAAGCATTTGACTTGGTAATCCATACATTATGCTCTATCGTCGCCTATCAAGGCGTAGGACCTTTGAAACAGACTATTTTAGTAGTCAAATATATCAAAATCATTCTTTTAAAACGTTCCCATAACTTCCTCCTCCTCACTTAACCACCATGCACGCTTAATGTAGATGAGTGTATCTGATAAGTACCAAAATATTGATTCTAGGAAAAGCTGGTTTAACAATTTTTACGAAAATTCTGAACGTCCATTCGCTGTGAACTTATCAGAATTGGTTTGCGAGATTTACATCTAGAATTACTTCAGTAAATAAATAATTTGTAACGAACTACAACTTAGGGATGGGAGTACCACCGTATTAGGCTTATTCTTTTGCCGTATGGAAAATTATTTATTTACTCCTCTCGTTTTAGCAGACCGGAGGGGAGTGTCAGACTTTTAATGGCGGAAAAACATCCATGTTTCATCAAACGAAAAAGTACGAGGTAGGTGACCTTGACGCGGGTAAACTTGGCTTCCAATTCACCCTTCTACATACGAATTCACGAAACGAGCACGGCAGTATCGCCCAAGGGGACATTACCAACAGATTTTTTCTTCCTCATTTGAAGCCAATTCCAAATCCTCGTCATTAACATCTAAAGGAAACTGTCGCTTCATTAACCTGATTACATTTCCTCCTTGTCTTTTCTAGAAAAAGACGTCGAAAGTAAAGTTTTAATGTCTCAAATTTGTTTGTGTTATCATTAGCCTCGCAAAGGGCTCTAAGTTGTTTAAGCAAAAGCTAAACGGTGTAGAAATCTTTATTTTAAGTTCTTTGAGAGGCACCGACCTTGTACTTTATTTTTAATACTTCAGTTCTTGGCACGTTAATATGTGAGCTTACTGCCAATGCTGAACATTATCAGTAATTTTATTTGTTTAAATATGGCCTTTGTTTAGAAAATTCGATACCTATAATGCGTACGTACTACGTAGGTTCCAAACTTATAAAAATCTACTTTTAAATTAGTGTTTTTTTTTTCAGATCGGAAATCTGGGTCGGTTCAAATCAACTTGCTATTAATCTTTTTAGAAATAAAATTGGGTATAATACATTTCAATAGTCCATACCCTATGCTTGAACACGAATTGCTACCTTTTGTGGTAACAAAAATAAACTGTATCTTTTCTCGATCCCCCAGAACGAAATAATGCCCATTATAATTACTCTAACAAAAACTACTAAATAACTCTCAACACATATAACTCCAGTTTAATCCCACTCCATACAACCTAAAAACATCTCAACCATGATATATGTGCTGGCTAAAATATGTTGCTACTTACTGAAATTTATCTAAAAGCGGCTGCTGGCCACAGCAAACCATTATTTATGAGGTAAAGTTTCCACACATTGTAGCAACTATATGATTTATATTAGGCTTTGTACAACCCTTAGCGGTGATTATATTCGTGAGGTTCGTCTCTACTCTATTTGGGGATGGAGGACAAAATCATTTTGTGTTTTTGGCAAGCTTGGCAATGATTGGATCCGTGAAGACCGACAAAATACGAAAAGATTTGGACCTCAGACCTCAACAAGAGTATATGGTTACACAGTTTTAAAAAACAGAAAGAACATTCATTTGTTTTAGTAATATTTCGTTACTGCTTCGTATAACCTTATTTCTACACCAAATGCGACCAGAGCAGCTAGTAGAACCATTCTTCTAAATTATAGGTGCTCTTAAAGTCAACGATGCACTGCATACAATAAAGTTAAACTTACCTCACTGAAGTATTCAAAATTTAAAAGACCCAGCTGCTTTGTGTAGTTGAAGAAAACAGTCTGGGGAGACTTAATGAAAATTTTAAAACCCAATCTCGGCTTTCTCAAGATTTTCAATATAATACTACCGTTCTTTTGAACCCACATGCGAGGATGAGGGGTCCCACGGATTCGGTTTGCCCACCTCCCCCCATTATTAGTCTAGCCTGTATACTCTGAAATTCAATTCGAGGTGAAACTTTCCGTTACTTAAGTAATATCATCGTGTCTTTTGTTACTTTTATTTTGTTCGGTATTCTTCGCGAAAGAAAAGGGTATAGAGGTGTCTTTACTGAAATTGAATTTTGTGATCAGACACTTAATGTGTTTGGGATTATGTTGCTTATTTTTTACCAGATTTCGTTTTTAGGTGACTGTCTGATCGTTCTGTGCGGTTACAAAAAATATCTTTGCTTCAGCTTCTCTCATTAGCCCTTATGTCTTTCGTAGTCGTTGCATCAACACAGATGACACCGTGTGGCCTTTGTTCTGACTTAATTCTCATTTCTAGAAATGGTGTTCAACAACATTACCCATATTGTAACAAGATTGCTAAGACTTTCATAATATTTTGTGTTTCTTCTTAAACTTACAATGTCCGTTTACAATTTCTACAATTACAAGCTTCTCAACAATTCTTGTGCCATAATCATTATGCTTCATTCAAGGTAATCCTCGTAAATGAATTCTCTTTCAGCTCCCATTTTAATATACTATTTTGCTTCACAGACAAAAACTCGAATCTCAGAGAAACCGCCACGAGAGAAAATGAGACCGAAATCGCAATTCACGTAGAAAATAACACGAAAGAGCAAGGGGTGGGCTTTTTTAATTTTTCTTCTTTTCTAATTTGTACATTCAATTTTCCGGTGTACAACGGAGCTCACACGGCGTGACGTGCATTTTAATTATAAATGTAATTAAAAAGTCAACGGTCTCCGCGTCTGTCCGCGACGAACGTCTACCACAGAATGCAAACGTTTAATTTAACGTGCGGTCACTTGCAACCTCGTTTCAGCGGCCATTTTGGTCAAGTCGTGTGGTCTTTATTGGCGGGAACTTTGAGATAAGAAACGATCTTATGTTCGTTTGTTTCTTCTACTTTAATTGCTTTTGTATTCTCCTCTATATTTGAGAAAGTTTCTCTCTGCTTTGCTATGCCAACAACAAAATGTAAATTTGTATTAAAACAGAAATTATAGCGGGACTGCATCGTATTAAAGTTTATCCGTGTGTAAAATAAATAAGAACTGACGTACAAACAAGAACAAAAACTACGACAGTTGCATATAAAGATGCAGAACTTATGCATAGTTGATAAAAAGTATTATTAAGTTAAGTATCGTTATGCACTGTGGATGATAATGCACGGGGAAAAACAAAATAGCCTTGATAAGTTTTCTGGGTAAAGCTAGTAATATTCAGCTATTAATATTAGCCTAGTTCAGGCAAATGACTGAACTAGGCTAAAAACGGTGATTTCATTTAAGTCAGAAACATTAATGGAGAAAAGAAATAACTCCCACATCGCAAAACCGTTCGTAAAATGGTCACAAAGTTACAATTGACAATATTGACTGCGTTTGGGACCATTTTAAGAATTATAACGGAAGTAATATTAATATCCTATATATTTTTTATATAAAAACGTTGCCCCCCACACTAGGATTTCTCTGTCGTGGGTGTGTTTACAAACATTTAAACTCACATATACAACATACAAACAGCGACCCGGAACAACTATTTGTAGGACATAAAAATATTTATTCCGTCCGGAAATTGAACCCGCGATACACAGCGCAGCAGCCGATCGCTCAGCTACTGCGCCAACCGTGTCTTCAAATATAATACTGCTAAAGCAGCCATTTTAGAGTCCCATAAAGCTGTTAATGTTGCAGGAAGCATTTTAGGCGGTCTAGCAACATCAACGGCGATTAAGTCCACTCAACCACAAAACAATGAAGACATCATACAGAAATACAATCCCCAAACAAAATATGGTACATCTCGTTTACATAGACGAAAACCCAAACTATGAAGTTAGTGAGCAGGAAATAATCGCTCTTAACTTGTGCCAAACGGTAGTAGATCTGTCTCCGGGGACATACTAACTACAGTCCATTTCGTTTGGAATCACAGTTTACATTACTTGCATATGTGTTGTTTACAATGGTTTCAACCATTTGTAGTTCTCTACTGTGTGCTAAGGGTTTTTAGTTGAAAATTATGGGGAGAATGACGACGTGTTTGTTTTTAAACATGTTGTAGTGTGACAGACGTAGAAAGAAAGCTTAGTAGCTTTTAAATACAAATGTGTAATAGTACATTACTGCCGCGGTCTATAATGACTACTTTGCTGGTCGCGCTGATGATGGCCGACAGCGCAGCTCCAGGCCGACACAGCGCGGTCAGCGTGCAGCACTTGATGGACGAGCTGAGATAAAGGCCGAGACCGTAGGTCGAGGCCTTTACTGCGAGGACAGCAAGGGCTGCAATGATGGCCAAGCTGAAAGGCCTAGAGCGTAGCTAGGCTAGCTCGAGGCAATCATAGCGTGGCCAGCGAAGCAGTCATTGTGGGCCAAGGTTTGTATAGTGCTTTACTCAAAAATGCAAGTACCTAATCTAAATAAAACCAGCAAGTAATTTAAATAAAAAATATATTAATTAACTAGAATTTTAATTAAAATGACAAATATGAAAAGTACAGTTACTAAAATTCAACACCGACTTTCTCGGTTTGATATCACTGGCCTAATATGGAATAAAATCTTTTAAATCTTTTTTTTTTAGACGTACAAACAGCTGTGTTTTAAATAAAATCTTTTTGGAATAAATTTTTTAAAACGTTGAAACGTCAAAATAGCGGTCGGCAAAACATTGCCGGCCTGTTAGAGCGGCCAGCAAAACTTTGCCGGCCGCTCCTTGAAACAGAACGGCAAGGTCGACTTTGCTCAAACAAGGTTGTCAAAATAATGACAACATTACATGCATTTTTGAGTAAAGATGCTTATCTAATGGTGACATATTAAAATGTGTTGATTATTTAACTGAATTGTGAAATTGACTTGACGTGAAAATGTATGAATGCCAATGAATATAATTTTATAAAATAATTAAGAGTAAAGTGACTAGGCTATTTTTTTCAATCTGTTTTTTTTTTTAATTTTATTATCATTGTCTAAATTAATTTTAAACGACATATCCAATAATTGTATAGTTATACCAAGGTAAACACACTGGTGATAATTGTGGAACTTTTAATTATTATATGTACCACCTTCAATGCCATATTTTTGACAAATAAATTACGACATTCTCACTCAAAACTACTGAAAATAAGTTACTTTTTTAGTTTACCAATTATCTAGCTAGACCATCTAGAGCAAAAATGTGTACTTATACTTAAAAAATAATCTTAACCTATTCTATTCAAATTGAATCAACAAAATAAATAAACAAAAAATACCAAGATCCACGTGTAAATCATGGCTCAAATTTATTAAACAATGAAATACAGAACATAAAGAAGGATTCTATCAAGAGTTACAGTCTTGAAATTCTATAAAATCCCATTGAACCGGATTTCATTTCGCTTTTATTGGTGCAGTCATTGAATCTCACGGTCCACGCTCACTGCAAGATTGATTTAAGTTTCTTTGTATAAAAATTGGATAAACTTTGTTCAGTATCCTGTTCTGATTTATTGCTTAGTCTTTGGAAAACAACTGTAATTTGGATGATTACTTCACCTTTGCCATTTTCTTTTTTAGCATCTGCATAAAGACTCCTTTCTTTTTTGCGTCCTTCGTTCAGAAATCAACTAAATAATTAACGGAAACCTAATAACAACCAATCGGTTCGATGTAAAATACTGATATTCAGCTGCATTCGGTTAGATTGGAAGCCGATATCAAAATGGTTGTGAAAAAGGTAGATGATGGTGATGAAATGATGAAGGATAGACATAGTTGAGATAGTTTGTAGTAGGTTTCACTTGCAATTCGGTGAAAAAGTTATCCTTCTTCCCACTTATAATATTGTAAATACGAATGTTTTTGAGGATGTATCGGTGGAAGTATCGATGAATAATATAAAAATGTGGAAAACTATATAATACTAATATTAAAAATGGGCCTGATTCAGAAGGCACTCCTCGATACGGCTCGCATTGTGTTGTGAGGATGCCTGTCTCTGGAGCCCTAACCAGGCGGTCCAGAGGATTGGACCCTACTCCCGACACCGGTGGACCACTATTTTTAATTGAAAACCTTCTTTATTCTACACTATAACATAAAATAAACAGTAATACTTTTACGAAATCAACACATCAATTTTGATGTGAAGATCGTTAATCACCCGAAAAGCGGGGATCAATGGTGTTTTAGCGAACAGGTTGGTCCTGGCAAGTGGCACGGCTATGTTCGCAAGTCCCATATAATAGGGCGAGCGTATTGCAATCAACCGGGCACTAAATCTATATACAATGTGTCCGATCACGGACTAGCGATATTCTATATACTTGTATAACAAACATCACTCAAATTTATTGATTTTCAAAAAACACTACCATTTTTTTTACAATTTTTTTTTTCAAAACTTTCTTTGATTTGCATATTTTTTAGACTTTAATTTTGTTATAATTAACACTCGAAACGAGATATTTACCATGTTTGTTATTTATATCGAGTTTCCGATATTTCGGCGATGTTGCAAACGCCATGATCACGGATGAACTGAAGTTATTGCGGGTGGAAGTTAACGAGCAGGCAAAACGATCTACACTCTTTCTTATTCGTTTTAGGCGTTCGTTACCACTAACACCGTCACTCACAACTTGATTATGCTCTCGACACACGAAATTTAATTAAATTTAATTTTGTAGTTACAAAAATATAAGCTTATAGTTTCTTAATTTAAACGATAGACAATATTGTTGCCCTCTGAATGAATCTATTTGCGTTAAGTAAAACCAAAACTTTGAGAGATGTGATTATTTTTTGTACACGCATAGAGAATATCTCAAAATGGCTGCCAAAAATCGGGGAAGTGAATTAGACCCAAATGTGTATCGTAAAAGTATATTAAAACAGTCGTTACATAAGTATCTAGAAAATCGCCAGTCCATGACCGGACACATTGTATACAGTCACAGTATATTTCAATTCAATTAGTTCAGTTTAGATTATAATTATAATACAGTCGTTCAGTTTCTTGGCCGCACGTGTTCCTGTATATTCTATACATCTACATTTCACTTACTAGATAAAATAATAATCTACTCTTATCTTATTGTTATTACGAATTACATTATACCTTTACTTGCCATACAAAAAGAGACCTTAAGCGATTTAATATAGAGCATTACCTACGAAAATGTTTAGAAGTAAAAGCGTAAGACAATATCCTTATTACATTTTCTACCTATAAAGACTAATAATAACGAAATTGTTCCCTTTGTTTCAGGTAAAGAGAAAAACGCTTAAGTTGTCCCCATATTATCATATCGCTGACTTTGGGTAAGAAAATATATTATGATTACGAAAACAGCCGTGCTTTTGTTGTCTCATGGGTTATGGAGGCTGTATGTTCGAGATTTTAATGATTTTAATCATTTCAGCGAGTTGCATGATTTCGGAATAATGTTGTTAAATTAGAGAGAGGCATTTTTCCAGAATTACTTTTTTAAAATTTAGACAAACGCTCTACTTATCTCAATTTCGGAAATTTCTTCCTTTCTTTATATTTTTTGGCTTTTTCCCTGTTCTTTCTTCTTTGTCATCAGCATCTGCTGAGCATTTTATTCACCTTATAGTCTAAGCTGGAGGCCGATCCCGAGTTCTAGTCTAACATTTTACATGGAGTGTCTGCCTATCTGACCACCCCAACCCAGTTAGTACCAGTACTACGATACCTGGTACTCAGGTATTAGGATACCTGTAATGACTGTCACGGATCTACAAATGGAACCAATAGCTTAATGTGCTTTCCCATTCGCGGAAAAAGCTTAATACTCATCCTTTATCTCTTCCTTTGCCGACATCTTCAGATGAGACCCTAATTATTCAGCGAGCTTAATTTACTTGTAATGGTCAATAATAACTTCATGTGCTATAAATGTAGGCCAAACCTATATTCGCAACCTTTTTGTTTCATAAAAGTATTGGCACATACATCGTAGTTTTCGGCAAACAGAGAAAATTATTGAGACAAACAAGCAAATGAAAATGAATTACTGTTGTTATTCCTGGCACTGAATGCAGGAATAAATTATTGTTGGAGCCAGCACTCTCCTTGGCCGTACTGAAAATCAAACTAAGTGGGAGTGCCTATATTTAATAATATAACATTGCGCCTGTAGTTCCCGAAGGTTTTGGCAGTGGTGTACCTACATTTCGCTTGTTATGTTTAAGTTCCATGTAAAAGGGGGCCGACCTATTGCCAACAACCAGGCACAAATCCAGCTCTGTAGCTGATACTGATAAATCCCTAAAAAAACCTAGTGTTAATACACTGCCTAATTTGGGGGTCTAATATGGTTGCTTAAGTAGAACAATAATCCTACTTTCCTAATATTATAAACGAGAAAGTTTGTGTCAAAACAGCTGAACGGATCATGATGAAATTTGGGACAGTGGTCGATTATAGTCTGGAATAACACATAGGATACTTTCTTATGCGATATCACGCGCGCGAAGCCGCGGGCGCTAGCTAGTAGATTAATAATATTAATTTACATAAAATGACAATTCACAATACTAACTGCGTCTGACCAATTATGTGTTTACAAAAGCGGCCATATTAGTCCCCCTAGAAATTGGAAGCAGGCACTCATACTCATAAGTTCAGCTTGACACCACTATACTAATGATGCGGTCAATACAAAAATATTTAAGCATTTGAATATAAAGGAATCACTTTGTTATAGCGAACACATGAACAGGCTTGAACTGGATAAAAAGACTGCTACACAAAAAGGAATAGAGAGTGTAGAAGAAGGCCTCCACCACAATGGTAGAAAAAGACAGAAGAAGATTCATCACTCAAGTTCTTAGAAAATTCACTTTGACGCCTTAAATATTCTTTATAGGGCAACCATTGAACTACCATTTAGATTCCTACAGATTCATTAAAACTCCGAACATAGGTTGGTCTAAGTCATAACTGACTTTGCCCCGGAATGTTAATGTGGCGATGCCCCGGAAAAAATGGAATACTTAAAATTGTGTCTTACCTGTCCTGTTGTTTGTCGATCTCAGGAGCTTATTAAGCGCCGTTTAGACTGTTAACGACTAGCGTGTCGTCGACAGTCTAAACTGCGCTTTTATTAGCGTCTAGTAGAGCTTTTAGTAGAAGAAGATTCCAACAATAACTGTTCCTCAAGTTTATCTAACATCTCCAACATTCATTCAAAAAGAAGTCACTCAGAACAGAAATATTCAAAAGGAAAACAAGCTGAATAAAAATGTAGAGTGGTCGGTAATATTTCAAGTAAACTCGTTGCTCCCTCGGGAAATTAGAATAACTGCAGCGTAATTGACTTTGTCTCCGGCCATTATTTACTCTGTGCTAATACTAGATTTATGAAATACTGATGACTGTGAACAGCTATGGCTGGGTTTGCACAGTTTCTGTACAATCCTTAACTGTTGGTCTGTCTTTTGTATTTCATTTCTCATAAGGGACTTGCACTATGAGTTGGTCAGTAACAGCCTCGTTATTTCCGTCGGAAAAAGAATCATTAAGACAAGGCAAAATTGTTTTGTATTGAAATCATCTACTGCGTAGTCTTTTTCAACAAAGACATTCAAATATTGACCAGCTATAGGAGAAGAAGAAGAAAATCAAAATCTAATTACTTAATAACAAATCGTTCTATCTCGTCAAAGTCTTACACCCTGTTGTTAGCTAACATTCGTGTGTCAAAAAGTCTACTCTATAAGTCTTTTAAATCTCTTTGTTTCCCAACAATTTTGGAATCGACTTCCAGCCCTACCGAACGCAGCTGAAAGCATACATACAGCAGATGCCTATCTAACATCCACATTCCAGGTATTACTGGGTAATACGATACCCCTTGGTAAGACCTGTGATCCACTTGTTAGGATTTGTTTTCTGACCTTCCAAATTTGGTAAAAACTAAAAGAAGTGTTTGCCCATTGTATTGTGGACATAAGTTTCCAAAAAGCCGTTCAAAATCGAACCACAAAACCATTTAGTTACACAAAGTAGCATTAAATCCGATGTCGCAGAATTCTTTTGCAGAAAAATTACTGAGAGCGATTGCCAGTCTGCTTTAATATAACCTGCATGAACGAGTTTTTTTCTGACTAGACATCGTTGTGAGTTTACTTTCATAGCTTTAAACATATTTTGTGAAGAACACTACTGGAGTGTTAGTTGAAAATGACCTTGAATTGCCTCTTGATTGTGAAACACTGTAGTTATGTGCGCAATTAGAAGGTGTTCATTAGTTCTATTCAAATTTATTTTAAGCACACAGACACCTCTGTCTCTTATTTATACGTCTAAACTTCAACTAACTCCCGCGGGCTATTTTATTAGATATAATTTTAAAGGATTGTTTAATTTTCAATCTAAACTCAGCGCTGGGTATATTTTTGTAATATTCTTCATTCGCAGACAAGATTATGAACACCCACACATTTTCAGCTTTATTTTATTTATCTATATTAACTTCTTAGCAAGTTTTCTCTCATATTTACGGGCTTTAGATTAAGTGAACTGTATTATCTAGTTTCTAAGGTTTAAATTTTCTCGTATTAAGGTTTTTAGTTGCCGTGATGAGCTAGTACGCATTATAAAAAAAAAAAATTAAATTTATTGTGTCAAATAATTTGTTAACATAATTGTGTTCGGAACCTTCTTTTAGACAAACAATGCCTGTAGTAGAAGACTCCACTCCTCCCTATTTTGTATAGCGTAATAATTAACACAATAATAGAAAGAAAAAAACAAAAATAAATTAAATTGAAGTTAACTTTAGAATCATACCCCCGAATACTGAAACGTCACTCAAAGTTTAAGTACCACTTAAATTTAACAGATACTCAGAAGTGACGTTTGCCAATACAAAATCTGAAGTTTAAGAGCTGCTCAAATGTTAAGCAGCCATCAAACTTTAATTGACGTTTCAGTATTCGGGGGTTAGTCTAACGAAAATATAAAAATTAAAAAGAGAACATGCTTATAGATGTGTGCGTGTGTCTGTGTGTGTATGTGTGCGTGCGTGTGTGTGTGTGTGTGCGTGTGTGTACGTGTGTGCAAATATTATATAGGTGTGTAAGTCTGTGAGTGTACTTGTGAATCATTCTGTGTTATAGCAATGCTTCTGTGGCCTCATACGTGAGTGGTTTTATCCACTTAACTAGTGTTTCTTTACAGTCATATTTTTTTTTTTTTTATTATGCTTATTTATTTCTTTAATATGCTCCTTAGTGTGTTAGTCTGTCTGTTTGATATGTACGATGGCATTGATTTTGTTTAATGTGCGGTAGTAAAAGGAGCTTGGTACCTGGTACCTCTGTAGCGGAGGTCTTAAGGTAGGTAGATATACATTCTTATCATGACAAGAATAGAATAATGTTAGATCCGAAATAAGATACCTCTCTCAGGTACTTCTTAAAAGTGGCTATGTTAATCTTCAACCATAACCATCAAACTTCGCCTCAACAAACTTTACATAAGCTCCTATTTACAATAAACATAAAACAAGATTTAATTAAGCTTAAGGCTTAATATGTATTGATAGAGGATCCCTCTCGCGATTCATTACGCTTTACGGTGTACCATAGCAGGAATAAACAAAGTTAGGCTGTTACGTTTATGTGGCGTCATCAAAAACTCCATCAATATGATGAGAGGTTTTATGGCGCCCAACGTGGGACAACGTAATCAGCTACATTTATTCTATTATACTTGCACTTCGTTTATTAAAAGTTGCTGGTATGTTTTGGACGTGGTTTGTACATACGGACAGATTGCGGACACCGGCCACTGACTGTAGTTAAAGTAGATTATTTGTAAGAGTTCGGTGTCAGGAGACTCATTCAGTTTTTTCTTAATGATTTAACCGGACTTCGAAAATGGATTACGAACGAAGTAAGGCACCTTTTAGTGCAAGGAATACTTGGAAGTTTTTCTACTCTCTTCAACGATGAAGAAGAGTTTCGTGGCGCCCAACGTGGGGCAGTAGAATGCACGCCTTTTATCAGTTTTAGTTCTGTCTCAAAAGCATCGCTTTTAACACGGAGCTGAATAGAAACAAACGTGTTCAATAATAATATTTTTGTATTAACACGTGAAAAACTACTATTTACTAAAACCAACTATGCCAAACCAAAAACTAGTTTTTTCTCTAAACTTTTATATTAATCGAATAAAGCATCTTTGTTTTGGCTAAAACATTCACCCCAACACTAACTTCATATTTAACTAACTAAAACAGTAACAAACATATTTTTTAATAAGCGTGAACAACTCGCATTTCAAATTCATAAATAAACCAACATGAAACATTCACGAGAATCCTTGCAGCACCTTCGGTTACTGTAACCGCAGTCTGCATGTTTGTTGCCATCTCCAAATATACCCTGTATTTACGCTTCAATTCACCGGTGAGGCAATCAAAACGTTCGTAAGTGTGGTAATTATTATCTCAAGTTTAAGCTTTACATAGTTTGTTAAACCACTGTGTTTCTCTTCACGGGAATGTTAAAATAAGGTTTATAAAGTGAATATAAAGTAATGGTATAGTCTGTTTAAAAATCAATTGATGAAAATGTAAGCATGTCGAAGACAGGTTTATTTGATTTCATCTTCAGAAGGTTTCAATGTCTTATTCGCAACAACTTTTATAAAAGAAAACTGGCCAAGAGCGAGTCGGATTCGCGCACCGAGGGTTCTGTACACACTCGCGACATAACAGCCATATCTTTTGACTGCGTAAACTAAGAGGGTTGATTTTTTCACAAAGAGACCACAGAGTTGAGTATATACTTTAAATTCGACATGACAACCTTCACGCGTTCCCGAAATAAAGGGTATTGACAAACAGACAGATAGACGGACAACAAACTGATCTAATAACGGTTTCCTTTTTTTTCTATGGAGCTACGAAACCATAAACAAAAACGTTGAGGTTTAAGAATCAACTGTCAACTGAACAACCTCCATCAAGTGATTCAAATTGAATAAATGCGGTAATCAAATTTTCAGTAAATTAATCAACTAATCAATTAATCTAATTTGATTATAATTAATGATACGTCTCATTTTTTTATAGTAGATGTGAAATAGACATGATTTTAACGACGTAAACAGCGCGCCGTCGATGGTCTCGGATTGGTTTTCAGCTGAAAACCTTGTTCTTAATGCGAAGAAAACTTAATGTATTAAATTCGCATTACCCAATGTTAAAAATCTAAGTCCCCACCTTGTCCTCAGCAAAGACAAGCTTAAAACTGTTGACTCAGCTGTGGTACTGGGCATAACAGTAGATTCAAAATTACAATGTGGTCCACACATATCAAGCTTAGCGGGAAGGCTTAGTTCGGCCGCATACGCCGTTGGAAAAGTTAGACAATACACTGACGTGACGTTGATACGGCAGGGTTAGTCTATTTTAGTTATTTCTACAGCTTCGTCCATTCTGCTGTGAGGCAAAACCTCTGATATCCAAAATATATTTGTTCTGCAGAAAAGAGCTGGTTCCGGGTTTCTCTGGTTTTTTTAAGAGATTGGTATCCTCACGTTGACTTCTCAATTCATCCCACTAATAAAAACAGTGATATTTAAAATTTAGTGATTCTGTTTTAAAGCATTAACTACGTGCTCCCTTCGACAGGCTTCAAAAAGTTCATTAATTAATTTCTAATTAATTCATTTGTAGGGCTTGGTATAACTTTTCAGAACAAGCTACCTTCTTCTTTTCTAAATTTACCATTTGAAGTAAAAATAAATTCTAACCTTTGTTTAAAAGCATATTACTATTCCATTAACGACTGTTTAGATGATAAATAAGAATACTTGGTCATTGTATTGAACCCAAGACGATTTTTATGACAAATTAGCTTGCTGATATGTTACATGTCTTTGTCATTTAATTTTATATTTTACTTTAATGTTTTGTTCATTTTTGTATTTTTGTGTGTTTTTATTTAATGACATGTGTAACTAGCGATCTTGCTCATTGACTAGTATCATAAACTTAACATACAATATTAGTTTATGGGCTTATAATTCCAAAAAAAAAATGTAGGTAGGTATACCTAAAAACTACTTCGTACCTAAATTCGCTTTTATTCCAATACAAACAAGGTAAACTTTATGGTTTCTTCAAATGCCAAAGTCTTTTCAGAATCAATACAACATTAAAGTCCCTTTCATTAAAAAGCAAAAACGTCACAAAAACAAAAGCGCAACTATCAAACAATGGTTAGCAAGTTGGTCCTGCTTACATTTCTCAAGTTTCATTCCGAAGGGTCCCAAATTGTTTCAAAGGAATTCCGATAGTCCGGAACCCATTAGTTTCGGCACTCCAATATAAAATGGCATAGCTCGATAAATAAACTGTTCTTTACTTTGACAGTCAATTTATAAAATGTCCAGCAGAGTTCTTGCGGTTTTCGGTGAAATGCCTGAAAGTTTCGCAATGCTGATGAAACGGGTGACCAGGGATTTAAGCCCCAAAGTTATTTCAAATAACGTTGTGTTTTCAGAAATGAAAAATGAAATGAAAATGACGGTTGAAAGTAAAATAAATTAACGAAACTCACTTAGGCATCAAAATGTTATAAAGGCTCTGAATAATATCAGCTATAAAAACAGACAGATAGCATAAAAGGTCGAGATAACACGAATGGCCGTTTCCATAATATCATCCATTAAACCGATGTTATTTCGAAAGTTAACAGAGCATGATTTTGAAATCATATTTACGTATTTCGCCAATCCGGTCTAAAATGTGGACTGTTGAAAACGTACAGCAGATGTTAGATATATTCCAGGTAAGAATCCAGGCAGAAATTCGGAACATATAGCGAAGCAATCACTTAGTTCTACCACAAGTTCAACGCAAACAACATTCGTACAAAAAGCTCCGTGCTTCCACGAAATAGATCAAAACTACGCGGTTTTCTGTTTAAAAATTCACAACGCGTCGCATACAAAACGATCCCATCAGTTTATATCGCACTTTCTTTTTCTCCTCACATGTTAACGTTTATTTCCTTTTTATTTTCTTTTAACTATTTATTGGCTTCTAGGGTTAGGGTAGAGATAATGTTATTTTAAATCCAGCTTTATTTTTCTTTGTAAACTTATGTGATCTTATTTTTTCTTTTGAATAACGTTCGCCCACAGGAAACTTTCTCCGGTATCGTGGGTTTACAAACACTTACACTCAAATACACAAACAACCAGACCCGGAACAACTATATGTAGGCCATACAAATATTTGTTCCGTGCGGGGATCGAACCCACGACATACAGCGCAGCAGACGATGGCTCAGCCTCTGCGCCAACTGTGTCGTATTTACCCCTAGTTTCTTATTAAATAAATCTGTGAAGAAAGCAAATCTTTTCACTTCTTGCGATAATGCATAAATCCTCTTTCAGCGACTTAAGAGGACACTATGTTTAGATTGCCTGCTCCCACAATTTCCTGTGAATGCAAAGCGCTGCACTTAACCTGATGGGCATTTCCAAAGGTATAATCCCTCTACCATGACGCAGACGTCCATACCAAGCCTCGTCATAGACCGATAGGCGATTAGCCGCATAGCTTCACAAATTCCCGGCAGCATCGTTCAATAGAATTGCTATAAACTTCCATTGAAAAAAGAGCACTATGTTACATGAAAGTTTGCACGGCTTTTTGAAACAAGTACAGTTTTTCTGCCTTTTTTGAGCGGTGTGTGTATCGATCGCATCCATTAAATGTTGTAAAATGACAGCGCACGCTCGTGTCATTAAAACTCAACGTGCACCGGTGCCTTTTAAACTGTGTGGACACCAATGTACAGCGAATGGAACCGGCAAATGGAACGCGTGCACGTATGCATGTAAAAGCAAAAAACTGGAAACGAGAAAATAGAAAGAACTTTGCCAATAAAAATTCTGAATTGGTTTTAGTACTGTAGTGTTTGGTGGGGAAACAAATTAGAGAAGCAAATGCAAATGAATTTGGAATGCTTGGAGTTCTGTTTTGCTTTCATTATTTGGCAATTAACATTCGTTTTCAGTGAAAATTATCTAATCGTCAATAGACACACTACCATTCATTTCTTTATCTCTCAGATTATCCTTACTAATATTATAAAAGCGAAATTGAGTTTGTTTATTTGTTACGTCTTCACGCCTAAATGGCTTAACCGATTTTGATGAATTTTGGTACAGAGATAGTTGGGACCCTGAAGACGGACATAAGCTTTTTTTTTTTAAAAAAAAAGATTGAGATATGAGGGAGAAAGAGGGAAGGAAAAGGAAACTGTGTTGTGAAGCCGCGGGCAAAAGCTAGTCAATTTTAATTGTCTTATTAGTCTTTACTTTGTTTAATATTAATAAAAAAACCTTAAAGTAGAATACTACAAGATACAATGTAAAATGATCTCGATCAAATTCTTGCACGGTTAACGACAAATCCGCATTTTCAATTTGAGCACCGTTTTGATAACTACTTTCCCAATAAATCTTGAATTCTTTATGGCCCCGCTGGTTTCCAATCTTTCAATTAATCAGTTCTTGAGAGAACTCGTGAAACTTAATCCTGGGATTTTCTCCTTCACGTCGTTGGTTTTTAGGGTTCCGTACTTCAAAAGGTAAAAATGGAACCCTTACACTTTACAGGATCACTTTGTTGTCCTGTCTGATTGTCAAGATTTTATAACTCGTAACGAGTTGAAATAGAAACCTTGTTTTCAAATCTGGTGGTCCCTTACAGCTGTGAAAAACAACCTTCTAAGTCTACGCAGTCAAAATATATGGCCGTTTATGTCGCAAGTTTGTACGAAACCCTTGGTGGGCGAGTCCGACTCGCACTTGGCGGGTTTTTTTAATACCCTCGCTTATTACAAATATGATTTCGACACCTGCTGTTATTGGAAAGAACTGCCACTGTGTAAAAATATCTTGAGGGGGAGAATAGAGAGAGAGAGAATTTGAAAAGTTTTTCTGTATAAATTAAGTAAGCTTTTTGAGTATTGAAGATACACTTCACTTCACTTTACTTCACGTTCGTGAGGCGCGTTAAAAGATTTAATTACTTATAATCGTATCCGTGTAAGTATTAAAAGAAAATTTTTGAATATCAAAGATATTTTAGGTATATATTTACTATATCAGTATTTATTTTTATATGTATGTTTAATTTATGATTTCAAAATTTCCTGTTTTGTCTTTTCTACACACTGTGACATATTATTATATCATTCAATTTCCCTCTCGTAGGTTGCTGGAAGATATTTCTAATGAAACAAGCTTTACCTTTGTGTTCTTCCGTCTTAATGTAATCTCCTATCATGTATATTGTGTGCATAAATAAATACACGGAAACATTTTCCAAATTGTTCAAATTCTTATTGTAAACTTCTATATCCAATTTATACTTTAGCAAGAAAATTACATAAATCTTGCAACATTCTTTTGTTCGATTCTCTACATAGGGTCCTCGTAAATTGAACTCGCAAACACAAGTTACATGCCGGTTTGAAGAATTGATGTAGAATGTAGGTAAGTAGTTTTAAATTGCTGTGGAATCGGCTACGAACAGAATAGAAACTCGTTTCCAACAAATTGATTCTTAAATCTTTGAAGAATCTTTGGTTAGTTCTTTGTATTTTTTTGTTTATTGCCAGTTATAGTGTACCCAGATTTTGCCATGACATCACGTTTGTAAAGCCCGAAGGGTCAGGTAAAGGTGTACTAAATAGTACAACCGCATTTCGCAAGTTGTGTTAAATTCCCATGTAAAAGCAGGCGAGCTTATTACCGGACACAAATATAAGCTCCGCGCTTCTGCTGGGAAAATCCAAATATCACTTAGCTCGACCTGGACACCAAACTCAGGACCTTACTCTCACAATAGGCTAGTGTCAAAAAAAAATGTTAGTCCGTCTTTTAGATTATTCAAAAATAAGGGACACGTATTTTTTATTTGTAAATTAGAATAACGTCGTAACGTCACACGTAATTTCAATAAATATAATAAATATCTTGGGACAACTCACACACGGCTATCTGATCTAAGCTAAGCATAGCTTGTGTTATGGTAACCAGACAACTGATATACATACTTATATAATTTATAAATACATACATATTATAGATAAATCACACCCAGAAACCGAACAAACAATCATGCTTATCACACAAAGTTTGTCCTGGGTGGGAATCGAACCCACGTCCTCCGGCTCACCAGTCAGGGCCACTAACCACTAGACCAACAGGCCCGTCAAACAATGGGCTATATCTTTGTAATTTTTGGTCTTATTTACAAATAAAAAAATACATGTCTCTTATTTTTGAATAATCTAAAAGACGGACTAGATAGAATGTAATTACTTTGACCCTGAAAACTGCCCTATTATTGTTGGCGACGTCCTAGACCAGGGGTGGCGAACCTTGATGGACCAACGTGCCATTTTTCCTAAATAAATGCTGAATGAAGCCACAGACGTGCCATCAAATAATTTTTACTAGATAATTTGTATTAGGAAAATAATTACTATCAATTCGAAACTTTTTTTACTGACTGATATGATTAAAATTGTTTGTGTGCCCAAATCGCTGTGTCGCGTGCCGTCATTGGCACGCGTGCCATTGGTTCGCCATCTCTGTCCTAGACCAACAAGGTAAATGCGAGAAAAATTAGTGACAAAAAAATATAAAAAAAAAAATTAAGCTCATCTAGATAAATTTCTATCTCCATGTTAAGTCCACCAGTGAATGCTATAGACATGTAATATGCATAACAATGGCGGTGGCAACCGTGAAGCTGACATCATGTCATTATCATGATTACAGAGCCTTATATCAAAGGAATAAAGTTCAAAATAGATGAACTCTCCTGCCGATTAATTGTACCGTTTTTGTTGGGACCTGCACAAGCGTCACTATATGTAGCAATAATTCACTCAATGTAGTAAATTCGTCTGTTTCATAGTTTTTTTGTCCACTTAGTTACCGTTTGGAGTGTTTTTTTATTTATTTTAGTGTGAATCACGCCAATTTGTTTACTATTTTATCTGGATTTAAAATCTTTTTATTGTTTTATCTAGTTGGTGTACCTTTTCGCAACTTTGACGTCACTTTTCTAAACATTTTGCAAGAAATTAATCAGATTTCGGTGCATTGAATCGAATAATGATTTAATAAGCGGTGAATACATTTGTGTTTGCTCTTTCTCATGATTTGAAAGAGCTTAATGGCATGCCTTCGTAGACGCGGGTCTGTTGGCAGTGAGCAAGGGTAGCTCACCGTACGTCCGTCTAGTGACGACAGGTCAAGTCAACGGCGTGTTCGTGATCCACGCGCGGCTCAAAGAGATGTCAGAAATGCAGATCGTCCTGCTAGGGAAACTACCTGGGCTGCGGGTTGTGCGAAAGAAATACCGTGGCCCTGGAACACAAAGTGCAAAAGTAAGAACATGGATAGGTTCTAGTAAGTAAAAGTGTGACACTCCCTTAATCTCAAATCTTATTCTCAAATCCCATGATAATAGGGATAAGCCCTATAAAATACGACATAAACGGCCATATCTCTTAATTGCGTAAACCTACAGGGTCGATTTTTAGCTCCAAGGGACTGCATATTTGAGTTATATGGTTTTAATATGAACTCGATACAGGTTTTCGGACATCGTAGGGATCCTAAAAGTGTCCCATATTTTTTTCTTTTGAGGTACGGAACTCTAAAACAATCGGTACAGTTGTTACTTTTTCCTTCAAATCCTGGCCTCAACTGTAAAAAGAAACCTTATGAAAGTTGTAACAACGTTAACCAAACATGCAATACAAACACTACAGAATATTTTTCTCTAATTCCCCTCACAGGAATATTCAAAACAAATTCTCTTCATAAATCTGCATTCAGTACGCGTTCACCTGCGAATTCGCGTATGCAATATGAGATCGGCCTTTCAGCCATTCTGCTATCAAAGCCCATTCAACTCGCGACTATTTCAAATATGACCCAAATACTAGACGCGTACGTTGAATATGGAATCAAGGAGCGAAGGACCTAGTGCCAGCGTCCCAGGACGACGACACGTCCTGGATATACTAGCAGTATTTGTGCTGACAAATAATGATTGGGATTGTTTTGATTTTGTGTCCATGGAAAGGTGTAAAGCCTCTTTAAGGTGCAGTAAAGCCGAGCTGAATAAACAGCATAATCTTTACTCCTTACTAATATTATAAAAGCGAAAGTGAGTTTGTTTGTTTGTTACCTCTTCACGCCTTAATAGCTAAACCGATTTTGATGAATTTTGGTACAGCGATAGTTATGACCTAGGAGACGGACATAGGCTATTTTTTATAAATAAAAGTGAGATATGAGGGAGAATGAGGGAAGAAAAGGAAAAACTTAGCATTGCTATTAGAAATCAATAAGGCGCAAGGGCAAAAACTGCATGTAGTAGGTACCTGCAAATCAGGGAGGGAACCGTGTTACCCCGAATTTAACGCGAGCGAAGCCGCGGGCAAAAGCTAGTAAAACATAATAACAACTGAAATATCTGTCAAAGTTCCGGTGAGTCCATTGTCTCTAAGCAAGTCCGGTAGCCACAGTCCGGTCCGGTTTTACACACCTTTTTTTTTTTCGGGTGGGAAATCATCCAATGACTTCCCCCGCTCTGGGCGGAGCGGGGGTGCATGTCAGACTTGTACTGACTAAAACCCACCCATGTTTCTTCTTTTGCCCTTTACGTTCCGAGGCCGCGGTATCTTTTTCGAACAACCCGCAACCCCGGCAGGCGGAGACTCTGGCAAGCCCCTCTGCTTTGCTGACTCTCTTTGAGGCGCGCGTGAAACACGAACGCGCCGTCGACACGGCCTGTCGTCAACGTCGACGGACGGACGGACGGTGAACTACCCATTGCTCACCGCCCACAGGCCCGAATCTATGGTGGCCGGTGGTCTCGCGGCGCCCGGCGCCATGGGCGTCTCCCGCGGCGGCTGGGTTGGGCAGATGTTCTCTCCCTCAAACGCCCGGCCACCTCCTTTGCTAGCATTACTGCTTCGCAAAAGGTGGTTTTAACACACCTTCTGTCGCTTTCATATTATCTGCTAGAGTCCGGAGTTGCGTTTGTATTTTGTCCGGGTCTGTACTTTTTTTTTAAACTTTGCCTCACACTAGGAATTTCTCCTGAATCGTGGGTGCGTTCACAATCATTTAAACTCACATACACAAACAGGACCCGGAACAACTACCTGTAGAGCATACAAATGTGTAGCAGCCACTGCGCCAACTGTGCTAATCTGATAGAAAGTTCTATGTTAATCCAGGTTATAAACCATCTGTGTGTTGAATTTCACCCAAATCACTTCAGTAGTTTTTGCGTGAAAGAGCAACAAACATCTGCGCAGACTTTCGCGATTATAATATTAATCCTTACTAATATTATAAAAGCGAAAGTGAGTTTGTTTGTTTGTTACCTCTTCACGCTTTAATGGCTAAACAGATTTTGATGAAATTTGGTACAGAGATAGTTGGGAACCAGGAGACGGACATAGGCTAATATTTTTATGAAAAAAGTGAGATGTGAGGGAGAAAGAGGGAAGAAAAGGGAAAAAGGCGCAAGGAGAATTGTGTAACCCCGAATTTAACGCGAGCAAAGCTACGGGCAAAAGCTAGTAGAATTATAAAAAGATAGGATTTTAATAGCAAAAGAATATTCCTGAAAGGCAAATTATTTCATAAAACTGTGATAATGGAACCCAACTTATCATTATGCCAGTAATACTTCAGCAATGATTAATAGGCGATGTTAATAGGCCAATAAAAGTAAGAGTTTGACTTGAACTGACATTAATTAATGCTTCCTCCTTACCCAACACGACCGCGATGCGATATTATCGCTGCTTTCAAACATTCATTTT
Organism: Ochropleura leucogaster; assembly: GCA_958449745.1. Taxonomy (NCBI): domain Eukaryota; kingdom Metazoa; phylum Arthropoda; class Insecta; order Lepidoptera; family Noctuidae; genus Ochropleura; species Ochropleura leucogaster. Next base: position 18,302,388 of record OY288205.1, on the reverse strand, counting down.
TCTTTTCTATTAATAATGTCTTGTGCCAGAACCTTCTGCTGCTGAAGTAGAATCTTCTTGTTGGACTTACTATCCTTACTAATATTATAAAAGCGAAAGTGTGTTTGTAACGTTTTCACGTCTCAATGGCTAAACCGATTTTGATGAATTTTGGTACAGAGATAGTTGAGACCTGGGAGAAGGAAATAGGCTATTTTTTAAATTTAGAAATGTGATGAGAAATGGATGTATGAATTATTCTTTCACGTTACAGCGGCTGAGCGGATCTTGATAAAATTTGGTACAGAGCGGGCAGAGCTGCGGGTGCCAACTAGTATTTATTAAACATGTTAAATGGCGATGCAAATTCTGTAGCCATAAAAAGAGCAAACCTTATGTAAATTATATTTTATAACTTAATTGAACAATACTTCTGAATATTATATTGATTAAAAGTTAATAATCTCAACAAAACAAACAACATTGTCAACAAAAGTAGATCATAATAGTTTTAATTGTAAATGTCTAATAAAAGTTCTAGTATAATGTAGGAAAAACATAAATAACATATCATTACGTCTTGTAATCTACGAAGAATTAGGCAGAGGTGTTCCTAACAGTACACCCAAATCTCGCAAGTTATGGGGACGAGTTTACTACCATCAATCGGGCACACATACAAACAATTTAAATGCTACTATAGTAGAAAAGTAGTAAGTATTGCAGTTCTGAAAATTCTAGGAAAATAGTTACTGGTTTTACGTAGTTTTTCTAGTCCGAAAAGCGCTTTCTACTTTCCAGACTATCAGGCTACATTTTGTAAATACCAACATAGGGGCGCTATTTTGGAACTCACCAGCGAGTATCCAAGATCAAATTACTACCATCACAAAATCCTCTTTCACCTCGAAACTCGGCCTTTATTCGTCCACTAGCTTTTGCCCGCGGCTCACGTTAAATTCGCCCCTTTCCTGATTTCCAGGTACTTGCTAGGTACCTTTAGTTTTTGCCCTTGCACCTTATATGGAACTAGTTTTTCCCGCGGCTTCGCTAGCGTTAAGTTCAGGGTCACACAACTGTGTTACTCCGAATGCAGGTACCTGCTACCTGTAGTTTTTGCCTTTGCACCTTATTGATTGTAATAGCAAAGCTAAGTTTTCCCTTTTCTTCCCGCTTCCTCCCTCATTGCCTACTTTAAAAAATATTGCCTGTCAGTCTCCAGGATCCCAACTATCTGTGTAAGTAGTTTAGCCATTAAGGCGTGAAGACGTAACAAACAAACTCACTTTCGTTTTTTTTATTAGTAAGGATACCGTACTGCAGTAACCCTTTCCTCGTAGACCACCAAATGTCCCGCCTTTTCGACATTCATGGTGTCCGTTGTACGTGTACTATAAAAGGGGACCAACGCGGGACCAACCGTACCGTGTAATATTATGACGTCATCTGCGATGTTCTTTTTTTAAATATCGCTGTTTGAATCTTTAATGGCTTGTTTGATAAGCGCTTTGTGTCTGTGTGTCTTTCATGGGTTATTAGGTTAATGGTTAAGGGTGCGAGTTTGAAGGTCGCTTCAGTCGTTTAAAGGACTTCTTGGTCGTTTAAAGTCAGTTTGAAGCCTTTTTATTTGTCTTCTTTTTCTTTGAGTGTTTCAAGTGTCGTTTTTGCTAAAGCATTAACCTTTTTTTACTTTTAAATGTTATCGATTTTGGTTTGAAGTCAATTCCCTGTTTAATTATTTTTCTTTTTGTGCAAAAAAAAGTAATGCCTTCATAAACCATAAAATAAAATATAATTATATTTATTTTGTAAGGAGGTTTTGTATATTTATTTTAATAATTCCTACAAAATAAATAGTTGCTGTTTTCGAGTAATTGAGGTAGACAAAAAAAAAAACGGGTAAATGCCAGTCAGACCCTAAACGCATATATCTTATGAAGTAGGCTTAGAGAGTTGGTTTTTTATTGCTTCTAAGAACTATAGACTTGAGTATATGGCTTTAATTTCAACTCGATACCTGCACGCATTCCTGAGATAAAGGGTCTACAGACAGACAGACGGACAACAAATTGATTGTGTTGGGTTTGGATTCTGGTTTTCCTTCTGAAGACCTTAAAAACACTTAGTTCCTTCAAATGACCTGATAATTATAGCTCGGTTCATACCCATAATTAATTTGCTCCATATCCAAGTCTATATTGGATGCACATTTCGCATCAATTAACCGATATCTTATTAGAGTGACGTCAGAGATTTCATTAATATCAATCAATCCTGTACTACGTCGCTTGATTGATACGCTGGTGGTCTCTAATCAGCTTTGTCCATCTACTGCTTCATTAATTGAATGCAACTCAGTTTGTAGGTTAACTAGTATTTTGGTCTGACTTCCCTGCATTTTAGTTTTTACAAATTGCGATTCTGTGTTTTCTATATTTGCCTCTATGTTTTTCGATCTTTATTTATAGTTTACGGAATTGCGCCTGTTACAGAAACATTTAAAGGGAGTCGTTTGTCTTGGTATGGACATGTAATGAGGAGGGATAAAGCACACGTGACTAAAAGAGTGTTGGATCTGAATGTCGATGGACGGAGAGCGAGAGGAAGGCCAAAGAAAAGATAGATGGATTGTGTAAGGAATGATATGAAGGAGAAAGGAGTGAATGATGCCGTGACGTCTGATAGGAGAAAATGGAAGAAGAAAACGTGTTGCGCCGACCCCAAATAGAATGGGATAAGGGCAGGAAAATGAAGATAATTTATAGTTTACGGTATTTGAATGTCTTCTTGATTAGCGATAGAGCATCCATTATTATTTTCCGATGAACTTACTAAGAACCCCAGGGCTTTGTAATTTCTTTAAGCCAGAAATCTCCAGGGACCTTCAACCGAGACAATAAACCAGTCCAAAATGTAGTCACTAACAATCCACCTTACTTACCTCATAAGAGGTTGCTGCCCAATTAACGACCTTCTCGTCATAAACCTGAAATCTCGCTATATACAGTCTCCTTAGAAATCTTGTGCAAAATATCAAGACGTGACATACCTCAACCTTCATAGAAAATTGATTTAGCGGTAACAAGCTCGGTTTTGAATCGCTAACTAGACGTAAAGATAATCTAGGTCGACCGCAAAGTAGATTTAGGATAGGAAAATACTCGGTCGCATGCCTAAATTGGAATTCGTAGTAAGATGAGAACCTCTATGACAAGGATGTATCCATAAGACGAAAGGTTATCTAAAAGAGACAAGAAAACAAATATCCGTATTCTCGTTTTAAATCTAACCAATAATTCTATCTCATACCAAAACTTAGGAAAATCCTTACTAATATACTATAGTATATTACTAATACTTTCCCTTTTATAATATATTATAAAAGGGAAAGTGAGTTTGTTTGTTTGTTACGGCCTCACGCCTAAATCAAACCGATTTTGATAAATTTTGGTACAGAGATAGTTGAGACTGTAGACGGACATAGGCTATTCTTTTAAAAGTGAGAATAGAGGGGGAAAGAGGGAAGAAAAGGGAAACCTTAGCTTTGCTATTACAAACAATAAGGCGCAAGGGCAAAAACTACAGGTAGCAGGTACCTGCAAATTAGGAAAGGGGAACTGTGTTACCCCGAATAACGCGAGCGAAGCCGCGGGCAAAAGCTAGTCAGTTATTTTTGATATTTTAAGACTCATTTTAGAATGAAAACGTTTTGTAAATGCCAAGGAGTTACATTAGCTTGCTTGTACATGGTGGAAATAATTTGAATATGCAAAATTGCGGGCTGCACATGCAGCACGTAATTCACTGGACCCGCGCACTTATTTAACTGGTAGTTGACACAGAACATTTGCCAACACAGGTGACTAAACTTGTACAGTTTATGTCCACCGTTAAACCCACTGTTGATCACTCCATGAATGGGAATGCCGTAGTGTTTTACGTCTGTCACAACACACCATTGTAGGTCCAATTGGAAACCAGCATCGGTCACCAGTTGCCCGACAGTTTGCTGAACTGGACCTACTTGGTGCAGCCGTGAGACACACAATAATTCTCTCCTTTTTGTTGTATTTAGATTTAAGTTTGTTTTTTATTGTTTACTCGCTTCCGCGGAACGACTTCGTCCGCGTGGCAGTTACTTTAGACTAACGCTAAGAGACCCCCCACACTAGCGTCTTTCGAGCGTCGTCGTCGGGCCAGCGTCCGCGCAACGTCCACCTGGCAGTGTGCACAAACGCCAACACAAACACAAACACCATGCTGGCACGGCGTCTCTAACTTTAACGTGCGTGATGATCGAAAGAAAATATCTTTCTCTCCCCTTTTCTTCAAATATCAAATCATTAAAATCGGTTTAGCCATTAAGGCGTGAAGATGTAACAAACAAACAAACTCACTTTCGCCACAACTGCAAACAATAATTATTATTTATGCAGTTGTGGTGTGTGCAAAAAAAACTTATTTTGTTTTTTTCTTATTAAATAGATCACGTGACCGTTCATTATATAAAAGTAACCTGTTTATACTAATTTGATAAGCTGTTGAAAGCTATAGTTTTTTTTTCGATTGAGATATCATCATCATATCACACTCTGTGGACGGAGCATGGGGGAGTGTCAGACTTTTAATGACAAAAAAAATATCCATGTTTTTCTGTAGGCCTTTGTGTTCCGGGGCTGCAGCATCTCTTTCAACAACTCGTATCTTAAAACCATTGGCTTAAGGTGCCTTAAAAAAAATTTAAACAAAAATTTAATTCTACAGAATCAGACGAATGAACATAACTTCATCAGTACCTATTCCAAATTCAAAATAACTATCCGTACCAACCAACGTATTTATAAACCACAGCACAGAATCCAGCTAGCTTTACTTCACAATGCCATAAACTGAAAAACAAATTGAAAAATGTGATCGTCTACGAGGCAATCTGCATGCTCGTATGCGGATCGCCGGTATTGCCACTCCATTTTAATAACAGTGTTGCCATGAATGAAAATGAATTCCAAATAGTTCAAATACTATTTCTGTATGTAGATGACCGTATAAATGGCGGGTTATTTGCTTTTTATTCTCTGCTTCACAATGCAGTTTTTTGTTTGCAATATGGCAAAATAAGGTTATGTTAATGCCATTTTTTTTTGCAGGGCAGGCGGTGGGTCAGTCTTGTACTAACTAAAACCTACCCATGTTCCTTCTTTTGCCTTTTATGTTCCGGGGCCGCGGTATCTCTTTCGAACAACCCGCAACCCCGGCATGACAATGCCTTGAATAATATAAGCGAGATTATCTGTAAATTAGAGGGAAATTAGTGGATAGGATAGCTCCTCCCATTGTACGTTGGTTTCAAGCTTAATGGCGATATATTCTAAATCTAGCCTCAACAAAAACAAAAGAGCTTAGATCTAAGCAGTAAATTAGATTCCCATTCAATCATAACATTGTCTATGTAATTAGATTAGAATAGGTCCTAGAAATTTACTAAGTATACCAAGAACTGGAAACATAACTAAGCCAGACAAGAGAATCTCAACAGTATCAAAACATAAGCTAGAACATATATTATTCCGCCAAACGTGTCTCACCAAATCTGACACCGAATTCCACGGATAACTTAGTGTATTGTTGGAGGAACAAACTCTCAACATACAAGAGCATACGAGAGCGTACTCCTACATGTTCTGCCTCACAAACTATGTTCGAACCAGATTTATACTCTCATAGTGTTGAAAATTGTATAAAACTTCAAAATTTGATACGACTTGGTTCTAAGTTTTGCGCTTAAAAGTTTCATGGTATATTCTAGTTGAATTTTAAAATTGATTTGTGTGCCTACATGTCTAGAGTCTTTATTTTGTTTTTCTTGTTCAGTAAATCTGTTTGAGAAAATGCAAATTTAGATGCCTTCAAGCGTTTATTTACGCCTCTCGTGGCCGTAGTCAGAAAGTCTTCAAAACAACTTCCCCCGATCTGGTCGGACCGGGGAAAGAGGAGAAAGGGAGTATCAGACTTGTATTGACTAAAACCCGGGGCCGACTCTGCTACGATCCTTACATACTCTTTTTTGTCTCGTTCAAGTGCACATATACTCTTTATAATTTTTCTATCATTAAGTGATAGAAACATGTTTTTAAAACTTACTATAGCCACCATTTTGAAAAAATCTATCCATTCTTCTCTCTCTAATCTTTTGCTACAACTCAAAAAACTACTCTCCCATAAAATAAAGGTGTGAACATTAAACCTCGTTCGCCCGAAACGAGCTGAAAACTAGAACGTTTGACCAACACAGTGACAAATGTACTACATTAGCGGCGGAATAACGAGGGTAGTCACGAAATAGTTCCTATGTGGACAATGATAAAGAGGTCACTGAAAATTTCACGCTCCATGCACCAGGAGACGAGAAAAAGAGCAGTGGTTTATTTAAACACGTTTCAAATGAGTTTTCTCCACTTAAACGTTTGAGCAATGAACATGAAAAAGATAGTCTACTAAATGCGAAGTACAAAGAACGCACGACCCGAGAGACTAGCTTAAATGATAATATTCAATTCAGCTGGAACAAAACGCTTGGAGAAATAGGTACGATCAAGGACGATAGTACCCTAGATGAAGTTTTACACAGTGAAAGCTGATTTGTCAGTGTAAGTATGGTTAATGGTTCGGTCTTCATTTCCAGTATCTATCGTTGTGGTAATCCAAACCCGGGCAAACAAAACAATAAAAGCAATTGATGGAAGTCCGACAAAGGACCATTTTTTCTCCGTTTATAAGAAAAGTTTTTATCTTTTCCGGATAAACCATTATCGCTCCGTAACTGTTATAAGGACCTTTTACTTATTATTATTTAGGTATTGAGGAAATTGTCTCTGGTGATCTTCGTCGTACGTATATTGACTGACCATTGTTGGTGAAATAGGGTTAACATTTAAGTTTAAACCATAACTTTGTAGTTAATGATCTACGAACTCATGAGGAATATGATGTTACTAGCTGTTCCTCGCGGTTTCACCCACGCTGCTCAGCACCTGTTGGTCGAAGCGTGATGTTACATTGCCCTATAGCCTTCCTCAAGAAATGGACTATCCAACACTAAAAGAATTTTCCAATTGCAACCAGTAGTCCCTGAGATTAGCGCGTTCAAACAAACAAACAAACAAACTCTTCAGCTTTATAATATTAAGTATAGATTATATTCCTAGTGCTTTTTTATTCAATTCATTTTGTAAAGAATATAATACATTATTCGCAAATAAATTGCGAATAATGTATTGTATGTATTCGCAAATAAATTGCGAATAATGTATTGCATTAAAATCAGGTGTTAAATTGCTTAGATGTACAATCTGTTTTTAAGGCGTGCAAAAAAAAACAACAAAAATTTACTTAATATTACAACTTGAAATTAATATTTAAGTACATCATACAGTCTAAGGCATTTTTATGATTAGTAAAATTCTGACCCCAAAATATTTATTAATTAAAATGTATACCAACCCGATAAACAAACATACAATGCAATTCTGACGTTCTCTTAAGTTATGCTGTATTAATTGAGCTGATGTAGCTGCAAGACCAAGGCGCTTATTTTGGATACGGGTGAGAAAATCGCTCATACGATCAAACTTCTCAAGAATATGACCGAGTACGAACACATAGTATACTAAACATAACTTCAAAAATAATGACAATAACATGACAGCCTTGACGGTGAAAATACCTTCAAACCACCACAAAAGTAATGTCGTCACAATACCACAGAGTTGGTCCTATTGGGAGTAGTCAGGGTATGTGGCATGTTCAGCTAACATTCAAATAGGATCGTGTGCAGGTCTTTCAGCATTGTTCGTGACAACGCCATCTTGGCTCGATTTCAATGTATTTGTTGAGTCGGGTAAGATTCTGTCCATTGTGGCAAAGACGTAGATTTACAAACGTATTTTTGTAAGGTTTTCTTCTTATTTTTTCGGGACATATGTTTTGATAATAGGGTGCTATTTTTATACTTATTTATTAGCAGTTGTTATTTGTCATGATAACATTGGTCTTCCGAATTCTCTGACAAAATTAGCTTGCGATAAATTAATAGCTTAGTAACATACTATGTTTCTTTTTAGAAATTCTCAATATTTTTAGGATTCCATACCTCAAAAGGAAATACGGAACCCTTAATGGAACACTTTGTTATCCGTCTGTCTGTCTGTTTGTCAAGACCATTTATCTCGGTGACGCGTGGACGTATTGAGTTGAAATTTAAACCATATATAGCATCTGTGATCGTCCTTTATGCTGCAAAAATTCAACCCTCTAAGTCTACGCAGTCAAAAGATAAGGCTGTAGTAATATGTCGCAAGCTTGTACGGAACCCTCGGTGCGCGATTTTGGCTCGTTTTTGGCCGGTTTTTATTACTACAATTTGATTGAGTGCTTTATTCTAACAAGTCTCCTTTCATCTTTCTTTATTTGTATCGGTAATGAAGTAACTTATTTGATCTTCATAATTAGCAATAGAAACCTTATAAATATATAATGAATGTATCTCCATCTACTCACACATTTACTGCTCTACCTCCAATACGTTTTGAAATAGCAAAATAAAGACCGCGTTTTATATTTTCTATTCTGCCCATCAATTTGTATCAGGACTCTGTAGAAACATAAATATGGCTGGAAATATCTGCATGTTTTTCCAAAGCTTTGCCTATCCATTCAGATATAACGTCGCCGTCTGCTGTCCTCGGTTCCAGACATATGCAAATTTCCTTTAATATCACTATTTGTAGTCTGTTCATTATTTAGGAATTTTATCTAAAGTATGCAAATTGGATAAAAAGTTACATTTGGAATGTTTATTGATGCGTAAACAAACATTTTTTCTTAAAGCTTCGAGATATTTCTATCAGCAATTTGGATATACGATATTTTCCTCATAATTAATTTAAAAGGTAAAAAAAAGTCTACCATTCTTCTGCACACAACCCCGATTTGTACCTTAAATGGCAAATTACGTAATTACCTTGGCAACCTCGTCCCTTCTTCCCTAGGAAAATAATGTGCCCTTTGAAATATTTATTTAACAGTACAGCAGGGATATTAAAGTAAATATGCGTTATATTATTTAATTAAATCGTTTTATGTTATTTGCCTTGGGGGTTCAGGAAAATGGCGCATTACTCAAGTCGATAGCTCGGTCCTTGGATACTCGACCTTTAATTATTAATGAAAATCGTCGTTGGGTCTTTAGGGTGTTCTAAAATGCTTTTGATGTCTTGAACGAAGGATACCTAACTGTTGAAGCTAGTTGCCAACATCATTTAGTACAAATTGCTGGCATGTCCAGAAATCCTTAGGCGGGTATTTTTGGCTTATTGGATCACTTTTGTCCAACTGTCTGTCAAGGACCTTTATCTCAAGAACGCGTAGAGATATTGAATTGAAATTACAACCATAAACTCAATTCTTTAGTCCTATAAAGATGTGAAATTATCAACCCTCTAAGTCTACACAGTCAAAAGATATGGTCGTTTATGTCGCCAGTTTGCACAGAATTGGGAATTGGCAAGAAACTCCATGGTTACTTAGTGGCCCACATCCCACTCTCTTTCCCAGTAACCTAGTATGTCCCAGCAGTGAGAACATTGGCTGCTGATGCTTACGAACATTGTTACTGCACTAATGCGGTAAATTCACATTGTATTTAATCTCGATGGTGATCTTCCGCGGCCCTCAGTGCCTTTCACTTTCACATTCTTGTCATATCTGTCTATACCATCGTCCCTTTTATCAGGTTTGTGCTCTGTTCTCGTCTGTTAACAATAACATATTAGTTTTTAAGATTTGATTTGGAGGTAAACTCCAAAATTTCATCCGATTTGTAGTGTTTGGTTTCTGGCAGGGCCAGCAGGGCTAATAACACTATATATCACTTATCACAGGCTCACCAGCACAACCAAGTCCTCGTTCCTGGTCCGCTTCACCTTGCCACTTTCCCGCCATTCGTGATGTCTGACAGTTGACATATGTGACAGCTACCCGACCACTTGTGTGTGTGAGACAGTGTTTACATATCTATTAAATAGATACACTACACGATTCCAAAAAAAAATCGTTCAAAGTATCTACACTGTTGGAGAGTGTCAAGAATATGTTTCCCCTAATGCGGATGAAGTCAAAAGCTAGAGTACTTATAAAAAAACACAAACCAAAATTGTTTTTTTTTTTATGGGATGTTCTCCTTCTCTGGAGCCAGAGGGAGTGTCAGACTTGTACTGACTAAACCCCATCCATGTTCCTTCTTTTGCCCTTTGTGCTCTATGGCCGCAGTATCACTTTCGAACAACCCGCAACCCTGGGATTAATTGAGCTCAGAGCGCTATTTTTGCGTAATTTTTATGGTTTTTTAATGACTTACTTGCATGCTAGGTAGGTACAAGTGCTTTTTAAAGCGTTTTATGTATCTGCTACAATTTTAAGGTTAGCAGTATCAGTCAAAACTAATTTATCTTTTCGGTAGCATACCCTGGTTAGTAACACTCTGCCTATATACAACATCGGATTACTTGTTATTTACTAAACTTAATTAGCCTTACTGTGTTCTCTTTAGCTACTTACCTAGAACCTTAATTATTAACAGGTAACGCAAACTTATTAAGACTTTAGTGTTATAAATCAAATAATTATCGGATCATAAATACTGAATTTTCACCTACAACAGATGTTGCTTTGGATAAAGTTTGTTTTTACGCAATCTGTTTTCTTTAGTTTCCCGAAATAATTGAAAAAGCCAAGACAAAGGAATTGCCTTCAGTTGCCACATAACAACAAAGAATCTTACTTTGCTTTCTTTTGCTTGTATTTAAATTAATTATTTGCTTTATGCTTTAATGTATTATAATTTCACTTCTTTAATTAATTTTTTTCTTAACCGTTTTCAAAAAAGTATGAGGTTCTATGTTTGACCGTATTTTTTTCACTGATTATTTCGCCAATTGTAGACCGATTTTCATAATTCTTTTTTTTTTGTTCAAAAGGCAATACTTCTGAGGTGGTCCCATATCAATTTTATTTATATTTCTTGGAAAGTTGATGAGTTATCGTCTATAATACATATTTTTTTGTTCTTTCTCATTCTTATTTTTGAGTATTCATTTTCTACAATGTAAAAAGAATACTCGATAAAAAAATGTGATATATCATCATACCATAACAAAAAAGTGGAAAATAACTTTACTTCCAGAAGTCCGTGACAAAAAAATCAACGAAACAAAGTTTCGTTTCGTCAAACGAAATAAAAAAGTTATTTTCCTCTTTTTTTTTTTTGAAGTCGGCTTGTTTTTGTTTTGTTTGACACACTGTGTCTGTTTATGTCTTCATATTTACTCCAACAATACCTGACGAGTCTGCATGGTTACTTAACGTTGCCCCGTATTAGGGATTTCTCCTGTATCGTGGGTGCGTTTACAAACATTTAAACTAACATACACAAACAGCCAGACCCGAAACAACTATCTGTAGGCCATACAAACATTTGTTCCATGCGGGAATTGCTTAATCGCTCAGCCACTGCGCTAACCTTAACCGGAAGATAAAGGGCACTAGAAGGAACAGAGGGAAACCCACCCAGGGTTTTAGCCAGTACAAGTCTGACACAATTGAAGATTTCACATCCGCAAAATAAAACTGCCTAGCCATTTCCCAACTATACTAGTCAGCTGAATTCGATAAAACTGGCCGTTTTATCGAATTCAGCTGACTACCAGTTATTTAAATGGTGCGCCTATCTGACCTCCACAACCCAGTTAGTACTGGGTAATACGATACCCCTTGGTAAGACTGTTTGCAAGCTTGCGAACCACTGACCACCTGAAACAACTGCCAAAGATCTACAAATGACAGCCGGAAGCAAAGGCTTAACCTACGTTCCGAGGCTGAGGAAACTCAGAATGTATCGGGTGGTCACCCATCCACAGACCAATCAAGGCAAGCATGGCTTAACCTCAAGCTCCCAGCAGCAGTTTTTATTTAAACACGAGCTCCTCGAACGTAGTCTTAAAGTAAGCATACATATTTAAATTCTCATATCCATAAAGCTCAATGTTCAGGAAAAACAACCACGTAATAAAAACTATTATGTAATTTGTAGTAAAACCACCTCACGAAGCCAAGTTCTTGGGAGCAGTAAAGTGGAAAGCACACACGATTGTGCCTTTTTCAATTAAGTTAGCCTTTCTTCTAATACTGTTAGAAAGTAACGCGTCGGTCCGGTCTGTGGCATGCAACACTTGGGTTGTGGCCTCTGTTTGGGAGATAGCGAAGATTGTTTAGTTTATTGGGTTGGTAACTTAGTGTTCGATAAATTATTTGACCGAGATTGATTATTTGAAAAAAAAACTAAAATAAAACAACCTAATGATTTGACAAACAAACAGAATACAAAATATAAATATACATACATAAACACAGGCCGTGGCGTGTGTTTTAATGAAACCTATTTAGTTCGCAGTATAATAGGATGCCTTGCTAGGCTACTGCTCGCAAGGACAACTGCTGACCATGATGTACTGGGATCGAAAAAAAGGTTTTTTTTTCCATCGTGCATAGTTGATGGCAATAGGCTCGCTCCCTATTGCATAGGACTTTGACGAAATGTGGGTGTAGGTGAGGTGTAGTTTTAAAAATAGGTACTTAGTTTAAGTACCTATTTTTAAAACAAAGATTCCTCTTCCAAAAATGAATGATGATTTTTTTGGGAGTTTTACTTCCTGCAACCAGAACTTATAAAAGAGGTGACTTCCACGAAACCACACAGACACCACGTGGTGTGTTATCCATGTTTCTTTCATAGCAGAGAGCTATGTCCTAACTATGAGAACACTAAGGGCTGTATAAGGTTGCCTTTATTGTTTGTGGATGGGAAATCATCAAAAAACTTCTGCTCTGAGCGGAATAGGGAGGGGGGTGTATCAGACTTTTACTGACTAAAACCCATCCATGTTCCTTCTTTTGCTCTTTACGTTCCGGGCCGCAGTATCTCTTTCGAACAACCGCAACTGGGAAAGATTCCTCTTAAATACTGATTTTGTAAGAAAAAATCGCTACCTCTCATGCCTCCACACGCTTCCACCTTCGCTTCAATTACGTCACTGAGGTAACGGGGACCGTGTGAAAATTCAAGTGTTTTCCGTGAAAACTCGCAGCTAAGTGTGCCCCGTACTCGTGTTAATGTGCCAGCTACGTTGCTCCTGCGGTCTCAACGACCGAACGCCATCTGGTTTTTTTAGCTTCCCTCTTTCGGCGTTTTCGTGTTATGTGTCACGGGGGGTTAAACCCTCTCATGTGTGGAACGTTAGTGGAGTTTTAAGAAACATTGAGGCAGTCTCTTTATAAATACTAAACAACACGTACGCAAAATACGCACCTTGGACGTGGACTTGCGGACACTACACCACCACCAGTATTATAGGGAGGAAAGATTTTTTTTGATTGTTTGTTTGCATCTAATAGGCTCAAAAACTACTGGACTGATTTTAGGACACAAGATTTTAGATTGAAGGAGTAGGACAGCTAGTCCAATACAAATGCCATGAGCTCTAAAGGGCCTATGAATTACCATTAACCCTCAATATTATGATTGCCTCGAGCATGAGGTGCGGGGTCCTACTTTCGGATCGAGAAAAGTTTTATTGGGTTTTTTTATCGGGAATTTCTCACGGAGACCGAGAGGAAGGCCAAAGAAAATATGGATGGATTGTGTAAGCAATTATATGAAGGAGAAAGGAGTAAATGATGCCGTGACGTCTGATAGGGGAGAATGGAAGAAGAAAACGTGTTGCGTCGACCCCAAATAGAAAGGGACAAGGGCAGGATTATGATGATCGAAAATTTCTCAGTGGCAGCTATAGAGTCTGGATGTGGACTACTATTAGGTATACCTCTGCGTAACCCTTCGAGGATTACAGGCGTGATGTCCAACCCATCACGATCATCAGATCATGATGCTTTTAATCGTACACCTGTAATAAAAAGTTACGCCTTAATAAATGCCGCTCTTTTAAGATTTCTCCACGCTGTCAGTTTTCTGAAAGTCCAAAGAGACTTCATCTAAAATTCAACACTTTCAAAATAGAATTTCTTCATTAGTTAGTATTCTCCCGCAACTCTGTGACCTGAATGACCTTACAGACGTAGAAAAATCAAATAAACCCGGACCGTGTGGAATGAAATTTGAAAATATTTTTCACTCCAGCCAGCGCTAAGTATTTGGTACATTTGTGTCATCGCAGTGCTCCGGGACTTTAGCGGCCACCTCTAGTTTTATTTTCTGCCCGCAAGATGGCATCATTTCACATTATGTGGGTTCCGTACTTCTAATTTTAATTTCAAAACGTTTTTGAGTTTAGTAAGCAGCGTGTTAAGTGGGTGTTTCACTAAGGTGTTAGTGTTTTCCAAAGTGTCTGTGCAATTTTATTGCAATTTACCGGTCCATTTACCTTTGTCATTATGTCATAGTAATAATGATGTAAACTTGCAGTCTAACTTTCAATAAATAACAATCATTTAGCAAAGGGACCAGATTTAACCTACTTCATAAAAACGAGGAGGTTCTCAATTCCACGGTTTGTTACGCGCTTTCTCCGTCTTTTGTGAGGCAATTTTCAAAAATTCAAGTTTATCTGTATTGCTTAGGTAATTGTTGAGTTATCTTCTAAAATATATACTTTTTCTTGTGGTGAAAATCTAAGAATCAATACTTGATAAGACTTGTGAGACACCATCACACCAAAAATAAATAGATCGAAAAAAAGCTTTTTGCAAAATAAAACGGCTTTTTAAAATACACTAAAAATACGGAAAATAAGATTACTTCCGAAAGCAAACTTATTTTTCACATTTGTTTAGTGTTTTTCTTTAGAATAAACTTTTTTTATTACAAGTGCATTGGCAGTGTTTAGCAATAAACATAAAGTTTGCGAGCGCAACATCCACGCAATGGTATAACTCGTTTGTCTATTTGTACTCTCACTTTCCTTGCATTTGCAAATGTATCTCTTTATTTCTATCACAGACAGCAGGTTTATTTAAATAAATCTTTCTTTTTAAAGTCATTCATCAAGAACACATAATTTTCAAATAATATTTGTTATTTTGCCCATCTTAGTTTGTAAATGCAGAACAAATATATTTCTCAAAAAAAATAATTGCTACATATCATTAATTACAAAACCTATACCTAAACACAGAACCCTACTACATGAACTACACTACAACTTAACTACAACCAATGTTCGTATATAAAAAAAAAGAAAAATGGCGCGAACGTCGGCCATATTGGATGTAGCTGTCACTGCTGGACCGGAGACCGGAGATGACGTTATAAGTCTGCCATCGGAGGTGTTAATATTTGATTTTAATCGATTTTAAATTACCCCTGGAAGGTATTGCAAGATGCAAACTCTTACGAGTTTGGTTCGGTTTCCGAAATCTTACTTGATTCATACTTCTTCCTGTTAATGTCATTCTCCTGGCAACTGTCACTCTATCATTTACTTATTTCCTTTCAAATCATTTGTCACACAATGCGTCCATCTTTTCTTCGGTTTTCTTTAAATGTTATTCAATCTTTGTTTAATATTAAAATAATGATGAGATGATGTAGATGACGTGTTTTGTAATCTACACCTTTGTGTATACTTTTGTGACTTGTAAGAATCCCTTATCAATAAATGACTAATTTTGGTTTATAGTTTATTTAATGTAAACTTTTCTACTTTTCTGAGACTAAGAAAATTGCTAGGGAAAGACGACACGGTTGGTGCAGTGGCTAAGCGTTTGACCTGCGCGACGTGTCTCGGGTTCGATCCCCTCACGGGACAAATATTTGTTTGGCCTACAGATAGTTGTTCTGTTTGTTTTTATATGTGAGTTTAAATGTTTGGGGAAAGATTGGTTTTGTAAAAAAATAGACAACCTTTTTGAGTGAAATTGCTATTAAAAAAAAACTCCTACTAAGAATTCTAATTAAGAAATTACCTGACTCTTTACATGCTCGCTTAGAAGCCTTTTAATTACCCACGGCACTCTTTGAAAGAAATTGAGAGCTCTTTATTCGACAAGAACTTGGAGTAGCTAGTTACTTTACATCTTTACACGCGCTTATGTTAATTAATCAAGTTTTCTACGCACATTTTACCTAGCCTTCAACACGGGGATACAAGATCGATGATACTTGTATTTTGTTAGACACGTGTAAACTTATTTTAATAGCCTGCCTAGAGGAGCATGAACTTAAACTTAAGTTAGTAGTTAATTAGTATTATATGCTCAATTATCTGCATCTTACTAGGAACACGTTGGAAGGAACACCATTTATATAGTTTTGTGTTTCTAAATTAATGGACAGTGGGGAAAATAACCATATTATTAAAAAAAAAAAACCTGCCTTGTGCGAGTCCGACTCGCACACCGAGGGTTCCGTGCAAAAATTGCGACGGATAAACGGCCATATGTTTTGACAGCGTAGATTGAGAGGATTGATTTTTACACAGCTTTAAGAGACCATATTTTGATTACAACTCTATACCTTGACACCTTTTCGAGATAATTTCCCACACTCATAGGTTTATTTCATTCACCAGTTTCGTCAATTCGTCAGTTTCCAGTATATGCTAGTTTTGTTCTAGTGTGGTTCCGTTTTTTTTCTTTTGAAATACGGAACCCTAAAAATCAACCCGAGTGACAATTAATTTCCCTGGCTTGACGTCGTAACATGTCTAGTAGGCTTCTTATACTGATGTAAAGCACATATTAATCCTGTTCACACTTCTGACATAATACGTCTACATTATAATTTACACCGTGACACAATATACCAGCCCATACCAGTCTTGACAAAGCTTCTTCATTAATATTTTAGAACGTTATTTTACGCTGGTACCACTACTTGCGCCCTATTGATTTTCTTCCGCGCCAGTTGATAAAGGGAGCCCATTAGTTTCTTAGTTTTGCGTTGAACCTATGCTCTCCGATACTGGAAAGTTTGTCCGCAATAACTTTGTGTGAATTCTGAATAATGCTAGACTTGATACCGAGTTTAGTTCGTACTATTATTATTTAACTTGTGAGCTGTTCTGAACTGTTGTATTGAGTTTTCTATCAGGAATTTCTAAGTATTAAGTTCATAAACTTTTTGTGCTCGGTTGTGCTCTCAAACTCCGCTCTGGGCGAAGCGGGGGGGAGTGCCAGACTTGTACTGACTAAAACCCACCCATGTTCCTTCTATTGCCCTTTATGATCCGGGGCAGCGGTATCTCTTTCGAACAACCCGCAAGCGCAACCCCGGCAGGCGGTCGCCCTGGCAAGCCCCTCTGCTTTGCTGTCATCTCTTTTTCCCAATCCCGAAACTTCCGTGTACGGTGAGGACCTGCGTCAGGCGGTAGGTGAGGACGCCTTTGTGCCTCTCCAGCCACTCCTCAGAGATGGCTATAGGCTCACGCCCTATTAAATAAAACTGAGGTATAACCGACGAAATATGGGTGTACTAGGTACACTTCTGCTTAACTCTTCGAATATTATAGGCGTGATGTTAAGTGTTGTGTAGATATAAAACAAAGGTGCTTTTAAAACCTTTCAGAATTAACGATCTAAATGATAGTGAAACCCGCATTAAAATACTTTGTTTAGTTTAGAATAATAGCGGGGTCATACATGCAGACACAAAAAAAACCGTGTTTTATAATGTGAAACACTAAATATGAAAACGTGCATGAAATGAAACAACCTGACAACTACGAACTGAACGCCACCGACGCGAACGCGATGCAAAAACTAACTCCTGAAAATGAAATCTTCCGGGCGACCTAACAGGAATTATCTCCACTTTGCACAGCAATAAACAGCAACGCTTTCACATAGAAACCCGTCATCAAAGTCCCTCTTACATTATTAAAGTACGAAGTACAATCAGAATTCAAACCCGGTGTCCGAGCGAACTCAGCGGACGGACGGACGAAACTTAATATCCTGTTAGTGTTTGGGTTAACATTAATCTTACCGTGACGTGTTTTGGACCCGGTAGGGTTATTGTGGATGAAAATCTACTCTCTGAAGTGGGTGGATCGGTTCGGGTGTAGTCGGCGCCAAATCGTTTTGTGGAATAGGTAAACAATGACATTGGAAGATGTATGTTTTTTAAATAGGAACTTTTTTTTTGGATATAGTAGTAAATTTAACATAATTATGTATTTCAGGATTATTTGATATAGGATTATTGATGATTCAGGATCATTTTCAAGGATTTAGGTAGTCTGTAGCCTAATAATGGTGCCACGTCACTTTATCCAAAAAGTAAAACGTAAATTCTGGTATTATTAATTACTAGCTGTTCCTCGCGGTTTCACCCCTCGCTTCTCAGCACCTGTTGGTCGTAGCGTGATGTTATATAGCCTATAGCCTTCCTCAAGAAATGGACTATCCAACACTAAAAGAATTTTCCCATTCCAACCAGTAGTCCCTGAGATTAGCGCGTTCAAACAAACAAACAAACAAACTCTTCAGCTTTATAATATTAGTATAGATTAGTAATTTTTTTGTCGAATGTTTGACCCTTTGAATTGAAGAATGTGCCAAAAACAGGACGTTTCCAAGAATCGACTTAAAATAGATAAAAAAATCGGCTGGTCACGCACACGCTGGGTTTCGTAACACCAAACAACACAATACGAATGCTAAACGGAAATTTCCACTTAACTGCAAAGATAAAGTTGTTCTTCATAGTTTAAAAAAAAACTAAGTTACTTAGTATGGTAAAAAAATCCATATCTCAAAAACTAAATATTAAATCTTTTGAAAAAAAATTTTGGTTGGAGGTTTTTTATACTTTAAATCTCTTTGGTGATGGAAAATCATCAAATAACTTGCCCTGGTCTAGGCGGAGTAGGGGGGGGAGTGTCAGACGTTTTCCGAAATCAATCTTAAAGAACACACAAAGAGAAAATTCATTTACTTATTTATTTTGTAGCAACTAAACAATGCTGGTATTTTGCTTAGCATTTTATTGAGTCATAAATAATTTTCACTTAAATAAAATTGTTAGGTGTTGGAGTTATAGTTGAAAATAATTAATTACGCTTTGTTTCTTTGTATTTTCTATTTCAAATTTAAATGTTAACCATTGCCTAGATTTTCTTTTAGCTAAACTTGCATACTATAGATTTGTGTCTGATTGCTATTAGTAACCTTATCCCCTTTAAAAAGGGTCTGAAATAAAACAGGCAAATGTGGATTACTATTGTTACATTTCTGCCGAAACTATCGCAGAAATACCAGGCCTGATGTTATTTGTTTATAAACAACTTTTCTATCTATAAGTTCATGAAGACCTCTGAAAGTTCGAGAGGACACTGGACACAAGTTAGTGTCATTTCACTCTTTTATCTAGAATCTAGATAGTGTTCGAATACACTACACAATTTTACCGTCGATATCTTCTGTTTTCGATATTGACTTTTGCTTCGGAAGTATAAACTTTGCCACTGAACTGTAATGCCAGTAAGCATTCGTTTTATTTTGTAATTTCATGTCAATTTCTCTAAGCTCGCAACTATTAATTATTATAGTAATAATACTATAATAATTAATAGTTGCGAGCTTAGTAGACATGAACAAATAATAAAATTATGTACAAGAATAAAAATGGTAAAATAAAAACAGGGAGAGATCTGGCCAACACTATACAACCGAAACTAAAAGTTGGTAAACATAGCCCAAGGTATCAACCAATTACTTTATACAACAAGTTACCCTTAGAATTCAAAGATATTTGTAATGTTAACTTATTAAAAAACAAACTTAGGACATATTTATTGAGGAAAAGCTATTATTATACTATTTTTTTTTCCTATAGTGGCATTCACGTCTCTTGTGTGTGAGACGTATTTGGCCAATTACAACGTTGTATGAGAGTGACACGTAGGGCAAAAGTACGGTGTTTAATTTGAGGGTGATACTAGGAGTTTGGTTCAGGATACCTAAAACAATTATAATACTATTGATGAGTTCATAAATGGAAAATGACATTTTAACTTAAAATAATATGCATTATTTTAAGTTAAAATGTCATTTTCCATTTGTGATTGTTTTTATTTTATTATTTATATTTGACTTGTTGTTAATTCTGAATGTATTTGAATGAATGTTAATTTAATTGCAATTTTCCAATTTTTATATTTTCAATACTTATTGTTATGAAATAATTACTTATGAGGGCGTCAAAAAAGTCGACAAGTATGGAAGAAGTAGACATGCTGCGCTGACGAGCAAGGCCAAGGGTGTGATGTCCGAGGTTGTGGGTTGTTCGAAATAGATACCGCGGCCTAAACACACAGGACGAAAGAAGGAACATGGATAAGTTTTAGTCAGTAAAAGTCTGACACTCCCTTCCCCTTCGCCCAGAGCGTGAGAAGGTATTTGATAATTTGAAAAAGGCTCTAATGTCATTCTGGCGTTCCTCTTCTTAAAACCCAAGTAACAGTATTTCAGTGAATACAGTCGTAATCATTGCCAAAGCAGGTTTCCAACCCATTCCTTCATTACTATCCCGAGCGAGTGTGTAAGTCTTTGTTTCTCTTCCCGATCAGCATGCAAATGAGATTGTTCTAGTGTTTGGAATAACATTAATCTTGCGCGCATGACGTTCCGCTCACAAGCGTGTGTAGTGGGCTTATGTACACTCCAATGAGCTAGTTGGTGTACAGGCAAATAAAACTGCAAGGTACACGTGCTATGTAGTTATTTTTTTCATTACTCTTTTAATAATTACGTAACTGCTTTGTTGGTGGCAGATAGGCTGAGACACCGTCTAAAAACTAGTATTTGGCTGCATAGTTGGAAAATGGCTTGTCAACTTAGCGATGATGAATGGAAAATTGAATATTATGACCTGTACAGCAAATAGCTTGCTTGGCTGTACAAAAGTCTATCATCTGCAGTGGTAGAGGATGAGCTTTCGTGGCAGCTTTAATAAATTTTAGCCGTTTTAGAGGAACGTTGTACACTGCCGTGCACGAAATATGGGACGAGAAAATTTAGACGGATATCTATGATGGCAGGGCGAGTTCAGACTGAACGCTGTACACCACTATACCTATTTTAATTGATTTACTTTAGGCATAAATTGGAATTTATAGCGTACCTAGTATTTTGAAAAGCAACGTGATTAACTGCAGATTTATTGGCGATAACGATGTTGTAAAAGTTAAAACGTTTTAGATTGGCGTAAGGTACCGAAAAGATGAATTAGTCCTGAAGATTAATTCTGAAACACGCAAAAATTGTAGCAGACACATAAAACGCTGTAAAAAAAACACTTGTACCTACCTAGCATGCAAGTTACTCATGATAAAATCATTCAAATTACGCAAAAATAGTGCTCAAAGCAGGTGCATAACTTGCCGGGGTTGCTGGTTGTTCGAAAGAGATACCGTGGCCGATAAGGGCATGGTGTGTTTTAGTCACTAAATGTCTGAGACTCCTCCCTGCTCCGCCTAGAGCGGGGGAACTAATTAAAGTATTTCATCCGCAAAAACAAAACAGGTGCACAAAAACAAAACTTGCCATCGTATAAATTCGAAATCTAATCACCGGGTTATTAATATCCAAAAGTTAAACGACACAAACAATAAACAAACAATTGTCAAGGTGCCACG
Organism: Ochropleura leucogaster; assembly: GCA_958449745.1. Taxonomy (NCBI): domain Eukaryota; kingdom Metazoa; phylum Arthropoda; class Insecta; order Lepidoptera; family Noctuidae; genus Ochropleura; species Ochropleura leucogaster. The sequence continues at coordinate 18,280,705 of OY288205.1, read as the reverse complement.
GTACATTCTAGTTCGCATTACGGGCTGTCACATAATCCAATTAAGACAAAGTATTAGGGGCACCGCGATAAAATTAGCGCCAGCCAGCTAATACTCACGTAAGCGACGATTGAGAGGCGGTTACACAATGTTGTGGGTTTGCTGTACCGGTGCCAATATTATTTACTGGCAAAAGTAAGTAATATATTGTCCATCAGGTAATTCTCTTCATGACAATAGGGTCGCCCCTATGTCGAACTAACGTATTGGTAAAAGTGGGTGTAATATTAAGTATCTGCTTAGCTTTTCTGGGATTATAGGCATGATGTTATGTTAAATCTAATATATAAAATTCTCGTGTCACAGTTTTCGTTCCCATACTCCTTCGAAACGGCTGGACCGATTTAAACGAAATTTTGTGTACATATCGGGTAGGTCTGAGAATCGGCCAACATCTATTTTTCATACCCCTTAGTGAGCAGCGGGTGAAACCGCTGGGCACAGCTAGTATAATCTAACAATAAATTATTCTACTAAAGCAGAAAAGTTCTTTTTGTCAGAATATTAAAAATGTGTGGTTTTTATCGGCCTACAGTGTAATGTTCTTTGCGTGGTACGATCGAGGTCAAAAAAACAGATTAAGAAGTTATTGAAGGATGAGCCGAGCAAAAAGACTTTGGCAGTTAGTGTACTCAAATATCTGACTAGTACGCTTGGTTTGTACACCTTAATTGGCATAAGTTATCCTGCTATCAATTTGGGTCCTGATACAGAAACTGAAGCGCAAAAGGTCATGTTTAAATTTTAATTTACAGAATTTCCAATTTGTAGAACTTCCAATTAGCCTGATGATTAGCCGTCCGTTTACTCGACCATCTTACCCATTCTTCTCTTTAGAGATCTACGCTTTGGAATGGGCAACTACAGTATTTATATAACAAGTTAGTATCACCTTGTGACTAGGACTGTAGTTATTTATATTTTTGACATTCAAAATGCCTGTAACGTTCCCATTAAAATAAATGTTTTGAGTATCATGTTTGATCCGCAAAAGACAGTTTTCATTGCTTATAAAAAAGTAATGCAACAAAAGGTTTATTTTTAAATGCTCAAAATCTGCTGGTTTCTTTGAGTCTTTCTTCGTCACGAAAATCGGTGTTTTTGGACCGAGTAAGTGTAACTATTACAGTAGTAAATAATAGTGGCCCCTTGCGCAAATGTAATTTAGTATCGTTTTATGTGACACTTTCTGGTAAAAACATGGGTTTCCTCTTAAGAAAATGGACGGTGTTTTGACGAATGGGACGTGAGTGGATGTTTTCTATGATTACAAAATATTATTATGTAAGTGCTTACATTTGATAAAGTGGCTAGAGACTACTGTAACCATAGATATCTTGGAACCGTTGATACTCTAGGAACAATGGCTTGTTAAACTGTTTTCGAGAGACATTTTTTCCCTACTTATTGCGACCTAGGAATTGAACCCAAGACATTAAGCGCCGGCAGTTTACGGGTTGTTAAAAAAAGATAGATGGATAACAAGAAACATAGATGGATTTTAGTCAGTAAAAGTCTGACAATCCTCAGCGTCCCGCGCCGCTTAAAACGGTAGAAGTTATTTGATGTGTTGAAGAGGGTTAGGAGCTATGATGCTATGATGTAAGTCGCGCGCAATCCGAAAAAAAAATCCATCGTGCACACGTAGCATTAGTAATATTATTTGTTCTGTGGTGTAGGCGTTACGAGCTCAAAGATCAACAAATACAGTCAGGCGTAGAATAGGATCTCAAATTTTCAATTTGACCCTCTCACTCAAAAAATAAACACATACAAAAAAACAAAAACCTCATCACAACACACCAACAAGCTCAGGTAAAACCCACTCATCAAAACGCTACGAAATCACCATGATTATGTAGAAAACGCGTATATTTTCATGAAAATCTCGTGAAAATTGAAACGTGTTTCAGCGAACGCTTGAAATATGCGCGGTCACGTATCGGCACTCAGACCGACTCAGTCGGTACCCGTATAATAATAGCGTTAATATACGAAGCTATTGAAATAACATTATGTTTACCTAATGCTGGATCTGAATGGAAGCTTTATTTACCTACTGGTGGGGAATAATTCATGTGAGGAGTGAAAGGAGCGCGTGAGTGGCGTTTTGAGAGATTCGAAAAAAGCCTATGGGTCATGAGATTGGCGCAGTGGTTGAGCGATCGACTGCTGCGCTGCGTGTCGCGAGTTCGATCGCCGCACGAAACAAATATCTGTATGGCCTACAGTTAGTTGTTTCGGGTCTGTTTGGTTCCGACATCAGTTTAAATGTTTGGAAACGTAACTGGAGAATTCCATGTGTTAAAAAAACAGCGCTAAGCGCGAGTTGGATTCGCGTACCGAGTTTTCCGTGAAAATCTGCGACATTAACGGCAATATCTTTTGACTGCGTAGACTTATAAGGTTGATTTTTTTCACAGCTCCAAGGGACTTCAGACTTGAGCAAAATGGATTTAAAGTCGTCACTCGATACTCCACTGACTGACGGACAGAAAGACGCAAAAAAATGATCGTATAAGGCTGTTTTTCCTTTTGAGATAAAGAACCCTAAAACCCTTTTTATTGGTGATTTAAAGATGAAAAGTAAGTCAATAATTTTAGAAATGCGAATGTTTATGGGGATGGATGTATGGATGTTTGTTACTCTTTCACGTCAAAACGGCTAAACGGATTTTGATTAAATTTGGCACAGAGGTAGATTATAGTCTGGAATAACTCATAGGATACTTTTTTTCGATCATCACGCGGGCGACGGCTAGTGTAGAATATTGTTATTCAGCTGCGGTAAGACTGGATGCCGACCGCATTATCGGAGTCGAATCCAAAATCTCATACTCAATAGTCACGATTGTTGCCGCTAGACCAACGAAGCAGTCAACATTTGACGTGTTTTGATTTATCATAATCTGTAATTCGACTCTGTAATCTGCTCCCTGTTTCGTTTCTGTAACCAAATCTTTCGATTTAACACTGAAATTGCGTAATTATTTGTCTTAAACCCCTCTCAGTCTTCAATTAAAATACCTCAATCAGAATTCTAATTTATTTATAGTCTGTATTCTACGTTCTATTTTTAGCAATTTGAAGGCATTTATAATAAAACGGGTATCTTAACTTGAGGCCAAAGATCTTTAGGGTTAAACCGTTTATTGAAATATTGTCTTGTCTCAGATTTATTTCAATAACTGGTGAAGAAATTTGCTTTAATATTTTTTTCAACCAAATAATAGTTTAATAATATAAACAAATAAACCGTGTGCAATGATGTAGAAGTTATGTTTAACTAAGTACTGACATTGTAAAAACAAAATAAGATTTATCCCTCGTCCTAACCAGAGCGATTGGTCGAGCGATCAAATCAAATATAAACACGAGCTTCATATTTTTCGGACTTAAGTGCGTGACCGCGCCGCCTTTTAACGCGGGGTTCCTAACAAAAGAGTGAGATATCAAAGAGAAGCAAAAAATATATTTCAATTATATAAATCATTTACATAGAAAATCCTCTTTTATGAAAGGTGACGCTTGTGATAAGTGACGCAATTGAAAAAAAAATCAAGAAAGAAAACATACAGAACAGTAGAGTTACCATGACATCTTATAGCAGTTCTCTGTGTGAGAAAGAGATGGTGCTAGACACCCTGTATAGCTGTATGTTTCACTCAGTGGAATAAGTTCTGCTTTAAGACGTCATGGTAGGGTAGCAGAGCGCACTTGTGTGATGTATGCAAGAGGGTTTTTGAGTATTTGCGTGGGTGTGTGTGATTGTACACAGGGAAAGTATTCGCGCAACTATTGTTTTGAAATCCTTACTAATACTTATTATAAAAGCGAAAGTGAGTTTGTTTATTTGTTTGTTACCTGTTCACGCCTAAATGGCTAAACAGAGATAGTTGGAACCCTAGAGACGGACATAGGCTATTTGAAGCAGCGGACAAAAGCTAGTGATTAAATAACTTGGGACCGCTCTGCGCGGAGCGGAGAAAGCCACACCAAGCCACGCCAAGCCCACCCATGTTCCTTCTCTTGCCCTTAGTGTTCCGGGGCCGCGGTACCTTCAGGACGCAACCTTACAATAACAAACCAAAGCTTCCCACTGACTGAAGTGCTCATAGCTTACAAAACAAAGACCGCGAAGTGGAATGATTCCCCTATAATATCTGTTTGCTCCCCACAATCTATTGGAGTAATTCCGATTGCTCCAGTTTTACTGCTGTTTTATCACTCTTCCTTGCTATTAGGCGAAGGGAGGGGGGGGGGGGTAATGCTGGGTAGGGTTGTCATGTTTAAATAGAAGAAAAAAAGTCGCAGCTTTCTTTCTGCAGCTCTACTTTGAGCAGCATTTTGTTGTGCGATGGCAGATTAGAAGAGATGCTTAATTTTTATTGATGGTTATGCGTGAACTCACGAAGTAGGAAAGTAAACTTGCAATTCCTGTCTTCTTTTATTGAAAACGGAGAAGTATTGTTTACTAATTTATTTTATAATCTTAACTCAATACTATAAAAAGGTCAAGATTTAGAAAATCATTTTCTCACTAGCAAGCTAAATTATCCCCAAGTGAGTTACATGCTATATCTAAAACCCGAGGATTCCAATTATGACGGGGGGAAAACTGCGGGCATAAGCTAGTGTAATAATGCATGTATGCACATAAAGAAAATTAATTTATACAATACTAGCCGTTCTCCGTTTCACCCACGCTGCTCAGCACCTGTTGGTCGTAGCGTGATGTTATATAGCCTATAACCTTCCTCAAGAAATGGACTATACAACACTAAAATAATTATCCAATTCCAACCAGTAGTCCCTGAGATTAGCGCGTTCAAACAAACAAACAAACTCTTCAGCTTTATAATATTATACTAGCTGTTCCACGCGGTTTCACCCACGCTGCTCAGCACCTGTTGGTCGTATCGTGATGTTACATAGCCTATAGCCTTCCTCAAGAAATGGACTATCCAACACTAAAAGAATTTTCCAATTCCAACCAGTAGTCCCTGAGATTAGCGCGTTCAAATAAACAAACAAACAAACAAACTCTTCAGCATTATAATATTAGTATAGATATAGTATAGATACAAGTGCACACAACATTAAACAAAGAGAAAAAGAAATCAAAGCCAGTTTTTAGGGGTTCTGTACCCAAAGTGTAAAACGGAACCCTATTTCTTAGACTCCGCTGTCCGTCCATCTGTCACTAGGCTGTATCTCATAAACCGTGACAGTTGAAATTTTCATAGATGATGTATTTCTGTTGCCGCTATATCAAAAAATATAAAAAAAAAACAATAAAATTACATATTTAAGTGGAATTTTATTTAAGTCCGGGGTCGCGGATTTTTCGAAAGAGATACCGCGGTCCCGGAACGTAAAGGGCAATAGAAGGAACATGGGTGGGTTTTAGTCAGTTAAAATCTGACACTCCCCCCCGCTCCCCCGGAAATCATCAAATAACTTCCCCCGCTCTGGTCGGAACCAGAAAGTTATTTGATGATTTCCCATCCCAATAAAAAAAGATAGTACCCATAAGTAGGTACAACGTTTTCATAGATAATGGTACGGAACTCTTCCCTTTCGTGCGCGATTCCAACTCACACTTGGCCGATTTTTTTATTTGCATCTATCTGAATTCGACCACATATCTCTGACAACCCTAATCGAGGGTGAAGAAGCAAATTGAACTCTTTACGCTCCATTTAAATAGGTATTTATACTTGTAATACATTCTGTTAATTTTGTTGAGTGATGCAACCTAGGGAGAAGCTCAGAGTACCTCCGAGAGATGAGGAATTAACTGCCAATGGAGGGAAAGCCACGATCCAGTAGTAAGAGAGCCGGTGCAGGATTATTAATTTAATTAATTAGTAAATGCCTGTGTTTTCATTTATTTTAAAAGCTTTCATGATTGAATTTCATTCATTTTATGGTTAACTAGCTTCCGCTCGTGACTTCGTCTGCGTGGCACAGTAGTTTGGGCTAACGCCAACTTTAACCCCCGTTATGATCGAAAAAAAATGTCTTTCTCTGTTCTTGTCTTTCCTCTTTCTCCCCCTTTTCCTATTATTTTTTATCCTATGTCCGTCTCCAGGGTCCCAACTATCTCTGTACCAAAATTTATCAAAATCGGTTGGCACATTTAGGCGTGAAGGCTTAACAAACAGTCAAACAAACTCACTTTCGCTTTTATAATATCAGTAAGGATAGTCAAATTTTTAAGCTAATTTAATTTTCACATCATTTACTTAATTTACTTTTATGTTAATTTTTCAGTGTTATTTTATTTGTAAACTTTTTATTGTCACTATGTTAAATGCTGCGTATACCTGTAAAAGGCATACATTCCAGCACTTTTTATAGGATAGTTCCTTTTATGTTTTAGTATCCATTGCTGTCGGTGTACTAAATAAATAAATCTTATATTTGTTAGGATGGCCCACTTACCCACTTGTTTGACTCAAGATTCGCTCACAAACGCTCTTCCACAAACCCTCTTTCATTTTGAAGTTAATCTCAGCAGAGACTTGAAGTAAAGGAAAACATTGTGTAATATCCTGTAGTGAACACAATAAAATGGTGGACACTCTCGCTAAGAGGGTATTGCTTGACAAACAGTCCACTTGAGGAGACAAATCGAGATATAGCGATTTGTTTTCAATCATTGCCTCTGACCTATCCCTTCGTTTCGTAAGGGCATTACAAGAAGGCTCTTGCACTTAAAGAAGATTTGAATAGTTTTCTGAAATCTCCCTTTGATTTTACCATACCATCCTTACTTCCTTCCTTACTAATATTATAAAAGCGAAAGTGAGTTTGTTTGTTTGATACCTCTTCACGCTTTAATGGCTAAACCGATTTTGATGAATTTTGGTACAGAGATAGTTGGGAACCAAGAGACGGACATAGGCTAATATTTTTTTGAAAAAAGTCGAATTGAGGGAGAAAAAGGGAAGAAAAGGGAAAACTTAGCGTTGCTATTACAAATCAATAAAGCGCAAGGGGAACTGTGTTACCCCAAATTTAACGCGAGCGAAGCCGCGAGCGAAAGCTAGTTAATTATAAAGTTAATATTGTGAAAAACTTTATGTTTTAAAAAACAGTCATCCCTGTCATCAATAGTGTAGTTTTCCCTAAAAATCGTTTTGTCTGTGCGAGAGGAATAGTCTTAAGGAGACGTTGGAAAAGTGGGGGGGAATTTAAATTATAGGTGTCTTATGGTACGGTCTTAACTGGAAAAATCTTGTACCAATCATAAAATTACTTTCATTTGCTGCTGATTTGGTTCACCAACAACACAACACGCTTTATTGACTGTTGTATGGATGAAATGATTATGTTTAAAAAGCATTATAAACACAATCTTTTCATTACTAAGACATTGCTGTCCGTCCATCTGTCACCGGGCTGGATCTCATGAACCGTGATAGCTAGACAGTTGAAATTTTCACATGTGATATATTTCTGTTGCCACTATAACAACTAAAAAACAGAATAAAATTAATATTTAAAGGCTCTGTACAACAACAAATATTTTTCATCAATTCGTGCGTGAGTCCGAATCACACTTGACCATTTTTTTTGTTATTAGAAGCATAACGTGTATCCACTATCTCATTTGATGGTTAGCTATGAAAATGATGCAGAAAATACGACGTTTTAACCTGGACATCATTTCTTTAGTTTTGCTGGCCATCTGATTCGCCAGTATTTGTTGTACCTTTAAATCCTGAATACTAAAATATTTCACCCGCTGTTTGTTTACCCAAAAGGATTCGCGCACCTGTACCGTTATACTTGGCAAAATTAATCATCTGTCAAATGGCTCCTTTGTCCCCTTACGGTGATTAATTATTTTTGACAAATATCATCAACAATGGCAATAAACTTGAAGCCCTGTTAAGTCTATTGCTCATTTGTCTTCATTTGCGATTATTAAACTGTGATGCTTTATGTTCTCCTGGTAGCTGACGACGGATAAATGTTCTTAGATTTTTTATAATTCCTTTTAAGAAGCAAAGCATGTTTGTTTAATTAAGCTAATTAGCGCCTTTTGCAGTGACTGTAAGATCTTTATTTGCTTTAATCTTGTTTGAAAAAACTCAATTTGTTTTATTTCTGTTTCAGGTAAGAAATAAATCCGCTCCCTGGAAAATGGTTCTTTTACAAGATTTACAAAATAACGTAAGTAACCTTTGATATATTTCTCAGAAATGTTTGAAACGATATTTGTTTTGCAGAAAACCAAGAACCAATGCTTTGCCTAGGCAAAAATTTATTAAATGTGGCCTCCCTTCTTTCGTCTCATGTTTTTATGTCATTTGGTTTGGTTTTGGTCTAATCCTTTCCGTGGAAGTCCAGCTCGTCACGCCATCTCCTTCTGGGCCTACCGCGTCGCCGGGTCCTGTTGTTCGTGTACTTTGTGTGAAAATGAAAAGCCTTCACCTTGTAATTAAGACGCAGGTCTGTAGAACTTACCAAGTGTACAGCACATTAATTACAAAACACTTGTTGAAGATTGTTTAGTCTCTAACTGTTAATGTAAGACACGATGCGTGATGTATTTGTTTTCTTGTGTATGGCGTTATTGCTGGTGAATGAGGTTGTTTTCTGCTTAACCGGGCTGATGATATCAGACTGGTATTAAAGGAGAAGGTGGGACGAGGGTGTAAAGAAACTACTAGGTGATATTGATCTATTTCTCACTAGTGTTTCCTCGGAAAGGAAGTTCTTTAGCCGAATTTTTTCGCTTAGTTTAGTAGGCTATATAGTGTTAGCAATATCTTTGTTTATCTGCAGTAATTTCTGCATTAGTTATTTTCTTTTTGGTATTCTGTTTTAGTATGCTACTGTAATGTCAATAGAATTAAGTTTTGTTGAAGTTTGTATAAATGAAGATTTGTAATTGAAGAATTGTATCGTGGGTGCGTTTACGAACATGCACATGCACAAACAGCCAGACCCGAAACAACTACCTGTAGGCCATACAAATATTTGTTCCGTACGAGAATCGAACCCGCAACACGCAGCGCAGCAGTAAATCTCTCAACCACTGCGCCAACCGTGCCATCAAGCTTGATATTATCATTATCAACAAGCAATATTAATCTGAACCACTCAAGCAACTTCACGACATAAGCAAACGTTTACCTAACAGAGTCGTCTGTCGAATTAGCGTCATCCAATAGTTGCAGGCCATAGCTATTCGCGTTAAATCGGCTTAGGCCTGGATCACTTTCGGGCCACTAATCTTATTAGTGGGCTGGATTCCGTACGGACTGTTTGGCCATTCGTCTTCCAGGAATTAGACGGCCGTCAGTGAATTTACGTTGGTTTGAGCTTGGAGTTTTACGATGAGATCTTTCACGTGGATTTCTGGAGACATTTTTGTCCATTTAGCCTTGGGTTTTTGGGTTCCTATGTTCATGCATGGGACGTTCAGTAAGTTTGTATTAGTAGAGGCATTAGTGTTAGATATTAATTGTTATTTAAGCAAAGAGTTTTGCATAGACTGTCTTTTTTAATTGACGTCTATACTTATTATAGCCTGAACTGAATAAACTACTTTTGAGTTTGATTGGTTACTACGGTAAGCATTTCTTTTGTATTGAATATATCCAACGATCCTGGGATATTCAAGTTTAGTGTATACTCCGTGAGATACAGGATAGCTCATTTGAAACAAATGACTGTTGTTGAGACACAACGCAATATGGTGAATTTTTCCTATTTTCACTGTCAGTGATTTTTGACTAGATTAACAAATGTCAAATCAGGCGGATTAAATCTCAGGGAATATAAGTAAATAGGATAGTCAAGTAAATAAACATACATCCGATTAGTTATGTACAATCCCGGAAACCGAGAATTTTATTTTTATCCAATTTTTGTAAGTCAAATGTTAGCTCTAGGTAAATATGCATCCGATAATCCCATCTCAAATAATAATACTTGTGCGAACAAATCCAACAAGAATTGATAAAAGATACTTTAATTAATACGCTCAATGATATAATATTCACCATCCATCTAGCAGTAGAGCGGAGAGCACACAAAGAGGCTTATTAAATCGTCGATGTAAAATAAAAATATTGCCAGACGAGTCGCATTACTTATTCCGTTTCAACGATTTGTTCGCCGTTGTTATGCCCGTACGATTCGCTACGAATTCGTACGATGTAATGTATGGTAATCGAATTTTAAAAGTATATTTATTTGCATGTATCTAGGTGAGGGGTGGGTATTTTTGGGAGCAGCTATTTGGTATGAAGATGATGAAACCCATAGCAGAACTTTAAGAGTACCCACGTAAGGGGGAAGGAGCCTCAATCAAAATCAATTCCTCGTGTCGCATTCTACCGCTGGACAAAGGTCTCTGGCACCACAGCACCAGATCCGTCTTCATAGCCTACTGCGTAACAAAATACCATAACACCTTTTGGCCAAGGCTGCTTGACCAAATTTCAGGCTTACTGGCAAAGCATAAATGTCAAACAACTGAAACGATAGTAGAAAACTCGCTAGTCTAGTGGCAAGCGTGACTGCCGAAAATAAGGTCCTAAGTTCGGTGCCTGGGTCGGGCAAAACTGTTTTTGGGATATCCCATATATATTTTTGGGATATGGGTGTCAAGGGACACCCAGGGAACGAAGTTATTATATATTATGTACAAAAAACCTGTATACACTCAACAAAAATAATCGTCGCAACGCCATACTGTTCAATGCGAAATAGAAATACGAAACGAAAATTACTGGCTTGCTTTCTATGAGAGAGAGACAGAGAAACACGCGTACGCCGCACGGCTTACAACTATAGCTAAATGTGTCGTTACAACTTTTGGTCTTAATTTATTTTTGTCAAGCCCCCTTTCAACGCGCTTTAAGGAACTACGTTCCAAAAAGTGTCGTTACAACTTTTGGTCTTAACGTGCGATACGGAACTTCGTTCCAAAAAAAGCCCTTAATGTGTCGTATTGAACTGTGATTCATTATTAGCATAAACATTTTTTACCGGCACACGTTAAACCACAGGAGGACACGTTAATCCGTATGGCAATTTCAGAAAATAAATCCACGTTAGAAGGCATTCGTTTCATACTAACGCGTTCAATATTCTTCTATAATTGAATGATACGTGTCAATGAATTCAGGCTAGAATAGCTCAACTGGCAAATAGAACTGATTGTTTGTATTTCCATACATTTCCATTTTGTAGCTTATTCTGTTGCGTCTTTTCTACGAATTGTCCGAATTCGGGTTTAATTTCCAGTATTGCAACTATCAAAATGGTTTCGTCTGAAACCAAATAGGTTATTAGGGTCGTTCAGAATCGTTTTGTTTCAATGCGATGTTATTATACTCTAGTGCAGTATTAATCTTGACGATATGGTTGGTGCTGTGCTATGTGTCGCGGGTTCGATCCCCGCACGAAACAAATATGTGTATGACCTGCAGGCGACACGGCTTATACACCCCTCTTACTTTCCTTACTTTTCCGAGCTGTTTACGACTCTATGTTTGGCGCAAATAAGTGATATTTAAGACAAGTAATTAACCACAAAATTCATCCCATCATGAACATCAATAATTAAACACATAAGCCTTACGAAACTCCAATACACATACTACAAACAACAACAAAACAACACAAAAACATTTACAAGGTAAAACCATACCCTTCAGTTATCTACTGAACCCACTTGCAAATATATCACCGTGGCGACCCACTCCATAAATATTGAATTTTATATGGAAACTGTTTTACCTAACGTGTGCTCAAGTCTCCGATGGAGATAGTTTGTTTGACGACTCTCCTGTTATTTTTGGACAAGGGGATATTGTGTCTTTCAATTGTTTCTTTTGCTATGGATAAGTTTGTAAAGATTGAAAGTCTGACTTCAGGATGTGTGTAGTGTTTGTGTCTTAAGCTGGCCTTTAGACAATTAGGCTTTGTTGGCGTCATAAAAATATTCTAAGGTTTGGCTGAGATACCGCGGCACCGCAACGTAAAAGGCAATAGAAGGAACATGGGTGGGTTTTAGTCAGTACAAGTCTGACACTCCCCCCGCTTTGGGCGGAGAGGGGGAACTTATTTGATGATTTCCCACCCTAAAAAAGGGTGGTTTAGCTTTTGAAGATTACGATAACGATCGGAAAGGGTGTTACTCGGTTTTTCTATCAAGATTTTTGGCTGTGGTAGTACAGCCAGTACCTACTGAGAATTCGAGAAACGTCTGGAATTTGTCCCCGGTAGATGGAACTCCGTCTCGTCGCCTATTACATAGGTCTTAGACATAAATTATGTGAACCTCTGCCTTATTTTTCGGCGTTATAGGCGTTATGTTATGTTACCACGGTAATAAACTGCCTACTTTGGAACATAAATAGATATATTAGGGTCTAGAGTAAGCACACAATCCTTACTAATATTATAAAAGCAGAAGTGACTTTGATTATTTGTTTGCTACGTCGTCGCGCGTTAATGGCTAAACCGATTTTGATGAATTTTGGTTCAAAGATAGTTGGGACCCTGGAGACGGACATAGGCATATATTTTTTTTAAAGTGAGGTTTGAGGGAGAAAGAGGGACATTAAATAAGGCGTAAGGGCAAAAACTACAGGTAACAGGAACCCACTAATCAGGAAAGGGGAACTGTGTTACCCCGAATTTAACGCGAGCGAAGCCGCGTGCAAAAGCTAGTAGTCTAAGATCCGGCTGCAGAATCAGTGTACCTATCGAGTATTTGCTGAAAACCAAATTTTTACACATATTCATGATTAGGAGAATTTATATCCACCAGGTTGCCTATCAAAATGTGGCCGCTAGTATTTTTAATTAAATTATTAATAATTCATAATCCGTAAGAAATTTCATTGACTTTTTTTTTCAATGAAATGTCGTCTACTTTACGGCAACATCTATAAAGACTCTGAAAAATTATGGTTGCCGTTGCGCACCTGGCCGCACCTCTTCGCAGCCAGGTATACACAGGTATGAATTTGTTACATTTATACACCCACAACGTACATTTATAATTTATATATCAAATTAAAGCTAATTTTTTTCTGTATATTATTATATACGGTTGCTTAATTAAATCTGGCCGCCAATAAGGGTTGCTGGCTAATAAATATAGTAAATATTAAAAGTAGATTGAAAGAGAGCTAGCGCGTAACACCACTAGTCAGACAAGGATAGCGATTGCCAGCTGTCGGACGGTTTAAAGCCATTGCGCATGCGTCAGATGTTAGTGTTCTCAACCTCCGATTCAAACAATAGTAGGTACGACTCAAAATAATAAATACTCCAAAAGAAACGTCTTTCTTTTCTAAAATAAAAATTAAAAAGTCAATGACAAATTTAAAAATTACAAAAAAAAATGAATATTGATGATGAATAAAATCAAGGTTACTTATGTAAAAACATTGTGTTGTACAAGTACTGTATGAAAAAAGATTTAATTTTATTCAAGTATTACATTTATTTTACATATTCATCAATCATCAGTTTAAGCAAATTATGAATTTTTAAAATGTATTTTATACTTCCATGACTCTTTTTTAAAAATCTGAATCATCGGAGCTCTCAGTCACACTATCATCGCAGGTATCACTTTCATCAGAAATATCGGTATCGTCATTATTATCGGAAGGCTTGTTCGTGGAATCACACAGCACATTCTCAACTTGCGCTGGAGTTGAATCTCCCAGGAACCATGTTGGTTTTAAAAAAACATCTAACAGCAGCCAGCCATTATTTTCCGCGCTGAACTTGATGCAATCCCGCTCAGTAGCATTTAACCACATCGAATTAACAAAGCTGGTCCGCAATAATTTTTCCTTTAAAGATTTCCAGCATGGTGGAATGTGCGAGATTGATAATTTTTCGATGCACAAATAAAACAGCAATATATTATGTTGTGTATTACGTACTCCAAACAGCGTGGTTTCGAACTTAAAATAAAAATCACAACTGATCCGTTGAGAACACTAACATCTGACGCATGCGCAATGGCTTTAAACCGTCCGACAGCTGGCAATCGCTATCCTCGTCTGACTAGACAGTGGTGTTACGCGCTAGCTCTCTTTCACTCTACTTTTAATATTTACTATATTTATTAGCCAGCAACCCTTATTGGCGGCCAGATTTAATTAAGCAACCGTATATAATAATATACAGAAAAAAATTAGCTTTAATTTGATATATAAATTATAAATGTACGTTGTGGGTGTATAAATGTAACAAATTCATACCTGTGTATACCTGGCTGCGAAGAGGTGCGGCCAGGTGCGCAACGGCAACCATAATTTTTCAGAGTCTTTATAGATGTTGCCGTAAAGTAGACGACATTTCATTGAAAAAAAAAGTCAATGAAATTTCTTACGGATTATGAATTATTAATAATTTAATTAAAAATACTAGCGGCCACATTTTGATAGGCAACCTGGTGGATATAAATTCTCCTAATCATGAATATGTGTAAAAATTTGGTTTTCAGCAAATACTCGATAGGTACACTGATTCTGCAGCCGGATCTCGTACTATAGTATAATATTAATAATAAAAAAATGCCTCAATCTACAACAAGAAGTCTTCTTTTTTCTTCAATGAACTGTTCCTTTCAAGATAAATCACTTTAAAAACTTTTCTCTGTTGATACAATTTATTTGAAATTCATAATATATTATATCCACATATGTGTAGGGCCGATCGCCGCTGAATCATTTCCAGAGGGCGTCACACTCCTGCTAGGGAGTGCCACAGAGGGGCTACCTCTTGCCGCTGCCTGATTTATTGCAGTCTTTATGGCATATTGTACGTTTTTAACTCCACAAGATAAACGACTGTTAGTATAATTAGATTGGGCAATAAAAAGATTAAGGAAGGTTTTTAGAAAGGAATTCATTTTAGGTTTTATCGGGGATTTGGGAAGAAAAATGTGCCGTGTTTTTTATATGTTATTTTTGAACTGGCCTGGCGTTTCGTTCACAAATTATTTCTAGACTAGCTTTTGCCCTCGGCTTCGCTCGCGTGTAATTTGGGGTAACACAGTGTTCCCCTTTCCTGATTTGCAGGTAGCTGCTACTTGTAGTTTTTGCCCTGGTGCCTTATTTATTGTAATAGCAAAGCTAAGTTTTCCCTTTTCTTCCCTCGTTCTCCCTCATATCTCAAGCTTTTTTTTTAAAAAAAAATGCTTTTGTCTGTCTCCAGGGTCCCAACTACCTATCTCTGTACCAAAATTCTTCAAAATCGGTTTAGACATTTAGGCGTGAAGACGTAACAAACAAACTCACTTTCACTTTTATTAGTAAGGATTGGCCTGTCTCACTGATATAATAGCTATCATCATCATATCAGCGTCCAGGATGTTCACAGCCGCACATAAACCTCATCTAACTTTTGCTAACGTGTGGATTTGAGCCGCTTGCATCCAGCGCCTCCCCTCATCATTTACGACGTCATACTTCCCCTTGATGATGATACACATAAATACTACTGAAAAGATATTTTTTTTTTAGTAAACACAAACATCATCATCACGTTTTCTTCTTCCATTGTCCCCTGTCAGACGTCACGGCATCATTTACGTCTTTTTAAATAATGTCGTGACGTTAGCACGGTCTTATAATACCTAAAGGTTATTCTAATTTTCCGGCTAAAGTTAAGTGAAAAGTAGTGCTCTGTTTTTTACATATCACAGGAGCGCTGGACGGACGCTACTTAAAGCTCCAAACTCGTCGAAAAATTGTGATTTAATTGTGAGAGTGTCTTTTCTAATGCCCTTTCTGTTCCGGGGCTGCGGTACCTCTTTGGAACAACCCGATGACCCTGGCACTCCTGGCAGGCCCCTATGCAATTAATAAAAAACCCTATGATGACTAACTTATTGTATAATGTGTTTAAGACATAAAAACCGCAGACATTGTGACGGGATTGTGGTCAGTTCTAACGTTTTAGAACCTTAAGGTTGGTCTGTTTTAGTGAAACATGTTTTATTTTTATCTAAATGTAGCCTACTTGGGAAGAGGAAGAGACTGGACCCCACGACACTGGGTATCCTAGTGTGGAGTCCAGGGACAAACTTTTCAATATTTTACTGTATTTATTGGACTGAATAAATATTTTCTATGTTGTTTTTTTTCCCACTTTTATAACCCCCAACCAAAAAAGGAGTGTTATAATTTTGAAGTGTGAATCTGTGTGGCTGTCTGTGGCATAGCTCCTGAACGGGCGGATCGATTATGATATTTAGGGTTCCTTACCTCAAAACGAAAAAGCGGAAATCTTATAGGATCACTTGGTCCGGTCCTGTCGACCCTTTATCTCGGAAACGTGTCGAGGTTTCAAGTTGAAATTAAAACCTTTTATTATACTATGGAAGAATGGAATGTGTTTTGAAAAAAAACAACCCTCTTAGTCCACACAGTCAAAAGATATGGCCGTTTATGTTGCAAGTTTGTTCAGAACCATCAGTGCGCGATGCCGACTCGCACTTGCCCGGTTGTTTTGTTTGGAAGGTGTCCTCATTCACAAGCTTTTGTTCACGGGTTCGATCGTATACCCTTGTAGACAAATTATCTCACGGAAACGTTTTAAATATAGTATATTATAGTCAGGAATAAATTAGCTTCCCACTTCCCATACACCAAAAAAATCCAAATCGGAGCAACAGTTCCGAAGATAACACGCTACATACAAACTTACAAGCAACTTTTACCTCTGTAGTATAGATTACGCTAACGTATTTGCGAAAGAACAGTCGTCCTTTAAAAACTTTTCGCAGACTTATATTTTTCCCCAACAAAATTCATTCAATAATAGTCCTTCTACGTTCTACCTGACGATTTAACGAACCTCATCTGTCTTCCATTATTCGAACAACCATTGCGAAAATTCGCACAAAACTCCCGACCCCCTAATATCTTAATTCAAATTGGATCATGAGACGAGAAATTACCTTAATTCGGGAAAAATATACAATGTTCTACTTACAAAATGGTACCGTCAGGAGGTAGAAAAACCCGGGAAATATGCGAGATTGGTAAACGAGGGGTGTATTATGAAGTCCACAATTTATTGCCATAGCGAATGTACCTGCCGCTATGGTAGACTTGTACCCGTATTTCTTTTAGATTTATTTGTTATATTTGTAAGGATAATTGAAATTCTAATTGAGTTTTGTAATGGAGTGATAAGTATTTGTTTAAAATAATGAATACGAATTTGTCAGTTCTTGGGTATACGAATGGCGTGAAGAGAGCAGAGACTATCTTTACTTGGCTCTGAGGACTATTGGCTGAATTGTATATGTTCGGAAATATGGAAATACAGCCACGCCATTTTATAGCAAAACTAGCTGTGAATGGGAACGAACATTGTGATACGATAATTTGATATATTAGATATTTCTTAAGAGTTCCCTCTATCTGGCAGAATCTTGATGTTCCGAAATTTATTTGGCATAACACACTTAGCATAATTTTCTTTAAACGAACATTTTAAATGCATAAAAAATATTTGATATAACTATCGTTTCGCATAATGTTTAAAACTTCGAATCTACAATGGCATACCTTTAAGATGGCAGAATTACATTTAATATATTTCGATTGGCAGAGTTCAAATTTCGCATAATATCGTTTAGCATAATGCTCATTTAGAGCGATGATTATTTGGTATAACTTTACTTGGCATACTTTGCAGATGGGAGAATTAGCTAGGTTAGGTTAGGTTAAAACTGTGACCTCCTACGCACGAGCCGAGCGAGCGGAGCGAGCGGTGCCGCGGCAGCGGCCGGCGAGTGCCAGAAACGACTTACATTAATAGAAAAATGAGATTGTTTTTAGTAGCTTACCCGGAACTGAACTATTTTGATTAGGATAATTACTTATTGTAATAAATGACATTATTTCAAACTCAATTGAATAATAACTAAAATAAATGACATTACTTCAAACTCAATTAAATAATAACTAAAATCAAATTATTTTAAAGATTAAAATAAATGACAACAAATAATGACAAAGATGATTCTAACTTTAAACTTTCTGCGATATGACAATTCTGCCGTTTGATGATTATCGTTGTGAAATATATGCCAAAAGACGATTCTGACTGTGAACTTTCTGCGATATGATGTTTCTACTTTTTAAATATTATGGATATGAAATTTATGTCAAGAGATGATTCTGACTTACAAAATTATGAGTTTTGAATGTATGACAAATGAGTATCTGCCAAACAATTTTCTGCGAAATGAAGTTTATGCTATCCGTTGTTATGCAAAATAAAATTATGACATAAAAAGTTCTGCTATAAAGGGTGGACCCATTTCTTAATAGGTCTCTCGTTGGTCCAGTGGCCGCAGTCACAACTGCTGAGATGACGATACTGGGTTGTTTACAGCAGGAACTTCTTCCTCAGTGGCAGCCACGTCGTCTACATTTGTACCTGGTTTATGGCAATAGGCTAATCCCCTATTACATGAGATGCTTATAAAATGTATTATGAGGTACACCTCTACCTATTCCTTCGGGTATTACAGGTGAGATGCAATGTAGAAAAGGGCAGATTGTTCATGATAATATTGATGGATGGAGAGGGAGAGGAAGCTCAAAGAAAAGACGGATGGATTGTGTAAGGAATGGTATGTAGGAGGAAGGAGTAAATAATGCCATGACAACTGACAGGGGAGAATGGAAGAAGAAAACGTGTTTCGCCGACCCCAAATAGAATGGGACAAGGGCTTGACTATGATGATGATGTTCATGTTATGTTCATATATGTAGCTTCTTCCCATCCGGAAAATTAAGTGCAGTATCAGTTGTAATGTTGATTTTTGCGGAAAAACATCAGCAGGCAAAAAGTGTCATTCTATTGCCGTTAGTTAATGGACTATTCATCCGTTACAAATAATGCATTGAGTCAAGGCGATTAAAAACGAACACATTTTTTGTTGTCAGTTATTTACATGTTGACTACTTGATAACTGCTGAACATGCGCATACATAATGTTACACAGAAATGTGTGTTATGCTGTTACATTACGGCTATTCGATGCGATAACGATGTTTACCTGAAAAATCTAATAAGTATTTGATAGTAAACCTAAGGTCAGATAGGTTCCTTGCCGTGTCGACGGCGCGTTCTTGTTCCACGAGAGATGTCAGGAAAGCATAGAGATACCGCGGCCCTGGAACATAAAGGGCAAAAGAAAGAACATGGATGGGTATAGTATAGTACAATCAGTAAAAGTCTGACACTCTCTCTCGCCACAGAGCGAGAGAAGTTATTTGAAGTTTAACCTAACATACCAAAAAATTAGGTTCCTTGTAAAATACTGGTACTATGGCTGAATTTCGTAAGGCTGGGCATAGCTAGGAATAGGCTACGCAGAGATAGCTTGATAGTTATTAAGATTACAAACAGAAAAAATCTGTCAAATAAGTAAATCGATCAGTATGTTAGTACCGCCATTATTTTCAAACTTTCTTTCTACACAATTACAAATTAATGTTCAAACCACCATTAAAATCTAAACAATAATATTGTGGGTAGTAACGGGACATATGAAGCAAGTCGTATTAAGTGAATCATATAAATTTATGGCCCATTCGGGGAGGTACGTGACGATAATGTGTCCCCAGGGTGACGCTTTAATTAAATACGAATTTCCAAGGGTTGGTATTTCATGCCATCGGATTTTATTGAGTTTGAAAAAGTCCATTTTCCAAATTCAGTCTAATGGGTTATTTTAATGGGCAAGGCCGATGGCCTAGTAAAAGGGAAATGTTGAGTCGTTTTTAAACTTTTCGGTCTCTTTTCTTTGTTTTTACGATTTACGGTCTTTGTTCGCATTTGTACTACGAGTTTCTACTCGTACAAATATGAACAAAAACGTAGAATCGTATCGAAACAAAATGCACGTCAAACTGTTGATCGCGGCAGTCATTAGTAGATCTTTGATAGTCGCTACAGATAGGCAGGTTAACGAAATAGTCAACCACATGATAACAGTTAATTATATTGTGTACGCTGTAGTCTAAGTAAAGCAGTGCGCCTACGTGATACTATTGTCGTCCTTAGTTTACTTTTTATGATCTGTGTATTTATACTTTGTTGTTGATTCTAAATAAATATTAAAACAAAGTTCACTCTATACATTCAATTTGCGTTAAACACGTCCATCGGTTACTTAAAAAAAAAACAATAGTTATCTGACGAGTCTGAGTACTTATTTATCTCTTTTTGTTAACCATGCATCTTCTGCTACGCACCAACCCGTAGGTATTGCGCCACGCAACGAGTTTACGCCTAGCCGTAGCAAGAGGCTGGCGTCTACTACAATTCTACCCTTGTTGTTACGCCTATCGTTGTTTATTCAATCCATACTATAATATTATTATCCTAACTAATATTATAAAAGCGAAAATGAGTTTGTTTGTTTGTTACCTCTTCACGCTTTAATGGCTAAACTGATTTTGATGAGTACAGAGATAGTTAAACGAGGAGACGGACAAAGGCAATTTTTTTTTTTAAAGTGGGCTATAAGGGAGAAAGAGGGAAGAAAAGGGAAAACTTGGCGTTGCTATTACAAATCAATAAGGCGCAAGGGCAAAACCACAGGTATTACCCCGAATATAACGCGAGCGAAGCCGCGAGCAAAAGCTAGTAGCTAATAAATTCATTCTCATCTCTTTAGAGAGACGGCTACCAGGTAATTCTGCTACTACATCACAAACATTAGCGATGTAAAAGCACTTCTGAATAAAGTACTTCTGACATACAATTTCACGAGTTTGCGCTCAATGCGTTCAGTAAATGAAACGGTAAAACCATCACCAATAAATTCGAACTTTTAATTACCACACCCAGACTGTATGATGGGTCCATGTAGATTCAATTAATTTTGAAAGTTAACCCGATGGGGTAAACGTTTAACTATCGCACTCCGCTGGACATGCAATTTGCCTCGAATGCTCTTAAATGTCATGTCATGACGTTCTCGATTGCTTTTTGCATTTATTTTAATGTTTGCTTAGTTTGTGTGTTTTACCTGTTTTTCGTTGGTTTGTACTGCAATGTGATAGGTATTGTAAAAATCTGAAATCATCAATAATTATAATATAAAAAAAAATATTTTCTAAGCGCATATCTCGAGAACAGTTTAACCGATTTCGCTAATTCTTTTTTTGTTGTTTTGTGTAGGTAGTGTGTTTATACCGGGCACAACTTGTTTTTAATAGATTTCATTGTTGAAATCGTAGGTAATCTGCGTTCTAAGAAAGTCAGTCCTTAAAACATAGATTATTTATTTTCCCATTTAAGCTTTTAGATACCAAAAACAACATAGTTTTAAGTAGATGGCAGCTACCTACAACTATGTTGTTGATGCGAATAAATATCGATATTGTTAATATCTTGTTTATTTATTTTTACACATATTTTTATAATTACAGATATTACGTTAAAAATACTATTTAAAAAAAATATTTTATCATTAAGATCCTTTCTCTGCTTAAAGTAGCAATCGAAGCACTGACTCAATAACAAAGTATCCATCTCGACTATTCTTGCTAACCAATTTTCATAGCTGACGCTGACCGCTGACAAAATTGCAGCTAGAAAACAGAGCACGCCCAAGCTTCACACGCGCGCCTAGCTTCGATTTGTCTGAAAATTTGGGCTGGATCACGCAGCATGACAAGCTATAGAAGTTGTGCGGTTCATTTGGTTTTTTCGCCAAAACCGTACTGACTAATTAAATAGCGCACACGATGGTTTTGATCAAAGGACTTTGGCAGAAAGTATACAAAAACATGTATCTGTCAGCGTGAACAGAGTGTCCATGGAGTTTCATGCCCATTCTTCTCCATATAGATCAACGCTTTGGAATGGGCAACTACAGTACTTTCACGAGTTATTATCCCTTGTGACCGGTACTGTAGCTCCATTTTGTTATTTGACATTCAATAGTGCCTGTAATGGTCTAATTGAAATAAATGCTTCGAGTTTGAGTTTGAATGTTGTGCTTGTGACGGCAGCTAAAATTTTTTTTTTGCGGATGGAATCATCAAATAACTTCCCCCGCTCTGGGTTGAGCAGGGGCAATGTTAGACTTGTAACTCTCTAAAACAATCCGCAACCTCGGCAGGATCTGGTTGGTTTGGCCAAGCTTTAAAGCTGACAGAAGCCATGTCTTACATAAATAGAACAATGTGCATTGGAAATATAAAAAGACGATTCATTCGAGTAAAGATCAATAGAAAGATAAATTGCCGTCCAGTTAAAATAGTTGGTAAAGTTTATCCTATATTATCAAGAAAGATTCATCTCTCTTCTTCTTATAGATAAGATTCTCGTCTCACAGTTTGTCACACTCCTCCGAAACGACTTGACCGATTTTTATGAAATTTTAATTGTATATTCGGTAGGTTTGGGACTCGGTCGTAATCTATATTTCACACACCTAAGTGAAAAGGGTGGCCTTCTCTAGAAAAGGAGCTGAGCAATGGTTTTAAGCGCTGGGCACAGCTTGTAACTCTATAAACAATACAGTGTTGTATAGAGTTCCAATTTTTTTGTTGGGCTGGGAAATCATCAAATAACTTCCCCCGCTCTGTACGGGAGAGCGGGGGGGAGTGTCAGTCTTGTACTGACTAAAACCCACCCATATTCCTTCTATTGCCCTTTACATTCTGGGGCCGCGGTATCTCTTTCTAACAACCCGCAACCCTGGAAGGGTAGAGTTCCATTTGCACCACAAAATTTCAACTGAATACCTTCATGCGTTCTCTAAATAAAGGGCTTGACAGACCGACCAACAGACAGACGGACAACAATGTGATCCTATAAGGGTTCCGTATTTTCCTTATGAGTTACGGAAACCAAAAAAAAACGAATTCCCTGTTCATGGTCACAAGCTCTAATTTAAAATGTAACCCATATCCTTTACACATACCGACCAAACGAAAACCCACACATATACAAGATACCCCATTTCTGTTCCCTATAGTAACACAACTTCGTTTCGAACCCGGCTAGCGTGCGAACTTACCGTAACCCGCTGCTCAAGAACTTTCCATTGCACAACAGACAAAATTAAAGACGAGATTTGCATCTGATTAAAAGTTTTAAATTGAATATTCTCTCTTTTAAGAGATTTAAATTAAAATGGGGTAGCGATACAGATTGTTGTTAGTATAACATTTAATTTTGCTAAATGTTTTCGACTCTGTTTTTGACGTGTTGGTTGAGCGGGTTAACCAACCCACTCAATACTTTAATTGTATTTAGTATGTAATTAGATTTTCGACCTCGTAGTAGGTATGTTTATTTGTCAAATATTCACAAATTTTCTTTAAATGTAATATATCTGTAATGGTTGTATAAATATATGTAGCCGAAATACACTTGTTCTTCCCGTTACGCGTCCTTGCGATTTATTCTTGAACAAACTTGAAAATGTTTTAGTTACAGCAATATTGCGAGTCAAATTCTTAACTTTTTACACATTTTCACCTTTTAAGACCTTTTTTTGTCCGTCTGTCTGTCGGCTTGTCCCTTTTTTCAGGAATTCGTGTAAATATACAATTCATTGAATCAATACCATATACTAAGGTCGTTTCCTGGGATAAATTTTATACAAATCGCTGATGTGAAGCAACGCTGTGGCCGTAGGATGCAGCACGCGCTTTTAAAATAAATTGATTCACTGGAACTGTGAAGGGATTCAGATTATAATGGTGAGAGTATAAGGGTGCAGAGAAAACGGCTGTGAATTCAAAAGAGTGCCGGCGATCTGTGAAAAACAATATACCATATCTATTGATTGCGTAAATCATAGGGCTGTTTATGGCGCATTTCCCATACACTTGTAAAGAGAATCAAAGCTATAAGGTATTTCTCGTTGACCTAGAATCATGAAATTTGGCAAGAAGTAATAAATATCATAGAGTACCAGTAAAGGGAAAAATCAGAAAACCGCATACTTGTCGATGCCTCACAAAAAAAATGTAGTTGGTTAACTAACTGCGACTAATGTCGATGTATCCGGACAACAGTTTACCAATGGCAAAGTTAAGTTTGACCTTCAGTACAGTTTATCTTTTCGTTAGAGTAACGTACGGTAATTTCATTATTTATCAACAATTTTGTACGAAACCCTCGGTACGCTAGTTGTATTGGCACTTGACCGGATATTTTTTAAATACACGTTTGAACTTTACTTAAAAACCGTCAATAACCCTCGTACTATTTCAATGCATTTACCAGCACAATCTTTTAAGTACGTTACATTGAGCTATTCTGTAAAACGTGATATTTCACCCAAAAAAGGGGCTTCCCAAGGGGGCGACATTTTTGGCGCAAAGTGGCTTAGTATAATGTAATTAAGGCATAGTTCAAATTTATTTTCACACAAGGAAAAGATTGAAGAAATTGACGAAGGATGTCATCATCATGAAGGGTCCGTTTACACTTTTCAGGTAAAGAAATTTCAGAGCCAGGCAGCACGGTAGGTTCGACGTGGGACCTAAGTATGGCGAGTCATCAGTTTTCTAGATGTGGTTCGATACAACAAAGCCGATTTGACAAAACCTAGCATATCTATAAACGTACGGCTATAATATCGGTAATGAGCTATAGGTACCAAACGAATATCTCATTATTTTGTCCCCTCAATCAGAAAGTATCAATCCATCTTTCCTCTCACTCTCTTGAGTAGTAAGAATTGCCATAACAAACAGTAGACAGCGATGGCGGACATCACGCTGTCTTATCTTAGGGACGGCGGCAGATCCCCAAATGCGAATCCCCCGCAAGCCTTGATGGAATTGCCGTGGTGCAAGAAGAAGGAACGGTTTTTAATTTGTAGTGAATTTTATGCGCTTTTGTTGTTTTTTATGTTAGGTATGTACAGGTTGTAGCTGCATAATTGGGGAAAATACGTAAGTTTATATTTATTAAAATGCAGTAAACCAATAACAAAAGAAATCAATATTATTGTAAATTTTTGAATTGAATTAGCTATTGCCTGAATTTGTTTTCTCGAATATTATGAGTCTCATAATAACACAGGAGAACACACGACTTAACGTGTTATATTGTTGAAAATAGATGCCTAAAAGCAAGTAAAATCTAAAACCAGCAACCATTACATGCTGGCCTATATATAGTTAATAAAAAAAAGGACAAACAGGAAAGGCTTACGACCCCGAAGAATGCTTCTCATTTATGTATTTTCCAAGCACAATACGCTCCCGCTTACACCTTACGCTACAACCTCACGGCTCAACCGAGGTGTCCCGTTCAGAACCTGACGGACAATGGGGATAGAAATAGGGACGTCGCGGACGCCATTGTCGCCGTGTAAAACTAAACGTGCAGGGAAATTGGACGGGCCCATACGTGTAAGTATACATGAAGAGAGATTGAACGGAACTGTTGCTAAGGGTTGTGACTCAAATAAAAAGTATGTTGTATTTTATTTTTAACGTATTAGAGGCACCAAAATAAAGAAATAACATCAATTTGGCCACTACATATTAATGGCCTAATTGAATTAGGTGCCTTCGAAGTGTCAAACTTCATATTAGCTGAAGGAGTAGATTAACGTGTTGTTCCTAATGGAGTTATGACTTATTTAGTAGTTATTTGTTTCCAAAATTAAAAAAAGCCTTACCAAAGAGACGTTTTTTTGTTTTTCGGTGGTAATTGATTTTCTTACTTGATTTTTCAACACGACGTGTTGTTACTAAATTTTTAAAACAAATTGAAAAATTTAGGTTTTTATCTGAACATTACATAAATTTTAAACGCAGTGGACATAGGTAACCTGAATTTAACTTTAAAGCCTTTATGAAATTGCCAAGTTAACCGTTAAGCAAACACAATAAACTTCAGTTAGTAAAGACCGCGAGCATTTCCAAGTACCGTGTACAACTACCGACCTATTAAACTTTAAAAACTTGTGCAGATTCAACACTATTTCCCTCTTTTTCTTTTCTAATAAACTTCAACATGCTTAATCGAATTTCGTCGAACAACCGCCCACAATATGCTCCCGTATATTTCCCCTTTATGAGGCGAACATGCTGTGAATTTTGATAGTGTGAACATAGTGTAAAATTGCATTTAGTTGTACGCCTTGGGGTAAGGCGGGTCATAGTTTTGGTTAACACTATACATACTTTAGGGTTCGAAATAATGTTGTTATGCTATAGGGTAATTGGGATAAAAATGCATAGAGATTTAGATAGGTATTTCTTAATAATTGACTGAAATCTAAATTTTTTTAAGAAACAAGAATTTGTTTCATCTGTTCATCTAAAGTGTAAGTACGGTCAACAAAAGAGAGAGTAAAGGCTCGTCCGTCAGAAATTGTTTGTTTTTTCTTAGAAACCGATGGAGGTCTTCAAATCAAATTGTTTTCTATCAATTTATTTTAACTTTATTCGAAAATATGTCATGTAGTTTTACGACATTTCAACATGGACGAGCCTGGTTGCTAATCTATTTTGTTGACCGTACTAGCGCGGTGTCTTGATTTGATTTGCATCAAATTGTCTACCCCTTCGGTAGTCAGCTAGGCAGATGCAATTGGCTAACTTTACAACGTTGCATGGATATTAAATTCATCAATCAGTGGATCTTGGCAAGGCGTACTCTAATTCAGGAGTTTGATAACAATTCAGTGCTACTTCGATGTTAGCTGATTCTTGAGTAGATATTATTTGGGATACGATTATCTGAAATCCTTACTAATATTTTAAAAGTGAAAGTCAGTTTGTTTGTTTGTTACGTGTTCACGCCTAAATGGCTTAACCGATTTTGATGAATTTTGGTACAGAGATAGTTGGGACCCTGGAGGAGGACATAAGCTTTAAAAAAAATGAGTTATGGGGGAGAAAGAGGAATACAATTGAAAACTTAGCATTGCTATTACAATAAATAAGGCTCTAGGGCAAAAACTACAAGCAGGTACCTGCGAATCAGGAAAGGGGAACTGCGTTACCCCGAATTAAATGCGAGCGAAACCGCCGGCAGAAGCTAGTGGAATTATAAATAATTTATGCATCGAGTTTTCTCCGCACCTACTTCGAAAGCACGTTGAGCTGTTGGTCCCGGCTGTGACTTTAAGATCTTTGACAATCTTTACAGATAGTGTCCTGAAAGTCTGACAATAAGTCTTACCAAAGGATATCGTATTACCCAGTACTATTTGAGTTGTGGAGTAAAATACTGGTATTCAGCTGCATCTCTTTAGACTGGAAGCCGACCCCAACATAGTTGGGTAAAAGCTAGGCAGATGATGAACTATATAAATGAACTAAATAAATCCATATACTATATTAATAGGGTGTTATCAGACGGAAAACTATACTACAAAATGTTTTCAAAGAATCCGATTCTTCCTTTCGAGGTACCTACTCCAACCGAGCAGATTTATTCAACAGCTATGCATAGTCCTACTAATATTATAAATCCTACTTAATATTACATATGCGAATGTTTGTCGGGATGGATGGATGTATGGATATTTGTTACTCTTTCACGTCAAAACGGCTGAACGGATCTTGATGAAATTTGGCACAGAGGTAGATTATAGTATAGGAATCAATCAGGAACTACAGTACTTTCACAAGTTATTATGCCTTGTGACCGTGACTTTTTGTTTTTTTCGATATCTCGCGGACGAAGCAGCGGGCGCCAGCTAGTACATAATAATGGCCAATAGTCTCATTAATACGCCCTATAACCTCTGACTCCCCATCATTTAGACCAGCCGGCTGTTACTTAGCAACAGTATGCCTCAATGTCGTAATTCCCTTTCAACCTGCGTCTCAACGCACCGTGGGTATATCAGTTCTGAAGCAATCTTCCCCCGCACGTCGTAAAAATAAACTGCGAGCGAAGGGTTGCCATGGCAGCCGCGAGGGACAAGTAAAAAACATCGTTACTTAATTTAAACTATATTGCAATTTTTATGCGCGATAGAATATGCATAAAATATGTTAACGTTTTGATGAAACCAATTTCCTTTCCACATGCTTTATCATAGTTACCTATAGAGATTAGTTCTAATACATATGAGTTTTTGAAGTTATACTTCTTTTGGGGCGATGGAGAAGATTGATGAGAGTGATTTGGTACTACAGCGACACAGTGAAGTTAGTTCTAGGTGGTATCCAGTGTGACCATATGTGGCAGGAACCTGCATTTTGGCAGATTAAGTCCTTTATTTTACTCTCTGGCACTTTTGTTGACAAAATGACAAAAGCGATGTATAAAGAAAGTGATCAAGAAAAATTCGATGTTAATACGAATGTACAATTTAATTCAGTTCACTTTTAGACTTTAAGATCAATTATTTTAAATAAAACTCCAAAAAATAATGTGTGTATTTATTTTAAATTTTTGGAGTGCTATTAAATTACATTGGCATTTTGTGCTTTCGATTTTGGCAGGATTTGTCAGTTTTTTTGCCTAAGTTGGGCAGGATCTCTAATTTGTAGTTGGTCACACTGGTGATTAATCGTGAAGTTAGTTCTAGGTGGCATGAAAATCGATAACATATGCCCAAGTTGTATATAATCTACTTTCTAGTATTTTTATATTTATAGCACGTGTTTCATAACAGTACAATTAAACAGTGTGAATAAATGAATATTATTTTGGTGTTTTTATAAAAGTATAAATGTCAACGACTTGTCAAAGTTACGAGCTGTTTTCAATGTGTTTACTTTTCGATTTCGGTCGGCTATCCACAAAAATGTAAAATATCTTGTTCAGATAGTGAATCAAGTGATTTTGAAAGATTTTTGGGCTGGAGTAACTCCGAACCAGTTGAAGATAGTGGTTCTAATCAATGAAGATATAAATTGAAGATGGATCATTTTAGTATCTTCGATAATAATAAGCCATCTGTACAAAGTTTACATGTCGAAGTTAATCCCCATCTTAGACTGAAGGAGCCAGGTATGTGTATGTCTTACCGTATAATATTCATTTGAGACAACCAAAACAACACCATTCATTACGCATTTTACTCATGGTAAACATGATACATCCTTTTCACCAACTCATAATGAGTACGATTTTACCCATTAGGGACAATGCTAATACGAGTGACTGACTTTGTTGGTGTATCTAAATCATCAGTTTGTTGTATGTTATAGCAGTATTTATTTGTTTCATTGGTACCTTGTAAATCATATAATAATTTTATTTCATCATCCATGTATTATTTAGTAGGAGATGGGATTAGGTTTTACTATATTAATTTTTGTTAACACAATTCAATTCTTTCCTTAGGTTCAGAGACTGGAGAATTTAGAAATTGAAAGGGATGAAATATGAATTTAGTAGCCCGTTGGCCTGGTTCAGCTTCTGATGCCACTATATTTAACAACTAATAAAAATTACAGGTAACTTTTCTATTATATTACAGCATTATAAAGCAAGTTTTGTGACCAAATAATTTGAATTCAGTACCTATCCCGAACTACATCTTTTATCAGCTCAGTGTGAAAGTAGATTGTACGGTCACAAATGGCTGCTTGCAGACATTGCATATCTTTTAAACCTTACACCTTTGTTAAACCCTCAATTACATTATTTAGGTGTACTAGTACTTATTTAAAATGTTATTTATTTTATATTTTTTTAGGTTTTATAAGAAAACTAACATACCCGGTGTTATATGTAGAATGTATAGATAGCACATTATTTGCTATGATGAGACCTAAGGAGAATGAAGAAAGATAATATATATAATAATATTACTGTCGCAAAGGATATCATGCAAGAAATGTTCTATTGGTAAGTTCAGTGAAAGAAACACATTTTTATTTGGATATCAAATAGTATAATAATAATATCAAATTACATAAGTACATTTAAAACCTAATCATTTATGTTATATTAAGATAATAACACCAAAAAAACCAATGTATTATTTTACTGTAAACAAAGTGTAAGTAATAAGTATTTTTTACTCTAATTGCAGATAACAGATGCAGATTTAAATATAATACATGTGGGTAAGGCGGATCATGTCACGATAAACAGCCTGGCACCTCAATTAAATAGTCATCAATATCCTGAATCAATATTTTTTTAATGTCAAAAATTAGATAGTATTAAACCAATATAAATCATTGAGGTTGTTGTATTTTGTCAGTTTTGTTTCTGTTGTTTCCTTGATCGTGTTTGTAAACATGAACGAAAAAGTGTTGTGTGCTGAACTGATATTGATTATGGTGACAAAATTCAAATATTAGCCTATAATTATTTTTCTATAAGTACGTCAAAGAAGTATAACTTCTAACGCGTGTACATAAGTACACACACCCCTTTTTTTTTTAAATCCGCGTGTGCAAAAACAACAACGTGATTCTCCCGCCAACTATTAGCCAAGAAAGACAATTAACGCTTCGCCTACTCGCCGCTAGATGTCGCTCCAAATCAAGACTCGCAAGGTAATGAGCGGGAGCAGCAATCCTATCAATCGGCAAATTGCCCGGGGCCCCAGTGTCTGATTGGACAGGTAATGAAGCTATCGCCGAATTAGTTACGTGGATATTTGGGGAGGATTACACTTGTTGTTAGCTACTTGATCAAGATAATATGTGCGGGATATTCTTAGGATAATAATAGTATTATTAGAGTAAATATGGCCTGAGATAGCACAATACGGCGAGGTTTGGATGGAGGAAAGGGAGCGTCCCTTGCCTCATTCCAAACCTCTTTGATATCTCAGACCATATTTACGCCTGCTGGAGATGTGGGTTGTTTGAAGGCGATACTGCAGCCCCGGAATATTAAAGGTAAAACCAGGAACATGGTTGGGTTTTAGTCAGTAAGAGTCTGAAACTCCTCCCTTATTCCGGCCAGAGCGGGGGAAGTTATTTGATGATTTCACATCCGCATATAAAAAAGACCATACTTATTCTTGTACGCTAACGTTTAAATAATGTTTACTACCTCAACCGAACTCTTCCGATGCAGTCCAATAATGATGTATGCACTTGCTGTATTTTACCTATATTTACTTCTATACATAGGTACACATAGAAACACAAACTACGTTAACTGTTTTACATCCTTCACATCACATCTCAGGTAGGTACCTACGGTTGAAAACCAGCCTCGGACACTAGCTGCTCGGACATTTGCTCACGACTCAACTCACGGTTGTGCGCAAATATACCCCTATTTGACATAGCCGTGGGTGGGACACAAAATATTAGATTTATTTTGTGTGCACCTGTGGGAAGTGCCTATTAACATGTTTTCTTTCTTTCTATGAAATCAAATCAAATTCATTTACTTATGTCAAGGAACAATTAACTTATTTAAGGTATTTGCATCATACACATGTGCGTTCCAATTTCATTGAAATTATTTCAGTGAAATAAAATAATTGCATCACAAAAGAAATTAAATTACACAAGAATTGAAATTATTAAAATTAAATTATATTGCATTAGGTCACAATTCAAAATCTATCGAGTATAGTTCGGTCTCTATCGATAGAATTCGGACAAAGATATACGAGAATAGTTCGGTCCCGGACTAAAACAGACTAGGTGTACGCAAGCAGTCAGACTACCGAATTCCATTACGAACATGGAACATTCACGGTACAGTACAATATCGGGTTCTCCTTGTTACTAGCTCTGTAAACAACACCCACGTACCTGCTGAATAAGTAAGACTTCCTCATCACCTTCAGATAGTCTGTCAACCTATTTAGTCTGGTATCTGTGGGACTTGCGACCTTACTCGTCACAAGTTAGTGTAGGTATGTAAGTCTTTTGTGACTTTGCAAGTTCCACAAAAAAATACCGTTTTATGAGAAGCAAAACTTTTGTTTTTACGTACATCAGGACTATTGCCTGTTTACAAAAGCATTGTCCTTAGGTACTGGAGAGTATGGAGAAAAGTTTTGCGTCCATTACTTGGCCGTACTTTTTAGAGTTCCGTACTTCAAAAGGATAATACAGAGCCTCTATAGGGTCACCTTGTTGTCCATCTCTCTGTCAAGACCCTTTATCTATGGATGCGTAGAGGTATAGAGTTGAAATTAAAACTATATTCTCATAGATGTGGTCCCCTGGAGCTATGAAAGAATCATCTCTCAAAGACTATGCAGTCAAAAGATATGGCCGTTTTTATCGCAAGTTTGTGCGGAACCCTCTGACGGACACGCCTAAGCTGATTTTTTATATAAAAACATTGTATTGGCTGAAAAACGTGTTAGTATCCATATTAGATTAATCAGAGGTATAAAACTGTATATCATTAAATTACTAATTTAGGTTCAAATTTAGGCCGGAATCTTGGGCGTAACTGATATTTTTCCATTTACAGGAGCCTCCAAAAGACATAATTATATAAACGACGTCAAATAGCTGAAACAAACTGTTGTTATTTGAGTAAATGAAACTGTATTTTATTAACAGGAACGTGGTTTTATTGAACTTAATAAGTAGGTGGCGGACATTAGTTTTTAGAATACATTTTGAATGACACAGTGTTGCCAATACACAGATAATAAAAGTATCTACATTGCTTGTCTATTAACACCCCTTCTCAATGTAAATACATTTTTATATTACAAAGAATCACCATATTAACTTATATTTTTAACACAAAATTTTGAACTTAAACTTTTAACATTTGTTGTGGACACCACACATATTTAAGTGTCTTATAATTAATTCTTTACACAAAGCTTTTGTCAACATATCTGCTGGTTGTTCACTAGTGTTAATATAATCAATGCAAACCCTATTTTCCTTAACTAAGTCCTTAATAAAATGGTACCTAATATCTACATGCTTCAAACGCTTTATATTATCTGTTTTTGCATTTATAATCGCTGATTGATTATCACAATACATGCTAACAGGGTAAATGTTTTCACATTCAAAATCATTTAGTAAATTCGCCAGCCAGCAAGCGTCACTTACAGCCATACTCATTGACACATATTCTGATTCTGTAGAAGACAAACTGACTGAAGCCTGTTTCTTAGAGCACCATAAAACTAAACAGTTTGAAAATAAAAATAAATAACCTGAGGTAGACTTTCTATCTTTAAGATCAGCTCCCCAATCAGCATCACAATAACCCTTGAGAGTAAACTCCTTACACTTATAAGTCAACTTATAATCTAAAGTATATTTTACGTATCTTAAGACCCTGTTTAATGCACTTAGTAACTCATTATTTGCACAGGTTTGATACCTGCTTAACAAAGAAATAGGAAAACACAAATCTGGCCTAGTTCCTAATGAAGCATACATTAAGCATCCTATAATTTGCCTACACAATGTTTCACACTTTTTATCTTTAGATTTGGTTTCATTTGAAAATATTTTAGTGTTTAGGTTAGGGTCCATAGGGGTTAGCATTTCCTTACAGTTCTCCATATTAAATTTTTGTAATACACTCTCCAAATAACTTCTTTGATCTAACTCTGTAATACCAGTTTCCAAATTTTGCTTTACATTTATACCAAGAAAATTAGATACAAAACCGAGATCCTTCATATTAAATTCTTTATTCAAAATACCTTTAACTTGTGAAATAATTTTCTTACTTGACCCAAAAAACAATAAATCATCGACATAAAGTAACAAATAGGTCTTGTTATTGTCATTACATTTTTTAAATAAACATGAGTCATACTTGGATCTTGTAAATCCTTCTCTAGCCATCACTGAGTTAAATTTAGCGTTCCAACATTTAGGTGAACTTTTTAAACCATATAAAGCTTTATTTAATTTAACAAGGTTGTTGTCCCCAGAGTAAGCCCCTTCTGGCAATCTAATATATACTTCCCTATCTATATCACCATACAAAAATGCTCCAGTAACATCCATTTGATGTATAGGCTGATTTAACTTAGTTGCTATAGCAACAAAGACTCGAAAAGTAGATAACTTTGCTACTGGTGCATATAATTCACCCAAATCAAACTCACTATTTTGCTCAAATCCCCTAGCGACTAGCCTTGCTTTATATTGCTTAACGTCCTTACTTCCCTTTAATTTAAAGACCCACTTACTGTTTATAATTTCTCCACTTGGTGGAGCACTACACAAGTCCCAGGTGTTATTGTCCCTCAAGTTTTGCAACTCTCTATTCATTGCTTCTCTCCATTTACTTGAATCACTTCTTTTAATAGCTTCTTCATATGTAGCTGGTTCATATTTCTCACTTACTACATTATTGCACTCATAAAACAGTGTTTGTTGCCTTGTTCGCTTTGGCCTTTCATCTCGTACCTGTACTGTTTCATCAACCTCTGACAATTCATCACCCGAAGGCATGTACTCACTTGAGCACTCACTTTCCACTAAGGACATATCTGTATTGAGACTAGTATAAGTATCACTTAGGTTAGGTTGAGATACTTCACTTTCAGTTATTTCTTCCACTGACACTGGTTCAACCATATTATCATTTGTAGATTGACTATCCAGGTCCAGCATAATAGTAGTCTCTCTCTCCTTATTTTCCTCTTTATTCAAGAATACCACATCTCTCTTTATAACTACACAATTTTTCTCAGAGAAGTAAATTCTATAACCCTTGGTTTCTTCGCCATAACCAACCATTAATCCCTTCTCAGCCTTCTTGTCAAATTTCCTTCTCTTTTCCTTGGGTATGTGGGCATAAACTGGTGAACCAAACTCCTGCAGTTGGTGAATATTATAGCTTCTGCCTGTCCACAATTCAAATGGTGATTTCCCGTCTCTGCCTTTACCTGTTCTATTCAAGACAAAAGCAGCAGTGTGAACTGCTTCTGCCCATAGTTTCTTGTTTAAGTTCTTAGCATGTAACATTGTTCTTGCTGCCTCAACAAGTGTTCGATTTTCCCTCTCCGCCTTACCATTTTGTTCAGGAGTATAGCATACTGTTGTTTGATGAATAATACCCCTTTTAGAGCACATTTCTTTCACCTCTTTATTTATGAATTCCAACCCATTGTCCGTTCGAAATGTCTTGACCTTGTTACCAGTTACATTTTCAGCTCTGTTTAAGAAATCCTCCAGACAATGTTTTATTTCGTCCTTCGTTTTGACAAAATACACAGTTCGGTAGTTTGAGTAGTCATCCTTCAGGACTACAAAATATCTCGATCCACCAATGGACATTTCTTCCATGGGTCCACATGTGTCCCCATGTATTAACTCACATGTCCTAGTGCTTACATTTCCGCTTTTCATGAATGGTAACCGATGTATCTTCCCTTTTAAGCAACTTTCACATTGTGGCACATTGGTTTGTTTGACAACGATGTTATTTTTCGCCAACACTTTCTTTACGTGATCAAAGTTTTGATGTGCTAACTTCTGATGCCATTCATATAAATCGTTCTTCACTACTTTAGCTACATTTACATGCTCACTTTTAAAACGAAATTCCATATAATATGAGTTACCAAGTCTATTTGCAACAGCACACACAATACCATTCTTGTAAAACCGGCAAGTATTGTTATCTGTCATCATGACATAGCCACGATCCGCAGCGCGGTTCACAGAGAATAAATTTGTCTTTAGTTCGGGAACGAACAACACGTTATCTATGGTCGTATCAACCCATTCGCTTCCATCATAGACCTGTACCGCCATCTGTCCGGATCCTACTACACTTATATTAGCGCCGTTACCTACAATTACAGACTTTTGTGAGACACTTGAAAATGATGAAAATAACGATCTATCACGGCACATGTGTTCGCTAGCCCCTGAATCAACTAACCACTTAGATTTTTCATATTTTTCTTCTTCTGAGTTAGACACAACAAACGCATTACTCATTTTCTTACTGTCCTTTAGCTTCCTAAAACGACACTGCGCCTTAATATGTCCCGGCTTACCACAATAGAAGCATTTATTAAAGTTCACATTCTTCTCACTGTCTTTATTATTTCGACACTCTGACTGGTAATGTCCCGGTTTGCCACATTTAAAACACTTAACACTTTTCTTGGCTACGAATGCTGACGATGACGAAGTCTCCTGGTTTTCTTCAATCTTTTCCTTCAACCTTTCCTCTTCTACTAATAGCCTTGCCACCAGATTATCAAACGTTTGTTTACTATCGGGTGCAGACTCCCATGCCGATATAAAGTGTTTGTACTCATCTGGTAAACTCATCAAAACTTTAGTTATTGTAAATTTCTCTGAAATCTCCTCACCCAATTGCTTCAACTGACTCTGCATTTCTTCGATTTTAGATATAAACACCGACATATCAACTCCTTTCTCGTATTTATATTGAAAGAAACGCTGTTGAATGATGTGAATACTCGTTTCTGACTTTTGCTCGTAGACACACAACAGTTTTCGCCACATTTCAGCAGAAGATGTACAAGTTATGATATGCAGCATGACATTCTCAGACATCCTGGTGACCATCAATGATTGAGCCTTAGCATCCTTTACTTCCCAGGCAGCTTTTGCAGCAGCTTCTTCTGGTTTTACTGTCCGCCCTTCAACCACGTCCAACCATCCCTGACCCCTCAACAATACGGTTATTTGAAACTTCCAAACATTCCAATTCTTCGCACCTTCCAGTTTCATCACATTAGTGGTATTATTTACTTCCATCTTGCGTTAATTACTGCCTTGTCTAACAATAAAAGACAAGTATTCCTTCTGACAAAAGTTTTTCAGTCGGCACGTGCCGGCTAACTTAACCTCACTTTTCGTCAGTCTTCAATACCGCACGATGTAATTGTTGTTCTTCCTTCTACTAACAGGTAGCCGTAACTGGGCCCATAACCTGTTGTTATTTGAGTAAATGAAACTGTATTTTATTAACAGGAACGTGGTTTTATTGAACTTAATAAGTAGGTGGCGGACATTAGTTTTTAGAATACATTTTGAATGACACAGTGTTGCCAATACACAGATAATAAAAGTATCTACATTGCTTGTCTATTAACACAAACATTTCACCCCCCGTCTCACCCCCGGTTTCACCCCTTAAACAGACCATTCTTTGCGGTTAACAGCTATCTTTAATTAACATCGGTCCAAATAACATTACCGTATACAAAGGGAACTCAATTTTTTTAGGTATTTACATTTAATTTCAGACACCCCGTAATTTTGTAGGCTCATCGAAGATACCTTATCGTTTGGGGGTGATAGGGAGGTGCGGTTTTATGTCGATAATTTTCGTGCCGAAATACATTTTAATTTTTGTGTAGTCTTCTCGTTATGTAAACTAGGTATTCAATAGAAGTTAACCTATTTTTACCTCAAAAGGAAAAACAATCGTATTCCGTAAATCAATATGTTGTTCGTCTGTTTGTTTGTCTGTCAAAACTCTTTATCTCGGGAACGAGTGGAGATATCTAGTTGAAATTTAAACCATGTACTCAAAGTCTGTGATCCCTTACTTAAACCTATGAAAAAATCAACTCTAAGTGTACGCAAATAATAACCAAACTATCTAGATTCTAGGTTCCGGATATTGCTTACCAGTCAAAAGCGAACTAGCACTCGAAATTGCTAACAGTTTTTCTTAAATTATGCTAACATTTTTAACTGAAAGTATCACCTTTTTTACTTTTATCTAAAACCTTCATCATTTATTATTAAATTAAATAATTTCAGTGTTTTAGTCGCTAAGTGCTACGAGGGAGGCAGCTTCAAGATGTTTACTTATTATAATATTTGATGCACCCCTAAGATGCTATGTAAAGATAGGGTGTCGTATATTTCACATGAAAGGGAGACCCGTTAATGTTCACTTTGAAGATTGATCGCGATAAAACTAAGAGCATTGTCACCGTATAAATGAACCACAATTGACAGCCTAAACAGAAGGGTTGAAATCTAATTAACTACTCGGCACATTGTTTAATAGTATACTGCTGGAACTTAACCAGTTTATACAAAAGAGGTAGATTTATAATTATTAAGTTTTCTCTGTTATAGCCAGTAGCCTGGTTAGGACATTGTAAAAATCGTTAACAAACAGCTCATTACGTATCCAACTTAAAATATAAGAACAGGTTGTAAGGTGAAGGAAAACATCGTCAGTAAAAAGTCTGAGAAATATTTCTCGTTTGTTTTTTTGACCCGTGGATAAAACTCTAACACCAGTTAAGGCACTAACCACACTATAAAGTTGAAGAAAGAAGTTTGTAAAGTACTTAGATGTGTGAACTGTTACCATTAAATTTAGTACAATATAAAAATTCAGTACAATATAATACTAGACTCTCAGCGCCGAAAGCTTTAATCAATAAAACAAACCTGTAGAAACTTCAAAAAGATCCTAGAATTTTGTAAATTTTGCTCCATGGTCCTTTCAACATTTAACAGTCACCAAATCTAAAAAACCGGCCAAGAAAGAGTCAGACTCGCGCACCGAGGGGTCCGTGCAAACTTGCGACATAAACAGCCATATCTTTGGCTGCGAGCTTAGAGCACAGCACAAATGGACCACAGACTTGAATATATGGTTTTAATTTATTCTCGGTACTTCCAAAACCTTTGGTTTTGACACACAAACAGACGCACAACAAAGTGGTCCAATCCGATTTTTCCTTTTGAGTTACGGAACCCTCACGACAATTCAAAAGCTAAAATATCGATATACAAGGTGTAACATAATGAAACCACGACCTCCCACGTGGTGCCTCGGACAATGAAACTGAAGATCGAGTACTTGAAATTCGCAAAACAAAAAGAACTTTCAATAACAATTGACGTGATCTGATCAAAACAGGTTGCACTTTTGAGCAGAATCAGTACGATGAAGGATCGGAGACCAGTCATAACTGCAGACGGACAGACGGTCTGAGGCTTGTTAGAGTTGAGATCATGTTACTAGTGTGGGTCGCACTGCCGCACGATATGGGCCGACGATTTAAAGAAGAGTGCGGGATGCCCAAGACCGGAATTTTTTTTTTCTTTGGAGGAGTATTACGTTTAGCAGAGGACGGCAAAAGGCTGATCGATGATCAACATGTATTATTATCGTCTGCCTAGCCTTTTTCCAACTATGTTGGGGTTGGC
The DNA here is from genome assembly GCA_958449745.1 of Ochropleura leucogaster. Taxonomy (NCBI): domain Eukaryota; kingdom Metazoa; phylum Arthropoda; class Insecta; order Lepidoptera; family Noctuidae; genus Ochropleura; species Ochropleura leucogaster. Next base: position 18,241,610 of record OY288205.1, on the reverse strand, counting down.
TTCCAGTCTTACCAGATGTAGCTGAAACGCCTGCCAACCTGGCCCGTTAGTACTCGGTAATACGATCCCCTTGGCATGACTGGTTGTCGGACTTTCGGGACACTGACTACCGGTAATAATGTCAAAGTTCTACATATGACAGCTTAACGTGCTTTGCACGCAGGATACTCGGTTAGTAACTTGTGGTTACCCATCCGCAGACCAACCTAGGCGAGTGCGGCTAACCACGGCTTAATTATTTAGCCACGAGCTCTTCTCGATCAATATGTATGAGAAAGGAAAAAAAAGTTATGAATTTCCAAAAGTCATACTACAAAAATGGTTTAGTATCAAGGTCCGAGTCACGACACACAAATACCTTCATACACGAGAAATCTTGCGTTTATTCTGTAACACCCTGTATTTTAGCTTTTACCATATCGTTCCTCAGAATAACCCCGCATCGAATCCCGACATTGACACGGGCGCCCTCTCCGCCCTTCTTCAACTCCAGTAAGTAATTGTTATTTGTTGGAGACTATCTCCTTTGTAAGATTTCCCTTCTTCAAGATAACGCACCTGAAAAATTTCGTTATTTTTCTTCGCGGAGTTCGGTTTTGTAAGAATGTTTATTTTGTTATTTCTCGTCTTCTTGTGATACTGGGTTTTGGAATTTGAAGTTGTGTTATGTGTTTTCGTGAGATAGGTTTTGTTGTTTGTCATAAGACACAAAAGCTTTTAGGTTTACTGAGAATTTCTGAAAAGATAACGTCGATCTATCTTCGGTTGGCGCAGTGGTTGAGCGATTGGATGTTGTGCTGCGTGTTGCGCGTTTAATTCCCACACGGGACAAAAGTTTGTTTGACCTATGGGTTCTGTTCGAAGTTTTGGATCTGGCTGTTTGTAATGTGAGGTTATATTTGTAAACACAACCACGATTAAAGGAGATTTTTTAGTGCTGTTTAAAAAGTAGTTTTTCCCAATTATGGTCGGTGACCAGTACCAGACCACTGCACATTGAGTGACTGACTAACTGACCTTCACAACTTAAGGCTTCTACAAAAAACTGCGATGCCATTGCGAAGCTTGTGTGGAAGCCATTGTTTAACTTTACCACCTAAAGCGCAATTTTAATCATCATCATATTTATTTACCGTCTGTGTGACGGTAAATAAATATGATGATGATTAAAAATACCACGATATTCAATAATTATACTGAAGCCCAGAATTAATCATACGTGCATACCAATCCCCTTTTTCCCACACATTTCGTAAGTAAGTAGGTAACGCAATAGAGGGCTAACGAAGCCTGGATCTAAATACGTTTCACATAATTCCGCTGTATTGTGCGATCGGCGCCGGAGCGCAATCATATGGTAAATGGAACAAATGGGATCGTTCGAACCCGCAACCTTTGCGAGGGTTCGTACCTCTATAGAGCTGTTGAAACCAGTAAGTTAGTTGCTTGCAGTTTTAGTAATAAGCTACCTACATCTGGCAACATACCCAAATTACATTCTATTGTCTTTAATTTATAATTTAACTAGCTTTTGCCCGCGGTTTCCCTCGCGTTAAATTCGGTATAACCAGCAGTTTTTGCTCTTGCGCCTTATTGATTTGTAGCAGAATAGCAACGCTAAGTTTTCCCTTTTCTTCCCTCGTTCTCCCTCATACCCCACTTTTTAAAATCTAAATCGGTTTAGCCATTAAAGCGTGAAGAGGTAACAAACAAACAAACTCACTTTCGCTTTTATAAGTAAGTAGGGATTTTGATCTCATTTTTTGCTGTCACCCTTAAGAAATTGTATTTTTTTATGTTTTTCTAGTTTTTTTTTTATTACAATGCATAATTATTTTTGTTATTACTCTTTATGCAAAAATGTTGGTTAACTTGTAACTGGTAACTGAAGTCTGTATCTCGTATATTCGCCTCCTCGCTCTCTTTTAAAGAGTAATACTTATAAATATTTTGTAACAACGCAGTATTTTATATTCCAACGCGTCTAATTACTGACGTTATTATTTGTAAGTGAAGGAAACTGCTAATTATTCTAACAGGATACCTACACTTGTCTAAATTGGGTGGGTCCGTTCGTCTGTAAAATTGTCGGTAAGTACGTCTAGTCACGTACAAATCTACGTAATTATTATAATATTTTTTAAGATAATACAAGACAACACATACCTGTAAATTAGTGTTAGCGCTGAGAGGCGTATCATTGCTTAAGTATGTACTGTTAGGGCACGCCACAATAGTGGCGGTAAGTCCCCTCTTTGAGGAGTGGCTGGAGAGGCGTCATGGCGTCCTCTCCTACCGCCTGACGCAGGTCCTCACCGGACACGGAAGCTTCGGGAGGTTCCTGCACATCATCGGGCGGGAGGAAGCGCCCGGGTGTCACCATTGTGACGATCGCCCGGAGGACACGGTGGACACAGTGGCGATCTGCCCAGCTTGGGCGGAGCACCGCCGTGCCCTTGTAGAGGCGATCAGCGGCGGCGATCTCTCGTGTCCGGCCCTGGTTCAGGCCATGGTCCGGAGCGAGAGGGAAGCGGTCACCACCTTCTGCGAAGCAGTAATGCTAGCAAAGGAGGTGGCCGGGCGTTTGAGGGAGAGAACATCTGCCCAACCCAGCCCCCGCGGGAGACGCCCATGGCGCCGGGCGCCGCGAGACGACTTCCGGCCACCGTAGATGCGGGCCTTTGGGCGGTGAGCAATGGGTAGTTCACCGTCCGTCCGTCGATTGACGACAGGCCGTGTTGACGGCGCGTTCGTGTTTCACGCGCGCCTCAATAGAGACAGCAAAGCAGAGGGGCTTGCCAGAGCCTCCGCCTGCCGGGGTTGCGGGTTGTTCGAAAGAGATACCGCGGCATCGGAACGTAAAGGGCAAAAGACGAAACATGGGTGGGTTTTAGTCAGTACAAGTCTGACATGCCTCCCCGCTCCGCCCAGAGCGGGGGAAGTCATTGGATGATATCGCAACCGAAAAAAAAAAAGTATGTACTTACCTGTTTTGCAAAACATATTATTAAATTTTATGCAAAATATTTAGATTTAATAAGATTCAAGCTTGGCCAATGACTAAAACCCCCTTATGTTCCTTTTTTGCCCTTTATGTTCCGGGGCCACGGTATCTCTTTCAAACATCCTGCAACCGCGGTTATTTTTTAATAACCGCGGCACAAGATTACTGAAGGGTGTTCCCTTCAGTAATCTTTTGCCTTGATCTTCGTTTTCTTTGGTACAGAACCATAGCCTGCTTTATTTAATGCCATTACCATTCGTCCATTTTGTGCCCTCTTTCTAACAGTGAACTATTTTTTTTTACTCTGAGCTCATGACGAACAATCTTCAATTTTTGTCAGTCAAATAAAACAGTTATATTTTATCCCATAGCATTGAAAAAGTTTAAAGGTAAACAATTAATTTGGATGTCTTTAAAATGTACGGTATCATAAACAACTCTATATAGATCCCTCAAGTGTATGGACTTCTGAGTAGTGATGTGAATATCCTGAAACGGAATAAATAATGTCAATCATTCCGTAACACAATTATATTGAAATGAAACAAGAAGTTTCAGAATCTTAAGTATTTGAATATCGTTTTCACGTTGACAGTTACATAAATCAATATACCCTGCACAATTTGTGTTTAAATAAGATATTTGATGAAAACATTTGCATTCAAAGAAGATAAAGGTACCTATTCAGTATTTCTGTTAATATCTATACTAATATTATAAAGCTGAAGAGTTTGTTTGTTTGTTTGAACGCGCTAATCTCAGGAAGTACTGGTTCGAATTGAAAAATTATTTTAGTGTTGGATAGTCCATTTCTTGAGGAAGGCTATAGGCTATATATTATATAACATCACGCTACGACTAACAGGTGCTGAGCAGCGTGGGTGAAACCGCGAGGAACAGCTAGTTTTCAGGATAAAATCTCAAAAGCCACTGTCGATTAATTGAAAAAAATAATTTCAACAAGGTGCTTGCGAATACAAAGAACCGGCCAAATGTGAGTGGGATACACACTGAGAGTTCCGTACAAACTTGCGACATACATATACAGCCATAACTTTTAACTGCGTAGACTTTGAAGGTTGTTTTTGGCACATGGTTTTAATTTCAACTCGGTACCCCCACACGTTCCCGAGATAAAAAGTCCTAGGGTTAGGGGTTACCGGGGTAGCGGGTTGTTCGAAAGAGATACCCCGGCCTCGGAACATCAAGGCAATAGAAGGAACATGGGTGGGTTTTAGACAGTACAACTCTGAAACTATTTGATCAAAGTTATTTGATCATTTCCCAGCCAAAAAAAAAACAAAGATTACGTTTTATTTTAAAAAGTCTGACACTCCGTTCCGTTCAAAGCAGAGAGAAGAGGAAGTTATTCGATTATTTCCATTCCCTAAAAATAAAGTACAACGAAGCAGTACTTCTTGGTTTAAAACTGTACTCATAGATATACTAGGACAATAATTCACTATGGAAGGTAATCACATAGATCACGTGATAGTTGTACCTACAGGTGCATAGAACCGTGAAGGTTGTGTACCCAACAATGAGATGCGTGCTACTCGTGACGGGATGGAAGCCAATTACGTATTACGTAATAGGAGAATGGTCATAATGGTTCCGTACCGATTTCATAATGGATTTATTACACCACTTCTACAGAAAATCCGGATTTCAAACTCATACTCAAAGCAATTTATTTCAATGAAACCATTACAGCCACTTTGGAATGTCATAAAAACAAAAAATAAAGATGCTGCTACAGTCCCAGTCACAAGACATATAACTTGTGAAGGTATTGTAGTTGCCCATTCCAAAGCGAAGATCTCTATGGAGAAGAATGAGCAAGAAACTGTCCATGGAGTTTCCTGTTTCCGTCACTTAAGAGAATTAGTTGAACGAAAAACTGCAATGCTGTTTATTAAGTTCAAATTAATTAATGAACAAACTGTAATATATTCTCTCTTATTATTCACATCCAAAAGCGTTTAAAACTCTAAAACGATTTAAAACAGATAATTCGATTTGGTATTTTATTTTGTAAACACACGAGCAGATTTTTTTAACCCGAAAATAAATTCATGAATAATAAAAATACGTTTTATCACTGACAATTACAGTCAATTATTTTCGATACGTTAATGTCCAAAGTGTGTGTAATTACAGAGATTTGTAAACGTTTTTACGGAACCCTATTGAATGGTAAAATTAATGGAATAGAAATTACAGTTGTCATGAAAAGCTATCAAAGTATCATTACGGGAAATACTATTATTTACGAACTATACTACATTTATTTATATAACCAACGGTAGTGTTAGGTAGTGTAATTTCAGCCATTTACATAAATAAACAATGAACTGTTTGTAAATATTTAACAACTTTAATTACTGCTAGTTCACCAGTAGAGCTCCTTGTCAAATAATTTGTACATATACATAACTAGCTACTGGGTAATACGATACTTTTTTGGTTAAACTGGTTGTCAGACTTTCAGGACACTGTCTATCTGCAACGTGTGCCAAGGTACGGCTATCGATAGGCTTTTAGTGGTTGCAACAACAACAACAACACATGAACAGATGATGAGCCAGACCCTAGTCAAAACTTCTTGCCGATCTTTGCTTTATTAGACTCATTTAACAAAGCATCAAACTCAAAGCATTTAAATCAATTGACCGTTACAGGCGCTTTTGAATGTCAAAAATAAAAAGACAGAAGGCATAATAACTTGTGAAAGTACCACCATTTTCACATACAATTCCAGTAATATCCTAGTTCTTTTTGAGATCCAGATAGCCAAAAATCCTTACTCCTATACAACCAGATTTAACAGAGTAATTCTCTGAGATCTGAATTTATGTTGCTGACTCTGGACCAACTGATAGGCAGGCTTAAGCGGCCTTAGGTGTCTGATCTACTAATGAATGCTTACTTTGGCTTTGTTTTGATCAATAGAAACGCTGTCTAGTGTCCCTTTGACCACTCTATGCTCTATTCATAGTTTCAATATTCGCCCTGAATCCACTAATTAAATTAAATTCACCTTGTATACAACACACACAGTGAGCTGATTGTATTGTATACGAGCTGGTGTCTGCAACTCCACGTCGAAGATACAAATTAGTGAGGTGATATATACGTACATTCTGAAATTCGTGTCTTAATATTGCGTATTACTTTTTGGTCACTTCATCTACAAATGGTTGATAATTAAATGGACTAGTTTACAAAAAAAAATATATGCCCCTTTTAGATTATTCAAAAAAATTACCTACGTGTGACGTCACGCGTTGCTGCATTTTTTCGCAACGAGTGACGTCACACGTAACTTTCATAGGCACCTCATCCGGTCATGGACTAGCGATATTCTATGTACTTATATAATAAACATTGTAGTACTCAAATTTATTGGTTCAAAAATAAACTACAGTATTTTTTTTCACAATATAGTCTACAAAACTTTCGTTAATATGCATATTTTTTGGAGTTTAATTTTGTTTTCTGAAGTTACGAAAATGTATGTTTATCATTTCTTAATTTAAACGATAGACAATATTGTTGCCCTCTGAATAAACCTATTTTCATCTCAGTAAGACCAAAACTTTATATTTGATTATTTTTTGTACACGCATAGAGAATATCTCAAAATGGCTGCCAAAAAGCGGGGAGGTGAATTAGACCCAAGTGTGTACCGTAATAGTAGATTAAAACACTCGTTAAGTACATAAGTATCTAGAATATCGCTAGTCCATGACCGGACACATAGTATATACGTGTCCCTTATTTTTAAATAATCTAAAAGACGGACCAAATAGAATGTAATCACTTTGAACCTGGAAACTATCCTATTATAATTACTTATTAATGTTGTGAATCAATTTAATCCTCAGTAGATTTACTGCGTCAATAGTTTCTTTATGTGCCAATCTGGCATTTTACATAAGGATTAGAGGTCAGCATGCATAGCATGGATATTTTTGCTGTTTTAAACCTATCATTGTTCGTCTCAGCATCAGCCAAAAGTTGACTGTTTTAGCGTCTATAATAAATTTGATAGAAGTATTTTTTCGATTTATTAACATGCAACATTGACCGTCGGTACAGCAACCAAACGTCGGTAAAACCACTTGTTTGAGCTACGGGGGTTTCCTGGGTCCTCTTCAATGAAAATTGTAGGCGAACGGTTTATAATTCGTTTATTGCTAAAACTTGTAGATTTTACAACTTAAAAAGGGTATTTTGTGTCGAAGAAGAAAAAACGTGTCCGTTGATCGTTTCAAGTTGGCAAAAAGAGAACGTTGAAGAAAAAAGTTTTAAAATTTTAAAGACAGAACACTATGGAATTTAGTCTATGAAAATTGATTTAATTATTGACGCGCACGCCATCTATCGCTTCACACTCAACACTACAGCTTGAGGTGCGGACTCAGTCCGTTGGATGGCGTTGGCGTCGACATGGCCCCGGCGTTGGAAGCACCAGCTTCCAAGAAGGTTGGAGAATCAAGCGCCGATGGTGGTGTTGTCCTCAGGCTGGCGAGGGAGTGGACATATCTTGGAAAATGCCCTTCGCGTTGTTCCAGTTGCAGTACGTATGTCAGCTACTCGTGAAATTCCATCTGTGCCTGGGAACACTTTGATAACGCGTCCCAATCTCCAATGTAAAGGCGGCAGTCCATTATAGGATTTAAAGTTTTACCTTTATGTCGAGTACATATAAAACATTCATTAACTATTATACGGACTAAATTTCTTGCACTCAATGGCCACCAGCATTCACGTAAATTAGACAAAAGAAGTTGGGGACCAGCGTGGAGTAACCGTTTATGTTCATGTCTAACCAATAAAATCGTGAACTCGTGTCTACTGCACAACAAAATAGGATGCTTCTTATTATAATCAAAAGTGGAAGAATTCGAAAGTCGTCCGCCCAATGATATTGTGATTATCCATGAAAACATTTAGCCCGGATATACGACTATTTTCCTTACTATTTACGTTTAAAGGCAATTTATTCATAAGTTTATCGTAAACTTCAGGAAATGAAAGATTTTGTGAGAATATAACAAACATACGTTGCGACGCGGCAAGTTCAGGAACAGATAACGTATCGGTTTGTTGTACTACGTCACTACGCGCAGACCGTCGCTCAGCAATTAAATTCTGTAAATATGTTATGAATCGTAGTGCATACGCACCTACCCGCTTCATCTCATTGAATGACGAAAAATCGCTGAATTTAATTGAAACGTTCTCGGACGTACTTACGAAATTAAACACTTGATTTGTTTTCAATTCAGGTAAATTAATAATTTCCCGAGAAGAGTCGTGAACTTCACTATTTGCGTAAAATGTATTATCATGCGTTTGTAAATAGGCCGGTCCGTTCCACCATAAGTTATTATTAATTAATAATTCCAGACTTAATCCTCTGGACAGTAAGTCAGCTGGGTTATCTTTGCTCGCAACATGGAGCCAAATCGAGTCACCTGTGAGTTCGTTTATTTCGGTAACACGATTTTGAACAAACGTTTTCAAAAGATGTGGAGACATTCGAACCCAACCAATGACTATAGTCGAATCAGTCCAGAAATAAGTTTTCGTAAACACCATTCTCAGTGAATCGACAATCCTTTTATATAGTCTAGCGCCTATTAACGCCCCGCAAAGCTCAAGACGCGGTATACTGAGCGCCTTTAATGGTGCTACTTTTGCTTTTAGCACACAATAGTTGAACGGAACATTTCGAATCATCGCTATATGTACGTATATACGCACATGCACCGTACGCGTCTTGTGATGAATCAGAAAAGATATGAAGTTCCTTGTGCTGATCGTGGTCGCTCAATGCACGACGAGGAATTTTTAATTGATTTAAGTTCTGCAATTTATTTATAAAATTATTCCACGTCACAGCAATATCTAGTGGCACCGGTGTATCCCAATCTAATTTACTAAGCCATAATTTCTGCAGTAATATTTTTGCAATTATAACTACAGGGGAAAGTAGACCTAATGGGTCATATATCTGTGAAACTGTTGATAACATTATGCGTTTAGTTAGTTTGGTCGCAGACTGTTCGTCAACTTTAGTGACGTAATATAATTCATCGGAATCGTTTTGCCAACCTATACCGAGTGTTTTGTTTTGTGTATGTTCACCCGTGAACAAATCAACCGGCGCGTTACGAGTCACCTCAGAGTTGAACGTCCATTTACGAAGTGAAAAACAACCCGATTGTAACACTTGCGATATACGTGTACACATTGACAATAACTCTTCATGACTGTTACATCCGAAAATTAAATCGTCGACAAACATGTCCTCGGTAATAACACGCGACACTGCTTCATCTTTACTTTCTTTCGCTAGTTGCCGAATGCACCGCATGCTTAGGTAGGGCGCTGATGCCGTTCCGTATGTTACCGTATTGAGTTGATAAACACGCAGAGGGTCCACCGGTTTTTCCCGCCATAAAATAAGTTGCAGCGATCGCTGATCCGGTTGAATTAAAGTTTGTCTAAAAAACTTTTCTACGTCTGCACAAGCTACGTACTTATACTGTCGAAATCGCAACAGTATAGAAAATATATCATTTTGAAGTGCCGGTCCGGACCACTGAATGTCGTTAAGCGACTTATTTGATGTAGTCGGAGCACTAGCATCAAAAACCACCCGCAATTTTGTAGTGGTACTACTTTCTCTGAGCACCCCGTGGTGCGGCAAGAAATAATTATTATTATCATATTTATCGACCCGCGTCATATGACCTAAGTTCTCGTATTCCCGCATAAAATCGCAGTATAACCGTTTATAATCGGGAGAACGCTCTAATTTACGTTCTAATGACAAAAATCTATTTTTGGCCATGGCATATGAATCGCCTAACGCACTAGGTGACTCCTTCAGCGGCATCCGTACGGAAAACCTACCATCAGCCTCGCGCTTGGTGGTGGTAATAAACAAGTCCTCGCACAATTGTTCGTCGCGAGTAAGTACGTTGCTCGACTGTTGAACATCTTCTATTTCCCAAAACCGCTGAAGTTGGTCACTTAACGTTTGATTAAAATTACAATGAATTTTATCAACACAAATATTTTTAAAGTGAATAGGGCCGGCTAATAACCATCCTAACTTAGAATTTTGTAAATAAGGCCCGTTAATTAATCGAATTCTATTCTCGTGCAATAGATCCCAGAAGAGATCCGCACCTATCAACAAATCGATTTCCGAAGGAACGTGATATGTGGGATCTGCAAGCTGGATATTATTCGGTATACGTATAAGCTGAGTATCAATGTTAGTCGCGGGTAACCTGCTAGTGATACGCTGCAAGACAAAACATTTAACTCTAGTACTGTAATCGCATAATTTAGAACGCATAATAACGTCACACGATTCATTTGATTGCGTCACAGACTGTGCGACGCCCGATATATGTATAGTGGACTGTATAGTAGACGCATTGAGTTGTCGGCGTAGTTTATCCGTAATGAAACTATGCTGACTTCCATTATCTAACAGCGCTCGGGCTGTATGAACACGTTTATTATTATCGATTAACTCCACTAACGCTGTGCAGAGCAATACCGATTGCAGAGCACCTTGTCCAACGATATTGTCGCCGGCGCATCCTACCTGTAATGTATTCGAATCACAATTTAAAGTAAAGGAATGCAACGCGGTCGACGTGCTAGCTTGATGAGACACACTACGATCAGCTGTGTTCTCGCTACGCACACTCGCATTATTGTCGGAACCGGTAATGTGAAGCAAAGAGTTGTGTTTACGTTCGCAAATTTGACACGGACCAAATCGACAGTCCGCTAATGAGTGAGTTGAACGTAAACAGTTAAGACATATTTGTTTATCTTCAACGAATTTGTTTCTTTCTTTTATTGATAAATTTAGGAACATGTAACACGCATATAAAGGATGTTTACCGTTACAAGATGGACAGTTACTACGGCTATTTTTGTTAGAATTATTGTTGGATGACTTGCCTTTAGAACTATTGGTACTTGTTGTATTTGTAACTACACAACTATGTGTTGTATGGTTAGGTTTGTATTGAGTGTTCCTCGTCTCAGACCCAACCGGTTTAATGTGTGATTTATTAGAAGAAGAAGTACTGTGATTAGCATGAATCATTTCTAATATATCGGCTTTATTCCTTAAAAATGTAAGCAAATCATCCAACTTCAATTTAAACCCGGAGTCAGTTATTAAAGAACCTTTGTGCTTTTCCCAATCACGCTCAGTATTGATATCTAATTTTGACACAATCAAATAGATAATTAGTGTGTCCCATGACTCTGTGGGTTCTTGTAAAGTATTTAATGCACGTAGGTTACGCAAAACACTATCTATTAATTTCCTTATTTGCAAAGCTGATTCCTGTTTCAAAGCCGTTATAGAAAATAGAGATTTTAAATGGTTATGTACTAAGAGTCTAGTATTGTGAAATCTATTTTCTAGTAACTCCCACGCATGTAAATAATTGGAAGCTGTAAACTCTAATGCACTTATAACATGCAATGCTGTACCACTGAGTGAAGATCTTAAATAATGAAACCTTTGAATTGGATCTAAATCTGAACGTGTGTGGATCATGGTAATATATGAATTCTTATATTCTAGCCACTGATCATACGATCCATCAAAGGTAGGCAGCTTAATCTCAGGCAACTTGATGTTTGCCCGGGATGAATATTTTGTATCGCTAACATTGTTACCAGTCTTTTCACTGTCAACTAAACTCCCAGCAATAGCTAAGGAATTGAAATATATTAATTCCACAGATTCTACATATTCACTGTTAGAAGCAATATCTGTCTCAGGTGAGAGTAACTCAATTTTACCTTGGATGTCATTGAAAGTTTTAAAGAATTCTTTACATGCTTGCATGCGGAATTGAATCTCTTTATTTTGTATTTCAGAAGGTATGACATCTTGAAATTGGTCTAAAAACTTTTTAAAATTGGTTAATCTACCTTTGACAATACCCCGTTGCTTTTTGAGATCAGAAAGGTTATTTGTAGGAGAAACTGATAACAATTTATCTTCACCAAACATTTTAAAGGCTTACTGAAAAGAAAGAAAAGGTACTCACGGTTTCCACTTCGGTAATTACTGGTAGCACCTGCAGCTATGAGCAACCACAGGTTCCTCACCTACTCAGCAAGCATTCAATATACTGTAATTATAAAACAGCACGGTTTTAACACAGATTCGCTACAAAGGGAAGGAGGATATGGGAAGGAAAACCTGACCGTTGAGCTGCTGAAGCCGTATTCACGATGTGCAGAGGAGGTCAACGCATTCGTCGTCGCGTATTTGAATGACGTCCTTCTCGTGAACTCGCCAAGGCTGCTCCAGACTCCTGTCCAAGATTTCTAACTCGCTCTTAGTTAGGTAGTCCGCTTCCAGGTCCAATCTTCAGCTATCGATCCGGCTCGAAGGACCAATGTTTGAGCTACGGGGGTTTCCTGGGTCCTCTTCAATGAAAATTGTAGGCGAACGGTTTATAATTCGTTTATTGCTAAAACTTGTAGATTTTACAACTTAAAAAGGGTATTTTGTGTCGAAGAAGAAAAAACGTGTCCGTTGATCGTTTCAAGTTGGCAAAAAGAGAACGTTGAAGAAAAAAGTTTTAAAATTTTAAAGACAGAACACTATGGAATTTAGTCTATGAAAATTGATTTAATTATTGACGCGCACGCCATCTATCGCTTCACACTCAACACTACAGCTTGAGGTGCGGACTCAGTCCGTTGGATGGCGTTGGCGTCGACACCACTATTTTATTAATTGGCAACACTCAAAGTGTCGTCTGACTGGTTGAAAACCAACAAACCAACCAACACGAACGCGCCCATTTCACTATTGAAATGGCGGTAATTTGAAATTACGAAGGAAAACAGCCCGGCTAGATAATCAGTCGTTTTCAGAGATTCTCCAAGTGAATATCTTCTAAAATAAGTTGTGAAGTGTGTCAATAAAATCTAAAGTAAAATGTTATTATTCTGTGGTGTATTCTGCGTACCTAAATGTTATAAAAGGTGTGTATGTAAGGATGTGTGATTTGCAATAAAAGTGTTTTTATTAAATCATTTATGGAGTTTTTCTTACTGGTAGGAAATGCCTTTGGTATTAAATTGGCCGCTGCACTTTCTGCTTGAAGTGTTAAATACATAAATATGCACAATTTCAACTATTTGGTAAGAAAATGCTCTCCAAAGCTGATTTTGATGAAAGATAAAGACATGTACAGTTATGTCCCAGAAAATTGCCTTGGGATATCTTCATCTTTCTAAACGGCTTTTTCAAAACACCAACACAATAAACAACTCCTCATTTCTCGAAAACATAAAAAAATATCACCTTTTCACGCAGTTTCCCTCCACCCCATACATAGTTAACCTTACGGCCTTTAGTTCTTAAACAGGCTGGCAAAGATCCCCCACCCTTAGGGAAATCCCCGGGTAACGCACTCATACAATTTGCATGTAATGTTCGAGGGATGATATAATTGCCTGCATGTTTTGAATTCAATGTGAATACGGAATTTTCATGGGATTTTATGAAGGGGTGTGTGTGAATGTGATTGTTTTTTGCGAATATGACATTGATAACGCCAATTCATAATTATGAACGCATCAAATGCATGATTCCATACATAAGGTTGGCGCAATATAGTTAAATGGCTGCTGGGGTGATTGTGTAGAAGGCGATTGTGTGTCCGCACCCCAGCCAGAAGTGACGAGAAGGAAGAAGTGAGAGAATACCGTGTGGCTTTAGTCAGTAGGAGTCTGTCAGACCCCTTTGCCATCCCTCGGCGGAGGACATGCATCGAGGATTTCCAAAGAAAAAAATAATGGTTAAATGTGAGTATACTAATAGATACTCCTCTGTCTTTTAATTTAAATTATTAAATTTATTATTTATTTAATTAAAATGTAAGGTAGACAAAACTATTTGAACGCATCTGTTTCAGTTTGAAAATCAAACGAACTGTAGTAAGTACATTTTAAAAATAGAATGTTGATTTTACGGAAAATATTTGACAACAAACCTTTGAACAATGTAAAGAGGGTTAATATAATTTCCTAACCTTTTCCGAAAATAAAGTTAAATGCCTACAAAGGCTTTGAAAAAAATTGAGACACTCAGTTACGTTCTCCAAAGAATTTAATCTTTCGGAAAATCTAATACAGAGAGAAATCAAAGAAATACAATTACTAAATAGATTTACAAATAAATCTCATATAATGGTACAAATAAGATAAAAAAAGTTAGCCTAAACAAATAGCCTAGCCTACAGGTCTGAAATACCAATTTCATCAGCAGAAAAAAATAACGTATATATTTCAGTAAAACATTTAGTTATCAAAACCTCATAAGGACCGGAATAAGGGTCGTTTCGAACGAAATTGAATAAATTTATCCTTTCTTGATATGAAATCGCAAAGCAGGTGTTTCTTTGATCCGCCAAAGATTGGATTGTTACGAGTTTCAGGCGATTTTATTTGTTTTCATACGGCCGAGGGAAACTTGTTAGTTATTCCGTTTTGGTTCGATTTTATTGGCTTTTCACTTACCTGTGTGTAATGGCTTTATGAGTGGGGTCTTAGTTTGCAATTTGAGTGGTTTTGAAAGGTTTTTTAAGCATTAGTCAACGTTGATGATGATGTGAAAGTGGGGATGGAAGATGTGTCATCATCATTTCAGTATAAAAACTTCCAATTAAAATTGGTTTGACTAATTTTGATATTTAGTTTTTGATAAATACTCAAACTGCAGCCGTAACTTCGTTTTTATATTCATTACGATACTATGAAGACCAGTTTTGCGGTTGAGTTGTTGATTGGAAATTTTCAATTAATTGTAATGAGAGTTTTAATTAGATATTGTTCTTGTACTGTTTGATACTACGGAACCCCGTGTGTGCGATTAGTACTTAGCTGTTTTTTCTTTCAAATCGTTCCTCACACAAAACATCCATAGTTTTGCTCACCGTCTTCATACATCATCATTTAAATACAAACATTACTCTTTTAAACACATGCGATTTGTCCCTGAATATATGTACGAGATATCACTTTTTTAGTCACTGAGTCTGAAACCCATATTAAATTCGAACTATGAACACAATGAAATGAAAATGTACACAATATTATCTGGCTATTCAAATAATCTCATTTATAATATAGAACTGGAATCTAATATGGTTAGTGCTGAATTTACTCTCTATTCACCTGAAATATGTGTTATTTATTTAATAGAAAAAAAAACAGAAATCTGTACTATTGTACAGTTAAACACACTACAGTAAGTTATGATAAAATCGATTAAATTAAAACTCAGAATCAATAGAGCTAAAGTACCTTTGTTAATATATTGGAATGACGTGAAAAAAATGTGACGCGTTTTAACTGTCACATAAAAAGTGAGCTGACTGTACCAAATTCAGGTTGTTGGTACATTTCAACATCAGTTTATCATTGTTCGCACATGCAATTAATTTCTAAATGATATCATCCGTTCGGAATCTAAATCTAAACTAATATCTAAATCTAAACTATCTAAATCTAAACTAATATTATAAATGCGAAAGTAACTCTGTCTGTCTGTCTGTCTCTTCTTCACGCCTAAACCACTGAACCAATTTTAATGAAATGTGGTACAGATATAATCTGGGACCCGAGAAAGTACATAGGATAGTTTTCATCCCGGAAATCCCCCGGGAACGGGAACTATTAATCCACGCGTACGAAGTCGCGGGCAAAAGCTAGTAGAAAATAAATGAGTTGAAACAAAACCAGTGGTATTAATTTTTGATATTAGAACGGAATAAATTGAATTATTTTTTTAATTGAATTTCTCGTGTATCGTGGGTGCGTTTACAAACATTTAGACTCACATACACAAACAGTCACACCCGGAACAAGTACCTGTAGGTCAAAGAAGTTTTGAACTCTGATGCTCTACCTAACTACATAAGTAAAAATAATGATACTTATGTATTTCCAATATAAAAAACATCATCAATGCCTCCATACCCATCTATACTTTCATACCACCAGTTCTCTATACAACATGCGGTTACCCAAAATTCGAGCGTTCAAAATTAATATGCAAATAAGCCGTGTGTTCACCGGGCGACAAATGTACGGATGTAAGCATGTATGGATGTATGGCGGCATGCCTCGGCTGATGTTGTGTTATAGACAACAGCATGTTGTCTGAAAGCGTGTATGTTTGTGTACTGCTGTTGTAGTAGAATTTACTTGAGGATATTTTTGTCTTCTTGAGGGATTGCGAAAGCAGTCGCATGGTTAAATCGTCTACGGACCCCTTGTGCTAGCCTATAAGCCACAAAAAAGTGGTCAATTCAAACATTTATTGAGAAGTATGTAGGTCATGTATTCGTGCAGTTCTTGTAAGAGACAGATTCGTAAATTAATACGGAATTAATTTTAAAATTCCTTGTGAAATAGCTTTACCGCTCAGACTTATGAGAGTAAAGCTCATGGAATAATTAGTCAAGCGATTACTATTTCAGACATATAGGTTTACTAGCTAGCCTCTCGCGTCCGCCCCTGGTTCAGTCCATGGTCCGGAGCGAGAGGGAATGGGACGCGGTCACCGGTCAAGGTGGCTAGGTGTTTGAGGGACAAAACCTCAAACCATCTCAGCCGCCGCAGGAGACAGCCGGCCAACGTAGATGCGGGCCTGAGGACGATGAGCAATGGGTAGCTCACCGTCCGTACATCCCTGCTATTGACGACAAGCCGTGTCGAAGGCGCCTTAGTGTTCCACGCGCTCCTCAAAAAGATGTTAGCAAAGCAAAGGGGCCTGACAGGGCCACCGCCTGCCGGGGTTACGGGTTGTTCAAAAGAGATACCGCGGCCCCGGAACGTAAAGGTCAATGGAAGGAACATGGGTGGGTTTAAGTCAGTACAAGTCTGACACTCCCCCCTCCTCTGCCCAGACCGGGAAAAAAAAGGAACGGGCTGCAAGTTGCTTCGAAAGAAATACCGCAGCCCGGGTACACAAAGGGCAAAAGATGGAAAAGACTGACGAATAATAATAAGTACAAGTCTGAAGTTTAAATGGATTCCCATAGAATAAAAAAGTTGGAAGGAAAAGTAAATCTCATAGTTATGTCCACTCAGCTACTAAGTTGCAATCCGATGAAGGAGTCTCTGATAATTTTTTAAGACTACGTAATGTACCTAATACTATATTTAATTTATCTTTAATCGTGAGCGACTACATAAAATGTAGTAGTTTCACTATTATTTTTTTTCGAATTCTATCTTAAATTTTTGTCAATAACCCCTTATTTTGACCCCTAAAGTAGGTCAACGTTGTCAAATGCGAAATGTGACCACTAGGTCCATAAGCCACCGCACAACCCACGCTCCAAATATTTTTTTCCACATATATAATTTTATTTTTCCTGAAACAAGCTTTCAATTAAATTTTTACTTTCGGCCCTTTATTAAAAACCGTTTTATTATTTTATATATATTTTAAATTTCGCTTTTTTTCTCAATTTAAACGAAAAGGCTTACCGTTGGTATTTTATGTAGAATTTTATTTTTAAAACATATTTATTTTGTTTCAGGTAAACATCGTTTGTTTTGTGAACTGAATGGAATTCGGCATTGTAATATACAACTGTACCACCGATTATAATCGTAAGTTAATTAGGAATACCCATAACTAGAATGTTTGTTCTCTGCCTGGGAATGTTGATTATGGAACCATCAAGAAGAAGAAGGTTATACGCAACTATGTTAGAATCGACTTACAGTGTAACTGAATGCACCTGAATACTAGTATTTTACATGGAGCGACTGTCTATCTCACCTCCACAGCTCAGCTAGTACTGGGTAAGCAATACCTGTTGGTAAGACTGGTTATCAGACTTTCGGATGACTGATATACAAATGGCAGGCGGGACCAACCGCTTAACGTGCTTTCTGAGGTACGGAGGAAACTCTGTATGAGTCACCACGGACCAACTTAAGCATGATACGTTCCATATCAACTGATTTTCAGTTAAAAAACCAGTAAGCATCACAACCTTCTCCCTACTCAGAAACCAAACCTTACTGACGCTGTAATAAACATTATATTATCGCGGCCATTTCAGGCTTTGTCATATTCCACCATCAGACCATAATGATAGTGTAGGCACTAATACAAACTTGCCGTTGGCTATAATAGTTGAGCACAATTACGGCAACAGACTGAACCAGCCGCTGAAATACATTGTAATTATAGGTGTCCGATGCTGGACAGCACTGACGTAATTTGATGTGGCTTTGGTATACCATATGTCTATCTGGGTATTATAAATCATCATGTTAGCTATTTTATATTTCTGGTTGCGGGTTGCTCGAAAGAGATACCGTGGGCCTGGAACACAAAGGGCAAGAGAACATGGGTGGGTTTTAGTAAAAAAGTCAGACACTCCCCCCCGCTCCGCCGAATACGAAAAAAAAGCTATTATATTGCTGATGGATATAGACTTACTATCGGGAGATGAAGTGAATTTCAGGAGAGAACGCTATCACTATGCTAACAAAATGGATGAAAAATCGCAGATTCCTAGAAAATATTATTTAATATAAATATTTCAGTTTAAAATAAATAACAAACCCGGGCCCGACATCGCAAGTCATGAAATAAGTTTAGAAATCAATTAATATAAAACAGGTTTTATTATATTTAAACTTGATGTATAATAACGGTACATAGGCTGGCTTAATGCCATAACATAAGGTATTCTCTACCAGACAACCTTTGGGTGAAATAGAATAACAAATAGGGTACAAAAATAATATCCAAAAAATTTCGAAAATCTTTTATTTCTATCTATCGTTTGAAGATAATAGGGATATATGTTTATCATGAAAAGTATTAGTTTAGTAAAATGCGGTCTAAATAGGCCTAAATGTGGCTACATTACGATCGGCCTTTCGTACATTGGCATAGTAAGACTTGTACTGATGCAGTGAGACTGCTGCCTAAAGTCAATTACAACATTCATTTAGATAGTGGCAATCCACCTGAGTACCGAGTAGATATCTACCTTTTTGGGGTTCCGTAACTAAAGGGGAAAACGGAACCCTATTACTAAGGCGCCACTGTCTGTCCGTCTGTCACCAGTCTGTATCTCATGAATCGTGATAGTTGAAATTTTCACCGATGATGAATTACTGTTGTCGCGATAAGAACAAATACTAAAAACCAGAGTGAAATTAATGTTTAAGGAGGCTCACATACAACAAACATGTTTTTTTACCGTTTTTATAGATAACTAGCTTTTGCCCGCGGCTTTGCACGCGTTAAATTTGGCTTAACACAATTCCCCTTTCCTGATTTGCAGGTACCTGCTACCTGTAGATTTTGCCCTTGCGCCTTATTTATTGTAATAGTAAAGCTAAGTTTTTCATTTTCTTCCCTCTTTCTTCCTCATTTCTCACTCTTTACAAAAAAAAATAGCATATGTCCGTCTCGAGGTTTCCAACTACATATATATATCATACATCTGTACCAAAATTTATCAAAATCGGCTTGGCCATTTAGGCGTGACGACGTAACAAACTCACTTTCGCTTTTATAACATCAGTAAGGATGGTATGGAACCCGTCGTGCGCGTGTCGGACTCGAAATTGGCCGGTTTAGGATATCACCACTCACCTGTGTTATAGCTAGGGCTTCTCTTAAAATAAACATCCCTACGGCTCATTGGCTACTGAACAATACACCGAGGTACGCGATCTAATTCCGAACAACATTAAGTATGTAAGGCATACGCGGCGATCGCGCATAATTTATGCAGTATTTACCTTGCCCGGGCAGATTGTTTCTTTGTAGCGTAAATCAAAGTAATGGGCACAGTAAAGTATAAGTTTTTTTGAGATATACCTACTCCTAGTTTCTTAGAACTTTATTTTTCTGTTTTTCGCAACTGTTTTGTTCTGCTCGCTGCGTTTAGTGGTTCCATCGTAGACGCGGGTCTGTCAAAATGACGATAGACTGTGTCGAAGATGCGTTCGTGTTCCATGCGCGCCTCAAAGAGTTGTCAGCAGAGGAGCTCTGTCTGCTTGGGTCGCGAGTTGTTTGAAAGAGATACCGCTGCCCCGAATCACACAGGGCAGAAGAAGGAACATGGATAGGTTTTAGGTAGTACAAGTCTTACTGACACTCCCTTGCGCTCCGCCCAGAGCGGGAGAAGTTATTCAATATTTCCCATCCGAAAAAAAGACTTCACTGGTTTCAATTCCAAAAAGGCTTATTATCATAATCGCCCACAGCGCGACTTCACTCGCGGACTGCTGTACATAATCATTTTCCTACCCTTGTCCCATTGTATTTGGGGTCGGCGCAACACGTTTTCTTCTTCCATTCTCCCCATGACACGTCACGGCATCGTTTACTACTTTCTCCTTCATATCATTCCTTACACAATCCATCCATCTTTTCTTTGGCCTTCCTCTCGCTCTTCGTCCATCAACATTCAGATCCATCACTCTTTTAGTCACATGTCCTTCGCGCGGTCTTCTGTACATATCTACTTATGTCCCAGTCTCACATTTTACCAACGATGTCAATCAATAAGCCGAAGCACCTAAGTCACGATTGTAGATTTGAGTAATATTGATTGATACTTTATACCGTCACACCCTCAATCTCCGAGGGGTTAAGCAGGGTTGTGATTGGGGGCGAAACCTTCCACAGTACCAATCACGGACCAGAAACGAGATTTTTTGAACGGAACACCCCAATCACCCTTACTAATCTGGGTTTGAACCAAAGAAATGTATGGAGGAAGTGGGTTTTTATTTTTTTGCCAAAAAGATGTAAGTGCTCGTATAACTTTAAATCCTACTAATATTATAAATGCTAAGTATGGATGTTTGTTACTCTTTTACGACAAAACGGCTGAACGGATCTTGATGAAATTTACATAGGATAATTTATTTTTCGATATCACGCGGGCTAAGCCGCAGGTGCCAACTAGTCACAAAAAAAAAACAATTATTTTTACGAAGATAACCTTTTAAATACAGTAATTAGATGAGAGTCAATGCAAAGAGATTTAAAAGACTTATAGAGCTGAGATTTGGGATATTTTCACACAAAAATTTAGATCCCGAACATGAATGCTCCCTGACGAGCGGGCTTAGTACAAGTATTGGGTTACGATTTTCTTCGTCCTGTCCCGTATTTCACTCATAAATATTTGAATGTCTTTGGGTCAATTGCAATGAATTTAGTACAAATCTCTAATAATTATTATGAAAATACGAATTGAGAATATTATCTTCTCAAATGGCGCCACAAATACATTCTTACGGCACAAAACAAGTGAACAATAGATAATTATAATAAGTATGCTAATAATAACTAATAATGCTAAAGGTGTCAGTGTGTCATCTTATCTACATAATGCACTTTGTTCTAAAGTTATTAATGATCGATAAGGAGCCATTTATCATTTTCATAATATCGATAATAAAAATCATAAAGAATATGGAAACAATATTTTGACAAGTATTTTCAATAGGAAAGAGATTTTCAGTCCCTTTTTGTCAGTGCATACAGTTTTAAAATATTCCAATTGTGAATTCATTTCAATTGTCAATTTTGCTCTTAGTAGCTGAAAGAAAGACAACAAAGTTTAATAACATCCGGCGCCATTCCGAATATTGATGATGTAGTTTCTAAATCAGTAAGACATTGTATGCGGACATGACGTGATCCCGAATCCTTTGATGGAATCACTTTGTCGAATGTAGGGGATGACGAAGTCGTCTATACATAGACGGTGTGACAAGAAAAATTGTCGCTGCGTGTAATGTGTCATCGTCAAAAAAAAAAACATACTTTGGTTACTAGCCGTCTGTCCGCGACGGTCGTCCTTATTTAAATCGAATTTTGTATGAATTTTTTGTACGGAAATAAAGTAGTAATTAATAATTTGCTCTTTAAACCTGAAAAAAAGTTTATTTCTAATCATTTTGAAAACAAAGTTAAACAAATCATTCCGGAAAAATTGTTGTGAAACATTCAAATTTCTGGAATAAGCATCAGACATAGATCCAATCGTATCTTCTTAGTATATTTTTAGGTTACTCAGAAAGATCTAGACTCCATAATAGATAGCCCTTAGCCCTCGCTACAAATACTAGGTCAAAAGACAATTAGTCTTTTACGTCTAGCTAACTCGCTTCGCAATCTAGTATTTAGCGAACGGCCGTATTTTTTTTTATTTGAGACACCGGGAGAAGTTTTTCAAACAAAAAAAAGGTTCCTTTTCTAATATAATAGTAATAAAAATAAAAAGGTATGTTTCAGAAATTTATACATCTGAGTGCTGTTTATACTTTCTACTTTACAAAGTTTTTAAGTTCACGAGTTACGTTTAAATTTGGGTTGGTTTGTTATAAAAATAATTAATTTGTTATTATTTTTTTGAATAGGTATAATTAATTTGCTTAAAATTTAAAGGTGTTATATTCGTAGTTTAGGCACAAACCATATTTTGCCTGTTTAGGGCATCCAAATGTTTTTTTTTTATTTATCTTGCAGTTCAACCTAAGAAGTTGTTAGCTGCTCAACCGGACTATCCTATCCGGATGCCTTGAGAGTAAGGCCTCTAGCCAGGGGCAAAAACTTATGTACTACGCAAATGCACGCTAAGGGCTGGGGTGTCCTTAGCGTGTAGTTGCTTAAATACTCAATAAACATTGGTACCTATAAGGTACTCCTTGATGGCTCAAATTCTTAAGTTCGTTGATAATGTTATGATTACAATTTTATCGCATTTCTCTCTCGCATTTCTGCAATATAAGTCGGCTAATATCTTGATAAATGATTGTCAAGTGCCTTCATCCTGTCTATGGTGCTCTGAAGCTTTTTATGGAGGTGTCTCAAGTGATATATTATCTTAAGGACTTCAAAAAAATGCGCATATTTTGTTTTGTGATCGTGGTCATTAATAGATAAGTCTATGTCTACATTCCCATACAAAAACACCACGAAAGTCTGCTTACCTTTAAAACAATAGAGCAAAAGCTCTCATTTTGGCAGCACGTAGTTAACAAATCACAGTGTAGCGTATTGTATTTGAAATCTCCTATCCCGAAGTCTATAGAACAACACAGGTGCGGCGAAAACTTTTGTAACTTATTTGCTTACAACTAGCACAATACCTCCTTAGTTTTCCAACGCGTAGCGCCATCTAGTTTCAGTTTTTGGAACTGTAAGTCGGACCGATATCAGAGCCATCTATCGGCAAGTAGCAAGAGCGTTTAACGCCATCTGTTGAGCGTTTATTAAAGTAATGGAGCAGCGCCATCTCTGATTTTTGTGGTACACTACTTTACTTCATGACGTTTAACTATTGCTCACTAGATGTCGCTATTCGCTTTACGTCTTAAGATAAGTTGGCATTTATTTTAAAAGTAGTACATAATAAAACTATTTATCCTCAGGAACTAATTGTTTAAACAGCAAAAAATACAAAATGTAAAAAGAATTGCTCCGCCATGACAGTGATGTACACTGCCGTGACCAGGATTCGAACCTGGGTTACTACGGCCACAACGTAGGGTCCTAACCACTAGACGATCACGGCTATCGGAGCGATGTCATTGGTGTTGAAATGGTGAAGTACATTACACTGTTATGACGTAAATAATAAAACAATTTACATCATTTTCATTTATCAAACACAAGTATTTACCTTGTTGTTTGGATTAATTAAATTCTATTAATCTTTCTTGCCCGGACGCCCAATATAAGTACATGAACGCGTGCACAATTTAGAACGGGCATTAGAATGAGTTCATTGTTCTCGTCTCTGGAGCCCCAACAATCTGCAGCTTGGACCCTGCTCCCGATACATTAAAAATAATTAAGTTCAATGAGAGCACGAAACGTTTTGGAATACACCTCATATTTTGAGTTTACAACTACCAAAGAAGAGGACTTGTAGCTTACAAGTCTTCTTTAGGTAAAACATCACTGCTGTCTTCGTTAAAACTGTCTTCGCATGCATTGCTTCACCCTCCACATTTAGTTTGTACATAAAGGGGAGCAAACAAACCAATGATTTCCTATCCATCTACATTAAAAGCATGCAACCGAAATACTAGTTTCTACATCCAAAACCCAACAAGAAATATTCAATTCTTCTCGCCCTTTTTATATCAAGATAAATCACAATTTGACCGTTCCGTGCCAGTGCAAGTTTGACATATTTTTTGCGCGGTGTTCAATGAAAGGGAACAATTGGTGCGCGTACGCGGCGATCCCTGGCGAACGCAAATTGGGTGCGCTAACTAGCCGGATTATAAGATACTCGTTCTTGTTGCTGTGGCGTGGGATACGCTACGTGGCTTGAGATTTGGGGTGTGACGGTACCTTAAAATTTGAGCATATGTCTGTAGTAGAAAATTAACAAAAACCGACGAACGTGATCTAAAAAATAGTTGTCTATGATTGCTCAAAGTGTTTTCAAGGTGGCAATTTTGAATCTGTTGTCATCAAATCTGAAGACAATTAAAGAAATCTTTGGTTTATCTCCAGGAAATCAGTTGATAACATTGATTCTCAATCATAAAGCTTACAAGATTATCGTGATTTCGTGCTCACGACAATTCTTGTTGGATTATCGATAATCTTATAAGACAATGCGTTCCTAATTATACTACTTTGCGTGTCTAATAAGAATTGTTTTTAGAGATTTTAGTTGCCAAATAAGTACAACAGTCTTTTCTCAAAATTCTATTAATAAAATTCACTTCCTTAAATGTCAGTTACCATCTGCCAAATGTCTGCAACCCCTTCTGTCGAGGAGTTATTCATGTCGTCTTCTTTGGTTCACAAACTTACAATACCCTAATAAAATATATCATTATAAATGCGGATCATTATCATTATTCGTTATGCGAACAAGTTTAGCGGCTTGTTCAACATTAATACACTTCACGTTGTAATACTAGTAAGAATTATTACTGGAATCGAAATCAGCTTCAAGAGAATTATTAATTTGTTTAGCAGTATGCTCTATGTCATATTTTAATCGGTTGCGGTTATAAGATTAGGGTTTCCAAGTCAACATTGATATCTATGAATTAATTGGCATTTCGTTTCCCGTTATTGATTAGAATTATTTCATGTTTTTTTGTTTGTTATTTTCAATAAGTTTGCAATTTGGTTTTTTGTTCTTAATCTTGTTACATTGTAGTACTTGGGATTTTATAAGCGTAAGTAATGGAAATTATTGCCTAATATTAGGTTTTTGACATCGCTGAACAACTATTATTGTAATTCCCTTCATCGGTGTAACGCCGAACTTAAGTTTTTACCATTGTTCTGATTTCTTCAACAGCTACGTTATTACTCTTGAACCAAACTTTTTAGTTGCGCTTCACAAATAACAGACAAAACGCGCTAACCTCCGTGGACACCATAGAGAATGACCATGACCTCTTTGGAGCACAAATCCTGTTTGTAACAAAACATTGACAATAGAAGAATAGAGTACTGTAGGTACTTGGCGATAGACAACTTGTTCCAAATTTAAATTAGTAGATGCTTATTATATGTTTGCCCATTCTTAAGTTGCGTCAGTTTCGCTTAGGGCTGAACCCTTATTACCCTTTATGGTCGAATCCATAGACAGTTGGCGTAAAAATCTCTTATGCGTCAGTTAACATTTTTGCAATGCCCCAAAGCTATGTTAGACAATTGGTTTGACCCTTTTGTTGCTGTAATCCTTTCTAATGCAGTTAATATAATAGAGATATTGTAATACGGAACTGCATCTGTGTATCTATTTGCCTTTAGATTTAACAGAATAATGTTCGTAGTGAAGAGGAAGTTTAAACAAGGGCATAGAATCGTTTATAGGTATGATCATTTCACAGACTATTGAACGGATCCATTAAAAGGCTTATAAGGATCTGCCAGTCATAGTACTATGGCCACCTTAGTTATATTCCTACGAAGAAAAACTTTCACGAAATTCTTGAGGATTTTCACAACCATAATCACCATCACGGTCAATAAGTAACTGAGAGACAACATTATTTTATTCATCCCGCATAGGTTTTGTAAGAACTTATGGTCTAAAAGTAAGCTAGCAATTTGCTAGAATATTTTAGCAAGGGTCAAACTTCATAAATTTACACAAGTTAACATTCCCGAAATATTTCTCCTCAGTTTCGTTTAGTTAGATATTGACTTGGTTTAATTGACAAAGTTTGCTATATACATTTCAGAGTGTGGGTAAACATCATGTTTTGTTTTCTAACTAGTACTAGTTATTCAAAACCAACGGCTATTCATTAAAATTATTGCCACAAACGATGTAACTTCTAGTAAATGTAAATCTTAAATGAATAAATTCGCAATATTCGCTACTGCGACATGGAAACATAATATTTCCGTTTATTTATAGGTCCCAACTTATAATGCAATGCAAACATAAAATACGATCTCTAACAAACTTCCTCGAAGTGAGGGAGACGCCAAACTATAACGTTACAATATTTACGATTTGGGCTATTTTTCTTCACTTGATAGCACCATTGAATACCACAAGCCCCCTACTTTATTCAGCGATTTATTAGATCATATAACACCAACAGTTGATGCACTCTAAGAAATAGTAGACAAAGAACATGATTCTCTAAGTCAAGGTGATAAAGAGCATGATGCAATTTTAGAAGATACGAATAAGTTTGACAATGCAGAAGTATATCGCAGTCTTGAATATCGGGGCGTTTGTTCAAATAATATTTTTGGAAACAAGGGAAGACAAGTATTTGATGAGATGACAGATTTCTGAATAGATTTTGATAAAATAAGGAAATAGGGAGCAACGTTTGCGTTTGTTTATTGCGAAGTTTCATAATAGAATAGACTTGTTGCGTGTACTTCGGAGAATAATGTATTTGACGAGAAGAATTTAATCATTGCTTTTCTTTTGCAGTTCAATACATTTGTTTTCGTCGTTGTGTGAGAAAATAGTTGGGTATAATGTTATACACAGTTTATAAATATTCCTGGGTTCAAAGAAACTTAGAAGGGGAAACTTATATGGACTAACGTCAATATTGCGAATTTGTGCAACGAATCCATAAAAGAACGCAAATAAGGGTTCAGTGAGAAATATTACCATGAATAGACTCAGCACATATTTTGGTATGGCTTCCATAATTTGTGCAATTTGATCCTGTAAGCAAATATTAGAATACAGAATGCAGTAGCTAAAGGGCTTTTCAATCCTTTTTCAATTTCTTCTGTGCTTTACTTAGATTGCATCTGCATCAGTACTGTGAATGCATTCGCGAATGCTACTTTCAATATTGAATGCGAGTAAGAACATACCAACTTCACACTGCTGTTTGGATCGCACGTTCGATATAAAATTGTTATTACATTTAACGCCAGACAGTCCACCTGTACCTTTGTTTGAAGTTACGAACCCCATTAGAGTAGTAACCGATACGCGAGTGGATCGACAACCGGGTCGTGTGAACGCACCTCTCTCTCGCCTGCATTCATTCGAACCTCATCAAACTGCATTTTTACTCTGACATGACTTGTCACGTTGCAAATTCTGACATTGTCATGACAGTCTATGACGAGAAAGGGCAAGACAAGAAAGGGTGCAACCCTTGGGTCAACAATGACATTTCATACCGTTTAAAACATTTTGTTAGTTGAGAAAGTTGCATTGTTGAACACTTTTATCTTGTTTAGATCAAACGGGTTGGATTGTTATCTTAATAGCATTATCGACAATCATATTGCTAAATATTAGATTACGGAATAAGTAGGGTATTTTAAGGTCAAGCCACTGGTTAGAAATGATTGTGAAACCTGTCAAGGAAATTGATAAAACTTACGATCTATTGAACCCCTTGCTTAACTAGTGATTGTCGATGACGTGGATTGAAACAATTACGAGTATTATGTAACGTTAGAACAGAACTGTAAAAGATATATAAACATCACAGATATAAGTATTTATAATTTGATTGATTATTTATCTTTATTTTAAAACATAATATTTTACATTTTTAAATATTTCTTAAATATTAAGCATTTAAAAATATTAACACAGTAGCATTACTATCGGGAACAGGGTCTAAGCTACCGGTAGTCAGGGGTCCAGAGAGAGTCTGGGTGTATTATAAGAAACCATATACCATTTTTACAAACTCCTCTCTTTTCTACTCTGTCTCTTTTTTTACAACCTTCTTCTTTTTACTTTTTAAAGTTACAACGATAATATTATGCATTTTATTTTTATACTTATCCTCCTATCCGTCGGCTACAAGTCTGACCTCTACAAAACCTGTGATAAATGCACACAATTTAAAACTCGCTTTCCAAAACAAAACAAATACGCATCCATCTCAGGCAACACTTTTTCTCACAATCCAAATGTTCCCAAGTGGCCAATTGTTGAATGTTAACATTATTTTTAACACTAAGAACCGGTCTTGCAACACGGAAGTCGACTCACACGCCGATTATTCGTATTTTCAAGTAAATTTTAGCTTCAACATCTGTCCGGTTTTCGTATTTGTCGGCAGTCCCATTGTCAATTGTTTGCAGTCCGTTGCATCTTGCATTTTTGTGAAGATGTCAGTTCTGACGTGTTATGATTGAAGCTTCAAAGATTTTGGGTCAAAGATGAGGTCTTTTTTTGCTTTCGTGTTATTCCAAAGTGTGGATTCATTATTCTTTTTCTTGTTTGTAACGGCTTCTTGGTGACTTTTTGCCTGGATGTAGTAGAACATCTTTTGCCATAATTTTTAGCAAACAATAACGGATATAAGCGACTCATTCAACTTGACATTTTATTACTATCCATAACTAAATCGTCTTTCGATTCGAAATTACCCCTAATAGAAAAAGTCGAGCGTTACACACGTTCCTCTATCATCTGATTCTATCAATTTACCAAACGACCCATAACCAGATCTTAGTAGCGAGAAATTATTCTGTTACCATCGACCAACCATACGTTTCCTATGATTTATTGTGTACGAATAATTCTAATGGGTTTTACGGCTCATAAATTTGTTTAACGCCTTTGATAACGCCGTCTAATGTCATTGATATTGAGAAATCCTATTGTACATCGTCGTACGCGCATGCCGTGACGTCATTGTTAAAGTAAAATATTTTGATTTATTACTACTATTGTTTTCTTGGGAGAAAAGGATTAAAATTCAAATTACGTCGAGATTTCTTTTCTTTTGAATCGTGGCACTTTCTTGTTGCCTTTTATTGTGATAATTACGTGAAGTTATTTATTATGTTAGAGTTCTGTGAGTAAATAAAATGTTAATGTGCGAGAGGCGTTGTAATTACTATAAGTGGCATTTCGAACTTCAATTACGTCATTGCAATGTCTAGTTTGTTCTTTAGTTTCTTGATATTGCTTTAGAAGATTTCTGACAACTTGTTTGGGATTCTGTTGAAATGTCTAAGAACGTAGAAATTTAATGTTATCAATAACGTTTACTCTCCTATGGCTGGATGTATTTATTTTAAAGAACTCAACACTAGCTCATGCCCGCAGCGTTGTCCGCATAAAGTAGGGGAATTGTCCCACCGGGATTAATAGTCTCTTATGTGTTAATCAAGGTTATAAATAATTGTGAGACCGAATTTCATCCAAATTCGTGCAATCGTTTTTGTCCGAAACAAGTAACAAACATCCATACATCCTCACAAATTTTTGCATTTATAATATAAGTAGGATGAATTTATTGTTATCTCAACACTAAACATGGCTACATAATACGTATTTAAAATCATCACATATTCCAGAACCAGTTTCATCCAGATAAATTCTTAGACTTTATAGCTGGGTGCATCTTGAAAAATTAATAATCTTTTCGAGTCCCAACCCTTACACGATCCGCCCTTCACTCTTGGGTGTCACCTCTAGCCATTCCTGTCCAATCGCAACGTCTTAAAATTGCAACTTTATTTTGCACCCTTCTTGGATTGCATTAAAAATATATCAGGGGTGTCCCCGTCTTGCAAATTTAGGGGCTGTCCAATTTTTTTCCCAAACCTAATCGAAATTTTGTTTTTTTTTACTATTTTGTGCGAATTTTGTGGGATCTTATTTTAGTCGTGGTTTCGTTTTTAGTATTTTCCTGTTTAAGTTTTTTTTTTGTAATTTCTCTACAATAGAGATGTCACTCTTCGGTATGATAAATCCGATTGTTATGGCTTTCGGAGCGACTCTTTGATAAAATAATGTTTTGCGTGGTTTCGTAACGCGATTACGTCGACACGGATATTTTTGGGATATTGTATAATCGGAACTTACAATGAATATTTTACCCCGATCCCTGATCCGTTACGGGAACTTTAAAAATAACTTCTACAATAATAACAACTTTTTCTCATAATGGCCATTGCTATTTTATTTTCTTTTCGCTACGTAATCAGTCGTATTTTTGTGGGTTCTTTAATTAATTTTATAACTTTTATTCTCAGGTTCAATCCCGCCAGTTTTTAAATCACTTGCGCAAGATTATTATGCTACCAATATTAACCTTGAAGTGATGTTACACAATAGGACCCGTCCGTTTCAATTAGTTAAACTTTGTTACTTGAAGTTTATGTCTCATCTGTAACAAAAAACTAACAATCAAAATTAAACTTTACCCTCTAAAATTCTAAGTTGATTCTTCATGTGGCTTCAACCAAAGCCTGTCTACAGTAACCATTGCAAATCTTATGCAAATATTCATACACATTTGAAGGGTAACATGAGTCTTATGTTTTTGCGTGTTTCTCGAGGTAGTAGACGTCTTGTTTTTTTATGCGGATTAGTTTTCTAAATACATTTTAATTGGGACCCCATTGTTGGGCCCCTTTTGACATGTCAAGTTCAAGTTTGACGTTTGTAATGTCATGTCGTTATGAGTGATGGGAAATATTGTCATTTGTGGTTAGTATTAGAGTTAATCTCCGTTTACGGTTATTGGTTGAAATTGTATTGCCGGGCCTTTAATTGTTCCGCTCTGTTGGGGATTTTTTGTGGCTTAACCAAGAATTAACTAATGTTTGTACGTAGTGGCTAGAAAAGATTAATTTTATCAATTAATTGATGTCAGAAAATCGATTTAAGTCATTGCCACCACATGAGTCAGTCTACGCGATCGATACTCTAAAATCAAGCTGCTATAATGTTGAAATTCAAAATAATGAGTACTGATTTCGATTTAAAACACACAGGTTTCATACAAATCTCAGACTGAATTGAGAAGGTATCTATTAACACGTTTTTCCATATTCTTCAAATTAAAAAAAGGAAGAATCGTGTTAAATTGGCTCTTGCCGCAAGTGCACACAATATGTCTTGTATGGCTTTTTTGTTACTTGGCGAGAAGAGGCGCAATATCTCGAAAAGTGGAAGGAATAGGCCTTGTCCCAGGAGTAGAAAAAACAAGATGAACTTAAAAAAAGGTGTGTCTCACGGCTGCGCCAAATAGGCCCAGTTCAGCAATATGTGGAGCAGCTAGTGCCCGACGCTGGTTTTCAACTGGACCTGGACTTGGACATCTACTGTCATCAATCAATCAACCTGGCTTATTGCGTTTCGTCTTTCGATACACTTTAGTTTTTTCAAGTCTTTTCTTCTCTGTCCACCGGGCTGGATAATTTTCACACTTATTTTAACACCATTCGATAAAGCGCAAAATCACGTTAACTGCTCCAATTTTGAACTCTCTTAACCCCGAAAACCAAAAATAGCACAATTAAAAATGGCAATAATATCGTGCAATAATAAATCATTTTTGAACTTCCATTAAGTTTGGCTTTCCAATATTTATATGGTATCGTATCATTAATCTAAATCCCGGGACACAACAGCGGCGCTGACACAAATGTAGCGAAATTGTTCAATGATACAATTCGGCGTATCATTAATATTGTGGCGTATCCTTTAACGGTAAAATGTGTTTGGAATCCACTTTTGTTAACACAATAAAGGGCTTTGATTTTTGTGTAAAATCATCGATATTTTAGCCAAAAGTTGTTTGGTCCATAAAATAAATTTAATACCTAAATTACTTTTGTAGATTTTCGTATGATTTACATCCAGTTTAACAATATTTGAATACAATCCATGTTTGAAATGCCTCCGGCATTAAATCTGAATCATGTTCACATTTTCCTAAAGACCTCAAATTGACAATTATTAAACCTATATTTAAAAAAGATAAAACATACTTAATGGAAAACTATAGACCCATAGCACTCATTTCTGTATTTTCAAAGATTTTTGAAAAATTTATTTACGGTGAAATCACTAAGTACTTAGATAAAAATAAAATCCTTTGTGATGAACAAAAAGGCTTCAGAAAAAATAAAAACATCAATATGGCAGTTTTCGACTTTTTGAACGTAGTTTCTTCGCATGTTGACAAATCTTTACCGGTTTGCTCAATTTATTGTGACATGTCACAGGCATTCGACTATGTGGACCACAATATTCTGCTAAATAAACTTCAGGCGTATGGTTTAAGGGGTAATGTTCTGGGATTGTTAAAATCATATCTATCAGACCGCCAACAAATAACCCAAATTTCAAAATTTAATTTTAAATCAAAAAGGGAACTGATTTTTTCGTCTGAAAAGCGATACATCACATATGGTGTTCCCCAGGGTAGTGTGTTAGGCCCTCCTTTGTTTCTAATATACATTAATGATCTACCAAATGCAACAAAGGAACCCATGTCATTGTTCGCTGACGATAGTACTGTAACCATAGCATCTAAAAATATGGTTAACTACCATTCTGATTCTAATGATTCATTGAAATCTATAATAACTTGGCTTAACGATAATAATTTAAAAATTAATATTAGTAAAACAAACATAATGCATTTTAGACAACGAGAAAATTTACATTATAATACATCAAAATTTAAATTAGCATACAAAGATAATATAATACAGGAAGTTGAAACAGCGCGATTTTTAGGATTAATCATTGATAGACAATTAAATTGGAAAACTCACATTAATGAACTTTGTAAAAAAATTAGTACTTCGTCATACGCTCTTTATAAGTTGGCACCGACTGTTAACACAGATACTTTGCTTACAGCATACTACGGGCTTGCTGAATCAGTGTTAAGATATGGAATAATTTTTTGGGGCAATTCAACTCTGAAAGAAATTGCTTTCAAGGCTCAAAAGCGTTGTATTCGGGCTATGTTTGGGTTGCAAACTATTGAAAGTTGCAAGCCAATGTTTATACAGCATAGAATTCTAACACTTCCGTCACTTTACATATTAGAAATAGCGGTATTTGTCAAAACTAATCCTCATTTGTTTCCGCTTCTACATAATATTACAGGTAGAAATCGACGTGAGAAGTACAGACTATGGGTACAATCACAACCCGCTAAGACAGCTTTTCTAAAAAAAAGTGTAATGTGCATGGCCCCACTAATATACAATACCATTCCAAATTCCCTGAAGATGTTGAACATTAATTTATTTAAGAGAGAATTAAAGAAATAACTAATTTGTAAGGGGTATTACAATATAACAGACTTTCTGACTGACAAATTTTGAATATTGATAATTTACTATGTGTTTTTGTTTTAATATTTTTATGATTCTTTTTGGTCTTTTAATTGTATTATTTTCGATTATAATTTATTTGTGACGTTTTTTTACTCTGACATTTTTTTTTTTGAATTAATTGAATATTGACATTAATTTATTTTTATTCTAATTTATCATTTATAATGAATTGTGAAATATTTTGTACGCTGTAAATGGCAAAACATGCTGAACCAACCATTTTAAACCTGTTCCATCTATATGTGCATATCCAATGTATCATGTTACACATGTTTGAACAAATAAATTTATCTTTATCTTTATCTTATCTTTATCTTCGTCATCATCTTCCTATCTTTCTCTTATTCTATTTAGGGTCGGCGCAACGCTTTTTTTTGTTCTATTCTTCCGTGTCAGGCGTCACGGCATCAGTTACTGTTTTCCCTTTCATACTATTTCTTAAACAATCCAATATCTTGCTTTGTTTCTAGCTACTTTTCGGGTTCGCGGGTTCGAAAGAGATACCGCGGTCCCAGAACATAAAGGTAAAAGATGGATGTGTATTAGTCAGTAAAAATCTGACACTCACTCTCCCTCGAATTTATTTGATGATTTCCCATACCTAAAAAAGGGTATACTTTCAGTTTCTGTGTTTTTAAGAGGAAACACTATTGTATACTAGACTTCATTTCGTAGTCATGCGAAAATAATATCTACTGATCTTCAAAATATTCTGCTCGACATTCTTTTTGTAAACTTAAAGACACAGATCAACCAAAACACATAACAATATCAGTTTACCACTATTTTCTCACAATAACTTCGTCTCACAAAAGCAAGGTAACTAAATTAACTTCCTTCATGTCTCATATCTGTCAATATCTTACGATCATCAGTCATGTTTAAGCGTTATACACACCCCCGCAATAATACGCAATCTCACACTACGCGCTACGCCGATCGATTGTGTCCACCCCCTTACTTAACGTCCACGTATTGTTATCGTGTGTGGTATTATTATGAGGGTTAGTTTTGTGAATGGTATTTGATTTTGGATTTTTAGGTTAATATATATACCAGTGGCGTGTCTAGAGGCTAATAATAGAGCAAGCCCGTAAATATAGCAGAATGTTCAGAAATCCTAACATCATGGAAAGTATTAGGTCATAAGAGAAAGCCAAATCTTTTAAGCTTGTATGAAAGTACTGACGATGACGTTAAAAGATTGAATGTGAAGAATCAATAATTCTCTTAAATTGTTGCATACATCTGTTGCTGTTTTTTTTGTCTATGTGTATTTGCAAAATGTTTAAAATGAGATTTTCGGAAATGTTTTATTTTTATTTTTTAACGAATCATTTTAGGTAAAATCAAACACACAAAACAAGCATTCATATTTCAATTAAATAGTTTTGAATTACATATTTATGTGACAAATTGTCACTGTAGTATTCAGGGTAACTTTTTCGTAGAGGTGCTCATAATTAAATAATAACAGGCGGACGGCTTGGTCTTTAAGGTTAAACAGCTACCCTACTATGACGTCTTAAAGCAGTTCTAATTCTACTGAGGGAAAGAGACAGAGCTATACAGGTTGTCTAGCACCATCTCTTTCCCTCAGTGGAATAAGAACTGCTACAAGATGTCATAGTAGCCCTTCTGTGCTTTTTAAAGTTGGTCTGTGTATGCATGACCATCATGACATGCCAAAAGACCTCCGTGCGTCGTAAATCTCGTTAAGCCGTTGCTGCGGTTATTACATTTGTAGATTTGTTGACAGTCGTTACGAGTGGTTAGGAAAGCCTGAAAGTCTGACAGCCAGTCTTATCAAGTTGTAACGTAATACCTTGTTACTAGGTATGCAGTCCCCCCATATAAAATACTGGTATTCAGCAGCATTCGGTTAGACTAGATGCCGAGCCCAACATAATTAACTCATCAAAGGCACTTTACGAGTATCTCTAATCGCAACCCCGTGCCACAATAGCGGCGATAAGTCCCCTCTGTGAGGAGTGGCTGGAGAGGCGCCATGGCGTCCTCACCTACCGCCTGCCGTAAGTCCTCACCGGACACGAAAGTTTCGGAAGGGTCCTGCACACAATCTGGCGGGAGGAAATACCCGGGTGTCATCATTGTACAGATCGCCCGGAGGACACGGTGGAGCACACTGTAGGGATCTGACTCGCTTGGGCGGAGCATCGCTGTGTCCACGTAGAGGTAATCGACGGCACGTTCGTGTTCCATGCGTGCCTCAAAGAGATGTCAGCAAAGAAGAGGCGCCTGCCAGGATTGCGTAATTTGGTTGGGTTTTAGTCAGTTAAAGCCTAAGTCTAGAATCGGATAAAGACGTCTAAAGTCAGATTATTAGCCATTCGCAAAAAGCTACTTCAATTTTTTTTCGCTGTTTTTCACTTTTTTTTGACAATCATCATTGCTTATGTTTAACCCTATGACACTCAAGATGCGGAAAACATACTACTCATACACCTACATATAAACTTATTACACTTCACCAACAATTATGCAAACAATGACTTACAAAAATAAATATCAAGTATAAATACACAAGCTTCAACTGTTTACACAGATATTTACATACAATTTGAGTTTCCTCATTACACAGCACAGAACATGAGTCGATTAAACTACCTACTCCTAGACTAGCTAACAGCTATGTCAAGGACAAACGCATGGATGCACGATTGCACGTGCATTTTATTCTATAGGCATCTAAGTATCTATTAATAATGTTATATAGCTCTGCACCTTTTCTTAGGGTTCCGTGCTTCAGAAGGAAAATAACAGAGCCCTTATAGAATCACTTTGTTGTCAGTCTGTCTGTCTGTCAAGACACTTTATCTCGAGATCGCGTGGAAGTATCGAGTTGAATTTTAAAAAAAAAAACCTTGCCCCTCACTAGGTATGTCTCCTGTATCGTGGGTGCGTTTACAAACATTTAATCTCATATACCCAAACAGCCAGATCCGAAACAACTATCTGTAGGCCATAGAAATATTTTTTCCGTGCGGGGATCAAACCTGCGACACGCAGTGCAGTAGTCGATCGCTCAACCACTGCGCCAACCTTGCCGTCAAATTAACATCATACACTAAGTTTGTGGCCCCTTGAAGCGATGAAAAAAACAACCTTCTAAATCCACGCAGTCAAACAATATAGCCGTTTATGTCGCAAGTTTGTTCGGAACCCTCGGTGCGCTATTCCGACTCGCACTTGGCCGGTTTTTTACGGTTGAGTTAATTAAAATTAAATGAGTTGTATAATGCATAATATCTAGGTTTCAACGTAGAGGGGGAAGCTGAGCCATCTAAGTTAGAGTGTTTACTGTGATTAGAAGAGAGACACGCTTGCTTTATTGAAGACTAGCTGGCAGACGCGGCAACGCCCGCGTGATGCTGAAAAAAAGTAGGTATCCTATGTGTTATTCCAGACTATAATCTACTTCAGTTTCAAAGATTTGAATACATTGTTAAAATTATAAAACGAGTATTTTTAATTTAAAAATTTGCGTATTTCAATTACGTTTTCACCGTGCGCTTGTACTACTGCCTCCGGACCCAACGTAAAAGTGAGGTACTTGCTCACTATATATAAACTAAATAATAATATATAAACTGTTTTTTTAGGGATGGGAAATCATCAAATAACTTCCCTCTGGGCGGAGCAGGAGGGAGTGTCAGAGTTTTACATGACTTACTAAAGCTCATCCATGTTCCTTTTTTTGCCCGCAACTCCGGCACATCCCGCAACTAAGACTACAATAGTCAATTCATGCGGGCACACCCTGAACGGAAACCTATCTTCTTGAATTTATCTTTTCACTATGGCATGACCGTATGAGTATTTTTATAGTAAAGCAAATATCCTATTGTAATATTATAAATGCGAGTGTTTGTGAAGATAGACGGATGGATGGATGGATGGATGGATGTATAGATGTATGGATGTTTGTTACTCTTTCATGTCAAAACGGACAAAGGATCTTGATGAAATTTGGCACAGAGGTAGATTATAGTCTGGAATAACACATAAGATTTGTTTTTCGATCATGACGCGGGCGAAGCCACGGGCGCCAGCCAGTTTTAAATACTTCTACGACTGGTATAGTTTCCATCCCAAACATTTCTTTAAACTATTCTGTTTTTTTTTTATTCCAAAACAAAGACTCTTTACAATAACTAATTCTGATACCAAATGATTTTAAAAGAGTAACCATGGAGGTTCTTGCCAGTTCTTCTCCATAGGAAACGACCAACCCGAACCGTGCACATTTTCTCGACGTTATAGAAGTGTCCATGTAGGCCTATGTAAAATAAAAATATTTTGATTTGAATTTGATATGTCCGAATCGCCAATTTCTACCTCAAATACTTCCTACTCATAATTCTGCTGACCCCGCAAATAAACTAGCGTGCACGCCACCCTGTAATAGTATTAGCATGTGCACTAGCACGTCTGTGGCGAGTGTGGTCACCAACCACGCGTAAACCATGTTACACACTATTGATTTAATCACCGATCACCGCTGCCAGTGGCGGCGCGGCGCTAAACCAAATGCGGTAGTCGGCGACATCAGCTTTGCGAGGGCCCTTTCAGTTCCAGATTATACCATAGCTCACACCAGCCGCTGTTTACGCTTTCTTTTCAGTCTTTACGGTTCTGTTACTCAAAAGGAAAATATGGAACCCTTATAGGATCAATTAGAGGGGTTCTAGCAGAAGATTAAATAAAACCGTAGATTATAATTACTTTTTCGTTTAATATTTAATTTTTTTAAGTTACTTTTTTATTTTTTAGTTACTATATTTTTTGTTACTTTCAGTTTTATTTTTTCCAATTTATTATAACTAACTACTTACCTGTTAGAAATAAAAGGCATTTTTATTTTATTTTATAGGATCAATTTGTTGTCCGTCTGTCTGTCTGTCAAGACCCATTATCCCCTTTGTGACCCTAATCGAAACATTTTGCGAGGCCCCCTTATCTACAAGGCAGTCAGCGGTCGCCGACGCCGAACGCCGCCACTGACCGCCGCCTGTACAAACGGTGACACATTCTAGTAAAACATGAATTCGATTTACACAGATTTCACGTACAATGAGAGAAACATTGTTTTTTATATTTACGTACACTATTAATATTTATTGTTTTCTTTTTGGCATCTCGCACGTCCACCTAGGAGGTTGTCGTCTGCTTATCCGGTAAAATTTATTTGAGCGTGATGTTTGGCAAATTACTGATTCTGTGTTTGTTTTGAATGATGTTTGATTTGGCATAAGGTTCTTGTTTGTTAGCGAACGATTTTATTTAATTTTCTAAGAAAATAGCCATTTTTTCTTGAAATTATCAAATTACTTCTCCTGCTCTAGGCGGAGCGAAAGGGAGTATCAGACTCTTACTGACTAAAACTCATCCATGTTCCTTCTTTTGCCCTTTGTGTTCCGGAGCTGCAGTATCACTTTCGAACAATCGAGAGAGACCCCGGGAGAGAATAGCGCTACTGCTTTGAAGCCGAATGGAAAGAGAGTTGATAAGGCCTTGCCCAATTGTGGGAAAACCTACTATAGTGGTAATAATAAGGTTAGTAATAACTGCTTTTTAGAGGTCTTTCTCGTAATCCTCATTACAAGAACATAAAATGCTGTTTATTCACATTTCTCTAAAAAAATCCTTCACCAATTAGCAAATTTATCCTAAGATTGAGTTAATCAGTCAAAATAACTTCTAATTTTAGCAACGAAACTAGAAACGAAACTAGATCGTGCCATTTCCTTAAAGTAGGCTAATCCAGTCTTAGTTACTGACGTCACACATATTCAAATAAACTCTACTGAATAAACATGTTCACAAATACTTTACGTGACAATTTACTATGTCTAACATTCGTATTCGAACAAGTTTTTTTGCATAATTCAATTCATTATGATACGTAATTCGCGATCGCTACGTATTACTGTACCAAGCCTTACAATTTGCATAGTTCCGTAAATAAAGATTACATCAGTTTACAAATGGTGGAATTAATTTTATGTTAATTATGAGGATTAAATAAATAACGTACAGATTACTACGACTATAGATTACTAATGATCTCACATTTTTGTAAAGTTAGATTATTTAATCAAATCAATAGGATGACGTCTTGACGGCAGTTTACAGATAAAAAAACCAGTTCAGTTAAAGCCTAAATAACATAGAATAGTAAATAATATCAATACCTCTTTGCAACCAACAATATTAAAAAAAAACTGCATTTTCTAAACACATTCCCTTTTTTCCACAGTCCAAAGACTTCTAACTACACCCTTGCACCCGTAGCGTGAACATAATGAACCCACGTCGACTTCACACGGACTTCTGATTTTACATTTCGCTTACATAATAGTTAGGGAGGGCACAGCACGTGCAGTGGAGGGTCTTAGAGGGAAGTCATTCGGGTTCCGTAACATTATTCAAATGAATTCTTTAAATAAAACTTAAAATGCATGCATTTCAAATTAATATCGAAGTGCCACAGTAGATGTGCAAGACGGTTTTTTTTTTTAAAAAAAAAAGACCGTTGCCGCACACTAGGAATTACAGAAACAGCCAGACCCGAAATAACTATCTGCTGGCCATACAATTTACTTTCGGAAACGTGTTTGATTTATAGATATTTTTGCCGTTCAATAAAAAGAATTTTCATAATCGGCCCACAATCGACGGAGAAATCGCGTAACAAACAGACAAAAAAATACAGTCAAATTGAGTACCTCCTCCTTTTTTAAGTCGGTTAAAAAGACGTGTTATTGCCAAAACTCAATAGCTGAAAAACCATTTACTTTTTTTTTGTAATACGGAACCCAAAGACATTTCAATTACTTTTTTCTTCAGCCACAATTTTGTCCCCAACATTTTTATAACATTAACTGCACTCTCGGCTTTTTGAAGCCAGAGGGTCTCCCCTCTTTGGGGTGCAATGTAATGTCTCCATCACTGAGGATTGACGACCTTGTCATATAACCGATATTGGTTTGATGGATTACTTACTGGGTGTAATTTTTTTTCAAATAAATTCGAATAAACTGCTATTTGAGGTGGAGAACATGGCCGCTTCAGCAGAATCATAAACTAATAGAAAATCAAATCAATGATTCAGCAGAATCATAATATAATAGAGAATCATAATATAATTAATATTATTTACCTATTATGACATATTACAACATACAGGGGGTCTAACATGGCCGCTTAAACAGAAGTTTAAGTGGCAATTTTAGACCCCCAGTAACATACTGGGGGTTTAAACTCTAACGTCTGCTAGATGTTAAAGCCTAGTTGCATGACCATTCGTGGGATGTATTTAGCGACAAAGAATTTAGAACATCATTCTATTTCACATATCACGTAATCATAGGAAAATAACCATAAAATCGGATCTAGCATATTTCAATTAAATAGTCGTTAATTGTATAATAAAACTGTGCAACATGAAATTCGTTTAAACATTTTTTGAAAAATATTTTTCTTTTATAAAAAAAAAACTATTATTTAAGTAAATTATAATAGACTAGCTTTTGCCCGCGGCTTCGCTCGCGTTAAATTCGGGGTATATCAGTTCCCCTTTCATGATTTACAGGTACTTGCCACTTACCTGTAGTTTTTGCCCTTGCGCCTTATTTATGTAATAGCAAAGCTAAGTTTTCCCTCTTTCTCACTCTTTTTTACAAAAAATTGGCCTATTGGCCTATGTCTGTCTCCAGGGTCTCAACTATCTCTGTGCCAAAATTCATCAAAATCGGTTAAGCCATTCAGGCGTGATAATGCAAATGCAAGTTTGCTTCATTACATAGTGACCTGTTGAAGTTGCTGAAGTTCGTAAAGTCGACTGTCAATGTGAATGAAAACAATATAACCAAGCCCTTCCTACGTAAAAGACACAAAGGCACCTGTCACAGTTGTCATACCTACGTCAAACGTCACCGAAGGCCCGAAATTCTGACCACCGGTCTCATTATTTGAGTTATCAATATAAAGCCTGCTAATTGGGTTAAATTGCTGATTACTGTTTTAACAGACATCAGTATTCGTCAGCCATCCACTGAGCCCAAACACAAAAACATAGTTGATAAATGCATACGTTTAGTGTGTGTTCTATGAGGCTCAAGAACTGCTTTGGGTAGGGTTAAGTTGAGGGAAATAGAGGAGGCCTATGTCGTAACACAGCCTGACCTGGTAGCTGATCCTACTATTATTATAAATGTGAATATTTGTGAGGATGGATGGATGTATAGATGTTTGTTACTTTTTCACGTCAAAACAGCTCAACGGATCTTGATGAAATTTGCACAGAGGTAGATTATAGTCTGGAATAACACATAGGAAATTTTATTTTCGATATCACGCGGGCGAAGCCGCGGGTGCCAGCTAGTTAATTATATAGAGAATTAACAAGCATTACAATAGTTATTAGTATTAAGTTATTGTTACTGCTAGTATTTGTATTGCAAAGGTCAGATTAAAAAAAAAACTATTTTTATTTTACTTTATTTCAATGAGACCGAAACCTTGGTGCTTGGTGTACAGCTACTTGTGAGATAAGCTAATCAGTGTTTATCAGGAGAGCAAATAGTGCAATTAACCAGGTCTGCCAGAAGGTGCACTTACTGGTTTTCCTACGGAAAAAGTATTGACAGTAACACAGCCTTTAATTAACCAACATTTCAATCCACGTTAACCACAGTCCTCGCACATGCATAATACAAGGCTCGCGCCCCGTCATTTCCCGCAATATCCGATGTCACGCTTCCACAACGTATAATTGTGAAAA
This sequence comes from Ochropleura leucogaster, assembly GCA_958449745.1. NCBI lineage: Eukaryota > Metazoa > Arthropoda > Insecta > Lepidoptera > Noctuidae > Ochropleura > Ochropleura leucogaster. The sequence goes on along the minus strand of OY288205.1, from coordinate 18,199,136 downwards.
CAGACAACTTTCCATTATTTCTACTGATCAATGAGGAAGTGAAAATGTCTAGACTTTCACTGTGAACAGAGGTTAGGTTCTTTGGGTTTATTTTCATATTCAATAGGCTAATCTATACTAATATTATAAAGCTGAAGAGTTTGTTTGTTTGTTTGAACGCACTAATCTCAGGAACTACTGTTTGGAATTGCAAAATTCTTTTAGTGTTGGATAGTCCATTTCTTGAGGAAGGCTATAGGCTATATAACATCACGCTACGACCAACAGGTGCTGAGCAGCGCGGGTGAAACCGCGTGGAACAGCTAGTTTCAAATAAGTAGGATTGTTCAGTGAATATTTCTCCCAACATGTGTGTATATTCTCCTTTTGTAAGACTTAAAGCAGATCAAATACGTAAGAGTAACTGATTGAACTGAAACCAAGTCTCCTCGCATACCCGTTCTTATATTGTCAAGTTCCTGTAACTAATATCTTCTCCTGACTTTTCTTAACATTATGTATTTCATTATCATTCTCTAATATACCTTTGCAGGCCAACTGGGACTCTGAAACTCGCCTTAGTCCTCATGTCATATGAAGATGAACTAATATCAGAGTTCTAGTATGCAGTCACTACGATGACATGACACTAAGTTTGTTATATTGCCAGTGAAGTACGAACTTCACCAACTCAATTCCGTAATATTGCACTTCCAATTTCATCGCTCCAGCTACAATAAATAAGTATTCATCATATTCATTCATTACGTGGCAACATCGAACTGCATATTAAACGACTACAAAAAGAGGGTTATTTATAAATCTAATAACGGACTAATACCGTTCCATCCGTCATATTTTGTTTCAAAACAGTAAGTTACAAATTACCCTCGTGAAGCCTATATTTTGATGTATTCTTCCGGTATCAATCAGACATGGTTGGCAATTTAAAATAATATTTGAATCAATTATATACAAATTGGGGGTCGGGGTGAGGGTGTGTAGCCCATAACTGTTTTGTCACATCTGGCGCTGTTTGGGTGCCGTCCAAGTTATGAACGAAGACTCACAGAGAAAATACTGTACGGTGATGTAGAGCTCATAGTAAAGGGAGACAACAATTCTCTGCGAGCTGGCTTGTGCCTTTATTTAACAACGTTATTTCAGATCAACCTAAAAGATACAAAGCCATGTTTGTGGAAGTAAATGTAAGTAGCATTAACTACAAACACTATAAAACAAACGTTATTCCTTAGATTATTTTCTTTTGTAATTAACTCAGTTAAATAAAGAATGTAGAGCCTAACTTAGGAAGAGACTGGATTCCAGGACACAGGATACCCTAGTGTGGAGTCCAGGGAATATACAGCAATCTAAATTAAGGCAGAAACTAGTTACGAACTTTTCAATATTGTACTGTATTTATTGGACTGAATTTAAATATATTTTTATATTAATTTAAAATCTAAGCGTAAATCAATCGGACATGTGGAGTATTATAGAGTGCCGCAGAAAAGAACCGTCTAGTCGGTTTTCTATTAATTTTAGAATGCTGGTGGTTTAAAATGGCCGCTAACTATAAATATGTTAACAATATCAATAACTTTATTATACGTAAAACGGCCACAAACTGACAATTCACAATATTAACTGCGTCTGATACTATTTTAGGAACCTAAACTAAAAAAAACTAAAGTGGGCATATTAGACCCCCCCGGTATACGCCACACGGTATCGGTACACGGTATCTTGCCAGTACACGATACTTCCAAAAACATGTCCGATCCACAACAGTATCTCCGTAGCCCCAACAACATAACCCTTGGGTTGTGGACTATCTTCCAATTATGCGGATACCATGGCAAGGTCTTTGTACTCCCGGTCGCGTGAAAAATTTAATTATCACTTTTACAAAATATAAGTGAAAGTTTCTAAATCATCATCGGTAATGATAAATGATGTTTATTTTGCAAGTAGGTTTTCACAAACACTTTTACACGTCATCTTTTTTTAAAACTAGATGAGGCCGGTGTTTCGTACCCGACTACTCTGAGAAGAAACAGCCGAAACAAAATCAGAGGTCATAGTCTCTTTTGAAGTCCAGACAAAATAATCTTGGTCAACTTACATGAGGACTATGCAGATAGTGTCTGAAATGGTCTTTTTAAGAAAGCACCACACAGATTGAGTGGACCTGTCCAGTCAGTGCAAGCATTTGTCAGTTATCGTGTAGCTCAACTCATAACCCAAGGAGCTCAACGACACGACGAACAATACCAAAAAAGGACATTTGTGTAGGTCGCTTATAGTCTAGCCACCTTCTTAGCAGGATTCTTCTGCAATTTAAGTTACAATTATTCTCCAAAAATCATCCTTGTCTCTTTAGCTTGTCCCATAACCCACCCCTAAATATCTTTAGCCATAATCCACCCTGGTTCCTTAAGCATCAGACCGAGAAAACTGTCACGCTCGACTGGAGAGAACAGTTTGGGTGCCGACCACCTACCACCAACTACGATAAAGTACGGCTCATGTAGATCAGGGTTTATATCCAAACCAGTAAATTATATGTTACTAGCTTTTGCCCGCGGCTTCGCTCGTGTTACATTCGGGGTAACACAGTTCCCCTTTCTTGATTTGCAGTTACCTGCTACCTGTAGTTTTTGTCTTTGCGCCTTATTTGTTGTAATAGCCATGCTAAGATTTCCCTCTTTCTCTCGTTTTTAACAAAAAATATGGCCTTATGGTCTATGTCCCCTGCCGGAGTCTGTATTTCCTGACAGCTATAACCTGGGGGTCTTCAAGTCAAGAGTGAATAGGTTATTTCTAGGTAAGCGTGCTTCATCGTCGACCACATCATCACTTACCATCTGGTGAGATAGTGGTCAAACGCGAGCCTATCAATAATAAAAAAAAAAAAAAAAAAAAGTCCGTCTTCACGGTCTCAACTATCTCTGTACCAAAATTAATCAAAATCGGTTTAGCCATTTAGGCGTGAAGACGTAACAAACATACTTTCGCTTTAATAATATTAGTAAGGATTCTCGAACGTTTTAACATGCTGTTAGAAGTAATTGGATGTCTTCTAGCGGTAATAGATTCTCTTAATTATAGTTTATGGTTTTATTTTAAAGGGTTCGTAAGGATGTTATTTTTGAATTGACTTCAGTGATTTTTAACCTTCAACGTAAGACATTCGTGAGGACAAAACCAGTTCTGTCTAGGTGACTCATATTTTTATTTAATCACTGTTTTTACTGAAACAGTTAATGACAGAGGGTTAATGGTCAAGTAAAATTGTGTAAAACGTATAAACGACTTAGATATAGAATCCACAATTTTGAATTTCCTAGCAAGAATTCACGGGCTGTGGGTTGTTCGAAAGAAATTCGACAGCGCCGGAAAGCAAAGAGCAAAAGAAGGAACATGGATGGGTTTTAGTCAGTATAAGTCTGACACTCCTTGCCACTCAAACCAAGCGGGAGAATTAATAGTCACATTTGAAGTCTGAAAAAGAATTCTTCTGAAAACTGAATATTCAATTCCATTCAAAAGAATGCACTCAAAGTTCCAACTTCAAGTGTCAATTAAGTTGCCAACTTATTAGCTTCCAAGTGCTCTTACATGCGAAGTCGTTATAGTTGGCAAACTTTAGTTAGCTCGAGTTACCGCACCTCTCAAACTTGAACGTTTGAAATATTTAGTTAGTGAATAAGTGGGAAAATTAGCGCTAAATTCTTATGGAAAGTTTGTAATAAAATTATGGAGGTTGGTAGGGGTTCAGAAGTAGTTTATATAAGTAAGGGTTTAATTTGAGTTTGTTTGTGAACGGATGGAGTTAGGAATGAAGGTGAAGAAGAATATTGAGGAGGGACAATATGAGCCTTGAATGTTTCTTCTCCTTTCAGTACCGTGTGGTAAGTGCCTGATCTTTTTTTTTCGGTTGGTAAATCATTAAATTACTTGTGTTGTTCTGCTCAGAGCGGAAGGGAGGGTCAGGTCAGACTTTTACTGATTAAAACCCATCCATGTTAATTCTTTTACGTTTTGTATTCTTGGGCCGCGGTATCTCTTTCGAACAACCCGTAACCCCGGGAGTGCCTAACCTGGGTGTCAGTGTTTATATACCGCTCATAGGCGTCTGAGTCGTTCGTTCGATCGATATAAAAGAATTGGTGGTTCATATCTCGAAAACGGTGCGTCGTAGGGTCATATGTCTCAGAACATGAATAGTTTATATGGTTAAGATTAACACGTTACCGCATTGGAATTGGTAAGTTTTCCACAAATAATAATTATTTTCCCAAAAAAAAAAAAACATTTCTTTTTCGTTTCGGCGCATAATGCCCCTAAATATACAGGGTTATTGAAAAAATACCCGAAACCTCTTAATCCTGCCTTCATATCATGACCCTGAACAACATTTGTTCTACGACTTTTCAAATTTCGAAGCATTTTTTTTCCATACAAAAAAATAAACTTAGTCAAAATTTTGCATATATCATTTATGCGGTGAGTGCGGTGACCGACGAAAGGCAGCCGCCCGGCCGCGCCGGCGCGGCTAGATCAAACGGCGCGCCACGCTCAAGGAAGCGAGCGGGCGCACAGCGCGGGGTTCGGGGTGACAGTCGCATGAGTGCCTTACTCGTAAGAACACGCGTGCGCGTATACCGCTATCGAAATTCGCGCGTATTAGTAAATTAACTACATATTAGCGGTTTCATATTTTGAATTCAATTTACTTCATCCATCTGTTGATATTGAAGAATGTGTTATGTAGGTACATACTTGTAATGCGATGAAATATTCAGGGGTCAATGTACTACTTGTATGTTGCCTACATTTATTATTTTACTCGATTTTGGTTGCTTGCACTTAATAATCGCCAATAATTGAGCAAATCTTCTGTAGGTACGGTACCTACCTTGTTAAACGCAAGTCGACAAGGTCCAATTTAACGTGCGCGCGGCGCGGCTATCAAAGTGGGTACGCGTGTAGTATACGCAAATTTTACAGACGTCAAATAAATGAAAACAAATTGTTTTTGGCTACGTCGTTTAGTTGAGGTCAAAGTCGTAGAACAAATGTTGTTCAGGGTCATGATATGAAGGCAGGATTAAGAGGTTTCGGGTATTTTTTCAATGACCCTGTATACTCCAACTTCTACTCCGCCCCTGAGACGACTCCGACCCCGACCCCAAATTAATTGGGATAATGACAGGAGAATGAAGATGAAATTAATGATTTTGATCTCGAGGCTGAGTTTTTTTTTGTTATACTTAGTGTTATTAAAGAAAGGCATAACATACTAAAAAAGCCCTGCTTTCTCATGCTAACTTTTCCTCAATCACTTCGCACTAATAGTCAGATAAACATTTTTTCTTTCAATATCGTTTTCTCAATGTAACTCAGCAAGTTCGCACAAACATACTGTGGTTCATTCTAAATATTTTCTTGTTTTCCCGAAGCTTTCAAAATATTTTTCAATGAAATTGATTGAGTGGTTTAATTCAGAGGTGCTCAACATTTTTTCACGAAAGTTCACGCAAACTATTCTTCTTTCCATGGTGTTGATCAATTTCAGAAAGTACAAGTGTTAGGAGTATCAAAGTTTGCTTTGGGGATGTTAAAAATTCCACCCCTAAGGGGGTGAAATAAGAGGTCAAACTTTGTATGAGGGAACGCGATACCTTGACCATAGTCATATCATGTCATGTCATGTCTACCTAAAATTTCAATTAAATGTTTGAATTCGACGCCCGTTGTGTTCTTTGATAACATTATACTTATTTATTTATGGAACCCTCGGCGTAATTTTATAGTTTCTCATCAATCGGTACTAAGGAACTTACTTTATTAGGAAACATAGATTGAAAATAGCTCAAGTATGTGTTAATTTTTCCATCACCGTAGAACTCCATCAGGCGAGCAAGCAAGGCTATTGAATAATTGAGAACCACTGACCTAATGTTTACTTCGCCTAAATGCATCACCTTGGGATGTCGGTGACCCATTTTCGTTTTCGCGATTCATGTAATAAATATATTTTTGGGTTAAATGACGTCAGAGGATTTTCAGTGTCGTGTTACTTTTGTTCAAGGTATGTTTACGAAGCAAATTGGTTGTTTTTACAAGTTTTTGTAAAATACTTAAGATACAATTTTGTTAAACCTTGGGAACTAACACTATAGACAAATGTGCAGACGTCTGTGAATCATCCAGTCTTAAGTTTCCCCAAATCCTTCTAATATTATAAATGCGAATGTTTGTGAGGATATAAGGATGTTTGTTACTCTTTCACGTCAAAATGGCTGAACGGATCTTGATGAAATTTGGCACAGAGGTAGATTATAGTCTGGAATAACGCATAGGATATATCGATATTACGCGGGCAAAGCCGCGGGGGGCAGCTAATAAACCAATATGTCTGAAATAATAAGCGCTTGACTAATTATTCCATGAGTTTTACTCTCATAAGACGAAGCGGTAAAGCTACTTGACAAGGAATTTTAAAATTAATTCCGCATTTATTTCCGAATCTGTCTCTTACAAGAACTGCACGAATAAATGACCTACATACTTCTCAATAAATGTTTGAATTGACCACATTTTTATGAGTTTGTTGACTTTTGCATTAACGACACTGGCCTCCTAAAATTGTTGTTCACGCTCTTTAACCCTTATGGGTTGGGCAGATGTCCAAATGCTGTCACTGTGGATGTACCGGGACTGGCCAGTTCTATCGGGTATGTTTGTCCTGGAACTATAAAAATCTGGCATTCAGTGAGCCCATCATACTCATCCTCTTGACACTAGTTGAGCTAACTTAGCAACGAAAAGAGTTACGCAGCTGAATAAAAACAGTCACGCTTGCCTACGTTGGTCTGTTGATGGGTACCCATGTATTTTAAGCTCTCATTTGTAGATATTTGACAGTCGTTTCAACAAGTCAGTGACCTAGTAGTCTATCCAAGAAGTCCAGTCTTACCAAGGCGTATCGTATTACCCAGTACTCTGGGCTGTGGAGGTCAGATAGACAGTCGCTTTATGTAGAATACTGGTATTCAGCTGCATCTGGTTACACTATAAACAAACACCAACATATTTGGGATGAGGATCGGCAGATGATGACTATTCTCTTTCTCTTTTTCTCTTGAAAAAAACGTTGCCCCACACTAAGATTTCTTCTGTATCATCACAACATACACAAACAGCCAGACTCGGAACAACTATCTGTAGGCCATACAAATATTTGTTCCGTGCGATCGAACCCGCGACACGCAGTGCGGCAGTCGATCGCTCAGCCACTGTGCCAACCGTCTCGTCGCTACTAAAGCTAGCTAGCTGTTCAATATTTCGATATAACTTTGACACATTCCAAAACTGTTTTAACATTTTTGTTAAAACCATTAAGTGAAGAGCCCCAGTTGTTCACTACATTCCGTCACTCTTTATGATTTCAAATAGCGTGTTTTTCTTATATATATTTTCCAAACTTAAAATCGACTACCAACCTTATAAACTCAAAAGAAAGTCAGTAGTGTCGCAAGAAATACAAAACAATTTAACCGTAAAAGATTGATATCGGTAACAGTATTCATTGTATCTTTTGAACCCAAAGTCGACTAAAAAAATCCTTCCCCCTTCGAATAAATATCAATACGCCACATACCGCCGAGGCCCGAGTGCTTTACGATCCAAAACTAGATACAATTTACGATCGAATATCCCCCATATTAGTTACAAGTGGATGACTTTCGATCGAAGTGATTATTCGATTATTTATTATGCGATTATCGTTCGCGCGTAATGTGGGATACCGATTCAATTTACAAGGCATCGAATAATTGATTTTTTTGTTGAGGAAGAAAGTTGGTGATAACTTTTTTTGTTTCTCGGAGTGCAATAAATTAAAAAAAAAACTCACTGTTTTTAAGTCATTCGTAAGCACTGGACAGCCAGCTCGCCAGGATAATATTTTAATACCAAATAATAAGCCATTCCTGACTATCTTATGTTACTCAAGTAGAACACATCGTCTATAAATTTCTCAAAAACTACTAGTCGTACGAGCTACGTGAAATTGAAATATTAACCTGACTTCAGTGGTAGGAGACAACCAAAAAGTTCTAGACATCGAAATTAGGGTCCCGTTCGTCAACAGAAAAATACTGCACCCGGATTGGATCACTTTGTCGTCCAAACCCGTTCAAATTAAAACCATAATATTCAAGTCTGTAATCCTTTGTGCTGTGAAAAAAACCCTCAAGTCTACGCAGTCAAAAGATATGGACATTTATGTTGCAATTTTATACGGAACCCTCGGTGAGCGAGTCTGACTCGCTAATGACCGGTTGTTTTCTGTACATAACAATTTTGAAGCCTTCTTGTTCCCTAGAATATCATATATGATATCATATAATATATGATATCTGACTAAAATCTGAAACTAAAACGTCTTTACTCTCAACACTTAACATTTACAGACACGCTGGCTCCACATTATCTGCTTGTATGACTTCCGTAATATAATATTCGTCTACAAGTTCCATCTTATATTCCTGTAGCAAGCTGATCTTATCATTCACATGACATTCTTCATCACCATTCAATCGTTCAATAATATGTCTCGAATGTTCTGAGCATTAAATTGTTACGGGCGTCCAATTTGGCATGGTACTAAATTGATTACCGATATCACTGCCAGTTTATAGCCGAAGATCATTTAACCGTGGCTATAGAATTGCTAGTTTGTAAGAATGTTTAAGAATAGATTCTCAATATTTCATTGTTTGAGAGTTATGATTTTATGTAGGTCCGATGCTATCCTCCAGCAATTGGTGCCAATGCGAGGTATCCTTACACATATTTGTTACGCCTCTGGTTTCACCTTCACAAGGTTTATAAAGTCCCATGTGTTAATCCAGGGGATCAGCTATTTACACACCAAGTTTCATCCAAATACGTTTGAATGTGAAGAAGTAACAAACATACACACAAACGCCTTTATATAATACTAGCTTTTGCAAGCGGCTTCGCTCGTGTTGAATTCGGGGTAACACAGTACTCCTTTCCTGATTTACAGGTACCTGCTACCGGTAGTTTTTGCCCTTGCGTCTTATTTATTGTAATAGCAATGCTAAGTTTTCCCTTTTCTTCCTCTCATATCAATCTTTTTTTAAAAAAAAAATATGCCTATGTCCGTCTCCAGAGTCCCAACTATCTCTGTACCAAAATTCATCAAAATCGGTTTGACCATTTGGCGTGAAGACGTAACAAACAAACAAACTCACTTTCCCTTTTACAATAAGGATTAGTAAGATTTTCTACAGACTCTTAATGCTATTTAAATCCAAATAGATCAATCCTTTCAACACTCAGAGTTGTCACAGTATTAGAATCTATCAACACTGATAAACTTTAAGATCGTTCTGACAAACCTGCTCCTCATTCCTTCATTACCTTCCACCAAGCCAATCGTCATCTTGAAAGACTAAGAAACAAAGCATTCTTAAAACTGAAAACTTAAGCTTTATTAAACTGAGTTTAATACAGTCTGTCAAGAAAGTCATGAAAAGAATGTTTTGGGAACTACTGCTTTTGGTAATACTGGCAACACTGAATAATTGTCAAGCTAAGTACATCAACTGTCACGTCGTAGCTGTTTGGTTGATGTTTTTCAATATTTTGGTGCAATTTCAAGTTTTTTTTATCGTGTGAGCGTTAAGAGATAAAAATGAATCGCAATGTTTATAAAAGCAGTGCGAGACAAATTATATTTAAAGTTTTTCAAGGGTGTATGGCCGAAATTCAAGGTGGGAGTGCTGGAACGAGCAAAGACGATGTTTTCGGTCGAACAGCAAAGTTAACCGGTATGTAAATTTATTCTAGTTTAATAACACACTAGCGGAAATATAATTTTATGAAAATCTTCTGCTTTTAAGTACAATTTAGTTACTTAATCATTGTTTATATTTTGTTGAGGTTATGAAATTTACCTACGATTTATTATACTACCACTCAACGGTTTTGATATTTTGGTGTTGTTTATTTATGTATTTGTATATTAATAACATGTCTTATTGATTTCAGGTGTTTCCGAAAGTACAGTTCGGCGCATTGTGGACGAAGGCATGAAGAATGGAGGTAAATTTTCAACGCCTGGAAAACACAGGAAAGGCCGACCTACGAAACAAATAGATGATTTCGATCTGTGTGCTATTCGTCAAAAAGTACACTTTTTCTACACGGTGCAAAAAGAAGTACCAACATTAAGAAAACTTTTAGCAGTGGTAAAGGAAGACTTAAATTTTGATGGCAGTCATGAACTCCTTCGAAAAATTTTAATTTCAATTGGCTTTAAATATAAAAAATGCCAATCAAATAGACTGGCTCTTATTGAAAAACCAGCAATCGCTTCAAAACGCGAGTATTACTTAAGGCACATCCTTGAAAACAGGAGACTGCCCGAAGAGCTCCAAAAAAACATTATTTATTTAGACGAGAGTTACATACATGAATCGTATAAAGTAACAAAATGTTGGCAGTCAACTAATATTACTGGTGTTCAACAAAGTGTGTCCAAAGGCAAAAGGTGGATAATTGTACATGCTGGAAGTGAAAAAGGTTTTGTGCCTAATGCACTTTTAATATTTTCTGGCAAAAATAAACAAGAAGATTATCACTCTGAAATGAATGCACAGAATTTTACGAAATGGGTAACTGAAAAGTTAATACCCAATATAAGTGAACCATCAATAATTGTGATGGATAACGCACCATATCACTCAATTACAACAAACAAGGTATAGAACTTTTCTTTGTATTATTATGTATGCTTAAAAAGAAAGATCATTCTTTTTAAGCTAGTTTTGTTTTACTGGAATTGAAATTCTACAACATTTTTTTTTCAGGCTCCTACATCGGCATCAAGAGTTGGTGAAATCAAATTGTGGCTACTTGAAAATAATATTCCATTTGATGACACCTTGCGGAAACCGTCCTTATTGATGCTAGTAAAAAAACATAAACCTGAACCAATCTTCTACATTGATGAACTTTTATCGGAACATGGACATACAGTGGTAAGATTGCCACCTTACCATTGCGATTTAAACCCGATCGAACTAGTTTGGGCAATAGTAAAAAGGCGAATTGCGCAAAAGAATGTTGGTAATCAAAATGTGGCAAAGTTGGCTGAAGAAGCTTTCCAATCAGTGACTCCACAAGAATGGAAGAATTGTGTTGACCATGTCATCAAAATTGAAAACGAATATTTTACCCGTGGAGGAACTCTTTATAATGATATAGACAGATTTGTCATATCAGTAAGTGATGACAGTTCGAGTGAATTTGAAGAGTCGGATGAGGACCAATGTCATTATGAAGCAGTTTCAGGCAACATTTCGGGAGTCGAATACCTAGACTCTGATTATTTAGATTCAGATTAATAAATAAAAATGTAATAAACTCTTTTATTTTTGCAATTGATCTCATACCTATTATCGCTTTTCTACCAGCGCCATGCTGCACGCATTTATCAAATAGATAGATTAGTATCAGATAGATCGGTAAAATAATTTACACAGTAAACAAAGTAAAGGGACTATAAATCAGCAATTATTATTTTATAAACATAAGTATCAAAACTTTTCAGTCGAAATTTATCGGGTTACCATGTTGATGATGGTGGCGCCCTCCCTTCATTTTCATGACTTTCTTGACAGACTGTAATAAATTCAGCTACCCTACCATGACGTCTTAAAGGAGAACTTATTCCACTGAGGGAAAGAGACAGAGCTAAACAGGGTGTCTAGCACCATCACTTTCCCTCAGTGGAATAAGTTCTGCTTTAAGACGTCATGGTAGGCCTACAGGTGTCATTAAGCTAAGTACAAACCTGTGTCACCGTCGACTACCCTCGTCACGTTTGAAATGAATAATTTGGTTCTGAAATCTGCGATGTAGGTCGGTTGGCTGGATTCGGCTAACGTGTATTTCGCTCGAGGGCTCGGATCTCTATTTGCGACAGACGTTTTTGTTTTACCTTCATGTTGTGTACTGTGTAGGGTTTGAAATGTGGCTTGTTTATACAAGGTGTAAGGGACACCGACGCGAAAACGTTTAACGACCGGTTCCAATAAACAAAAAACGATGCGTTTTGCTTACGGATCTTTTTTTTTTCCTATAGTGGCATACGGATAGTAGTATTTTGACATAAGTTCTATGAGACGTATGTCAAAATCCTACTAATCCGTAGGTTCTAAGACGTATTCTTTTTTGAATTCGACGTACATTTTAAAATAATCCACGAAAGTTGTGTTATAAACTATCATAACTACCTCTTAATTCCGTGTTTAGGCTTTTCCCAAAACTGTTTGGTACGAACAGCAAACAACATTAAATTAAGCACAGTAATTTCTAAACGAGGTTCCTCAGTGTAATGTTGTCTCATCGTTACACTTCCTTAAAGCTGGCTATGTCCACATAAAACGGTTAATGACTGACATTATCATGATAATCGTAATGGTAGCCCTGAGGCGTGGGAATGTACGACAAATGGCAAACTTCACGGACAATACCTAGTTAATGACGACGAAGTTCTTGTTTGAAGTCAAAAAGTCTTAGATTACAGGCCAGGGTTCGTTGCTATATATATATAATTTTCTTTTCTAATCTAAGTTTTCAAAAGGATAGATGAGAGCTAATGGAATGACTGAAAATTAACTTTGAATCAAGAAAAAGCTAAGACTTTTTATTTTATGTCGATCAATCACAGATCTGTGTAAGTAGATCGATGGTAAACAAATCTGAAGTAGATTATATAAATTAATTCGGTTACAATTTATGTTGCCGGATTGACCCACACTAGGAGAGTTTTCAGTACCGTGGGTGCATTTGCAAACATGAATCCCACACACACAAACATCATAACCTAAAACAACTATCTAAATCTGGAACATTGATACATTTAAATATGATCGTCATATTCATAATTTTAACGTTACTAAACTTACCAATATTGACGTATTTGAACTAACTCATATCATTGAAAGTCCTTCCATAGATCTTTTACATCATAATCTATTTCAAGGTCTGGCCCTTCACCTCAAACTGTAATCTTATTATAATACAAGGAAGCCCTATTCAGGGTTATGCATATAAACTACACAACTACACTGTGATTTTCTTCTCAGTCCATCATTTGCTCAGCTATTATCAACCTGTTTTACTTGTCTCCGAGTTTGCCAATGTTTATAGGGCTATTTGCACTACTTTGGATACGGCCATGACCGAGAGTATTCGTGGGCGGAGGCAATAAGACTGAAGGTGCAGCTAATACTGCAGGTGTATTCTGAAAGCAAATTGTTTTATGGTTGTGAAGATCCATGTGATTGACCTTATAGATATTGTTAGACGAAAATTCAAGGTGACATTCAAGTCTATATATGTATCTTTTTTCATAACCTATATCGTATATACTATGAATGTGTTCAATGTATTTCAAGTATGTCGGAATTCAGTAGCGGCAATAAAATTGGGGCATTAGTTCTATCTGCAATGGGTTCAATACAAGAATAACCGCAAGCTGATTTTTATTTTAAGTCTGCCGATTGCATTTAAGTTGCTAATCTAAATAGTTACTCAACAACACACTTTATGTCTCCATCTTAGAGTTCATTTTACATTAATTGATATAACACTCTGAATCGTCGACGGTTTCCCTAATTTCTATCGAAAGGGACTTTTTATACGTCTTTTAAATTTATCTCTACGTCCCTTTGCATCGTAAAATCTTTCATTGCCTTCTGTGACCACAGTCGTAAAATCCTTTGTAAAAAATACATGACTAAGTTTTTAAAATTCTTATGTCTATTTGTGATTCGTAGATGTTTCTATTATTCGGTTTACGACGTCGTAATGTCTTGTATGGTGGTTTGATGGTGTACTAATGGGATTTAAATGGTACTAACATTTTCTATTATTGTTTCAGGTAATACTTTCCTCGTGTCATTATAGGAGTTGGTGAAACCTGGCCATCAACTACATCATAAACTGTCATCTTATATTAAATTAGAAACTAACTGGAAAACAGGTTTGTAATAAAGCAAAGGTAATGTAGGCTGTAAATACTAGAAATCAGACATGCAATTAATAATAATGATTATCAGAAAATACACAAAATGCCGCAGTTTCTTTGACAACCACGAAAAAAAACTTTCCTGAAATCTTTAAAAGGCATCCCTGATAGACTTCTTATAATATTATTCAAAGTAGAACATAAAATAACAAAAACACTTTTGACCTTTCAAACGAGGGAACAAAGTTAACTATTGAAATCACAAAAATGATTCAACATTCAATTCTTCTTACATTGTGTCGTCTAGGCGTATCATTACCAACGCCTTGGGCTTAGCATATAAAATTCCTATTTTTCTGATATTTTACCTTCATATTCCACAATATTTGTACCCCCACGCAAATCGAGAACATCTTAACTAAAACAATTTGCAAATAAATTATCTCAAGGCAAGTCAGTTAGGCCAACATCTTAGCATGTTTACAGATTGCAAATGTTGGACTATTGTATCCACGGCACATTGTATCCAAAAACAGGCAAAGCTCATAATTTCTGTCCGTTAATAACTTGTATGGTTAGACAGTTAGACGCAAGCATTGACCTTAACACTAACAATATTGCTGGCGTAATAGCGTAAATCTCGTCGTTATGTATAAAAAAATAGTCACACACATGTTGCTGATGAAGCAAAAAAACAAAAAGTTATATTAGTAAACTACTTTGGAAAAGCTATTGATCCCGTCTTGATATTTTAAATATTTATTTGATAATACAAATATACTACATTTTTTTTCCTTATAAGGCATCGTAAAGCTAAGAACCTAACATGATACACCTCCGCTCTTTGTACTAATTCTGAATCTGTTTAAGTCTCTAAACTTGCCCTACCTACACAGAATACCACAAGGTTCTATTCTGGTTCCTGCGCTGTTTAAATTAGTCATTAATATAACATCCTACTCGGTAAGAGACGTGGTGAATGCGATATAATTTGGGTTGTTTATTACTGTGGGTGGACGGGTGTGAGGTCTTATGTCTTAATATTTCTTATGATCGACAATGCCGTACAGAGGGTGGTGGTAACTATATAGTAGTATGCACATGATTCAATGGTTTTTCCATAATTAGATTTAGGTTCTACTGTATTCTGTTTAATTAATATTTTATAAACACCTCTTATGTAAATTGCACTATGTACTCTAAATAAAATAACATTGCACTGTTAGGTATTATTTATGGTAGACATACTATATATTATAGTATAAAACAAAGTCACTTCCCACTGTCAGTCTGTCCCTATGCATGCGTAGACCTTTAAAACTGAGCAACGATTTCGATGCGTTTTTTGTAATAGATAAAGTGATTCAAGAAGAAGGTTAATATGTATATGAGCCGGAGCAGGTCGCTTCTTATATCAAAAATTCTCGTGTTACAGTTTTAGTTGCACTACTCCTCCGAAATGGCTTGACAGATTTATGGTCATTATATGAAATTTTGTATGTAAATTCGGTGGGACTGATACTGACTTGATAGTCTTGATACTGATGTTTTAGCTGAACAGCGGGTGAAACCGATGGGCATAGCTAGTTAATAATATTTCGCTTTCGTCTAACCCCAAATAAACATTACGAATGCCTCCAGGGATAAAATAATATCCTTTGTTTTTCTTCCATCTTCAAAGCAATTTCCATCTGAAATCATGATATCAATTATCAAGTTTCTCTAGCCGTTCATTTTATAGCAAGGCGGGGTCTAGCCTGTGGCTTTCTTATGGCGCGGTCAAACGATTGACAAAACGTTTTGTTGGGGCTAAAGAATGACTTAAGTTTATCATAAAATTTATATTTTAGTTGGGTCTAGTACAGAAATAATTTTATTATTTAACTGGAGGAGCTTGTGGATTTGTGGCTAACTAATAATAACTGCTGCTCGGGTTGGTTTGGTCTGTAGATGGGTGACCATCAATTACATACCGAGTTTCCTTTGTGAATCGGAAAGTACGTTAAGTATGTCCAGGCTGTTTATAGATCTATGACAATCGTTACTGTCAGTGGCTCGTAAGTCTGTAAACCAGTCTTACGAAAGCGTATCATATAACTCATATACTACCTGGATCCGGTAAGACTGAAAGCTAACCCTAATATAGTTCGGAATAACCTAGACAAAATGATGAAGAGCTGGTACAGACGAGGGCATATCAACCTACACAAAACTATTTTAACCCGAGCTCTCTACTACCTACGGTGTGCGATCGGTAGTACCTGCCGTCGTGTGTACAACAACAGCTAAAATCCAAGTTATTAAATACAAGAAATGAAAACTACATTTCGTAACCAACCATACATGAGCAGTTCATGAATACTAAATTCCATAAAACATGAATACGGAAGATTGATTTGCTCACGAACAATTCGTGACGGAACCAAAGTATCGTATCAAACGCGAAAATTTGTTATTTGAAAGTTGATCGTCTGTTTGAGCCCTTTAACCTAACAACCGCTATTTTCAAACAAATTAATTGTTTTTCAGCCTTTGTTTGCTTTGAAAGCAGTTTACCTGTAATTTCGAAGTCAGTTTTAGTTCACCAGTTTACCTAATGATGGTTGGCATTTAGTTGTTTTCGTTTGTAATGTTAACTAGATCTTCAGCTCTATGCTGGAGTTTGGTTTTCTATTCAAAAGTTTTTGTTGTCACAGGTTAATTGGAGTAAAATATCTCTTTTACAAAGTTTTCTTTTACTCTAATTGAAATGAGATTCGTAACAAGGCACAGGTTTCAACTATTTCTCAAGTTTAGCGAAATAGCAATAATGTATTCTCGATCTCTTTAACAAAATAATTACTTTTCTAAATTTACTTTTTCGTTTTCAACCTGTTTGTTGTATCTTTAGTAGAACAAACTAAGAAGACCGCATCATAAAGCTAGTACTTCAACAACCTTAATCAAATCTTTATCCCTCCATCGCCTGCCAGGTCTTATCAGCCAGACAAATTATTAAAGGAAGCTCCTATCTCGTGGAGGATTCAACCGGTTCTATTCCCGGTCCTACTATGTCGTGGGCGAGAACAGCATTCCCAAAACGACCTGAATTAATTGAGCCTACAATTAAACGGACAGGTTTGACGTATATCCAGTGACTGCTGGCTGCTGTTGGTATGGGGATTCAGCTTGTATTTTTAGCATTGAGCTAAACGCTTTCTTTGACGCAACGCTTGAAAAGAGTATAAAGCGAGATATCGAGCATGACAAACAGCATCTGCAGCTAGAATATTTATCCAGACTTCGATGCAAAAATCAGCACCACCTTCCAATATGCAGAAGGTGCAATAGTTACCTTACATTTTACTGCTGTGGAGCAAAACAGTATAACGCCTGACTCCGTAAACAACACACCAGCGAAAAACATAGGGAACAAAATGAAATATTTGCCTCGTTTCAGTTAAATGTGAAGAACTCAAAGCAACAGTATTAATGACGTTGGCAACTCAGAGCCATGACGATAGGTCAAAGATCACGGAGCTGCAATGAGTCTAACAATCTCTTGCACTGATCTTTGCCCTTCGAAACAGTACGGTAAACCATTTTCTTTAGTTGACATACGATTTGTTGAACTCAATCAAAAAACATCACATACTAAGTTTTATAATACATACGTAATAAACCAAAATGTTTGTTAATATTCTTTGAAAACTATATCCTAACTCATGACTTGGTCTACCGATGTGTTAAATTACATAAAAAAGAGCTACATATTTAATTAAAAAATGATCATACAAAAGTGAGAATCACTTTCAAGTAGAGAAAACAACACTTAGAGTTTTCACAAAAGAAAACTTTAATGATCAAGTTATTGAAACCTTTCTATAGAAAAATGCAGAAATCAGCTCGGATGCTGCAAGTTATAGATAAGACGGGTTCGCCACTTCTTAAAATAGACGCAACTATCACTCAAGACCAATCTGATTAGTTATCACAGTTAACTACAGAACTAACGAGAACCTTATAACTGTAGTTCCAACTTTTGAAAGTCAAAAACAAAAGGACGAAGCTGCATTCCCTGTCAGAGTCACAAGGCATAATAACTTGTGAAAGTACCGTAGTGGCCCATTCCGAAGCGTAGATCTCTGGAGAAGAATGGGCAAGATACACCAGGGACACTTTTTTCAATAATATTAATATACAACACAGCTAGCAATTTATACTTCAAATGGAAATTTTCGAAAAGGCTTGCATAACAACGTACATACTCATTATTGTACTTAGTAAAAACTTTTATTGATCCTATTTTACTCTCTAGAGCAGTCCAATGACTTCTTAGTCTTGTAATATTTTTTGTATTAATATGAAAAACTAGTTATATTACAAGTTAATTTTAGCACCGTTTACTAGTTTCATAGTACAATGTATGGTTCAGCGTGCTTTCGTATTTCTTTGTTTAGAGTGTTTACCTCGCCAATGCTCATGTTGCTGTGACACTATAAAATAAAGATTCCATACTTTTTGTTTCTCGAATATATTCTTACAAAATCTCCGCCGTATATTTGCCTCTAAACATCACACTAAAAATAAATCTCTGTTAGAATACAAAGCTGAAGCACGACGCCATCCAATTTAACCAGACATCTCGAAAGACATAGTTCTTTCGCTCTTGGTTCCATTTTAAGAAAACAAAAGAGGGGTTGGAAGGTCAAACTGTAATGGTCGTAGATGCAAAACGTGAACCGCAACGCGCAACTACGATGCAGCGATAAGAATTTACACGATTCTCCGTTGAATTTCGTAAATAAAGCGATGCAGCGCTTTATTTAACTTTATATTAAGTATACTTTTGAATGCTAATTGCATGATTATTCGCATTATGAAAATTTTCCTTTATTATTGTTGTTTGATAAAAATCTTGAATGCAAAAGTCAATTTGTTTGGTTTTACCTTCTGTTTATTTTTTAACATTTATTTGATATGACAGAGTATGTTTTGCGGTTTGGTTATTGTTATCTTGGGTAGAACTGGTAAAAACGAGTTCATTTATCAGAACGAGCTCAAATGATGCAGGTGTTTTGTTCTTCGCAACACGTTTCAGCAATATAATATTTATCATTCTGTGTAACAAATAGCTGTAGATTCCTTTGGAAATGAATCCATGTCTTTATCGCCACTCGTGTGGCAATTGTTCTGCCATTATGATCCAGTATTTTTGAAATTTTTCCCTCCTAGATTGTCCAAGGTGCCTTCATTTATCTTTAAAAAATATTGATATTTTCAATATTCAAATATTTTGTACTGAGTAAAGAAAGAAAAAAGGATTATGATCCAATTTTCATCGCTATGAACAAAACTGTTTTGAGAATCCATTAACAATCCTGCAAAACCCTGTATCATCGTTAATTATTAAACATTTTCTCTTTAATATATCTAACACAAAATAAATGTAGAATATAATTTCAGTGTCAGCTCATTATTTTAATCTTCTGAATCATGAACGAATTCTCAAAACAAAAGCAATTTTCCTAAAATAAGACAGTTAAATTCAGTATCTAAAATACAAAATACTCAAACGAAGAGGGGGGATAGGATTGCCGCCTATAACATGGGGCTTATACATAATTGGCGAAATTTGCTTGTACCATTAGCTTAAACCTATTCCTTCAAGTAAATAAAGGCGAGTTTCAGTAATAAATATTTATCATCTAAGAAAATTAAAAACACCCGTCTTGCTATATTATTTCAGTTTGATAATCTCCAAACTGAATGGACTGACTTAACATATTTTCATCACAAAAACGTTGTAGCTACAGCAAACAATTTAAGGCATCCACTGGAGCAATTCACGGAATATGATCTTAAGTATGATCTCAGGTTAAAACGGGTACCGTATATATCTTGGAAACGCTTAGCTGCCAAAATGTTAATGTCACCATTATCATTTAAATTTTAGAGAAGGTAATTTTGAAAGCCGACACTGTAGCGTTGTTTGAATATTTGCGAATTTTCGACTTCATTTAAAATGTGCCCAGTTTACTTAGTCAACCTTAATAATTTGTTCTACTACATTCACAGAGGCTATGCGTGTTATAAAAATATTTTGCTGGTCGGCTTCCAGTCTAATCGGAAGCATCTGAATACCAGTATTCCACATGGAGCTAATGCCTATTTTACCTTTAGTTAGTACTGGGTAATTCGATACCCCTTCGTAAGACTGGCTGTCAGACTTTTTTGGTCACTGACTATCAGTAACGACTGCCAAAGATCTACCCTAGTGGCTATTATTTAGCCACCAGCTGACCCGATTGAAGATATCGTAGTCTATTAACATTGAATAAAGGATTATAGGTATATTTTCTCCCAACAAACAACACAATATAAATCTCTTCGGAGCTAAAACAACAAAAAGGCTAGTAAATTAATTAGCACTAAACTACAATGGAGGGAGTGGGTTCGATCTAGGCGCGGCACAAATGTTAAATGAACGGAATGCTCGCTTTAACCTAATGATGATGAATGTAGGCCAATTTGTACCACTTGTGTGCATATTTTAATTTAGCAGGCTGACGGAAATTATGGTTTCGTTTTTTATGGCCGTCATGGACTAGCTGATGGGGAGAAAGCAGTTCGTAAAACTAAAGTTGATCTTGAATAAACAAAGGTTGCTTGTAATATAATACGAGGACAATGATAACATTTACGTACTTCTATATTAAAACCAAGAACATTACAATCTCTTTTGATAAGAGTCTACTGTCTAAGAAGATTGATATGCAGAGCTAAACCGGAATACATACAGCGGTCAAATCATTTTTTATCAAAATATTCAAATGAAACTACAATAGAATTTCATCCATGAAATCTTGAAATAACCTAACATTTCAATTGTTTTATACAAATCTGAGCAGCTGCAAACATCATACATTTTTCATCCCAGATCAAAATATTTTTGGGTATGACTCAAACAGCAAACTCAATACTTCGTAGCTAAATAAGGTGGGTCTTACATTCTTACAGCATTTAGCGTGGGTGTTTAAAAACTGCCAAATTGGCGTGAATGAGAGGAATTATGAGTGCACATTCCTGTTTCAAGGTTTAAGTTACCAGTATCAGTTGGTCATTGCAGAACATTTGCAAGCGAATTCGGGAGTATCTTTGTCTCCCCAAATTCTGCGGTAATAACCATGAAATTTAAACATATTTGCGACATAACAGATTCAGTAGCTTACAGCTGTGAATTTGTAATCAATGATCCTTAATTCCCAGTTGTTTTTCCAACTGCCATGACAGAGTTTCCGTCTTTCATCCACAAATAAACTTCCCTCGGGTTTATTTCTGCCGAGAGTCCGAAACTACATTTATCATTCAATTAACTCAGCTAAGCCTTTCTTGCGGCATCGCAGACAAATGGTTAAGCCCCTAAGCCTTTGCAAAGTCAACATAGTCTTACTGCGCAGATTTTTTCAATTACCTTTATCTCATATGTTTTAACTAAATCTTACCAGCTTTGCAGACAGCTAAAATTTCCGTTATCACTTCTTTTTTTTTATTCTTCTGCTAGATTCAGAGCACCATTTCTATATAGAAGAACAAGCAAAAAATCAGTGCTTGCTTTTGATTGATTTGTAGATCTCTATAGATGGTCACTTAAGGCTTATAGGCTCAGGCTAATAATAAAATCGTGAGTAATCGATCCTCTCCTCTTATGGAACTACAAGTGACACAGGAAGTATATGTACCTATACGGACAAGACTCGGTACTCTCTGACCACCCCGAAAGGAAACTAGAATGAGGATAATGTATGCAGGTGTGTGATTCACGCTGATATATTTTAAGTATGGAGCGAACATGGTTTGTTTACTACCGACGATGATCGGAAATGGATGTTTATAAGAATAATTCGATTTCCGTTTTTCATTTGACCTTCCGTATTTCCATAAAACTGAACAAGTTCTCTATACCTACCTATATCGCTTCTGCTGATGTATTTTAACTCTTCAGTCACTTTAGCTTGTATAACTCGTAACTCTTTATTAAAATATATGTTCTAAATATCCATTGCACGCGGATAGTGTTGAAAATGATCATATTATTAATTCATAAATTGCATTCGTCAAATTTGGTTTGCCCATTTTCAGCAACAAGAAAAGTTTGCAATAAAACACAGTGTGTAGAAACGAAACATAGAGCTTAGTTTACATAGACACAAACGTACCTACATGATAATTTCATCGAAACTATTGAGTCAGTATCAGAATTCATTCATCCAGAACACGACCTTGTTCGCGGTTATCAACTTACGGTAAATTTTACGACCTTATTGTATGAGGACTAGGTAAATTCTGATAAGATAGATAACATTCGCAAACCCGCAAGGCAAACCCCCTCCAACGA
This sequence comes from Ochropleura leucogaster, assembly GCA_958449745.1. NCBI lineage: Eukaryota > Metazoa > Arthropoda > Insecta > Lepidoptera > Noctuidae > Ochropleura > Ochropleura leucogaster. Next base: position 18,176,700 of record OY288205.1, on the reverse strand, counting down.
CACCTAGCCACTCTGAAGCCAGTACGCCGCGCGCTTCGTCCACGAGCGGACGTATCGCGCTCCCTCTTAAATTAATACGACCACCGAATAGGCAAACAGGATACTCCGCATTCGGAATAGTGATGAGAACAAACAATAGTGACATTCATACCAAAAAGGAACCGTTTAACTTGTGCTGTCAATAACTTACTAATTGATGTGAATTCGCTGACCTTGAAAATCGACGAGAAAAATGGATTAGCCACAGTTTTTTTTGTGTTTATTAAACGAACGACATTGATCGAGATAGTGAGTTAATTAAAGTTAGATATGGGATTCGTGTAATCGATTAAATTATTAAGTTTAAAAGTGCGAGAAGTGGAAATAGTTAAAAATGACAATGCTGGCGGTGAAGAATTTTTTCATGCCGGAGAAGAGAGTGGACTCTCCGAGGTTCTCGAGAATGCCCGAGGCATTGATGAGGTCCATACGACGACGCTCTTTAAGGGTGAAGAGGACCAAGTCGTTGGTACTAGTAAACGAAAAGAGGAAATCCGGTGAGTGGTAGCGTATGATTCGTTTTTGTTTCATTTTATTTTATTTTCTGATACTGATGTTCAACATAAATATGTGTAATGTAGTTTTAACAGTTCTCTCTCAAGTTTTATCACTTGGCTATTAATTTTGTTATAATTGTTTTTTTATTGGTTTTAGATTTATCTTGTGTTAGACTTGGTTGAGGCATGCAGGCAATGGGTAGTCTTTGGGGTAGATTATGTTTAATACTTGTTACAAAAATTAACCCAGCCAACCCAACCCAGGCTAGCTCTAAGGCAAAAAATATATAAAGTCTTTGAGGATAGTTTTTCGCTGCTTTTACCAGAAAAATTGTAAAAAAAAAACTGTCCTGGTGTACAGTACACCGCTCGTTAAGGTAATAATAGCTCAAATGTTACTTGAAACGAATTTCTTTTGCTCTACTAATGAAACCTTTTGTCCAGTAATTAAAAAATCCGAAGACACCCATTAGGTAATTATCATCGATAATGGCTTTAATAACTTAAACCCCTTCATTACTATTTGCGACAATATCAGGTTGAGCAATTACAGATTTATTTTAGATAGAAAAGCCATTTACCTTACCAAGAACAGTAGCCGATGATTAGAAAACAATTCAAATTGAATTATTCATTGCACGAACATATTTTGCAATACTGCGTAATTTTTAACACAACGTTTGCTGTTTAGATTAGTCTTCCGTTAAATTACTGCCATTGTTGCTAATAACGTAATAAGATAGTATTTGATATTTGAACGACAATATTTGCATCTTGAAACGTTGAAAATATTTGCAGTATGTTTAAATGTAATCCTGCCTATAATGTTACCCCTAACTGTTTACGGTTCGCTAACAACAATATTACCAACTGTAAGCAATCACAATTATGACGTATATGAAAAATCCATTACACTCCAAGACAAACAAATTTATACCTAAAGCAATCCCAACTGTATTAAATTGTCTTACGTTCTTATTAGGAATTTAATTTTCCTCCAGAGCTTTCATATTACGTGTGGTCATTTCAAGACCTTATCGCCATAGTTCAACGTCATTATACGTGACATCATTAAGCATTGTTTCATGTGCTTCTATGTCATATTTTATATGGTCGCTGGCCATAAAAATGATCATAGGTACCTCCTTGTTTTAGTAGAGTAGACAAATCTTTTGTTACTGGTCGTGTCCTATTTTATTGGACTACATTTAAATTGAGTGATTTGTAGGACAGACACCGAAACGGTTTGATCAAATCTAGATGATTTAAAAGCTACGTAAGCCAAGTATTTGAAGTCAATAAAACTACTACACGCTTGTTACATTAGTAACGAATTCTTGGATACTGTTATAAAAATTCGCCAATGAAATAAATAGAAGGTTGCTCTGCATACCAATTGGACGCCTACTCTTATTTCTTTTGTTTTTTTGTTCCCGTAGCTACCCGAGTTCACCTTAACATTTTAATTGAACTGCCTGATACAGATCAACAGATTCTTATTGCAACTGTTTCGTAGTCTTGTACAATCGTAACGTTTCTTTGTCTCAAGGTTCTTGCGATGTCTGCTATTTACATTATTCTTTTGATCTTTAGTGCGCAATTGACAATATTTTTATATTCAACGACTATGAAAAACCATATGTTTTGCATTTATGGGTCGTTTATAGGTCACATGTGGTCTTTGGTCTTGTTTGTGCTCCCAAGCCTGATTGTTTATCGATACTGTTATGCTATATAATTCTTGACATGATTCCCATATTTCCATGATAGCATCGCGATTTCGCAAGGCATCCACCCGTCTTTCAGTCTCAAGAAAAGTCATATTTCGGATTACAACATTGCTTTGAATTTATTTGTAAAAATAAGTCTCATGTAATTTAACAAATCTGCGAGCCCAAATTTCGGTGTGTTCGTTTCCGTCGGATCACTATTACAAAACATAACACAGCTAAGTTTAACAGAAAGTATAAAAAGAGTAATGAGTACATTATACTAAGGGTTGAAACTAAAGTTTTTGAGAAGATGGTGGCTCTACAATTATAAGCCAACGTTGATTGCTCCGAGATCGATCACTTCCGTAGGTTATAAAAAATCAAATCGATTAAGGAATGATGTTAGCGAAAATCGACTAAATCTAACTAATGAATGCAACAGCTCGATCCACAGATAACGTAAATATTTCTAATCTGTTGCACATTTACCAGTTACGTTGCGTCCAAGCTTGATTAAGTTTTAGATCGATGCCGTTAGCGATAACATCTTTTTATGTAAAGTTAATTGGAGGGCACACATGCAACTATCCCTTGTCCAAACCAAGCCAGTGTGAGCTGTTGAAGTTAATTTCTGTTAATTAAATTACTTTTATTAATAATAAATAGAGGTTTGAAATTAATATGAAATGCTTGAAGATGGATTTGATAATGAAACTGCTAAACGGTTGAAGAATTGCTATATAAAATTATGCTTATTACCTTTACATTTGAATAAATAAATATGTATTCATACTAAATCAATCGACATAATTATCATTAACGCTAAAGTGATTTCATTATTTACACAGTTCTTTAATCGAAATTGTATTAAGCGGTTGAATTAAGAAGCAAATAACTACGTAACATATTTCGATTACAAACTTGATGACAATACAAAAACTCATAAAAATACACTCAAGGAAAAACCTTTAAAAGTTCAACAAAAAATAATGCCTTAATACTTTATCTTGGTAATAACAATAAAATCGATGCACATTTTCAAATAAACGAGCTAGTAAAAATAAGTTACTTTATAAAAAGCGACTAAAACTTTTATTTCCGCCAACGGACAACACTAATTATGAGTAGAATGCACCTGGCTAGCGCGTGCCTATCTAAATGTCACACTTGACGTTACGAAACCAATTAAACTTGACCCTTTTTATAAACAACGACTTACCATTAATTGGTCTTTTATATCGGTTTAGTAATAATTATTATAGTTTTTCTGTATTGAATTTCTTGTGTTTTTATTTGTATTTTTAGAACGAAAATTCAAATGCAAATGAGCATTTCTGTTTAGGTTTGAAGCATGTACCTACGTTTAAAAAAAGAACTGTTTCTTTTTTGTTATTTATTGGCATTCATAGCGGTTTTTAATTGTCATAGATGGAATGTCAACGTTTTCAAAAAGTTTTTACTAAATTCCTCATACTACAATTTCAGTGCATAGTAATGCAATTTTATTAGTATTTTTAAAGGGATAATTTGTGGAATTTTGGCAACGATAGCAATAGATATACTTCTTAAAATCTTCAGCAGCATGTTTTTCGTACAAAGATTCCCACATATAAATACTTGCAGATGCGCCAAGTGAATCACGTGTTTGGACTTCTGTACTTAAAGATGCAGCAGATTATGCATACATAACCACTAATATATATAAAGTTCATACACACAACAAAACAAAAAATTGCAACTGAATGTCTAGACATTGGCTGAAGATTTTTCTTTGTAAAATTTTACAACGTTTTGTATTTATTCCATTGCTATTTTGCAAATAAACATACATTATGCTGTGTTCAAAAAACATTTTTTTTTGCGACAAAAACTATTTTGTGCAAACTCTTCGTATTTAACATCATTCAGCCTTGGTCGTGAAATAAAAAAAAATGTAAAACCCGAGACGACACGACCTCGTGTGAAACGCGCGAGTCAAAGCGTCTTTTTTCTATTTTTAAAATTACAAATTATTTTGACGCTTGTTTCATGCGTGGGAAAAGTAATATTATTACGAAGTTTATCATTGTTTTCAGTAATTTACACTGTATCATTCTAAACGGTTTTTTTCTGTTGAAATATTAAAATTGTTTAATACTCTTCAGAAGAATAATTGTACAGTCAGCAAAAGAAATACGAAAATCCATGAATGTTTTCGAATAAAGTTAAATTTCTTTAATCCAAAACAAACAGTTAATTGTGTAAATAAAATTGAAATTGAAGCCGAATAGGTTACTAAGAAAAAATCTACTGTATCTGCCTAACCTGGTGACTTAACTATTTTGTTGACAGTACGTTTGCACATCGTAAAACCATCACCTCATGTCAATTCGACATGCTAAAGATCACAAGAGTAGTCTGCCAAATCTTATTTCTGTGCAAATCTGGCAAGGTAGATCTGGCTTATCATTTGCGTGGGTCGGCTGCTAAAAGCGAAAAAATATACCACGGAGTAAACCTGGACCGAGTGGCGTCCTAGGACTGGTAAGAGAAGTGTTGGACGCCCGGCGGCTGGATTAACCATGATGAGGCTAGCATATAAACGTGGAGTTTGGCACAACCAAAAATAGGTCTATAGCCAGCAGTGAACTGTGCAGGTAAAGATGGCTCACAACTTGGCTGTATATAACTTGGCCCTCAATGATACGCACCGTGTCATAGAGAGCAAGTCCACGTGCTGAGTAATTCTGCATGATTACTACTTATTACCATTAGAACTCTGCTTTGCCAACCTCAAATGAAAAATCAACATTTTTTGCAAAAGAGAAGACAGTCCCCAAAACGCTCGCCCTCCACCATTTCGACTCTCTTATCTGAAGGTGATTGAAAAGAAGTAGCGGAAAACACTATCCAGCAATACCTCCCCTAGAAGTTCGAAATAGTCTTACCAAGGAGATAGTATTACTCAGTACTAAATGGGTTATGGAGTTCAAATAGGCAGTCACCCATTTAAAAAACTCGTATTCAGCTGCATTCAGTTAGACTAGAAGTCGACCCTAACATAGTAGGGAAAAAAGCTAGGCAGATGAAATTCGAAACTGCAAAGTCAATTCAATCATTAAGTTCGTTGAACAGGTAAAATTCTAGCCCAAAGCTTTGAGAGACATGTTACCTAACAAGTTCAGTAAGACTAGTTATAAGAGTGTTTGCCTGCACCCGCATCTCATTGGAACCCGTCCAAGTACAAGATTACGAGATTGATTAAAAACTTATGTACATTTGCTGTTATTGGTGCATTTGAAAAGTAAACCTACATGATAATCAACAGCATATTATATGTCAATCAACAGCGGGATGGCCGCTTCATACGAAAAACATAAGGGTCGATGTAACTCCGCCTGATGGAGGCCTTTGTCCAACAGTGGACGATTCGGGTGCAACGATGGTGATAGTTTAAACTATGTAAGACATTCTTTGCTTAAAGACCTCAAATATCCTGGCATGCATTGAATCAGAAATCTGGCAGCCACATTATTGAGTCACGTGTCAATCTTTTTGCCAAACGTGGCGACTAGTTGTTGACTTGGCAATAATAAAGTTATGATGGCAATACGTGTAAACAAAAGAATAGAGCCACCCACAGTATCTCCTATAATAATAAAACCATAAACTATTAATACGAACAACATGGCAGGTAAAAGCTATCCAATATAAATGCAAATTGCCTATTGGAGCCAGTGACCCAATATGGAGGCAATTGGGTCAGAAGTTTCGGACCAGGCCATTGGATCCAGTCCAATTCCTTGCTCACTGGCGCACCCCTTTAGCGCCAACCTTGAATTTAAATTGACCTCTTCCACCTCTAGGTATTGTCTCCCAATTTCGGTGAATGGTTATGGAGACTGTTGGGGGTAACGATTTAGTTCATTGTTATTTGGCTTTTGGCTGCTTAATGAAGCCTGTTTTTCTACTGAACCATTACCATAAGGTACTATATAAGGTTCTTGGGTGGTAGACCACTTAGCAAATAGGATATTACGGATCTTTCCGACAGTAACATCAACTGCAATCTTGCTGGAGTGTCCAGAATGACCCTAGATTTGTACATCAGAGGACTTGATACGCTAATGACGTTGCGACCAACGTGGCTGCCTACGGGACCCAAGTAGTTTCATAATGATCTCGATACGAAATAAATTACACAAATAAAACTTACTATCATCTACGTCTGCTCTCAACACAACAGATTGCAAATGTCAAAAATTCTGGCAACTACTCAAATCAATTAGCTGATATACGATATGTTTGTTATAGAAAAAATCTCAAATACAAGGCACTTTACAGTAATATCTGCAATGACAAGAAGATGCTTACTCCAAATATATACCCTGGCGAAGTCCAGTATCCTCATCTGCCTAGGATCAGCTTTCAATCCAACCGTTTGCATCTAAATACCAGTATTTTACATGAAACGACCAATAATACTGGTCTGGTTCAGTATAGTTAGTTATATCCTTGTCATGTATTATACTTAAATCCACGCGAATAAAAAACGGATCAAAATCCCAAAAAAGAACATTGATCCGCCATCTTATTTCTGTCCAAACTTCATTAACTAAGACAAACGGTATCAAAAAGCTAACTATTAGGGAGCATACAGATGATACAGACACTATCGAAATTGCAAAAGTTTCGCGCCCGCGCCGCCGTGCTCATAATAAATTCATTTAATGTCGGCTTACACGGGCGCTGTTGCATCAACACAAGTTATGAGAGGCAGAGTGGAATGAACAGACTTTACTATTGAACATGATGGAGGTATAAGAGATCGCGTATTCTATTTCTAAAGAAGCTATAATGCCTAACTTTACTATATTCATAATAAAGCATTTCAGAGCCAATCAAATCTAGAATTCATTTTAACGAATTCTAGACTTCAAACCTTTTTCTAAGGTTATTAAGAAGCACTTTCACAGCACTCAATGACCACAGAGTTGACTATAAGGTTTTAATCTCAAATCGATTCCTCCACGCGTTCCAGAGATAAAGGGTTTTCTAGACAGACAGACGGACAACAAAGTGATCCATTAAGGATTCCGTTTTTCCTTTTAAGGTACGGAAATAAAAAGATTCAGAAACGTTCAAATATATTTTCCAATGAAATGGTTTCGTTTAATAAGGGCGATTAAAGTTTTAACAGAATGCATCGGATCTAAACTAAAAATTGGTATAGTGACGTGAACTGTACACTCTAAAATGTCAATTTTACAATGGACTTCCATTTGCATGAGCACAGCACCCCCAAACGAGCCGTGACCCAGTAATAGTCACACAAACAAGACATGAAATATAAACTTTTTGAAAACTATTCGGCCAGCATCATTCTGCACCTTCCAGGATTTAAACGAATCCTTTAATAGAGATGTGCTGTTCAACACTGATCAAACAAAATTTGAGCGACATCGACACTTAAAGCAAAAGTTCCATCGATAAATAATCGCTTCCTCTCATCACTTTGATCTCTTTCCGCCAAGACGAGTGCGCCTAACAATTTATTGGGGTCAGAACGGGGACTTACGTTATTGAAAAGGTTCTGCAACATATTGCGGTGGAGTCCGGATGGGCACGACACTCCCGGGATCAATATCCGGATCAAATATGGCTGATGCGTGGAACTTAGGGAAAGAAGGTTCAGGTAAGCTTTCGTCTTAGGAACGAAGCTTTTGTTTTTGCGGATGTTTTTTTAATTCAATGTATATTTTATACTAAATGGCGCCACCGGCTTCGCCCGCGTGATATCGAAAGAAAAAGTATCCTATGTGTTAATCCAGTTTAAAATCTACCTCTGTGCTAAACTTCATCAAGATCCGTTCAGCCGTTTTGACGTGAAAGAGTCACAAACATTCGCATTTATAATATTAGTAGGAAGGTGAATATTAAAACATTAGCCTTCTTTTGACCTCCGTCACAGTCGGGCAAAGTATTCCGTACTTGGCTGCACTCATATTTATGCACTGCAAATTGCACCTTTTTTCGGATGGGAAATCATCAAACCCCGCTCTAGGCGGACCGGGAGGTAGTGTCAGACTTTTATTGACTAAAACCCATCCATGTTCCTTTTGCCCTTTGTATTCCGGCTACCTTAACTAAATTGCGACCTTATTTCTACACTTATACATATACAATACCATTCCAACTCCGTCTGAAAGGTCAAGGTTCTCCCGAAACTTTCAAGTTATCTAATTAGTCATGTTGGGACCCAATTTGAAGTCACCGAGTTAAACAAGTGTCTAATGGATGTTCATACTGTATACGTAACGAGTTGACGCAAAATTAGTAACATCATGCTTGTAATACCCGAAGGATTTAGAGCCTCAGATATATTTTAAACAGACAACTCCTTTCTGATGTCTGTTAAAGTTTTTAATTTTTAACCATAAATATAAAAAAAAAATGTTTGCATAAGGAAGCTTGTACAAGGCTCACCCATCTAAGCAAATAAAATTTACTTTACTTTATTTTTCCTCCTCCTCTTGTTTGAAAAACCCAAAAACAATTTACCCGACCCGGGAATCAGACTCAAAACCTCAGCTCAGAGTTCAAGCTGGCGGGCACTAAAAAAAAATTAAGACTTGGTATAATTAAATTAATTACTAAATAAATACAACCTATAAATAGACACAAACTAATAATAAAATTATATACAAGTAAAAAATGGAAAATTACAGGGCGTTAAAAAATTCGTCCGTATCGCCGTCAACAGGTAAAGTGCCCAGAAGGCTGGCAGCATTACCTCGTTGGATGGCAATGCTTATTTTTTGTGCAAAAAGCAGGCCAGCCCTCTGGTCACGAGAAGAGTCGACCAAGACTTGGTGGTCTTGATGGTTTTCTTATGGATGCCATGGTCAAAGCAGGACCAAATTGAAATGGGACCGAACCAATCGGTCAAAAGTTCTGAGCAAACTAACATTAAAAAAAATACAGTCGAATTGTTATCATCCTCCCTTTTTTTGAAGTCGGTTGAAAAGGTAGACTTAATTGTCTCCTGTAAATAAAAATAATGGTAGTCGATAAATATAATTATATTGCAAACATTTGTAAATGCTTATCTCAAGCGATTTCAAGTTTTATCTTACCATAAAGCAAACAAAGTTTTAAATACTACTTCAACAGTTTACAACGCAAAATATAAATACAAACAAACTCAAATCAGTACAAGTTAATCGCACTGATGTAATCGATAAACTCTACATCATACGTCATATCGATACAAAGTAGTGATGTGACTCATACACGACATTGATTTTGACCTCAGTTTGCATCGTCATCCTAGGTGCAGTACTGCATTGTTCGAATTTATTACTTTTAAATTATTAAAACGAAGTAGTTCTAAACAAAACAACACAATACATACCTGTTTTATGTTTTTTAAACATTAGTAACAATAAAACCATTTCAGACACTTATCTATTTTTGTCTGGACCTTAAAATAGACCTCTGAGTTTGTTTCGACTGTTTCTTCTCAGAGTAGTCGGGTACGAAATACCGGCCAAATCTAGTATTTAAAAAAAACGACGTGTTTAAGTGTGTAAAAACCTACTTGCAAAATAAACATAATTTATCAAAAGGTAAAAACTGTTTGCTCACATACAGTGTGTACGGGTTTTTCGAATAATAGAAAAACAACCTACAAAACACCAGTTTTTATTCATTGGTGGCTTTAAAATTGTTGTATTTTAATATTCCCAACCTGCTTTAAAATTTAAATTGTAACCAGCATGATGCCATTAAATTACATAGATTTTAAATCTGTCACAAACCAAGTATTTCATTGTCAAATGAAATTAAATTACGTTCAATGATTATGCCTTTCGTTTCCAATTCGAAATAACCACTAAAATCTTTTAAATGAGTTTAAAAAATTATCCAATTAGTTACAAATAACCTTTAGATTAAACGCACGTTTTATCGGTTTAAAAATAAATTAAATCGAATTAAAGTAGAGAGAAAATAACCATTTGAAGTAACCGTTACAAATTGTTGAATGTAGTTACACTGTCATGTCAAAAATCGAACGTTAACGGTACATCAATGAAAACGTTTAAAAATAAAACTAGCCTAGCTCGAACTTTGAAAAAGAAGCAATCCCGTCCAACCTAACGGAATAGTGCTGTTCCAATTTTGAAAACTTTAAAACCAAGAGAAGAGAAAATAGGTCGCAAATAGTGCTGCACTACGGTAATGGAAATATCGAGATTGGAACGTACTATGTACTTATTACATACTAGAGATGGGTCGTGTATAATGGTTTACTAAAAGCATATTTATTTCATTACCATTATTTCTTCTCTTGACCAAAGGGCTGGTCTGGCCTGTTTTTTGCACAAAAAATAAGTATTGCAACGCGATAACGCTGCCAGCCTTCTGGGCACTTTACCTGTTGACTGCAATGCGGACGATTTTTTCGACGCCCTGTAATTATTAGTTTGTGTTTATTTTATAGTTTGTATATAATAAAAAGTAATTAATTTAATAAATAAATAAGAAATTATAAAAAAAATGATAACTGATTTTTTGATCGTTCAGTTTAGCAGTTGAAAATCACAACAAAAAAAAGTTACGTGATTATTTTTAATAGCTATTTAAACACGTAGAGTTGGGTAGTGCCTTATTTACTTGTTCCTTATGTAAATACTAACAACCACCGCTTTACTGAAATGTATGAACGACCGAAACAATAAGCATAACAATAAACCGTAACATTAGAATTTAATAGAAAACCGTAACGGGAATGTTATCCTCGACACATTTTGCCGCACTAGTGGCGTATAGTGCAATCGGAAAAGCCATTTGCGAAGCACAGAGGTCGGCGTCGCCATGACAGGCGACCCAGTTGCACCGTCCCTTTTTATAACTACAATAGAAACTCGTTAAGTTTCTGCAGCTAGGAAATTGGTCGCGAGTCATAACTTTCTGTTGTAAGGTCTTCAAGACGTATTTAGTCTTTAGAGGGTTTTATTCTCGCGGTTCTTTTGAGTTTTATGTGCCGGGAAGTCAAGTTGTGTGGGGGAGAAGACTTTACACACTTAATTTAACTCTTTCCGAGTTAAATTAAGTGAATGGTTTGGATCTGCCTGTATTTAATCCTTCTGCGTCGACACCTTTGACTTTTAAGTTTTACTGGCCGAGTATTTCGCAACTTGGGCGGCATCGTCGCGGCAGCACATTAAACGCTTTTACTGCAGCTTTTGGGGCACAAGGTAAGGCAATTATGCCTAGCATTTTATCGATCCATTGAAAGTAATGTTAGAGAATCAAAGCAACTTTAATCATCAAGCAGAGTTCAAAGAGGACTACAAATATACCTTTCAACTATTTGCGTTAAAAATAGAATTCCATCTCAACACGAGTTCCCTACCCTATCACCACACATTATATCAACAACAGAATTGCAGCAGCATTGCAAATTGACGCATTTTAGTGCGTTGACGTTACGCAAGCCGTCCCGTCGATATGAAAGCAAATAAACGCACGGCGGATACTGAAAGTGCAGGAAATAAGGGGTGACACGTACGTACATCGGGTCTATAATATTCTAACGTTTGCAGATTATCGTGATAACTACTGCAGGTACATGTTATAAGTGCCAGGATGCAATCAATCTACTTAAGATAACAGATAGGAAAAGAAATTAGAGAGATGGAAATCCGTATGTTGTCCTCGTGTTCGTTAAAGGCTGGCAACGTTTTCTAAGAATCTCGGTAAAACACATGTTAGGAAGTAAAACTACATACTTGATGTTTTTATTGATCTACATCGTGCTATGACCCTTGACAATTGAAACTCTAGCTAAAACTCTCTTTAGGTGACTTTCAAATTTAGTAGTCAGTTTAGGCCAATAACTAACATAATATACTAGAAAAAAACCGGCCAAGAGCGTGTCGGGCCACGCTCAGTGTAGGGTTCCGTAGTTTCCCGTCCGTCACAATAAGTGTTCCCAGTTATGAGGCCAACCGAACAATTCGGTAATACCCGATCCAATGTAATAAGTACCTACAGCGCCATCTCTCGGGGAATTGGGTTACTAATTAATACAAAGACGTGCAATTTCGTTGGTTATTTTGGATTGCGAGAACCGATTTCAATAATTCTTTTTTTGTTTGAAAAAATATACGTTCAGGATAATAAAATATGTAAACGAAGTTACAAAAAATGCTTGCATATACGATTATACTACAAACTTAGTCCAGAAATTATTTTGTACAATTTTTTGTCTTTTTTGTACAAAAACTGTTGTGTCAATCAAGTTCAAAATAATTTTCATAGAAAGTCTTTATAAAGTTCTACTTTTCAGATTTTTTTCATATTTTCTAAACTTATGGTTCAAAAGTTAGAGGGGGGGGGACACATTGTTTTTAACTTTTTTAGCGATTATTTCCGAAATTAATGACATTATCAAAAAATGATCTTAGTAAACCCCTATTCATTTTTAAATACCTTTCCAACAATATATCACACGTTAGGTTTGAAATTAAAAAAAAATCACTTCCCACTTTACATATAGGGTGGCTACCCTAATAAAACATTTTTTTCAAATTTTTATTTTACCACTTTGTCGGCGTGATTGATATACATATTGGTACCAAATTTCAGCTTCCTAGTGCTAACGGTCACAGAGATTAAGCGAGGACGGACGGACGGACGGACGGACAGACAGACATGGCGAAACTATAAGGGTTCCTAGTTGACTACGGAACCCTAAAAAAACATGGGGAGCATCAATACTCCGAAAAAATGCAATATGCCTCCCTCTATAACAAATAACCATACATCTTCACAATTTTTAATATAATCTTGTTAACCTCCTTGCTTATCCCGGCTTTAGTCTCTTAATATAAAAAGATTGCGTGCCAACCCTAGTTCAGATGCAACCGACAAATGAAGCGGGATATCGGCCAGTATTAACATATATATAGGTACCTTTATACAGATTACACTCCCTATGTACTGTCCATTTGAATATGGAATTGTATATAACGATATGTTAGTGCTTTTGTTACGTATTGCTGTTAAGTAATGGAGTAAGGTGTGATTTTACTGATGTTGTAATAATAACTAGAGATGTACCGTGCTGTTGTCATATATTTGTCGATATTGACAGAACTATCAATGCTTTTCTGGGAAATCTCATATAAATGGTAAAGGATGTTTGTTATTTTAAATTATTATGTATTCGCTGGTTAGGTCCTGTGTTAACGCAAATTAAATCAATAGTGCGCGGCTTGCATCTTAAATTCTTACTTAGACTTATTAATAACTTAGAAACAAGAACAACAATGATTAAAAACGAACAACGGAGGAAACAAGTGCATAACAAGCAACAAAACAATACAAATCAGTTCGATTCTCATGCATTGTCTATTGAAATGGAAATCTATTTAATTGACACCGTTCTCTAGATCCGCGTACTACTTACCTTTCACGCTCTTTCTTATTGGGATAAGCAGAGCTTGTTGCTTCTTTATTTAGAAATTAAACATATTTCCTCTCTTGAAAATTTTCTTGTAACTCATTCAAGTGTCAGTATGTATCTTAATAATCTATCATAAGCTTTCATAAGCACGCATAAAAACTAAAATACATTTTTTTAATAAACAAAATAATATTGGCACATTTGGCACATACTCTCAGCAAGTCGTAAAACTCAAACGATATTCGAAACACATAATATCTACTAAGATAATATTATTTTTTCATTTCAAAATAAAACTGTTGCGGTAATTTACGAGCTCTGAAAAATAATATTTGCATTCGTATTACGTAACTTTGTGTATTGAATGTTTTTCCATGACAGATTTGCTATATTTGATACGGTCTTCATATTTTTTGCCAGCCAGAAAATATACAAAGACATTGCACTACAAACAAAGCTTTACAAAACATACACATTTTAAGAGCTAAACATTCTTTAATAATTCTAACATAATTTTCATATATATAATATATATACATATATATAACTACCTTAAATCAATTTAACCAGGTGATAAATAAGTCAAATTAATAATTCACATTTCCATAATTCGATATTTATCTTGTCCAATTAAGTGGATTCCATAAATGAATTTCGGTCGTTTCGGTGCGCGGGCGCACGTGGCGGGCAGGAAACGGAAGCCATTGTTTAGCCTCGCCACACGGGCTGAATCGTAAATCGCGATTCGATAGCGCTATCGATATTTTATTTTAGGTGGCGCAACCCTATGTTTCGGTGGTGTACTTTTTTTGTTTAGATGTTTGTTGCTATGGGGTTTTAGAAACCGCAGACCTTTTTTGTTAATGTTTCTTTAGTCAAGTCTATGTTGAATGAAATAATAAACATTGTGAAAAACCAAATGATTTTCATTATTATGATGTATTTAATTTTCCGCAAACTCTTTTATTTATAAGTGGGCGTATCATCAGATGATGGATGAATGACGTCAAATCATGATTTGATATCATCAATGACGCAAATGTACAGTACTTAAAAAAACATTTCTAGGCCATAAACTATTTTCAATATTATTTTGTATCAACATATTATTATATTGTACATAGAGCTATGGGGTCGACCACCTTATTAGATGGATGTTTTAAAAGCTCGTAAATAATTATCTTTTTTTCTTCATTTTTAACTCGGAAAATTTTAAATAAAAGGTTAGTCGTACTTTTTTTTCAAATATGTTCTGATTTGATTTCATTTGCTCTTAGCAGAAAGTTTGTATAAGAATCAGCAGAATCACTTGTCATTTGGTTGGAAAGTTTAGTAATATTCAGGATTTAGTTAGGATCTCTCTTAACATCGGTGTATATGCAAATAAGTAAGCCCGTTTTTTCCCGGTCAGGTGGAAGTCATAATACTCAGAGTTTCCTGTGTCACCAGTTATCCAATATTGACTTTAACGTGACGGTTAGGTAAGGCTTGTGAATGAATAAGTCACTTCAAGAAGATTGTAGAATGAAAGTTTGTAGATCGAGTTTAACAAAAAAATCTATATCAATTCTCGTAAATCGATAGACCTATTGATTTAAAATGTTCTCAAGAAAATCAAGGTTTTCTATTGAGCAAATTAGCATACACATAAACATAGCATTTACAGAAAGCGGAAAGAATACCATCATATAATCCCAGTCACTTTCACGTCGTTCATTCCCATGCATTCACGTCATTCACATGGACTTGTCATCTGTCATAATTCTAAATCAATTAACGTCATAAAAGAATTATTTGCATCATAAACACAAACAGATCTTTCACTTGTTAAACACAGGGTAAGATGAAAGGGGCCTGTATGCAATAGTGGGCGTTACCATGGTAACCGCCGGTAAATTGTTTAATAATGATTGCGAAATTCACGTATCAGGAAACATGTAATTATGCTTTCAAAAAGTTTTGGAAGAGTAAGGAGTTTTAGGGGTGGGATTTACTTGAATTTAAATAATATTATCGATATAATCAACACTTACTCCACCTAGTACAAAATAATATTGTTATATTAATTCATAATTTATTTCCTTAACAAAACAAGAAATGTCTGACACCAGATCCAAACACAGATAGTTTTAGAAAGTAGGGAACTGGCACTTATAATTCAAAACATTTCAAATGGACCAAAAAATATTTATCTACCCTGAAACTGAATACACTGTTAAGAAAATGTCAGTAGCCCACGAGAACATATAAAAAATATGTGCTCAACCTTATCTACATATCTCGTAACACTAGTCTACTTCCTTATTTTATCTATCGATAAAAGATAGTCTGGTTCAATACTCTGCGATCAGTGACTTCGAATGTGTCGTCATACACAGTCATAAATTAATTCTATATCTTATCATAGACTGGACAAGCGATATGAAACTAATAATAACTATCTTTTGTTTTATTATATGATCCACACGTCATTCATCAAATATTATCTGCTAATTACTTATTGATACAAAAATACTGTAGGTAAAAATATTAGTCATCAATTCAAGAGTCACACAGACAAAACGTGATGATAAAAGAGTTTCAGTGTAATAAACATAAATATACTCTATACAATTTTCAATGACTAACTCCCAGTTTTCATATCACAAAAATAATGTTTCGCCAAAACTATCGACAACATGACCAGACACATTCCACCACTACTCAAGATTAGGGTTTGCGTTCACACAAAGCTTCCTTAATCTATTCGCGAAGGGCTCGATGGCACATTATTTGTGGGCAGATGTTCTCCAGGTAAACTGGAGCAGATGCTGGAAGAACAAAGCAGTAAGAAACAGACGACATTGAAGGTTTAATTTAATTATTTTGAGCACACTTGCGTCTGTAGTGAAGTTTGGAGCATGACTTTAATTTTAAGGATGGTACCTTTTTTTGGAGAGGTTTCGTATTGATGAAATGAGTGTGACGAAAGTTTAAAGTCACGTATCGTTTTCAAATGGTATTTCGTGCGTAAATACAGTTGTAGGCCAGTACTAGTCGAAAACCAGCGTCGGGCACTAGTTCACGGCTTTAGCTGAACTAGCCTAGTTGGCGCAGCCATGTTTTAAGTTTTTTTTTTATTTTACTTTGTTTTTTTTACCTTTTCTTTATTTAATGTTATGTGCGGCATGTGCCAAATAAACTTATTTTCTTTCTAGGTGTTTGGTTTCTGTTGTCCTGAGTCAACTGAAGTTTCTTTCATCTCATTAAGATATTTTTTTAACAGTTTGCAGCGTCATCAATATCTGAAAATGATTCGTTTATATTTGAAATTGTGAAAAAATGTGTTTCCTACAAAAATTGCCATCAAGTAGTTATCCCATTACCCAACGACTTTCTCGCTACATCAGGTCATTTCACGCTTCGCTGAGCATTACGCTGAGCATAATACTCTTTTTACTCAACCCTTTTTTTTATCATTGAATACATCTTTTACAAAACGAGTGCCATTCCGTAGTACCGTAAGTGCTTTTTGTGATGATTCGAAACTATAAACCACGATATTACAGGCAGCGCTAGAAAGGAAAGAAATTAAGCAAGAACTGCTTTTCCGTGTTGCTGGTTTTGGTTGTGGTGAAAAATGTTAAGGCTATTTCCTTTCGCTAGTTATGTTGCGGACCTTAAACAGATTTGAGGATATAGAACAAAAATTCTCTTTCTTTTCTTTTCTATAAAACACATCACGCCTTATAATTCCCGATGGGTTGGGCAGAAGTATTCCTGATAGTACGCTCACATTTTGCAAGTTTTATTTTAATCTCATGTAATAGGGGGCGAACCTATTGTCAGCAATGGGGTACGAATCCAGACTCAGAAATATCTGATGAAAAAAACCCAATAATGCTTTGCCTGACTCTAGAATCCCGCACAGTAACACAGAACCAGACCGCACCACATTGCCTGTCTATATACAATACATAGTTCTATCTATAAATCTAGCCTAGTCCACAGGAGCGGTCTCGTTAGTCATCGTTCATATTAATAACTGTTTGCGTGATTGTAACGTGTTTATTTCAAAGTAAATCATTCTTCATTGTTATGTTGTTTGCTTTTACTGATTACGAGTTATTTATTGCTTGTGAGAGGACTTAATTTTGATATCAGACTTGGTAACACATCTAAATGAAAGTAGTCTCGATAATTGTCAATCGCATCTCAATATTTTGAATATAAAGATCTCTATGTGTCCATTGGCTTCACCCTCTGCTCAGCTCCTTAGTTAGCGTGATGTTATTTATGTAGTCTACATTCCTCAATAAATGGGATATCCAACACAAAATTGTTTTTTTCAACGCAAGCCATTTAAATAAGTCTAAAATCCATATAACCTAAAAATATATCGATACATTATCGATAAGACTGTTTCCTGTCACTATATTTCTTTTTTTAGGACTTTTATTAAAATAAAATATTCTTTTCTATTTTTACCCGACTTCTAAATGCAGGAAGTAATCGATTTGTTTGTTTTTTTTTTATATTACAATTTCACTAATACCTTCAGTGATGCTGTCGTGTGTGAGAAACACCTTGAGATAAAAAAAGGAAACCTAACAAAGTAACTATGTAGATATCTTAAATCTTAAATATCTTGGGACAACTCACACACGGCTATCTGATCCCAAGCTAAGCAGAGCTTGTGTTATGGTAACCAGACAACTGATATACATACTTATGTAATTTATAAATACATCCATATTATAGATAAATCACACCCAGACACAGAACAAACAATCATGCTCATCACACAAAGTTTGTCCTGGGTGGAAATCGAACCCACGACCTCCGGCTCAGCAGTCAGGGCCACTAACCACTAGACCAACAGGCCCGTCTACGTCTTGATATTTCAACATAATGTCCATCAACCATTATTACTTTGCATCCTAACATTGTACTTAATGACAATGAAGCGAGATGCAAGCACTTGCAACATTATCGGAAGCGCTTGCGTCAATTAATCAGCGTTCAGGCGACATGTGGCGCCAAATGATTCAGGGGCTGTTAGTGGTCCAAGTCATAAACTTTCGGCTTCATATTAGTCATAGCATTCTAAGATATAAATGTGAATAAAATGAAAACAATATATTGTATTGTGTTTAATTAGCCCCAAAATCACAAACTTCAATAAATTTAGGAACGACTAGCTTCCGCCCGCGACATCGTCCGCGTGGCATATTTACTTTGAGCTAACGCTAACTTAAGGCGCAGTATTATATCGTTGACCTTGTTCATACATTTTGACATTGGACTTTACTGCATACGTTTGTCGTAAAAATACAAATAAATTTGTATAAAATTAAATATTAACTATTCAATCAAAAACAATCCATCATTGAACGCAGTTTGGCATTGGAAATTTCATTGTATACTTTTGATTATAATTACGATTAATATTGAAGAGATAAACTGCTTTAAAAGAGAATTTAGAGGTGTGTTTGAATATTTTTTTACACATTTTAGTATATTTAATTATAATTTGAATTCCATCAATGTATGCAAAAAAGCCTTAAAAATATCATATTTTTTTTAGTGATTAAAATTATGTATGGTTTAAGAGATACACTGCGTTAAAAAACCTGGTTTTTGGCCGTTCTCAAGAAATCTTCACCTTAAACCCGCGTGCTGATCGAAATTAAAACCTCCGCTCCACTCAAAGCCGGGAATCGATATCCTATTCGAAAAACGTGAACGAACGCGCCGTCGATTCAGCCTGTTGTCAATAGACGAACGGACGGTGAGCTACCCATTGCTCACCGTCCACAGACCCGCATCTACGGTGGCCGGGAGTCGTCTCGCGGCGGTTGACGCCCGGAGCATCTCCTTCGGCGGTTAGGTTGGTTTGAGTTCTACCGTACACATATTTCATATTACGTACAAATATAAAGTACAGTATTTCATAATCATACAACTTAGGCTGAGCAGAACATTGCGTTAACGGTGACAGTTCCTTTTAAAGCTACATCTCAAAGCGATTTAACGCAAAATTGCGCTCATTAGCTCATATACTTGCTATTTTTAGACCTAACTTGAATTCTTCTGTAACTTGCGGCTCGTTATTTCCTGTCGTGTTAGAAATAAGGTTTTATTTCGCATGATTTGATTGTAGTTGTGAGCTTGTTAAGGTCTTGTTGAATAGGGTTGTCGGTTAAATTGTTGAGTTGATTTTTTTTAAATTAATTAAAATGTAAGTATTTTTCTTTAATCTCACTTTTAACACGACGTATTTCTCAGCGCACATTGGTCGTTTGATTGGTTGTATGTTGACTACGCAGCCCTAAATATGTAGTATTGGTTTTATTTAAAAAAAAAACATGCTAGCCTTTTTTAAAAAACAAGTTTTATCATTTTAACTTTCAAATACTTACTACACATTATTTACATCATTTAATAGAAATATACGATTGAAATCGTAAATTAGTGTCACATTCGTGATATTTTTACTATCAAACAGTCTGGGTTTGATAGTAAAAATGTTCATCTTTAAAAAAAAAAAACATAGTGTTCTCGCTTACATTTGTGGATTTCCAGAGATTCGAAATTAATAAAATCTCGCTTTAATTCCACCGACATAAAAAAAAAACTTGACTAATATTGTCACCATTTCTGCTAAACATAGAATCTTGTAGTGAGTATTTAAAAGCTACACATTATTTCCTGCTCGTTCACTTTTTTTATAAAAAAAATTAGCATGAAAACGAAATTATATTATCACATGGTGTGTCAAGGATAATCGGTAAAAACCTCGAAACGTTTCTAACAAGGCCTTTAAATAAAATTGTCGTACTCAGGGCCATTGTTGAAAAAACTATTATGTTATTCAATTTTACATACTTTATTATACTGTTTAATAGCCCTGGCGTGATTGTAATAGGTTTATAAAAAGAATTTCCGGGAATTTTTAAAAATATAACCAACTTCATTATAACGAATTTTAACTAGAATAATTTTCTGAAAAATAGTTTTCTGATTCTGAATCAGAGGCAGAATGTGCATGGCTCACTCCTATTTCTCCATCTGTATTTTAATGTAACCCACATTCGTTGCAAATAAATAAATGATTTGATTTGATTTGATAGGCATTGATCAAAGTGATTTGTATTTTCAAGCAAACCCCGAAAATCACTACATCAACTCCACTTTCCGTCACTAGTGTTGTAAAGCAAGGCAGTGTAAGGTAGTGTGTGTGGCGTAAACTGTCAACAGCCGGCTCTAGTTTTAAGAGCGTGTTAGCCTAACAATGCTTGTTGAAATACTCCTATAAAATGTAGTCATAACATGCTCTTAGGCACTATCGTTTTCTATGCCTTGTAAATACAACTTTGTACGTCGAACGTGTTAAAGCGAAAATTGTGTTTGCCAGTCTCAGCTGGCATTCGAAAATATGCAGTAGACAAATATTATGGAAACTGCCCTATTTATATAAATGGGGCGTCTTTCAAGGTAGTCCTAGACCAAGATGAGGTGGTCGATTGACCGAGCTATCCCAAGATCAAAGAACCCTATTAACTCCAGAGGTACCTAACAACCCGTATTGTTCGAAAGAGATACCGCGGCCCCTGTCCATAATGGGCAAAAGAAAGAACAGGGGTGGGTTTAAATCAGTAAAAGTCTGACACTCCCTCTCGCTCCGTTCAGACCGGGAGAAGTTAAAAGATGATTTCCCATCCGCAAAAAAACCTATTGACTCTCGACCTAAACATAATCTTTTATCTAAAAACTTATTTCGAGATCATAAACAATTAAATAGAAACCTTCCTATTTCCTAATGGGATCCAAATATACAAAGTAGATACATATATGGTCTATCCTCGTCTCAAATTTCATTCAAATACGTCCAGCCAGGGCGTGACAAACAGACTGTTGTACCCTTATATATTAATAATTTGGAAAGCAGAAGTTGACAACCATAAAAACACACATGTTAGTCAACACTAATGTTATTATAGCAACTTAATTTAAAATGCAACCGCGCGGCGGCGCCGGCGCACCCGACGTAGTGACGTCACAGTAATTACGGGGTAAGCAGACGCGTAAGTGATGTTTGCAGAAGAAGCTATTAAATAGATAGTTTTTGTCATAGAATTTTATGGTACTGATACCAGAATAAATAATAAGTAAAATTATAAGTAGGTACCTAACGCCTGAAATCCCAGATGTGTTAGGCAAAGGATTATCTTATAGAATAGCTGGAGCCCGCGCGTTAGGCCGCGTGAAGATCGAAAAAAAAGTATTCTATGTATTATTCCTGACTATAATATAACTCTGTGCTAAATTACATAAAGATCCGTTCAACCGTTTTGAAGAGAAAGAGTAACAAACACATACATCCATCCATCCTCACAAACATTCGCATTTATAATATTAGTAGGATATAAGTACGATGTAGAGCCACGTTTCGACATGTTCAAGTCCCTTAGCCACTGCGTCAAAACCAAGCCAATTGTAGCAGTTTACAAAATATAGTCGAAGAATATCGTTACTTAATAGTTGGGAGCTGATCTAAACAATACTCTATGTACATTATTCTGTGTCATTGAAACAAATGTTCTTAGCAGCAACAAGGCCGGTACAGTCACGCAACATTGTGTTCTAAAGGTTGTAAAACAATAGCCTTTTTTTGTCGTTGTATGTACTTTCGGAGATTAAGGTTAAGTTGGGGAAATATGAAGAAAATGTCAATGGTTTTGGTGGCAATGACAGTTTTTTTTAATGGTCGAATGTGCGGAAATGTAGTTCGCTTTTATTTAAGAAATTATTTCAGACCTTGGTGCTAAGTTTTGAAATGAATAAAAAGCTCTTTCATAAACTGTTTATTTTTTCATCAGTTTAAATTCAATAGAAAATGATTTTTGGCTACATTACTTAAATATTATAATTAAAAAAAACACTTTCTCGTGTTCTCAGCAAAACTTTTCATTGGATACCCATCATGGGTATCGAATGATATACTATTCTAATAAAATGGCATGCCATCTTTAGGTATCCGCCATATTGGATGTAGAATGACATCATCCATGCGTTATCATCCAAATTAAACATGGATGCATTTCAAGTCAATTGAACCTAAAAGTGGATCAAATTTAACTTTCAAGATTTTTGACAAAAAATATGGAACTAACAAAATATAAAACAAAAAAACTTGCGTTAAAAGGAGCAGTTATAGATATCATCTCCTAAAATTAGTACAGCTACCATGACGTCTGAAAGCAGAACTTATTCCACTGAGGGAAAGAGATAGAGCTATACAGGTCTATATATATGTCTAGCACCATCTCTTTCTCACACATGAATAAGAACTGCTATAAGATGTCATGGTAACACTACAGTAAGCATAAACCATGATCTATAAATATACACCAAATCATTAACCACGCCCTTAACAGCTAATTAATGCCACTAAAACAACGCACAACTCTGCTCTTTAGGAATTACAAACACTTGGAATGATAAAATAATATTATCATTGAACATTCCCGGGCAAAGGCTCTTTGATCTTTGTTATAAACTCCCACGTAGACAATGTTTAGATACCTTCTGTACGGTTAGCGCCGTAAGTTTAATATTAATATTGGTGTAGCAACAGATACCAGGATGGCCACCAATCGGTTCACTTTCAAAGTAAATACTGGGGAATATTTGCTTAAGAAGCTGGCAGATTCCTCTCCTAATTAAATTGTTGTAGTTTATTCATGTATCTTTGTATTTTTAACTCTCATTTCATTGTTGCTATTGTTTACACGCCGACGACACGGTCTGTCGTCACTTGCTCACCGTCCACGGACCCCCGTCTACGGTGGCCGGCAGTCGTAGGCAACAAAATAAATACTGTTTCTTGGTTAAATTTTGACTCTAATAATATAGTTTATATTATCAATCCATTAATCTTTTCTTTGGCTTGCCTGTACCTCGCCATCTATCACTCTAATCACACACATTTCGTAGAATAACCACTTATCCAAACTAATTTTAAAAAGCGAAAATGATATTGTTTGTTTGTTTGTTACGTCTTCACGCCTAAATAGCTGATTTTGATGAATTTTGGTACAGAGATAGTTGGAACCCTGTAGACGACCATATGCTATTTTATTTTAAAAGATTGAGATATGAGGGAGAAAGGGGGAAGAAAAGGGAAAACTAAGCATTGCTATTACAATAAATAAGGCGCAAGGGCAAAAACTATAGGTAGCAGGTAAATATAAATCAGGAAAGAGGAACTGTGTTACCCCGAATTTAACGCGAGCGAAGCCGCGGGCAAAAGCTAGTTATTTATAAATCTTTAATGCCGACTGTACTATACCTACCCGCAGCCTCATACCCTTGCGTCTGAGTTCATTGTTTCCGCTTGACTTCTGTTCCAACCTTTGCCATCATGGCCAGGGTCTACCAGGTGGGTGGACGTGAACCTTTGTCCTTTTAAGAGCAGAATTATGTAATTAAAAGTACTGGAAATCCTCTATGCAGATAAGTTTTTATAAAGGTTTATTGTAATATGAATTAATTTTTGTAATTTTTTTTAAATTTTGAACGGCTTCTTTGTTTTGCAATGGTGTCTTTTACACGGACATAGAACAATCATTGATCATGTCACTTATCTTCGACGATTTCTTTTATTTTTTCTTTTCGCTTGAATCCTTCATTACTAATAGTATAATTGCGGAAGTTAGTGAGGATTTATAGATGGACGATGGACGCACAAACTTCTCAACAGATTTGGATAAAATTTGGCAATTTAGATAGGAAAACCTTAACACATAGGATAATTGAATCCCGGTAAAACGATCCCACACACTATCAACTACACGCGGACAACACCCCGGTTATGAGCTAGTCTATGATATTTATAATTTAGATAAACAGACGATGCTGACTTCACAAATTATAAATAAATCATCACCATTACACATGACGAACTTCAGATTCTCATCACCATTACACATGACGAACTTCAGATTCTCATCACCATTACACATGACGAACTTCAGATTCTCATCACCATACAATTACTTCTAATACGTACTCATCATTTAAATCCCGTAGGCGGTCCAAAGCGTGCTCTAAAGAATACCCGAATAATAAGCCCAGCGTGTGTCCACTCAAAGAAAAAATAACACAAGAAATTAGTAGTAAATTCTACTTGAATAGGCAGATGTCCTCTCCATTCATGTCACTGTTCCTTAGCAAATACAGGGCAACGCGGGATTTATATCTGTGGCTACACAATAGATCTATAGATTATACAAATAACACTTTGCATTTGAAAAACGTTAGATCTTTCGATTTTGGATCTTAATTCGAGAAAGCTAAAGATGATAGAATTTTATTGGAAGTGGTGTCAATAAATTTGTAAAGATACAGTTTTCGGACATCTCTACAGATTTTTTATGTTAATCCGTCGGAAATGGGTCTGATATATTTGACATGGCGGAACGTCTTCTTTCACTTGGAGCTGGAAATAATTTTAAATTGGGTCCACTGTTGGAAGAAATTTAAACAAAACACGTTCAGCTGCTAACTAGTAGCCGTCCTTCTTTGTCGTGGTAAAAATAGTAGCTGGTAGTAAGTTTTATAACTTCTTTCATTTTGACAACAAGGTGTCTCAAACCAGATCAAATCAAATCGTTTATTTATTTGCAACGAATGTGGGTTACATTAAAATACAGATAAAGAAATAGGAGTGAGCCATGCACATTCTGCCTCAAAATAGGCAACCATTTTAGGTTAAAGGTAAGTTAAAGGCTCACCGGCACGGAAACTTGGCCACCAATAACTTGACGATAATTTCAATCAAAATATTTAATTTTCACTATATTATGAGTTTATGCACTAAATTAGGGTATTTTTATAGTTTTGTAACTCAGTTATTGAAAAATTGATGCACTAGCAGTAATCTTTTGAAAAATAAGCAGTTTCACAAAAATATTGGTTTTAACACTGTCAATTTAAAAAGACCACAAAATGAAAAAAAAACAAAAATGTCTTAGTTGTGATTGCATTTTGATATCGGGTGTTTCCTCCCCTAGCCCTGATAACATTTTGAATTCGTTCTGGCATATTTTGGATGATGTTTCTGATCTCAACTTGTGGTATGCTTTCCCAAGCGGTCAGTGCTGCATTTCGAAGCTGGTTCAGAGATTTAGGCGGGTTGGAGGAGGACTTTATTTTTCTTTTAAGCATGTCCCAGATATGCTCTATTGGATTTAAGTCTGGACTACGAGCTAGCCACTGCAATTTTTGAATACCAACCTCTGTAAGGTATTCCTCCACGCAATGTGCAACGTGAGGGCGCGCGTTATCGTCCATTAGGAGGAATTCGTCTAACCTAATAAACTCTGAATATGGTAACACGTGTTCCTGAAGAATCTCCTCGATATATCGTGCTGCTGTTAATCGGTTATCGATGATACCTAACTCTGTACGAGCATCGGAACTTATTCCTCCCCAAACCATTATAGAGCCTTCATGAAAACTAACAGTTTGTGTGGTGGTAATGGGTAAAAACCGCTCTCCTCTTCTTCTCCACACTCGCTCCCAACCATCTGGAGCTCGTAAAGCGATTCGACGCTCATCTGTGAACAGTATTCGAGCCCACTGCTCATGGGTCCATTTGACGTGTTCTCGTGCGAATCGAAGTCGAGCTACTCGGTGACTTCTGAGAAGTTCCGGGCCGTGTGCTGGTCTACGAGCTTTTAAATTCACTTCCACAATTCGTCTTCTCACTGTACGTTTACTAACATTGACACCTCTTGTGAACTGGAGTCACTGGCGTATCTCTACAGCGGTGAGGTAGCGGTTTCTCAAAATTTCCAGGACAATAAAGCGGTCATCCCGGGCTGATGTGCATCTGACGCCTCCGCTGCCTGGTCTGCGAGAGTAGCGGCCGGTCTCCTGGTATCGTTTCAATGCATACTGCATCGATGAACGTGGTACATTCAGAATAACAGCAACTTCTCGCTGTGTCAGCCCTTGTTCGATTAATGCTACAGCTTGTGCAACCTGTGATGGTGTTAATGGCATTTTTCTTGGAATTAAATCACCTTTAGATAATGCAGTAACAGTACGATATCACAATAATTGAATAACTTAACAATAAACTTTCTCAAAACACAATTTTAAAACAGCAACTTAGTCGCTCAGATGACCGGGTACAACTAAAACTTAAAAATAACGTCATAGAGCACTCAAACATGATAAATTACCCTCTTGAACAAAGGGTAAACATTTTTTAGACCAACCTTCATAACAAATAATCATAGGAAACACTTAAAGCTCTTGTTATCGCGAAATACGCGCTTGGCCAAGATTCCGTGCCGGTGAGTGTAATAAAATGAAGTGTCACAGTTATTAAAATTAAAGTTGAATAATTACAAATTATACTTAAATTAATTAATATAGAAAAAAGTCAAATTATACTTAAATTAATGAATATAGAAATATGTCAAATTGAAAGTAAGATAGATTAAAATTAGGGACATATGGTCAAAATAAAATTAAATATAATCCAGAATCAGTTGCATTAGTCTGTGTTGCTAGTTCAACGTCCTATAAGTCCAATTTTGTACACTCCATCCTTCATATCCAAGAACGTGTGTAAACCGTCTCCCATTACCGATCCCATCAACTACTATCCGTCTGATCCAATTCGCACATGCCGTTACCATGGCAACCGTGCAGATTCCCATCTAAGCTATGTTGAGTAATCCAATGCTCCCACTGAAAGCTCTTAGCATTTTGTGTACTCTATAGAGTGTAGTAATTCAACACTGCGAATCTATCGGAGGCTGTGGAGTATTGAGTTACTTCATTGATCTGAGATTTAAGAGCTCTGTCTCCGTTTATTCATGTTTAAGCGTGATGGTGTTGCTATCCGCTGTTTGTATCGTAATGGATTGTAGATTTGTTTTTTTTTTTATTAATGGCATCTCGCAGTTCAACCAAGGAGGTTGTCGTCTGCTGAACCGGGCGTAAATCCTGTGGTTGCCTTAAAAATTAAGACCTTCAGCCAGTGTATTGTAGATTTGGAATTTTTTATTCTGTTATTAGTACACACTGGGAATTCTCCTGTATCGTGGGTGCGTTTACAAACATTTAAACTCACATACACAAACAGCCAGACCCGAAACAACTATTTGTAGGCCATACAAATATTTGTTCCGTTCGGGGATCGAACCCGGGACACGTAGCGCAGCAGCCGATCGCTCAGCCACTGCGCCAACCGTGTCGTCAGAAGATAGAATACTCCTAGTCTCGCGTCTCACTCTCTGTTCCATGGGAATTTAACATAACCAGTGAAATGCGGGTGTAGACTTAGGCCTAACCGTGACGTTGCTGTGTTAATTACTATATCGTTTTTATTGAAGTTACTCTGGAAACTGTTCAAGGGTTTATTTAAATCCATCCATTCTAGGGCTACATTTCCTATCTTAGTTCTCTATTTTCGTTCAAATCCTTACTAATATTATAAAAGCGAAAGTTAGTTTGTTTGTTACATCATCACGCTTAAATAGACAAACCGATTTTGATGAATTTTGGTACAGAGATAGTTTGGACCCTGGAGACGGACATAGGCTTAAAAAAGAGTGAGAAATGAGGGAAAAAGAGGGAAGAGTTGTTAATACAATAAATAAGGCGCTATTGAAAAAACTACAGGTAGATGGTACCTGAAAATCAGGAAAAAGGAACTGTGTTACCCCAAATTTAACGCGACCGAAGCCGCGGGCATAAGCTAGTAACTTAATAAACTTCAAAAAACCTGGTCATATTTCACCTAACGTACCATACAAATTCAACTTAAAACACACATCTCACTTCAACGTTCAAGTGACGTCATCAACAAAACCAACGCCATAATAAAAAGCAAAATCAAAAGCCATATTCCCGCTAGCCAGTGACAAGTCCCAGGCAGTCATTTGGCTACGGAAGGAAGCCACACGGATGCTCCGGCTCCCATCGCACGGAACAACGCGTTCCCCCTTCCCCCACCACACAGCGGAGTGACAGCAAGTAAAGGGGTTCAAGACATAAGACATGCTGCAAACCAACTTTAATTAGCAGATGGTCCAATTTTTGTAAGAAAGAAAAAAAAAATTTTAGTCGCATTGAGGACGAACACCCAAAATAACAAAAAAAAAACCAGACACCCAGTCAGACTCGACTCGACTTATATATTCCTTATTTTTTATTGTGATGTCGTGAAGCCAGCAGTTGTTGGTTTGTTTCATTTTAGTGCTAAAAGCTTCATTAATTTAAACCCGCCTACAACATCAAAATTACTAAAACTTAGGTCTAGTTCAGTTGCGTTAATATCGTTACGTAGGCGTGTCGTCACGTCACAGTGGGCGGGGTCAAGGTCATCCAGCTATCATAATGCTTTTCGTGTGTCACTTCAATTAACAACAGATTTGGGTAAGGTTAATTAGTTAATTTAAAATGTCTGGTACTAGGAACCCCATACTATTAGTAAAGCCTTACTGATGGTAATCCCAGGTTCTAATCAGACAATATTTTAATTGGACAAAGTTTGCGAGATTAAGTACAAGAGGAACAGATCGATAGGGATCTTTCTTAAATTAAGTCTAGTAGTTAGTAATTTCTTAAGTCTTGTTTTCAAGGCAAAAGTGTCTTAAATATTTCTTCATTTCACCAGTTATATTATGAGACGAGCCTATTAACTTTAACCTTTGACAAGCCTAGACACTGGGCTACTAACGGGAATTTTGTTTTAAGCTTTCGCAGCATATAACACCACAAACTAAGTGATACTCTGAGTGAGTTTTGACGTGACTTTAAATCGTGTTCAAGTAGTATGCGTAGTAAAAGACAAAGAAAGAGGAAAGATTTGTCTGCACCTAAAAATGTTTCAAACATTGCTTGGAACTGCGTCGAAATATCGGGAGCTAAGAACAAGTAGAACTCACAGAATATCCGGTAAGAGACAGTTTAAATAGTAGGTGATGTAAAACCTCAATATTGCTATACCCGACTCGGAATCCGAACCTGGAGCCTCATGACCAGCAGTAACGGCTTCGTCTAACCCAAAGAGGCGATCGTTCTCTCAATACAAAAAGCAAAGACCAAAACGAATTTAGCACAGCAAAAACAAAAGACGCTTAGCATCTTCTTAAAGTTAAAGATATCATTATACTATTAAAAGCCATATAGAGTAGGTAGCAATCGAAGGTGAAATTGCATTTACCGAGAAATCCTTGCAACTTTCCAAGAGTCCTAGGTCATATTCTTGTTAATCCGAGCTTGCAGTTTGAGGTCAGTCTTCTAATATTAAATGCTAGGAATCCTTGGTAACTTCACCAAGGATTTCAGTTGAGATATACGTATTAAAAAAATCTTTGGTTATTTTGTTGGTGTGTTGTTTTTACCTGATTTTTTGTAACTTCTGATTTCCTTCACTATTTTTCTTTGACATTTAAGGATATGAAAGGAGATAGGTCAAATCATGGTTATGTGAAAGACATTTTAACAAGAAATCACGAAAAGAGCGGTGTGCCAGGGCCACTGCCTGCCAGGTTTGTGGGTTGTTCGAAAGAGATGCCACGTCTCCGGAACATAAAGAGCAAAAGAAGAAACCTGGATGGGTTTTAGTCAGAAAAAGTCTGACACCTTCCGCTTAGCTAAGCCCAGAGCGGTAGAAGTTGATTCATGACTTCCCATTCGAAAATAAGGATGGAAGTAAATTATTTACGGCCCCAAATAAGTTGACAAAAGGCAGTAAGATTACAATACTTTATGATTAAACTCTATTCCTTTCTCTGAAGCTAACCCGCAGGTTTGACCTTGTTTCCGGATACCGATGGGTTGCTATATATATTTCGTTTAACTATTGTTTTTTTAAAGAAATAGTAAAAAATTACACTGAAAAAATAACTAAAAGCAAGTTTAAAATATATTATTTGACATATGGCCTACATGAGCACTTATTATAAAACGTCAAAAAATGCTGCACGGTTCGGGTCGATCGTTTTCTATGGAGAAGGACTGGCAAGAAACACCATGGTCCAATTTCCCTAAAACAATACGATTGCTCTACGCTATGCCAACATTATCTTTTCAATACAAAAGCCTCTTCTGCCCTTATTCCTTACTTAAATTGCTTTTATAAGTATGGCAAAGCTAAATACACATAGCCATACTGTTTTAATAAAAACGAGACGAGATTAAAATAATATTGTCTCAAAGATAGAAGGACCTTTGGTAAAAAATCCTTTGCAAAGCTTTGTTAAAGGAAAGTATAATTTTAATGGAATAAAAATGGACACAATCATTTATGAAACGTTTTTAGGATTCCGTACTTCAAAAGGAACCCTTGTAGGATCACTTTCTCACTGGAACACGTTGAAATATCAAGTTGAAATTAAAACTATAATATAACTAGCTTTCGCCCGCGGCTTCGCCCGCGTCAAATTTGGGATAACACAGTTCTCCTTGCGCCTTATTGATTTGTAATAGCAACGCTAAGTTTTTCCTTTTCTTCCCTCTTTCTCCCTCACATCCCACTTTTTTATATAAATTAGCCTATGTCCGTCTCCTGGTTTCCAACTATCTATGTGCCAAAATTCATCACAATCGGTTTAGCCATTAAAGCGTGAAGAGGTAACAAACAAACAAACAAACTCACTTTCGCTTTTATAATATTAGTAAGGATGTTCTTAAATCTGTAGTCCATTGGAGCTTTGAAACAATCTGTTTCTCTCTGTCTCTCTCAGTTTACGCTGTCAAAAGATAATAATATGGCTATTTGTCGCAAGTTTGTACGGAACCCTCAGTGCGCGAGTCTGACTCGCACTGGGCCAGTTTTTTTTACAATGCAATATATGTTTAGGCACTAGTTGTACCTGCGGCTTGGCTTAAAAGTTTGTAGGTTTTGTTCTGCCAAATATCAATTCAAGATGAATTAAAAACGGGAATAGATTTTTTTTCACTATTTTAATGTACACTCGGCGACCAACCAAACCACATCACATTATTTTATGACTGTTTTCATAGAACCCATAACTGCGAACTAAACGTCATGTCGCACTTTTTCAAACCCCGATTTCAAAAGAGCCCCATAAATTTTGACAACTTACAAGATTAGCCCCATAATTTCAAGTGCCAAAAAACGCGATTAAGCTCTCGTTTCACACCTTGACGACGCCGTAAAACCCCATGGACTGTCCCATGAATGTTAATTTAACCCTATACACGTGGGTCTAAAGAACCCCGGACCCTAAAGCTGATTTATAGGTGTCTGGTTGGTAATAAAAGTAATTTAGTACAGAACCATACGTTAATGATCGCGATTCGTTTGCTTGTAAACATGTCGTAAAAAGTCTTTTGAAGAGCTTTTGTTTATTATATAGACTATTGTGAGGTCTGTGTGAATACTAACTAGTTTTAAACTGCGCTGTTTCTTTTGCGAACTGTAAATCAGAGGTTTTACGTAATTTCTCCATTTCGTAAATTTTGTGTTTTGTCTCCTAAAAATCCTTGATGTGTACAAGTTTACAATAAAACTTGACGTTGTCACAAGTTGACGATTAACTTGTCAATGTCATCATGACAAACCACCACCGTGAAGAATGTTGCAATTGCAATCTTATGGTCCAAGATATTCACACCAAATTCCTTTCTGAATACGGAGATGTGGCAAGATGCGATGATAGCAACTTGGATAAGATAGAATAGGAACGAAACGTAGGTCACACACACGAAAAACGTATAAACTAGCGGTTATAAGACACAGTTATAAAATGATTCCAATGATCGAAGTGGGAAACTGAATGAGCCGAAATAACTCAGAATATTTTTCTATTTTTGGGACACATAATAAATTAATTACCCACTCACTGTAGTAGCTAGAAGTAGAAAACGCAGTTTATTTGACTGAAGAGAAATTTTTCATAGGACATATCTTTCATTTTCATAGGAAGTATATTCTATTCTATCCAGATAGATCCTATGAAAGATTTATTTTAACATGTCCCCGCTACCGCTTCTGCATTAAACCAACTAATTTCCTGGCCACACTGTGACAAATGTTATCGGACATCCATTGAGCTCCAGGCACGCGCAAAACGTTTTATGTTAGAAGAAACTCATAGAAGAAAATACTTATTTTATTGGAATTTTTATTGTTCCTTCTATCTTTTATGGCTTTTGTTAAGAACGTGGCAGTCACTTAAAGTTTATGATAGCATAACATCACGCCTCTAAACCTTGAAGAGTTAGACAGAGGTGTAACGTACTAGTCAAAACGAAAAAGGGGTGTGTGTACTTATGTAGACGCGTTAGAAGTTATACTTCTTTGGTGTAAAGAAAAAAAAACTTTGCTAACCCATCCATTTCCATACCTCGGCAAGGATTGCTTAACCTGACCCCCTGTGGTAACCCATCCATTTCCAAACCTTGGCAAGGGTTGCTTAACCTGGCCTCCTGTGGTAGCCCATCCATTTCCAAACCTTGGCAACGGTTGCTTAACCTAGCCCCCTGTGGTAACCCATCCATTTCCAAACCTTGGCAACGGTTGCATAACCTGGCCCCTGTGCTAACCCATCCATATCCAAACCTCGGCAAGGGTTGCTTAACCTGGCCCCTGTGCTAACCCATCCATATCCAAACCTCGGCAAGGGTTGCTTAACCTGGCCCCCTGTGGTAACCCATCCATTTCCAAACCTTGGCAAGGGTTGCTTAACCTGGCCCCCTGTGGTAACCCATCCATTTCCAAACCTTGGCAAGGGTTGCTTAACCTGGCCCCCTGTGGTAACCCATCCATTTCCAAACCTTGGTGAGGGTTGCTTAACCTGGCCCACTGTGGTAACCCATCCATTTCCAAACCTCGGCAAGGGTTGCTTAACCTGTCCCCGTGTGGTAACCCATGCATTTCCAAACCTTGGTGAGGGTTGCTTAACCTGGCCCACTGTGCTAACCCATCCATTTCTAAACCTCGGCAAGGGTTGCTTAACCTGTCCGTGTGGTAACCCATCCATTTCCAAACCTTGGTGAGGGTTGCTTAACCTGGCCCACTGTGCTAACCCATCTATTTCCAAACCTTGGCAAAGGTTGCTTAACCTGGCCCACTGTGGTAACCCATCCATTTCCAAACCTCGGCAAGGGTTGTTTAACCTGTCCCCGTGTCACGTGTGGTAACCCATCCATTTCTAAATCTTGGTAAAGGTTGCTTAACCAGTCCCCGTGTGTTAACCTATCCATTTCCAAACCTTGACAAAGGTTGCTTAACCTGGACCCTGTGGTTACCCATCCATTTCTAAACCTCGGCAAGGGTAGCTTGGAATGTGAAATTGATTTAAAAGCTATGCAATAGTTTAATAAAAACACCAAAAGAATATTTATTTATTATGAAAAATATAAAAATACAAGAATATACAACATGAACATAGTTACTAGAACACCTATAACTAACTTCACGATGTCGCTGTGCGCGCGCAAATCACTCTCATCATTTTTCTCCATCGCGCCAAAAGAAGTATAACTTCAAAAATAAAAAGACATTTATTCAAATTGAGCTGATAATCAGCACTTTTTGAAAGTCACATTACAAGAGACAGCTCTCAACTCTGGGAAGGATGATATGGCAAGAAACTCCACACACGAACCGTTTGGCGACACGGTTGGCGCAGTGGCTGAACGATAGACTGCTGCGCTGCGTGTCGCGGGTTCGATCCCCGCACGGAACAAATATTTTTAGGCCTACGGATGGTTGTTCCAGGTTCGGCTGTTTGTGTATGTAAGTTTTGGTGTTTGTAAGCGCACCCACGATACAGGAGAGAATCCTAGTGTGGGGTAATGCTTTAAAAAAAAAAAAAAAGTGATGTCTGATTAAATTACGAGTAATAGGGGAGTATAGAAGAACATGTGATACACATGCTGCGTCGACTTGCATTGGTGGAATATGGGCAGATGAATGATAATGAGGCCTGAACGTACGCGGTTATTACCATCTTCAAATGTTCATCTCACAAATATAACCATATTGATCACGTTTTCAGCAGTATTCATGAATATGCTAATATATCGTTTCAATAGAAGTACGAAATTACGTTACATAATAAAACAGCTGTAAGTTGACATAACATTACTATCGGCGTTTTTCGCAATTTAGCACTTACGACTTATGTAAGCAAATTAGGTATATTTAAGGATAAAGTATGTGCTTACTTTTGGCAAATTCAGTTGCCGCTTTAGGCTGTATCCTACTTATATTATAAATGCGAATGTTTGTGAGGATAGATGTATGCATGTTTGTTCTCTTTCACGTCAAAACGGCTGAACGGACCTTGATAAAATTTGGCAAAGAGGTAGATTATAGTCTGGAATAACACATAGGATACATTTTTTTCGATATCCTGCGGGCGAAGCCGCGACCGCCACCAGTTAGTCATCAAATAACTTTTCCCACTCTGCGCGGAGCGAGAGGGAGTATCAGACTTTTACTGACTAAAAACCATCCATGTTCCTTCTCTTGCCCTTTGTGCTCCGGGGCCGCGGTATCTCGCAAGCCCTGCAGTCGCCCTAGCAGGCCCTTCTGCTTTGCTGATATATCTCCACCGCACATACGCGCCATCGACACAGCCTGTCGTCACTAGACAGAGGGAAAGTGAGCTACCCATTGCTCACCGTCCACAGATCCGCGTCTGCAGTGGCCGGGAGTCGCCTCGCGGTGTCCGACGCTCGTCTCCCGTGGACGCTGCGTTGGTTTGAGGTTCTCTCTCAAACATTCGGACACCTCCTTTGCTGGCATGACTGGCGTCGGTACTGCTTTTAGTTGTTTAACATTCAAACCATAACATTCACCGTTGCTGTAACTCTGCATTCATTTCCAAAACAATTTGGCGTTAACATTGAGGTTGTTATGCAGAAAGTTATGCTGAGGCAAGTCGAAATTCTTTAGGTTTTCTTTAAATGGGATAGCTTCAGAATTATAAGATACGAGTACCTACTAAGTTGAGTGTTGTGTGTTAAATAATGGGTTGGCTTAATATCACAAGGCACCGCATCACATCCCCATTCGGAGAAATGGGGAAAATGCCGTGTGGAAAGTTTTGAATCCACACCCACGACCATACAGCCCGTTGCAGCAGACGCAGCAGTATAGTCGTTGCTACACACCATGCTTCAGCGACATCAGTATACGTACCCACAAAATCTACTCAAAACTACATTTTTCAGTTATCAAATTACCATATTAATTAAGGTTAATCAGTCAACGGATTACCGAATATAAGATGACGTCGCATTCATTACAATAATTTGTTAGTGTAAATAATTATACAATTTATACAAACCGGTCTACAGTTACGATTGTTCACGGTTGATTGGAGCAGTGACAGAACTGGTTCCATTCCTCGGCTTATCTAACATTCTGACCGTATCCAGGAAGTAAGGGGATACAAGTGAAAGTTGCTTCGTTACATGAATATCATTGAAATACATTTATTTTCTTAGAATATATTCATTTAACTTCTTGTATAATGTCTTGGAAAAATAGCTACCTGTTTCCCCTGTGATTAATGTTGTGGTCATTTTTGTATTAAGTAATACTGATAATATCGTTCACATAACTTCTATAAATAATATCTGATTATGCAATAATCAACATGTTTATCTAGCACATTTTATCAACAAGAAACAAACAAAAGTTCTCGGCAACACTTTTGTTGTCAGCGCCATCTATGGTTTTATTATAAAAATATTTTGCATCCTTATAGTCCCGCTAGAGGTCAGCTTCATAAATGGATGTTAATAATTCAATTACATCAGAATAAATTAATAATTTTAGCCCTTCATTAACTCTATTGTTATCTTTCTTTACAGATTCATTCGTGAATAGCCAAGAATGGACCTCATCACGAGGTGTAACAGAACTTCGGGTTGGTGTTTTGGGTTCACCGGACAGTGGGAAATCGGCTCTAGTCCATCGTTACTTAACTGGGGCTTATATGCAAGAAGAAAGTCCTGAAGGTACGTAACACTGCTTAGATTAAATTCGTAATTTTAATTAAGTCTAATTTGTTGAAATAACTGAAACCTATAACACTGCCATCTAGCATTGAGTAGCGAAACTACGTACGCTTGAAGTGAACAAGTTAGGTTTATGTTTTTTAACCTAGATGGCAGCACCAGTTTATGGAACTGTTGTTTCTTGATTACGCCACTAGGTGGCGGTACATGCAGGAACTTTAACATTTGGAAAGTTCAACGAACTTCTGAGGGCGTTATTGCACTGATTACACTCTCCTCGAGGGTTTGATTAGAGCGTAGGACTACAAGTGCTATTTATTTACCTTCACCCACTCACTGGAAACTCGATCATTATCTGAGCTAGCGGTAATGGTAGAAATTTACTTATTCCTAGTCATTCTGGGTAGCTATCGTATTTCTCCCTTGCTATTTTATTAGTTTTTGTGAGGAGGTGGACATTGAACAATAGGTGCTATTAGAGGCGATGCTGAGTACCCCAAACTACGATGAAAACCTTTCTATCACTCGCGTGGGTTTTCACTTGACAGTTGAACGGTGGGTCCGTATTTTAGCAGACACTCTTTAATTTATATTCTAGCTAGACGAATGTTTCTAGTCTAGCTTTAATATTGCTACTGAAATCGAAACAGCTATTTTTAGGATCATTTAGGTGCCTGGCAATCTGGATTCACAGGGATACCTACATCTGAAATAAAAACATTGAAAATAACTCGAGACGATGCGCGATGCAAAAATTCTATTGATACCCCATACCTACATGTAAATCAGTTCAGGTATTTAGAAGTTATGTTATGATGGAATAAAGAAACTTACATACATACAAACATACATGAGCTCTGAAACATAACACTTTTTTGGGGCAGTAGTGTAATAATATGTTTAATAGCTTAACTTGCGTTTGCCCTCAAGTCGCCTGATATGATTACGTGGCCTAGGCTTGCTTAGAAAACGATTCATTCGGACTTATTAGTAAAATGTATTGTTAGGTACCTTAATTAAAACTTTCTCTCTCTTCCAGGTGGTCGCTTCAAAAAAGAAGTGATAATCGACGGCCACAGCTACCTTCTTCTAATAAGGGATGAAGGGGGTTCACCAGAAATGCAGGTCAGTTACATACAGACAGTCACAAACTGACACTATTACCTCTCATTGGTTTTGGTTCGGCTAAAAGAAGTTGTTATCTTTTAAAATTGGCTTTCTTAAGTCGAATAAAGAGACGGTTGTCTTTAAATAATTTATGTATTGCAGCTATGTGTGCAAAAAGACAATTATAACGGCCTTAATAGCTTAAAAAATTGGTAACAACATTAATAAAAGTATTTTTTTTAATTTTGATAATTTTATTGCAATAATTAATGTTGCTTCGATTTTTAGCTGTGACATGTTATGAGGAGCACATCTTCATGCCTTTGCCTACATGTAATTTATAAAAAAAAAAAACATAAAACACTAATATCTACCGTGACTTTACTGTCAAAAAATATTCACTGAATCCCATTCAACGGAGTGTAAGAACCCAATAGATAACAATTGACGACACGGTTGGTGCAGTGGCTGAGCGATCGACTGTTGCGCAGCGTGTCGCGGGTTCGATTCCCGCACGGAACAAATATTTGTATGACCTGCAGATAGTTTGTTTCGGGTCTGGCTGTTTGTGTATGTCAGTTTAAATGTTTGTAAACGCACCCACGATACAGGAGAAATCCTAGAGTAGGGCAACGCCTCAAAAAAAAAACAGGTGATAACATTAATCAATACAAGTAAAACATAATTACTCGTAACCAGTAAAGTGTCTAATTAGAACCTAGGTGCATACCTGCTTAATTGTTTTGTAGGAAGCCATTGACCTTTATTACTAATCAATACTCAGTAACATACCTCGGAATAGTCCCGTCTGTCATTTGTAGATCTTTGACAGTCGTTACAGGTAGTCAGTGGAACGAAACTGAGTATGATAATAAGCTAACCTTTGTTAGCTTCTTATCCATATTTTACGTATTGTAAGTACTTAAGCAATAACTTATAGTTGGGCCTACGCTGTTGTCTCATACCATACTTAAGGACTTACGCTGCAACAATAACATTCTAAAACCAAATGATTTTAAAAGAGTATCCATGGAGTTTCTTGCTGGTTCTTCTCGACATTTCATAATTGTCCATGTAGGCCTATGTGAAATAAAAATATTTTGATGTGATAGTCTGACATCCAGACCTAACCAGGGGTATCATAGTACCCAATACTAATACGATTGTGGAGGGCAAATTGGCTGTTGCTCCATGCCAAAAACTGGTATTCAGCTGTATCTGGTTAGACTGGAAGCCGTCCCAAACAGGAGAAAGGTTAGTCAGTTGCACTTTTTGGTGATTTCATGGTACATACATTAATACGGTATGATGATGACATAGTTACACATCTACATAAGATGTGTACTAAAGTTTAAAAATTGTAGATAGTTACGTACATCCTTTTTTGTTGATGGGAAATCATCAAATAACTTTTCTAACTTCGAGAGAGAGTGACAAACGTTAACTGACTAAAACCCACCCATATTCTGTCATTTGCCTTTCTGTTCTGGGGCCTCGGTATCTCTTTCGAACAACCCGCAACCCCGGCAAGCAGTGGCCCTATCGTGCCCCTCTGAGATACCTCTACATCCATAGATTTTTGTTTAGGAACTTTAAAAAAGCGAATCTTGGAATAACTTCTAATGAATCTAGTTAAACCCAGGAAAAAGAAAGAAAAACAAAAACTACATGAATGAAGCTTATTTAAACATTTTAATATATACACGCTCTTTACATACAGAATCATTCAGAAGTACGTTCCATCTTGTTTGTTCATTAAACAAAACAATTACCTTAACAATTTTCGGTACGTTCCATAACATTTGACAGAAAAACAAAAACAACTGACTTTCCAAACGAGCTGGGACGGAAATCGATAGAATTCAATGAAATATTCAAGACAATGAGCTTCGCGTGTGAGGAACGATTGACGATGTGGTATCGATGTGGTATCTACCTACTCGTCTAAGTTGTACAAGAACCAGGCGTCGGCAGTCAAGCTTTTGAACATGTATTTCGAAACAGATAGTGACCTACTCTTGTTGGTGTGGCTCCATTGTGACACGGCACGGGAAATGCATCCGGGAATCAGTGCAGTATGGTGAAATAAAAACAGTAAAAAGACGGAGATAGTACATTTTGATTCGAGGGAGGAAACGTCATTGGGGCCGAGACGGATTTAAAAATATAACGATATTATAGAGAACAGCAGTAACAAATTCTCACATAAATCAAACGACCTTTTCAATACACTTACGAAGAAATTAAATAACAAAACACAAAAGTACTTTTGCCATTAATCAAAATGATACTATCATTTAAATACTATATTTTCCTCGCGCTTTTTCTTCTCAGACTGAAAGAGAAACAAAGGTAAGACTGCTGAACAGCAAAAATAAAAACAAATATTTTAGAATTTAGAACTCAAACAAGTATCAATTTTTATTTGCCAAAACAATTTAATTTCTATAAACTCTCAAGACTTTTAAAAACATGCACCTCCTTGCTCTGATTATTTCAAAAAGAGTTACCTATCTTATTTACCTTTTCAACATGACGTCATCAATGCATTAAGATCTCAAACTGCATCTACTATTCCCTTACCGTACACAACAACGTAGTCGCACATCCTCCGCCTCCAGGATGCTCCTATCGATTTGCGCTATAAAACGAGGGTACCTACCGTTTAATAGACGTTGCATCTTATTGACTATACACTACGTTCCTATTTACTATACACAACAAAATCGTAGACTTTTACGAGCCTGTCGTATCGAATTTACAGGACGCTTAGCGGGTTTACGATATTTATGAAAACATTCGAGTTTTTACTACGAGATGCGTGGAACTGCGTTGAACTGAAATACCTGTTTCTTTTTCTTTCTTTGTAAGAATGTTTTGACAGTTGTAGCTTAGGTTTACCCATTGTGGAGATGTCTGTGGAATCCTACTTCCTACTAATAAAATTATAAATGCGAATGTTCGTGAGAATGGATTGATGGATGTATGGATTTTTGTAACTCTTTCACGTCAAAACGGCTGAACGGATCTTGATGAAACTTTTTTCGATCACCACGCGGGCGAAGCCGCGGGTGCTAGCTAGTTCCAAATAAAAGTATTATATAATATCTTTCTTATGTATAAAACTCTCGTGTTACAATTTTAGTTGCCATACTCCTCCGAAACGGCTTGACCGATTTTTATGAATTTTTATATTTATTATTTGGTAGGTTTGAGAATTAGCTGTAATCTATTTTCCATACCCCTAAGTGATAAGAGTGGCCCTCTTCAGAAGTGAGTGAATCAGCGTTATATAAAAATGTTAAGTTAGTTTGTTTACGCTTCGAAAACCTCTAATTCGATTTGGTGAGTTTCCTTGGAAAATCTAGATTGTTTATGAGTCCAGGTTTAGGTAGCCCTTTGTATTTTAAGTTGTTTATCATCGACCAATCGACGGCCCAACACAACCTTCTTTTAAGGCGACATTAACTGCGTCTAACCGTGACAGTAGTCAGCGACACACTGCCCCGCCAGAGCCCCGCTGCAACGCGCACCAAATTATTCGAAAAAACAACCCACCTTGATTTATCAAACACAATACAATTAAAAGCCGTATACTAAAATATGGGTCATTAAATTGTCTTTTATATGATTGAAGTTTCATGTTAATACGCCCCATAGTTTTTGCGTGATTATCGTTTTTTTGTCCATGTTAGACCATGCTTTACAAATTAATTACACTATGTTATTAAAATATAATTTCACATTTTCACATATCAAATTATAAATAAAATTGTCTAGTATAACATATATTTTTTTCAAAGAAATAAAACCACACGTTTAGACGTGATGTTCAATATAAAATCATTAAAAGTCGTTTATCTGCGCCTTAATTCGTTACCGTAAAAGGTAAAAGGGTTACGCCAGGAATAGAAAACTTCTAGGATTCTATTTGTAGCTCTCACCTAACGAGGTTAGGTACTTAATGCGAAATGCAACTCTAAATATAGAGACTGAAAGCTCAACTTTGTTATGTTGTAGGTGTTTGTTTTTATTTTGTTTTAATTTATGTGAGGTGCTTGTGGCTAAATAGCAGCCGCTCAGGTCGATCTTTAGGTTAAGCCGCGCTTGCCTAGGTCAATATTCGGATGGGTGACCGCCCGTTACATACCGAGTTTCCTCCGTGCCTCGGAAAGCACGTTTAGTTGTTGGTCCCGGCTGTCATTTTTAGATCTTTGACAGTCGTTTCAGGTATTCAGTGTCCCGAAAGTCTGTCAACCAGTTTTTCCAAGGGGTATCGTATTACCCAGTACTAACTAGTTGAAGAGGTCCGATAGGCAGTTGCTCCATGGAAAATATTGGTATTCAGCTGCATCTGGTAAAACTGGAAGCCAATTCCAGGCTAGGCAGATTCTGGTTTGTTTATTTTTAGATGTTAAACTGAGTTTAATGCTGGTTCTAGTTCTACTTACAGTTATTCAACCAATTTCCTTATAAGTAGCAAATAAATTAAAGATCGTAGTAAGAGTCGTTCAAAAACGAGATTATATTTTATTTTAAGTTGATGCCAATAAAAGTTTTCCAATACACTTCCTCGAAAACTGGCTCTTATTGCACTACGATTAGGTTCAACATGAAATGTATTTCACACGCGTGCTTTTTCTCATTCATCGCCAAAATGGCTTTTATTTTTTCTGTATCATCACATCACGGATGGCCCTACAGTATTTTTTATACATGTGCATAAAGTTTTAATAAATAAATAAAACTACTTTTTGTTCTGTTATTTAATGTCTCCGAAGTGTATTGAAAAACGTCGTTTGAATCACATGGAAATTTGTCACTGCTGTTCTCAGCTCCATAACACCCTCTCCTAACAGCTCGTGTGTGAATTCAACATCGGACGCAATGACAAAATTTCCTCACTTAAATCAAAATGAGACTGTCTGCTGTGTGTCTACTATATTTAAACACATAATCTGCTAAAAAGCTTACATATCGTACTAAGACACTTTAGACCTTCAGCCAACCATGGTAAAGTCTACAATCTATAGATATATCTAGATCTTACCATACCACAACAATGAATCGTCTCGCTATCAAAACAAGGCAATCTCTTCAAGCAGCTAGTTTGATTAACAGTTCATTCGATTCGCTTTGGATTTGTGTAGATTAGTTTGTTGTATTGTTTTCGTGAAGGAAACGTGGCGGGTGTTTTATGTTCTGTGGAATATTATTTATGGGTTCCCTCTATCTGGCAGAATCTTGATGTTCCGAAATTTATTTGGCATAACACACTTAGCATAATTTTCTTTAAACGAACATTTTAAATGCATAAAAAATATTTGATATAACTATCGTTTCGCATAATGTTTAAAACTTCTACAATGGCATACCTTTAAGATGGCAGAATTACATTTAGTATAATTTCGATTGGCAGAGTTCAAATTTCGCATAATATCGTTTAGCATAATGCTCATTTAGAGCGATGATTATTTGGTATAACTTTACTTGGCATACTTTGCAGATGGGAGAATTAGCTAGGTTAGGTTAGGTTAAAACTGTCACCTCCAGAAACGACTTGCATTAATAGAAAAATGAGATTGTTTTTAGTAGCTTACCCGGAACTGAACTATTTTGATTAGGATAATTACTTATTGTAATAAATGGCATTATTTCAAACTCAATTGAATAATAACTAAAATAAATGACATTATTTCAAACTCAATTAAATAATAACTAAAATCAAATTATTTTAAAGATTAAAATAAATGACAACAAATAATGACAAAGATGATTCTAACTTTAAACTTTCTGCGATATGACAATTCTGCCGTTTGATGATTATCGTTGTGAAATATATGCCAAAAGACGATTCTGACTGTGAACTTTCTGCGATATGATGTTTCTACTTTTTAAATATTATGGATATGAAATTTATGTCAAGAGATGATTCTGACTTACA
Source organism: Ochropleura leucogaster (assembly GCA_958449745.1). Classification (NCBI taxonomy): domain Eukaryota; kingdom Metazoa; phylum Arthropoda; class Insecta; order Lepidoptera; family Noctuidae; genus Ochropleura; species Ochropleura leucogaster. Next base: position 18,132,942 of record OY288205.1, on the reverse strand, counting down.
AAATTATGAGTTTTGAATGTATGACAAATGAGTATCTGCCAAACAATTTTCTGCGAAATGAAGTTTATGCTATCCGTTGTTATGCAAAATAAAATTATGACATAAAAAGTTCTGCTATAAAGGGTGGACCCATTATTTATAATATCTGAAACGGGATATTTACCATGTGAGTTTGAGTTTCTGATGTCTCTTTCGTCCGTGGTAAAAATCCCGTTTCAAATGAAAACTTAATAAACTTAAACAGTAATTATACTGGGGGCCTAAAATTACCGCTTTAGCAGGGTCATAATATAAATTATGTTACGATAAATGACAATTCATAATATTGAATCACAATTTATCACTTCGTGATCATATTAATAAGAGATTTTCAGAAATGGCCATTTCAGGCACATTGATCTTTGAAAATAAGACAGCTGAAAATTAGTGTTGTTTCATTTATTACATTAAGTACCTATACTACACTACATATTATACTACTTAGTTTCTTAAACGAATGTTCGTGAGGTACGTACACGCAGTTCTACATTAAGAATGCTGAAATAAAAAACTTTTTGTAAAACATAAAACTGACTTTAAAAAAAAACTAAAAATGTATGTATTTTCGGAAGTCGGTGACTTTTGTTGGTTTCGATGACTTTTTACTACCGACGAATATGCTTACGAAAATAAAGTTGTTTTCCACATTTTAGTCCTTTTTTTGGTAGTCGGTTTTTTTAACATTAAGTATGTACTAAAATTATTACTATTTGTTTGCATAAACAGATTAATTAAACGAATTGTTAGATACTCAAAAGACTACCCAAAACAAAACACTATCATCTGTCTTAGAAATACCTACCGTCCGTCATAACGTTTTCGCCCTATTACTACAGTGACCTACCTACCTTTTCAACCTCTCATACCACACCCTCATCAAAACCTCTAAACGAACGCGAAAGACCTTCATATGCTAAGACCAAACCCTCGATCGCTCAGATTTACGATCACGCACCAACGCGTTATCTAACCCTTCCGCTGCTCGCAGTGACGTCATCGCATTAGGTCGGATTGACCCGCAAGCCCGCAACCCGATTGTCCCGATATAAAGTCGTCTAAATATAGTCGCACGCGTCCCCTGTGTTGTGACCAAAAGATAAACTCTTGGGGTATACAACTACTTTTATGGTTAGGAGTTTTTGATGGATCGGTCAGACGCCTTCGTCTGACAATAAAAAGTGATTAAGAAGGAAATAAGATGTCACTCAGTCATTTGGTAACTGGGCACTTAACCCTTTTGTATTATCTGGATGCACAAAAAACTATTTTTTTTATAAACTCACACTGAACTTTGGTTCCTCTCTCCCTCCTCTCGATCTCGTCATGTTCCTCTTTACCGAGGGTCTTAATACTCCCGCCTTGAATCAGTCTTCTGCTTGATGATGAAACGCCTTCTGCGCATATTCTTGGGATTATGAAGGCGTTGTGAACTTGGGTTTGAAGCCCCCAAATCGTTAGGTGGTGGCAAACTTTTTAAATTTTAAGGGAATGTAATAGACTAACTTTGGCATAATAAATAGTGCTCCTTCTCTGCCACGCGACATATTTCGGAACCTCGACACAGAAATTTGATACAAATTGCTCTCCTCTATGAACGTGTACGAAATAAAAACAAAAACTTTCAGACGAAACTCACTGGTACAAAATCCAATCATCGATCGGTTTTACAGAACTTGGTTGTGTAAATTGAAGGTTTTGTTTTTAGTCTAGCTTTTTTACTGTCTGTATTTTGGAGGCCATGTTGGATTGTTTTCAAGTTTCAGGGTTATAATGAGAAGTACTTTTCATAATACAGGCCCTTAGGCTAATGAAAAGTATAGACAAGTTTTCGCAAACAAGCTAAGTTTGGTTGTTATTTAGATTTTGAGGCAGCCTTGCCAACTTCTAGTAGATTCAATAAGAGGATTATAAAATTGTTGTTTATTGTTGTAAACCACAGACTACCTTCAGCATTATCTCCTCTTCCCTTAAATTCATGAAAGGTAGTGTTAAAAATATCGCTTTTAGCAATCAGACCGACCATTGTATCACCCTATTTATAAGCTCTATACAGAAATTCCTGTAATTTGTCTGGTGTACATAAATCTTATTCTTGTTTAATCTCAATAACATCCACTTTTTCGCTTCTCCTATAGTCTGTCTCTAAATACGTTTGTACAATTTTCCGAAAGATCATCCATTCTTTGACGATTCGCTTATCAAACTGCACAGATTATTAATACGTTAGTAGATGTTCAGGAATTCATCCATATCAACATGATCAGAAAATTATTTTCCTAGATTCATTTACGTTTTCCCCAAAAAACCCATTTTCGCTTAACTCTATAACCTCATTCCCGTAGCACATTTTACACTACAAATACGTGCTTTGCCCAGTCAATAATGCACTCGGGTACTGAGCTGAGCCGATTCTGTGCCCATTCCGAGTACTTCTAATAGTTTGTAATTGGAAAAGCCGAGCATTTTTCCCCCTCTCCCGTTTGCCCGCTTGCCCCATTTCAGCTCGGAACTCGGAACGTCGGAAGCGACCGCTCAGGGAAGTTCCGCAAAGAGTTTTTAATTGCTCTACTTACTTTCGATGATATTATCTGTGTGTTTACGTGGAGGACTTTAATTATCTTCAATTTTGAAATATTTTTCTATTGTATGGGTCATAGGATGGTCTTGAATTGGACTGATACCAGGAACAAAGATCGAACAAAAATCATGTTAAAAGTTGCATTTTAAAAGCAAAGACTAGAAGAAAGTTAGTGGATAGAGAATGGAGAAATAATCCTGTGCATACCCCAATAAATAAACCAATGTGGGTTTATTAATTGTGGCGATATACCGAAGACTTAATCTTAGGAAAACGTGTGGCTGATTACAAGTCTCTTAAACCGATAATGCTTGACGGCCTTCGCCAGATTTATATCTGGCTAAACCAGATGAATCGATAATCCATTTAGCCCATTAGCACATTGCATGTTCGTTCGACATCCTATCACAAAAATTTCACTCGTATCGATATAGATAACAGCTGATAGCGAAAGGTCGATTTCATAACTGAATAAAATACGTTTGACCAATATAAAGACCAATTTACCAAAATCTACTCAAAACTGCAAGTCTTTGGCCAAAACTACAAATTAACCAAATTGCTATTGACTTTGTGCAAACAAAGCTCAAACAGTAGCTGCGGGCTTCGACCATTGTAAACCACTTTAACTTGAAATACGGCAAAACAGATAACTTAGTTTTAAAGGTACTGGATTAGATACATCTTACGCAATCCCCTTTACTAGCAGCACCACCACAAAGTATCAAATTATGCTGGTATCCCTTCAGATCTCCAAGTTCCAACTGATTAAACCATCCAAGCGGTTGAAATCTTGCTTTATCTGTACTGTATAGTGAAATTGTAACGTCACATATCCTGAGATACGCAGATCGTGAGCTCATGCGTATCCTGCCAGCTATTGTCCTTCGAGTAATTGCTGTGACCCACTTGCATTGAGTGCCGTTGCATAAGATTCCTTTATAGAAAGTGTGGGTCGGGAAATGGCAGCTTAAAATAGAAAGGAGCAAAGTTTTAAAGTAACATCATATATAACTATTTTAGTACCACATTGCTAGTCTAGCACTTAAAGCTTAAATAGCGAAAGGTCACGCGTGTTTCCAGCCATTCTTGTTGTTCTATTTTTAAATCGTGGAGTCCCTAGTTCCACATTTCAAATGTTAAATAATATGGCGCCATTTTGATACTACTTTTCCAAGTACACAAAGCCTGGTATTAGAAGTTGATTTTTGTAATCGATAATACGCGTTTCGAAAGTTTTGTAGGACATGGAGCCGAAAATCTTTTTTTCAGACCATGAACATTTAAACTCACATACACAAACAGCCACACTCGAAACAAAAACCTGTAAGTCGTATATTTCTTCCGTACTGAGATCGAAACCGCGACACGCCGCGCAGCAGTCGATTGCTCAGCTACTGCGCCAACCGTGTCGTTAAGTTCTTTAAGCAATGCAAAGGTGCAGTACATCACCATAAAACATTCTATAAAGTCAACACATAATTGACTGACTTACGCCACGTAAGGAGGTCCTTACATAAGTAGTTCTATTATGTCGTCACACAATACACGTCATGGTAGTTCTAACATGCTCGTCCTACTTGCACTCTCATTGCATCAGCTCAGCGCATAAAAGACTGTCTTTCTAGGAAATTGTATCGGAGGCTTTTAAAAGGAAAACTGGGAAATGTGTTACTTAGAATGTGGTTGTAAGTTATATTATCTATATTATGAATGTGTAATATAATGCAGAGATTACCACATTTATAAAAAAGAACGGTTGTTTTGTATGTTTTTATACTTAGCATAAAAAGAATTGCAGCCTCTTTGATGCCGATAAAATTGACTATCTTGGGCAGGATGATTTTGGAGAGATTCTTTCAACGAGCTAGCTTTTTACTAGTTTATTTTTTTCTTTACTGCTATCTAACTCATAACCTCCCATTGGTGAAAGTCGGTCACAGCTATAGATAATATAATACTACAATATAGCGAACTCCCAATCTGACCATAATTAAGATATTTTCGACCAATGACGCTACCTGCGTTTAGCTAAGTTATTTGTTGCCATTTGTTTGTTTTGTGCTATTTGTTTTAAAGTTACCATCCCGTTTCTTCGAATCAATTCTATTTAACTTTTGAACCTTATCAACCCCGTGTTTACTAAGGCCAACGCAATTCTAACTTCAATACGACCACACCAAGTAGTGACTTATTCATCAAGCTCACTGAGCGAAGTTTTCTAACCTTTATGAATAAATCAAGAACTTAATCCACGTTTCGTAGAACCTGGTTTATTAATCACAGTAAAGGATAAAGTAATGAATTCCGATTAATGTTATGTGCTGGGTTCTAGGAGCTGGGGGCCTAAATTGGAAGTTTGAGCTAAACCAAGGATAATAATTTCACTATAAAAAATACAAATTTACATTTATAAATATTTCTTACTTCTCAGAAATTGAAAAAGAAATTGTATTTGGGAACAGGGTCCAAGCTACCGGCGGTTAGGGCTCCAGAGAAAGGAACCTCCTAACAATACGAGCCGTGTCCAAGAGTACTGCTTTCTGTATCAAGCCTCCACAGGTGTTGGTCAAAGCTCTTGGCAATTAAGCCATTGGCTGTAACGACTATCGGCACAATGATAGCTGAGTTCACATCCCACATGTCGACAACCTCGCGAGCCAAGTCAATATACTTGATATGTATGAATCACTATAAATCTCTTAAAATGGTCACAGTCCGGGTTTATAATTATGAACTGTCACTTTGTAACCATTTTACGAATTGTAACATTCACAAGTCACCGGTCTCCATTTCTCGAGTTCGAACCTCAGATACATACCTTTGATTTTTCTGATTATGTTAATCATAATATTGTATAGCGTATTGTGTAATTATCACTTACTTCAGTAAAAGAAAATCGTAGAAAAACCAGCATGTCTGAGAAATACTTCTCGATGCCGTATTCAGCCAAATCAGAGTCTTTTCATGAATTTGTAGATATTGAACTAGATAAAGTCAGTTTTACAAATAAAATATAATGATTTTTGTAATGTTACGAGATAAACGATTATATTTATTACTAAAAGTGTGACATCAATTCCGACTTTACCCTATCTGGGAAAATACATTTTCTCTCGAGCAAAGCTCGCTCGCCCAAGTACTACCGTCTACCTAACTAATATAAAGAACAATACCTCTAACAAGATTGAACAAAGAAAACGATCCTCTTTGTCAATTTATTCGGAATATTGTATTTTCATCCTAATTACATTAAATGTTTATTCGATAAAAAGAGAAAAACATGGTATCAGATGTTTTTGTAAGGAATATTTATAATATTTACCTTGAACTAACATGAGTCCGGGGATGTTTTGTTTGACGTAGTCACATGGCCCGAGGCGCGGTAGAAGGTAGAACCTCAAACGAATGTCTTCAAAGAACAAATTAATTATGAGCTTGAATAAACAAGCCGAGAAACTAATTTGCGAAAGTTTCTGGGTAAAAATAATATTACGTAGAATTTACTTATTAAGTAATTAGTCATTTGTTATTTTATTAGTACTTGCCTCTTCTTGTCTCGTGAACAAAATGATACCTAAATAAAATAGCAGAAAAGTATTTCATCGAAATAAATAAACTCGTCAAAACTAATGAAGAGCTAACATGAAAACTAAAAAGAAAAAGACGTTCACTCAACAATTTTATTCAAATAAAATATCCATTAAAAAATCTTGACGATAAACAATCTACACAACTATAAAATAATTAATTTTATAACCAAGTAAAACAAGCACTTTACCTGGCTCGTTTAGTACGCGTTCCACGACAAAATAGTCGACAGGAAATTCTCGATCAAATTATTCCCCTCGCTAATTGACGGAAAGTACGATGGAAAAACTTTAACCCTCCGGATTTTAACGCGGATTGAATAACGGTTAGAAGCGCTGGATGTGGCATTTGCTGCGCTACTGAGATAGCTCGTGTGATTCGAAGAAATGGTTCAGTTAATTTAATCTAAGGCTTATCTCTCACTCATAAGTTTCTTTTTAGAATACCTACCTATTAACTTTACTTACTATGTAAAACTATATTATGTGCCCTTTTTATTTCCTTATTTCAAGCTTTTTTGGGAATATATATATACACTAGCTGTTCTCCGCGGTTTCACCCACGCTGCTCAGCACCTGTTGGTCGTAGCGTGATGTTATATAGCGTATAGCCTTCCTTAAGAAATGGACTATCCAACACTAAAAGAATTTTCCAATTCCAACCAGTAGTCCCTGAGATTAGCGCGTTCAAACAAACAAACAAACTCTTCAGCTTTATAATATTAAGTATAGATATTATAATAATATTATAAGTATAGATATTTTTGGCATTTATGACTTCTTAGTACTTGTGCGTGCTGCAACTGCTACGTGCCCGTTTCAAATAAAGGTAGAAAGCCAAAATGTCGCCTCCATTTTAAAACCAAACCCATGTCAATAAACTACACCGCTAACACCGTTCGATAGTAAACCTTAATGTTAATATTTTGAAGGTCCTTAATGATTTTACAACATTATTAGATCAAGATGGTCGTCGTTCAACGACGCCCGACTATTTGCGCATTGTCGACAAATTGTTGCCATTTAATAAAAACTTCGAGATATCGAGTTTGTAAGTTAATCGATTAGGGACTGACAGATTTCTGTTGTGTTGATGTTGTAGATTGGGGAAATCGAATTTCATTTGACTCGTAGGTACAACATTTTTTATCTAAATGTGATGAAGAAAAAACGCTAAGTGCCGCTCAATCTCTATTATTATGTAGTCCTCGTCGTTGGTACGATATTAGTTTCCTGGAACAGCTTCCGCTTGATTCTCATGAATTTTCATTTCCACTCTTTGATCAAGCTTTGCACTTTAGGCCTTCGAGAGTGAACCTTTTACCGTGCTGAGATAAAAGTTACCTATTTTAGTTTCTCTCTGTAATTAAGACTTAATATACAACCTTAGTGAAGTTTTAGATACCTACCTACGTTAATAATGTAATATTGCCCATGATTCGAAAATTGTGTATCACAAAATCTTGCCGATGACAACACTGTCCCTAAACGGGTGTCGCTGTATGATAAATGACGTCCACAGACCTTATTGAATGAACATGAAGCGGATAAAGTATGCAATGAGATAGCGAAACTTGCTGCATATGAGGTCAAAGGGACGTAGGAAACGTGGAGGGGACCAAACAAAGGATAGGGGTATTGTGTTCCCTTTTTAAACGAGACTTGTGCGAAAGCGAGGGAACAATGTGGCCAAAGCCACAAAACAAAATCATGCAGTCAACGTGTAGGTCGTTTTGTTTTGTCGTGTTAGGGTCTTTTAGGACTATTTTTCTGGAGCGATGCTGTTGTTTGGCTAGAAGTACAATGACCTACACCTTTGCAAGTCTGTACTTACTATTTAATTCCCGCCATTCTTTTAATATTTAAAGATTAAAATTCTCCTCCTTTGTCCATTCTGCTCTGCGTTTTTAGAATCACATAGGTAAAGAACTGATTTAGTAAAATTGATGCAGTATACTATTTAGAAGCCACATCAAAAGTAGACAAGCAAAGGTTATAAACAGTACAAATGGCAAAATACATACTGAATAACGAAAAACAACCCGTAATTGCAACTGAATGAAAGACCGAATGATTCGAGTCCTACATTATCTGTCATCAACTGACATTTGTCCATAGGGTTGAATTACGTAGGGTGAAAGTACTTGTAGTCGGAAGGGTGGGATCGCGTGTGGCGCCATGGAGTCGCCACTTTTGTATACAAAGCTGTAGAGCGGGGTTTGGTGGCTCTAATTATAAACCTGTCAATCGTCATGCGGACAATACGTTTGATAGGCTGTTAGGTAAAACTTAACAGGTGTAATAGTTCAACCTAATACTCATGTTGAACAGTCGTGAAATCGAAATTGAATAAGAACAATAGCAAAATATACATCTCACTACTAAATTATTTAATAAGGAAATAATATGTAGGTAACATTCTTAATTGAGTTGTTAAAATAGTCATCATCTGTCCAAAATTACACCTCGTTAATAGCTGTAACAATTATGTAGACTACTGCATAATAGTTGAGCGAAAGTTAAAGTAAATAACACTAAGTCTGGCGTTTCGTAAAATAAATATTAATAAAAGAACTTGAATAATAAATTAGTCGTCTAGTTCTTTATTTTCTTTAACATAATAAACACGTTGAAAACAGCATGATTATGTAAATTTCACATTAAAATTATACGTAAGAAGAAGGCATGATATTTTTGCTGTTTTTCAACGAGTTGTGGCCATAAAATAAATATGCTACTAGTACCTTTTTACCCTTACCATAAAAGCTTTTAACACCGTTGTCGAGGCTTTTAAAGCTTGTTACTTAATTCAGACTGTAGCTTAAAATACAACCTTTTATGAATTACCAACATGCAAATTAATCGTGGCAGATTATTTTGCAAAATTAAATGTTAGTTTTAAACGTTCCTCTTTCGGTCTTTTTGCTAAAGATATTCTTAAATTGTATCCAAATCGAAACTTTAATAAGATAGACTTTTATTTTCAAATTTAAAGTTGTATGAAATCTTTGATTATCTAATGTAGCTATTTTTATTAAGCATTGATAATTAGAGTTTTTTTTTACCTAACCGCAGGAATTACATTAAACTGATTAGTAGAAAAAAAAAGAAAACCAGAAGGAAATAAGTGCAAATAACCACGGGCTATTCCGCCGGCACTTTGAACTTTTTAGCTTTATTAAAGTTTATGCCTTCGGCGCCGCGCAGTACCCAAGTTTTCCGAAATGTTTCCATTTATTTTCCTCTTTAATTTCCTTGTAAACATCGTTTGGCAGTTTTCTATAATGGAGTATGTTTTGCAGACCGCACATTCGTTCATTGCACGAGTGAAGTTCGGTTCAATCAGACTGCATCATATTTAATACCTGTATATGCTCTTAGTGTTCTATAATAATGAAGAAAAGCGCTAGCCCCATCGATGAAATGTATTCATAAATTCGGACCCAGCAGCGCGTGTTACCTGCACCTGTGCGAATCGTAAATAAGTTTTATGTATTTATTATTTACATACAAATACACTCCACAGGGACTTCGCCTGTGCAAAAATGGAAATACTTGGAAGCGGCACACTGTGTACAAATTACAGAATTGTGTGTGTTGCTCACGTAAAGTTGTTTACCTCACGTGAGGTATAGGAAACTTTTGCCCGGGTATGATGTTAGAAATAATTTTCTGGGGATATGCTAATATGTGTAAATTATTCAATCTACCAGTACCTATCATCCCAAAATCTTGTGGTTTAATTAAGAGGTGAAGGTATGTACATACCTTACAGTAACCGTAACCGTAGTACACGTAACCGCATGATTGTTCAATATTTGAACACGACACCTACTAGGCACCTGTAGTAAGCCTACTACTGCAGGTAAGGTAGGAGTAGGTTGTAAATATTACATGATTTACCACTATAATTTTAAGAAAAATCACTCAATTTGACTTTCTTAAACACATTAGAAGCAATTGAAACAATCTTGTTACAACAAAAATGTCCACAACCACAAATTACAAGTAATAAACTTACAGCATGAACAGGAAATTACTTTGCACAAAAAGAAAAGCTACGGAGCCATAAATCAATGACTTGTTAAAAGTCAATAGATTTGAGATTGCCTTCATAATAGTTCGGACTCAAGAGACACCGTTACTTCACATTGAAAGTGCGTTGATCTCATAGGTCACGCACAGCGATCGACTTGCAAACTTGTGTGTTACCGAAGGTTAAATATTTGGAGATGAGCTACACCAGATTTCGAGGCTTTATACCATGCACTGAATCTTAATGAAGAAAGTTCAAAGAACTGTATTTTTAAAGTGCAAAGCGGACTTATCACTGATGTTGATTCAATTTATTCTTTAGAGTCTATTTAAAAATTGGTTATCAAGTAAACATGTTATCTAATTAAGAAAAACAATATATAAAAATATCCTTTCTTAATTTCCCCAAGGTTGTTGATTGCAGCTGTGATAATTATCAGCTCGGGACATCCTGTTAATTATTTTATGTCCTTTCTTCCGCACTTTAATTCATCACCAAGTACATAAATTATGGACCCAGAAGTGCTTTTCCTCAAACAAATTTTGGTTTAATTGCCAGTTTCTCCATCCCTACGTCTTTTACACCTAGCGAAATTGATCAGTAATGTTATCTAATTTATTCATTTCACCCTCTTTGATATCAACCCATATATTTCTCGACGAAACTTTCGTGAAGGTAACTCGATGAGACTTCCCTCGTTCGCTGAAACTTTGATGCAGCCGTAATATTATTGTGCATGAAATTTTCTGTGTTTTCTCAATGTTAAATGTACCTTTTCTATTAGATAACTTTAAATTGACATATCATTTTCAAGTAAAATAATTATAGAACCTTCTAAGTTTATGATGATGAAATTTTAAGTTTCTTGAAGAACTAAGTACAGACAGTGAGTGATAAATTACCAGCATTAGCTTGTAGACTATTAAAACATACAAAGCTACATTTAAAATTTGTGAACTCGACTTGTATTTCTTTGTTAATAACCTGTTCTAATGTTAATAGTCGAGGAACGAAGCTAAGGTATTCCAAGTACATAAGTAGACTTAATAATGTGTTAGTAGCCAATGTAGATAAGCATAATGTTTTATGAATGAGGTGTTATTGGTCACGTGCAGCCAGCTTTTACGTGACGCTTACGTAAATAGGACCATGAAGAGAGCTTGTTTTGCATCGTTTTAAAGAGGTGAGATTGTTCTAGATATATTCATTTTACGAATGAACTCCAAGCTTCCGTTGGGCATTTTCTGTCTGCATTTGAACAGATAAACCGCACCTGCACGTCACTTCATCGGCGCTTGAAATGGGGATTTGTCCACCTGGTTAAAAGTCAATCAACAAACGGATGACCGTTTAGCTGAAACTTGCTTCCTGCCCTTTCGGTTGACTTAATCTCTTAGTCTGTTTTACGGCACACACTAGTGAAAAGGGGTGGTCCGATCTTACCGGAAACCACAAGGATCCTTTAAATGTAACTACTTTCACTTGAATAAATAAGCCATATGTATAAATACCTAAACATTGGCAATAAAACAAAAGCAAATGTAAAAAAACATAGGTCTGTAAACACGGATTTATAAACAAAATAAAAGTATGCTTTCCATTAACGGAATGAAGGGGAAAAAATGTCGTTCCTTTATTTAAAAATTAAGAAAAAAGAAGGACTATTAAATGTTATGCTAGTATACCGAAAGAGCCGGTTTGAAAGCTTCTATTATAAATATCTTACTATAATTTTAAAACGAATATTTTTGCACGGAAACGTTGAAGTGTAGACACTATCAAGGTCGTTTAAACCATTATGGTGGGCTACTATTGTATAAAAACAGCAACGAATTCAATGGTTTTTGTCGGTATATACGTTTTTGAAAGGCTCAATAAAACTGCTTTCCGTTAGATCAGATGCACTTGAATTTATATAGTAGTTCAAGGATAAAACATTCTTCGATTTTTTTTAAAACAACAACTGATGATGATTCTGAAAAGTGGATACTACTGTACCTCAAAAAAGGTAGAAATTATTCATTCTTTTTCCTAAAAAGTTAAAAGGGTTGCCAATGTTTAAAAATTACCCCATTTGTGTGTGTGTGTTTTTTTTAAAAACAGGCTCTTACACTATCAATGCATTCCAAATTAACGTACGGCTTCGAGCTTGGAGCTTTATGAATATGATTTTATTACTCTTAAAATACTATAGGGCTTCTGAGGGCTCCTGTAATTGGTTCTTAAATACAATATCTTATTATTTACCCACGGTCAGTTTTATTTCAATTAGGGTAGGGTTGAACTTTGCATAAAATGAATTTATTGACCGCTTTAACTGAACGTACAGTAAGTCGTAGACAGTTTAATTAGTATGGGGTTCTTTAATTAGGTCGTAATTTTCTTGTTTCGTTGGCTGTGACCCCTTGGTGTTTGTTAGTTTTTGACCAGAAAATAAACTATTTACATTAATTACCCTAACATATTATACGAAGCAGTAGTTTATGTTTTTATATGTGTTTTCACAGTAAACCTGTTGCGATAAAAAGGGGAGAAAAGAAGTTTTTTTAATGTGATCTTCAATTTGTTCTTCACGCCTACCTATTTTATGGCCATGTTTTGATAGGGGGTGTGAATAACACCATTAACAAAATATAAAGTATTCGTTTTTCTAATTGAATTACTTAGCTAGGTAGAAAATACATAGTTACGTTACAAAATTGAACTACTAAACGTTCTTTTACATTGGCATATTGTACAATTAATTAGTATGCATATTTATTAGGATAAGCTAATTGAATTGTTATTTTGTTGTTATTTATTTGATTTGCTCTTATTTTTCCTGTTTCTCATGATATCTACAATAATAAACAACAAAATTACACGTAAATCTCTCAGTCACGTTTCCTTTGCTCTGTGAATAGGATCAAAGCCATTATTGGCTCATTCGTCGCGGTGTTGCTATACAATCCTTGTAGGGTTGACAGTTATAAAAATAAGTGGACTTAACGTCAATTTGCGAGACATTTGAATATAAAAGTTAGTCAGCATCATTGATATTAACATAATTAAGGAAATGCAATGACTGGAGAAGAACTGGCATTTACTAACGTTGGCATTTTGCTACAAGAGTTAAAATAAGTAAATATTACTCTGGCACGTCAATTGCCTCTGCTAAAAACCACATCCAGAAGCCAAGCCAGTTTATTACAAAAGTTTTTTGAAGCTGGCTCATTGCCCATAATCGTGACAATAACCCATTTAAGTTTTGTCTTTCAAAACATCGCATGTCATTTTTCCTTTCATTTCCAATGCTCCTTAGAAAAGCCTCTACGATGTCTATTTGTCTGCAGTATCAAAAATCGGTATATTTTTTTTAGTTTCTGACCCAAATATAGTATGCAGTTGAAGACAACCCTGCACCAGATGAAGATAAATATGCATTTGAAGAAAGGTTTCACAATGTTTTGACCCTTATCTCGTGCGTAATACAAATTTATTCTATTGATGTGTCTCAAGTTTAGTTGTCGGTAACCTCTTTAAAGGGCGTTCAACGTTCATCCAACTTTGTACTAGCAGAGGTAATTACTCGTTTGAAGCTCAGGACTACGGGTGTAAGGACCTGAGGACAGAAATGATATGATGTTTTGACTGGAATGTTCACTGCAATATTATAATGTCATATCATCATTTATGAACACTATTTATTTATTTAATAATTTATGTACACACAGAAGAAAACAGGGAAACATCATAAAAAAACAGAGTACAAAGGCACAGCTTATTTCTAAAGAAATTTCTGCCTGCGAGAGGAAATATGAAGAAAGAAACTTAGACTTAGTGAGAACAGGAAGACAATAGTAAATAAAATATGAATGTCTTAACCTTAATATAAGTAGGTACACACTATTTACTTGAGGTTAGCTAAAATTATTTACTGTATCAAATTGTGCTAATGAAAATGCTAGACTACTGCAATGTATGGCAGCGGCCCCCTCTTGGAAATAAAAACATTCTATAGATATCAGTTACAAATTGTGAGTCGACGATACATTTCACCAACCATAACGCGATGTTTAGTGATTTATGCGCGGTCCAGCAAAAGTATCGTATGGCACGAACAATGTAGGCGAGAGCGGGTCACGTCTCTAGATCGGGTTACCTGGCCGGCGCTATTCACTCTCCTATTCATGCTTCGAAAAAAAGTAAAGTGTAACTAACTTGGTGTTTTTGTAGGGCTGACGGAAGTAGCCAGTGATTTTAACGGAGAATGCGAAAAAAATACTTTTTGACTTAACCTACAATTCTAATGGTTTGTGTGTTCGTTATAAATCTTTATATTTTTATTATAAACGTAATGTTATTACCTTCTAACATTTCATCCTGAATTACGTTTAAAACGATTTATGTTCACAAAGGGACAGGCAGGCCGCCAGGCCCTTTTGAAACTGAATTAGGGCAAATAGCACGTTCGCCAACCCTACATTGATAGAGCCTATTGTTCGTCTTCAGTGCCCGGCTTTGAGGGGACACGTAAACCTGTTTGGAAGGTACTTACTTGGTATGCTTCGAATTGTACGTAGTTGTAGTGTAGCACATTGTTGTAGTACAAGAGCTGTCGAGTCTCTAGAATGTAGAATAGATTAACAATACAAGCTGGATGGATACTTGTATGTATAGCCAACTGTATAAAACCTAATAGATACAAAACCTAGCCCCAAATACATACAGCTGTATGTACTAGGTACTGTTTCTGCGTAGGGTCTATTACAGTAAGTAGAACTTGCATCACAATGTATATCTTTTTTTAAACCGGATATGTTATCATCATAATGATTTGCGGACGCACAACCGCTTTTTCTGGTACATTGGCCTCAAAAGATAATGCGAGATATGAGCGGAACTATAGCGAAAATGTTCTAACAACTATAATGTCGTACCCAACATTAGGTACTTCCTGTTGTAGCTTCCTTAATGAGTTTTTGTTATTTGAAATTTCTTTAGTAGAAAAAGTGCCAGTATCATTTAGCTTACTTTACTTAGGTGTCTAATTACCTTTACTTAAATAACGTTTTTGTATTTAAACAAAAATAAGTTCCATCGATCAACCTTGTAATGAAAATGATAAAAGTAATAAATAGCGATTTTAATTACAGGTTGTATGGCATTATTTACTTTGTATTATTGTTTTCACAAAAAATTTCATGATTTATTTTTTACCCACATTCCGGGGTAATTTTGTTAGCGCACCGTGCGGGGTGCAGTAGGCAATGCACGCACAAGTTATACTCGATTCGACTGCGTTCAATTACTTCCTCATAGTTTTGCTTCCCCGTGCTCACGGCTGTGATAGAAGATGAAAGTGCATTCATGTATAATGTATATATTGGTATAAAATGTATAAATACATTATACAACCCAAAATAGAGTTTTATTTTAATTTTCATTCGCTTTTCAAACAAAAATAACGAATAATTTTTTTGTTACTGACTGACCTTGCAATAGGGGTATTTAACCGACACGACTTGAACTTAGGCTGTCTGAGGCTCAAGGTCTAGAAAGTTGGCCCTCGCAGTCCGTTCACCCACAATCCCAGAGTCCTTTGCCAATTTTCTATTATATAGGATTATTCAATGAAGAGTATTACAGTGTGGTTAATCTTCTATTAGACCGTTCTTACTCATTTTGCAAGTTATAATTGGATGATGTAGGTTTTCAGCTTATTTTTGCCATAACGTGCTGGTTCTAAATTAATGGTTTTCATTTGTATTCTTTACGCTGGGAATTGTCATAGTTATAATGAACATACTAGTTAGAACGCAAATAGTAGCAGTGGAAGTACTTCCGACATAGTACGACTATGTCCAAAGTTAATCAATTTGGTAATATAAACAATGATGTGTCGAATTGATTGATGCTGTTGCTGACGATTGTAACTTCAAATACAATTACAAATTATGTCTTTTAACTCCCGATTCGAATATGCTGCAATAAGCTACATAACTGGGAAACAAAAACAGAATCACTATTCAGAATATTGTTAAGTATATTACTACCTAATGACTTCATTGTGTTCTAATCTTTCATTTTTTAATTATCTCTGAAATACAAATCCTGACATCCGATGCCACTAGTAAAAGCTTGCAGTGGTTGCATTGAAGTTGCACCCAATGTTTCTGTCTCTTTTTGTAAAGAGCGGACCGGGTGAGGGAGGGAAATGGAAATAAACGAAGGCTTCGCCGCCCAAGCCTGGAGCCGCCCGCCCGCCCAGTCGCCAACAGCGCGCCGACCTGGATACACCGTGACTTTTTATTCGATCACTTTTTAATGTCATTGCTCTTTAGTAGTTCCAGAATTAATAATAAAGTTTAAAACGGTGGAAAATTACATGTGATACGCTTACACAAGCAATAATTATGTTCATGGATTGGTAAGAGATTTATTTTAAAACTATGTTTGATTTTATCATTTTTGTATTGCCTGTAATACATGCGTGAAATGCATGGATGTAACTAGTGTGAAAGTTCATGTTACTCTGTAAGTACTTAAATGACAATATCCTGTACTGTTATAGTTGTAATAGCTACGTTATACGTATCTAATATCTCTCTAGACAGTATACTTTTAAGCGTATATGTAAAGTTTTTTCATGCAAAATATTGTAATATCAGGTTTTATGTGTGTCAAATTTATATGTCATCAGCAATATAATTTCACGCGTCGTTTAAAGTATTTCACACATTTAGCGGGCCGGGCGCAACAACCTTCGCTTCCAAATTTCACGGCTATGATTTCATTATGACATGCAATCTACTCATAATCCTTTCTTCGTTTGACGTTTTTGGCAATAGACATCTCTTTAAATAAGGCCTCTATAAGCGTGCACGTTTATTATTCCGAATCAGTTATCTATTTCTGATATTTCGATAAGATTGGACCAACACAGTGATAATAGTATTCTTTTGTTTATTAATAAATGCGGAGGTCTGTACTAAATTATCCGTAAGTGTTTTGCTTATTCAGCAATTGATTTATATTTTATACAGCACTACAGTTAATGCTTTAAGAATAATACAACTATTAAATGAAACGACAATATATTTTTCTTACACCACCTAAGCGGTGAGGCGGAGAAATTTAGCGCTATTTTTATCTTGTCTTTTTATGACAATAGATATTATGGAATGCTTAGTGTTGTATTTTTAAACTGTACAAAATGGGTTTCCGTTAAGACAAAGGACTATGTTCTGAAGAGGGGTAGTAGTTTTTCCAAGGTTTTTCCTCTCGTGTCATCGTCACGCACTCTGCCGCCGGATGACGCTCCTCAGCCGTCGATTGTTGTTCAGAGGAAAGGGGTGACACCCTCCCACGCACGCATCTTCATTCAAGTGGAAGCTGAGTTAGTCATACATTTTGTACATGATAATAGAGACATCTTTTATGTTTCAATGGTTTGCGAAAATATGCAGATTAGACCAACACTATTGTCACAGTTACATACTAATGAGTCAAGATAACGATGGTGTTAAAAGAAAGTGGTTTTTGTTAAGTTACGTATGTAACTATCTATCTTACAAAATTTTCTTACGTAAACACTAATACACAAAAGTACGGAAAACTAAATGCATAATTATTACACACAGCTTTTTATATTTCAACAACAATCACTACTAATTAAATCTTTAGAAGCTGTTAAAAATATTGACACACACCATACCTTAATTATGTACATACGTTTTCAATTAAGTAATTCTTATACTGCTTATCATTACGAAGGCTATAACATTATACAATTACCGTGTCCACACCACATGCATTATGGTGGCAGACGCAAGTATCACATAACCCTTCCGTTTTAAACCCTTACGACTGCACGAAATTGCCCCACGTAATTATTATGGGTCCCCGTGTAGGGCGTAGTTTTTTCTGTACTAGATATTTCGCAATGGGGTTACTGCATGTTAGGGTCTTTCTTAGCGAAAGAATATTAGATTACTTTAATGCAGTTTGTTGTGTTAGCAGTATGCCATTCAGCTGTAATGTTGGTGTGAGTTGTAGCATTACAACTCACACCCGATTGTATGTTTGTTAAAATCACAGGTCAAACAGTAAAACAACAACCTATTATCTTCAAACGACGAAGAAATTTATCCACTCATACGTCTTATAATTATAATATTGATTTTCACGACCAAACCAAGGTCTCGTGAAGACTCGAGGCGAAGATATTTATATTCATAAATCGAGTCACTCAGTCTATAAAATACCCAATATAGCTTTGAACAATCTTTATTAATTTTCATGGAAAAGGGTACGTCATTATTGATTCGTTTCCGGTTAACAAATTAAATCCGATAAAGCGTTGTCGGAGGAAATTGATTCTAAAATTGTATATTCTTATCAGGTTGGTGGGGTAATATGTTTATAAGTTTTATCTTTTGTTACAGTTTACGGCTTGGGTGGACGCCGTAATCTTCGTGTTCAGCTTGGACAACGAGATCAGCTATAATACGGTGTCGAACTACTTCAGTAAAATGTCCCATTACAGAAATTCCGCAGAGATTCCGATCATATTGGTTGGAACCCAAGGTGGGTTTATTAAGGTTTTCACCTTGTTCCTCATATTTCACCATTTTATTATCTAATCTTACGATTCTATTGACTTATCCGTGGTATTAATAACGCTCACAATTTTAATGATGATTGCACTTGATTGGGTTTTCCTCATGAATCTTTTTGTTTGAGTGATAATCAGATTTTCCCTGTTTTTTATTTACGTCGTACTTTATGTAATGTGACGAAAGATCAATCCTTGAAAACAATTAATAAACATAATATATCAACATTGTATTAGACACAAACATTTACTTTAATAATAAAAGCAGTTTTCCTATTTTGTTACACAGTTTATTTACATAATTACGTACACGCGTCCGATAGACGTATTTCCTATTAAATGATTGGTTGCTCTTCCAGATGCCATAAGTGAAAGTAGTCCACGCGTGGTAGACGACAACCGCGCTCGCAAGCTGTCGAATGAGCTGCGAAGATGTTCGTACTATGAGACTTGTGCTACGTATGGCCTGAACGTGGAACGAGTCTTCCAAGACGGTAAGTGTAAAGATTTTAAACGAACTTCGAATTTTTATGTCGGATGATGTCAGCTTACGAGGTTTTTTTCTACATCGCTGTTTTTGGAATGTTTCTACCGTTGCTAATTTACATAAACAGAATTCTTATTTACATTATATAGAATTTGTCTTCGCGAAAATGGCGAGCAGTCATTCAAATTGTTTTTCCAATTCTGTTTTAAATTAGGATTTCAAATTCAAAGTCTTGAGGGGTTAAAATGTATTTAATGATAGTTAATGATTTTCCAAAACTTGGTCTTACGTTATATTTTACTTTGTTATCAATCGGAAAATATGTCAAACGTTCGACCAATACAATACATGTGAGACTTTTATCATTTTGAGAATAATCAAGATATGAATATCTGATGAGCGTAGATAAATATTTGTTACAGAATATTTCTGACAATTTCAAACCATCCGTTAATGATATTAGACGTATCGACTATTCTACTGATTGTGATTGAGATCGATAGAGAGTTATAAAATTACATAATAGAGATTTTTTATGATCGCATCGTCTCGCGTGATGCTACGATGTGATGAGACTACAAGTACAAGCGTACTTATTAGCTAGTCTGTGGATCTCGTTTCGCTTGCGGGGTGTTCTAGCGCACGCAGTGGCAACACCGGCCCCCAACCGCGCGGTCGTTTAGTTCGTTCTCGTTCGTTCGTCGCCGCGATATCGCATTGTTTACATTTTTTTGACGTTTTTAAAGCGTCGTTTGTGTGAAGTTTACGATTATTTCCAATCATATCCTGAATGGAAGGATGGAGAGAACACTTATTTTCAAGTCTAACATGTCGCCTATATCTAGTTTGAGGCGTCGCAGCTCGTGCTATAACATACAAAGAGCGGAGGAACGCGATCGTAGGAAATCGTCTAAATTTGAATGTGCGTGAAAATGTTATTGTTCGATTAACCGTTTAGATCTAGTTGTCGTGCTTTTTGGTTGTCGAATTTGTGAAAGTTTTCAGTGTGATGGTGATTATTTAGTGATTGTTTTGTTTTGCAGCGTGTCAGAAGATTGTGGGCACTAGGTTGTCGGCATCATCCCAATGCTTGTCTGGAGGTTCCAGGCCTGTGACACCACAGCCGTTAGTGAATTCGCCAAGCCACAACCACTCAACATTCCTTTACAAGGTAATTATTGTTCTAATACTTCCTAGCGTTCGACTGTGTTCAGTGAACCAACTTTGTTATGATCACGATGCCATTAGCGATTTCGCGATCTCCGAAAAGTACCATAAAGTTCTCTAAAATTTGCATTTGTCATTGAATTTTAACTACTCTCATAAAAGTTCCAAACAAAAATAGTTTAAGAACTCACAGAAAGAAATGTGCCAACTATTTTTAGTTAGGGCTTAAATACCACATGTTACTTCACATAATCATTTCCATCTTGAATATTACACAACGGAATGTTAACAACAAGGACAGATAAGCATAAATCATCATTAAATTGAATCAGGAACAAAAAGGCAGTACTTAAATGATAGTCTTCAGTACTTACAGAGGTCATGAACTGCATGATGTGTGTCACTTTACACACATGCCTTAGCCTAATGGCAATGTTAAAAAAAAAATAGCATGTATTTTTCTTTATTCAAAACATGTGGCAGTATCCTTTGTTGAACCAGCCATTGCTACACTCAATTTAAAGAAGAAAGATACTTTGGCTTATTATTTATATACCTATTGTAGAAATTCATTGATAAAGTAGGGCAAATTATTGCACATTCAAATTTTTCGATAATTATCAAAAACACAACATCATTGATGACACCATCAATGATGTTTGTATAGTAATTTTTCACAAAAGTATAATGTTTTAAATTTTACTTTTATTTTTTAAAACAAAGGCTACATCTCAGCGTTTAAAGAGTATAAACAAGCTTTAGATAGGTAATAATGTTAGCAAGCAGCCAGTACTATTAACATATATCTATGTGTCTACCTGTGTTTTAAAACAATAACACTATAAACCTCATGAGTACTTATATAAAGAAGTAGGTATGTGTATGTATCTGAAGGATAAACAAACTTGCTTAATTGAAAGAATACAGTTATCATCATTCTACTGCCTGTACTCCAAATTATTTGGGCTTGGTGCAGCATGATTGTTTGCTTCCACATTTCTCAGCTACACTTCATCTCATTGAACTCCTTCATTCTTGCTATATATCATCCTTAACACAGTTTATCCATTGTTTTATCTTGTCAAAGAAGAACTATGAAAAAAGGCACAGAATATAGAAATACTGTAGTTCACCTGGAATTGTTTGATGTATATATATATATTTAATACTATACATTTACACTGTCTGCGGGTCCCCTTGTATGCTAAACTGATAAACTTGCATATAAACTTAACGTAGATATACGCGAGACACAATGCGTAATTAATTGTGTCTGTAATTCCGGCATACAAGCGGTTAAGCAATGAATTTTCAAATATCTTTTGTACTCACCATCTGTATTACATTCAAAGATGCAAGCTTCTGGAAACAACATTTTGGATTATCCCTAAATGATTAATTTAAGGCTTGTATTCAGAAATATCATGCTACTGATTTAAATCCCTGCAAACAACATCATTTGCGTAGCATTTTTCCAAGCATGCGGGGGTCGGCTACCTTAATTCATTCAGCTGAGTACTAGTATTTTATATGTAGCAACTTCCTATCTGACCTCCACAACCCATTTAATACCTGGGTGATCCAATACTCTTTGGTACCACTGGTTGTCGGACTTATGAGACACTGACTAACTGTAACATCTGTCAAAGATCTACAAATGGCAGCCAGAACAATGGCATAATGTACTTAACAAAGCATGGATGAAACTCTTGATGATGGGTTGTCACCCATGTACAAATCAACCTATGGCACCATGGCTTAACCTCAAGATCCACTTGAGTGGCAGTTATAAATTCATGTGTACAATCAATATTAAAAAAGATTTTATAAAATCTTTTAAAAAAAGATTTTATAAAATCTTTTTAAAGAACCAAATCAAATAAATATTATAATTTTCCATCTGATTGGTTATTTGCATAATTATCAACATCAGGTGATGATTTAAAATGTTATCATATATTATTTTAGAATATGAGTGTATGAATAATTTATTGCTTACATTTGAAAACAATTTTTTTTCCAACCATATTTCCTTTGTTGCACAAGATTTCTTAATCAATGATGATTTGATTGATTCAATCAAATCATTGTGTGTTGTCTCATTTGTTGGTCATGGGCATTATATTTAGACTCATAGGGACCATAACGTGGCATGACCATAATAAGCCTCCATTTAAGATTGTTGTCTTAAATTGTTTGCATATTCAGCATTTTATTCCTTTATTAATCAATAATTTGAGACAGTGTTTTCCGAACAATATGTAAAACTGCCTTTCAAAATGATAAACATGCTGTTGTTTTTATCTTAGAAAACAATTTAAATAATGTACTAGCTGGCGCCCGCGGCTTCGCCCGCGTGGTATTGAATAAAAACGTTCTATCCTATGTGTTATTCCAGACTTGATGAAATTTGGCACAGAGGTAGATTATAGTCTGGAATAACACATAGGATACTTTTTTTTTCGGTGTCACGCGGGCGAAGCCGCGGGCGCCAGCTAGTGTCTTCATAAAACAGTGGCACAATTTTATAAGCCAGCTCTGTTTAACACAGCTCAGAGTTCTACAAAGCCACTTCTAGCTAATGATAATTTATTGTATTATTTAAAACCTAGACAACTATGTTCGCGCCTCATTAGTTCCATTTAATAGTTTAATTATATGCTCCACTGACAGTCCATGGATGCCGGATTTTTGAAGCAATCACCTAGTAATTAGAAAATAAGATTTATGACTTTATTCAACACCTAATAATCATTTATTATTAATTCAGTTTTATTTTATCCTAGATTTGGAACTCAGATCGGGTAAATAATTATTGTTTGTACATCGGGAATTTTCTCAGTAGCAGACATAGTCTAGATTTATGCTCGTTGATGGCATTAGGCTCGCACCTTATTACAAGTTACTGAAACGTATGCTGTGGATTCCCCTTTAACATGAAGGGGTTACAATAGAACCTTAGCTTGAAAAGGTAAAGAATCAGATGCAAAACAACAGATAGTCCTTAGAAATGTCTCGAGATGTTGCAAGTCCTTGATTGACGATCTTATTTTTTTTAAGTGCACACGGCCACACATCAAGCTATAAGTTTCCAGTGTAACATAGCCTCGCTTTGTATAGATTTCTAATACAATGACAGATCCGCATAAACTGGTTTTGAACAGCTTATTTGGTTGCCGTGTAAAATGGAACAAAAAACCATGAAAAGCCCTTTCCCTAAAAGAAAGCAACCTTGCCGCCCCTTATCACAAGCTATCACTAAATAATCTGTATTGACAACTAAAATAATAGCGCTGAATGTTAGCTTTAGTGTTACTGAAGTAATATCTTATCATAATCCTGCACTTATTGACATGGAGTGGTTTGTTAGTGCCACGCGTGCATTAGGGCACTATCACTTAGGGGATAGACAGATATATGTATACAGTTACCTCAAACTAAATAACTTTATTTTAATTACTAGCTGTTCCACGCGGTTTCACCCACGCTGCTCAGCATCTGTTGGTCGTAGCGTGATGTTATACAGCCTATAGCCTTCCTCAAGAAATGGACTATCCAACACTAAAAGAATTTTCCAATTCCAACCAGTAGTCCCTGAGATTAGCGCGTTCAAACAAACAAACAAACTCTTCAGCTTTATAATATTTTTAATTATTTGTGTAGTATTAACAGTAGGTACGTCATTGACTACCCCCGTTGTATTTTTATATTCGTACAGTCCATCCAAAGGTTGTCTGGAAGATATCACTATTAGCGATAAGACCGCGACTGTAACCATAGATTTAGCATTTTTTGTACAACAGTTTTGTTTCAATTTTAGTGTGCAATAGAGTTTATTGTATTCTATTCTACATCCACACATGAAATCCTATCATACCCCATCTGTATGTCTGCTTATCTCTTCTTTTAGTAGAATAGCTGCTGATAACAAAATACCTTAAATCTATTAGTCATTTTCCAAAAGATATTATTTCCGCTTAAACGAACATTAACATTATTTCAATCTGAATTAAGTTGATTTCACATTGTCTGTTGTTACTGACGAAGTAATATTGACGGCACGGTTGGCGCAGTGGCTGAGCGATCGATTGTACCGCTGCGTGTTGCGGGTTCGATTCCCGCACGGAACAAATATTTGTATGACCTGCAGGTAGTTGTTTCGGGTCTGGCTGTTTGTGTATGTGAGTTTAAATGTTTGTAAACGCACCCACGATACAGGAGGAATTCTAGTGTGGGGCAACTTTTTTTTTAAAAGAAAATAATAAATCTTTTTATTTAGTTTTGGAAACTAGTTTGCGAAAGCACTGTAAGTCTTTTGTGGTAGATGCAGAGCAAATAACATTTTTCCATTAAGAGTGGTGATAAAAGTTCCGTGTACCTTTATTGTATTTCCTTCTAATAAAATAGTAGACACAGCAGGAAACTAATCCTCATTAAAACCCATAATTTCACTACTAAACATGGAAATCCCAATGATCATTATAATAATAATCAATGACCAACGGAGAAATTGCCATAATCACTCTCTTAATGATGTTTTTCCTATAGCATAGGAGCTAGAACTACTTCTATACGACATCCATAATAAATAATCAGAATAGATGATAGCTTTTCCTTAATTTCTCAAAAAAAAACCTTTTCTTCATCCCGCCATCATGGCGGTTGCATTAACGTCGAAATATCGATAGCTCATAAACATAAAAATCAAGCAAGATATCCCGTCACTTTAAATATTGAACAATAGTATTGTTCTTAGAGTCCTTAAAATTCGCAAAAAATAATGGACTTTCTATCTTTATAAGAATTGCAAGTTCAGCTGGTCAACGTGTTTGGGAAAGTTAAGAAAAACCGGCCTAATGCTAGTCGGACTCGCGCATCGAGGGTTCCGTACACACTTACGATATTATCGGCGATATCTTTTGACTGAGACTTAGAGGGTTGTTCTCACAGCTCCAAAAGATCACAGACTTGAGTATATCAATTATTTCATTTTAACTCGATACCTCCACGTGTTCCCGAGAAAGGGTCTTGACAGACAAACAGACTGAGAACAAAATTATCCTATACGGTTTCCGTTTTCCGCGGGAGGCGCTCCGGGCGTCGGGTGACAACTCTCTGCCACCACTCACTGTAGTTGCGCGTCTGTGGACGGTTAGCAATAGGTAGCTCACCGTCCATCCGTCCAGTGATGACAGGCCGTGTCGACGGCGCGTTCGTGTTCCACGCGCACCTCAAAGAGATGCCATTGCCAGCAAAACAGAAGGGCCTGCCAGGGCCACCGCCTGCTGGGGTTGCAGGTTGTTCGAAAGAACATAAAGGGCAAAAGAAGGAACGTGGGTGGGTATTATTTTTAGTCTGACTAGGCGGCGGATAGGAAATCATCAAATAACTATCCCCGCGGGGTGTGGGGATAGTTATTTGATGATTTCCTATCCGCACAAAAAGGGTACCGTTTTACCTTTTGATGTGCGGTACACTAAAATATTCATGAAAAACAAAAGCTAAGCGAGATTTCTCGTGTTTTCTGTTACAACCTGTAGATTCGGTCACTTAGAGTCGATGTTCTAATAAACATGATGATAAATCTAATCACATATGATATCAGTGTCTAATCTCGTTGCGTAATACAAAGTAGGTGACTGTACCACTTTACAGGCGAGAGTGAAAGTTAAGAATTTTGTTTCACACGTAATCGTATAATCTATTTAATTTTCGTATCATTTTTGCGATAAATGATACGTCTTGTCATTCTCAATGTATCTGTCCTATATTTGTAGTTGCGACTAGCGATAGTTTTCCGCTCAAATAACTTTAATTATGATGGAAATTTTATCAACAGAAATCAAATCAACCTTTTGGCCTAGTGTACTAGTATTCCTATTTCGCGATGTGATAAGGACAATGCAATTAAATTTTGTTTCCATGCAAATGATTGCCAGACATACAGAAACCATATGCATTAAATAAACATCCCGGCTTGAACCACTACTAACATCTGTGAAGCAGAGTATCTTGTCGACGCATGCTTTGAACTCGCGACCTTGAGGACTAAGTCAGTCGGTCTCAGCTTGTATGAAGAAATACATATTCCGTCTTATAACACCACGCCCTTAATTGCGCATGGGAAATCCAATAAGTCTGGGGGGAGCGGGAGGTGTCAGACTTATACCGAATAAAACCCACTGATGTTCCGTCTTTTGCCTTTTATGTTCGGGGGCCGCGGTATCTCCCACGAATAACCCGCAACCACTGAACAACCCGCAACCCCTAACTGCTACGCTTACGACTACTCGACTAACAAGGCAGTCCTTCATAAACATCACGCCTGTAATTCCTGAAGAGTTAGTCAGAGGTGTACCTAATAATACATCCACATTTCGCCAGTTTTGTTTTAAGTCCCATGTCATAAGGGGCGAGCCTATTGCCGTCACTCGGGCACAAATCCAGAGTCCGTGAGGTTTTTCTTGATGGTACAACCTAATCAATTTATTTTTTATTAAAAACCAATTCGAATTAACAGTTATACATACACGTACACCACACAAACGAGTTATAGGACAGTAAACATAAAATAAATACCATTACACATACAGACAACAATTTTGCCCTACCCGGGAATCGAACTTAAGACTTCATTCTCACAGCTGCTGCTCGGTTCCCTCATACTGAAGTTCTTTATCTACCTTACCTTTATTTAGTTATTGAGATTAACTGTTTCTTTAATGACACCAGTTTATTTAATTAATCACTATTTAAGGTGTGTCTGTCTATAAAAAGTGTAACTCAAATATTACTGATCGTTTTTTAGTCAAACTAGTTCCTAGGTATTTCAAGGTTATTAATGGCGTGTAGGTAGATAGCTAATCGATATCACATTGCGTATCTTGTTTTGATACAGAAATCGAAGTATTGTTCTTTTCCGAATGTGATTGTTATTATTTAATGACTAGATGCGTCCTGCGGTTTCACTCGCATCTATCGTGATAAAACGTCGACTCAGACGTAAAGGCGTTACAAACATACAATAATATTAAGTGTGATACCGGGCTATCGTATTCCGGGAATGCGGGTTGTTCGAAAGAGATACTGCTGCCACGGAACATAAGGGGCACAAGAAAGAACATGGGTGGGTTTTAGGCAGCAAAATTCTGAAACTCCCTCCCTCTCCGCCCAGAGTGAAGTTAGGTTTGATGATTTCCCGGCCGCAAAAAAGGGGTATTGTATTATCCAGTACTAACTGGGTTGTGGAGGTCAGATAGGCAGTCCATTATATGTAAAATACTGGCGTTCAGCTGCGTCTGGTTAGACTGGAAACTAACCTAAACATGGTTGGGAAAAGGCTAGGCAGATAATGATGCCAATTTGACGGCACGGTTAGCGCAGTGGCTGAGGGATCGACTGCTGCGCTGCGTGTCACGGGTTCGATTCCCACACGGAACAAATATTTGTATGACCTGCAGATACTTTGTTTCGGGTCTGGCTGTGTATGTGAGTTTATATGTTAGTAAACGCACCCACGGTACAGGAGAAATTCCTAGTGTGGGATTTATTTAAAAAAAATATTGTCTTATTTTTACACTGATTGAAAAGTTTATTGAATATCAAACAAATAGTCAGTTTTTTAATTCCGCGTATTGCGTAAACATGGTGCCGAGTGAAATGTTTACCGTTTCTGTGTAGATTCATACTGCATGGACTGGCTGTTTGATTTATTGTATACTTTGAAAAACTTCCTATTTATTAACGAGATTCATGTAGTTTTTTGAATAAATATTCTATGGGTTTGAGTACTCGTTGGCCTAGCCCGTGGGCCTAGCCGTTACAAGAACTACTACTAAACATGAGGCCCTTTTTAGGGTTCCGTAGTCAACTAGGAACCCTTATAGTTTCGCCATGTCTGTCTGTCCGTCCGTCCGTCCGTCCGTCCGTCCGTCCTCGCTTAATCTCTGTGACCGTTAGCACTAGAAAGCTGAAATTTGGTACCAATATGTATATCAATCACGCCGACAAAGTGGTAAAATAAAAAATTGAAAAAAATGTTTTATTAGGGTAGCCACCCTGTATGTAAAGTGGGAAGTGATTTTTTTTTTAATTTCAACCCTAACGTGTGATATATTGTTGGAAAGGTATTTAAAAATGAATAGGGGTTTACTAAGATCATTTTTTGATAATGTCAATAATTTCGGAAATAATCGCCCCAAAAGTAAAAAACAATGTGTCCCCCCCCCTCTAACTTTTGAACCGTAAGTCTAAAAAATATGAAAAAAATCTGAAAAGTAGAACTTTATAAGGACTTTCTATAAAAATTATTTTGAACTTGATTGACACAACAGTTTTTGTACAAAAAAGACAAAAAGTTATACAAAATAATTTCTGGACTAAGTTTGTAGTATAATCGTATATGCAAGCTTTTTTTGTAACTTTGTTTATTTTATTATCCTGAACGTATCTTTTTTCAAACAAAAAAAGAGTTATTGAAATCGGTTCTCGCAATCCAAAATTACCACCAAAATTGCACGTCTTTGTATTAATTAGTAACCCAATTCCTCGAGAGATGGCGCTGTAGGTACTTATTACATTGGATCGGGTATTACCGAATTTTTTGGTTGGCCTCATAACTGGGAACACTTATTGTGACGGACGGGAAACTACGGAACCCTACACTGAGCGTGTCCCGACACGCTCTTGGCCGGTTTTTTTTTTTTTTTTTCGGATGGGAAATCATCCAATGACTTCCCCCGCTCTGGGCGGAGCGGGGGGGCACGTCAGACTTGTACTGACATGAGGCCCTGGGTTCTATTCTCAGGCTGTTAATGTTCTGTTGAGTTTGGTAGAGTTATAACCTTGTGCATGATTGATGGCAATAGGCTCGTCCCCTATTGGATGTTGGTATATTCTGTATACAGCTGCCTGACGCCTCAGGGATTAAAAAAAACAGCGGTCAAGAGCGACTCCGAGTCACGCACCGCGGGTTCCGTACAAACTTGCGACATAAACGGCCTCAAACACTTTTGACTGCGTAGAGTTAGAGGGTTGTTTTTTTCCACAGCTCTACTAAGGGACTACAGACTTTGATCGTTTCAATGTTGAACTAGATACCTCGTTCCCACCATGGGTTCTAATGTCAACTCGATACCGCCCACGCGTTCCCGAGATAAAGGCTTTTGACAGATAGACAGACAGACAACAATGTGATTCTAAACGGGTTCCGTTTTTTGCCTTTTGAGGTACGGAACCTGAAAAATCTAATAAAGTACGTTTGTATAGATTTGGGGAACCATAAAAACGAACTACTTTGTTTCGTCTGCTCACCTCACAAGGCCAAGAATAAGGATATCATTCAAGTGCTTCAAAATAATTATTCTCTGCACACGTACCCTTTAATTGTTATCAATCAATTTCCTGTTTATAAGCTGCCCTTCACGAACTCGACTGATGGATAAAGGTATTAAATAAAACAAATACAATTAAGAACAATAGTTCAGTTTTAATTTTAATTATTTTACATACTACAATGTGGTCCAGTGTGTTAGTAACAATATGACTTACTACTTACTTAATAACTAGAAGAGATCGAGTGCGATTAGTTAGCGCCCACATTAGCGGACTGTCTGACCGGTCAGCTATCGATTGCAGGATAGTGTTGGGACTGCCACGCGGTCTGTGGAGTAGCGAGGCAGATTTTTTCGCCACAACGCATCAAAACTTATAGTGCGTGCGTCAGCAAACATTGCTGAGGCACTACAGAACCGTGGCAGTCGCAACAATACCCTGAACCCATTATTAAGCCAACTTAATAATGGGTTTATCCAAATACGCAGAGCATTATAACCCTTTTGAACTATGTGAACCACAGGGCTCCCGAGTACAGTGAGGTGCAGTATGTAGATGTTAGAAGCAACTGGTAGTTACTTAATCTTGCGACCTTATCTTTTGATTGCGTAGATTAAGAGGGTTGACACAGCTCCAAGGGACTACAGACTGAGTATATGGTTTCAATGTCAACTCGATACCTTCACGCGTTCTCGAGATAAATGCTCTTGACAGACGGACAGACAGACGGATTACAAAGTGTTCCAATTAGGTTCTTTTCCTTTTGACTTGTTGATATCTAAAAATTACCTGCAACTTGCTCAACTACTAAAAGCGACCTACTTTTATTCTATACGAAGTGCACAGTATCACTTAAAAGTTACACCTAAAGTAACGTTCGTCACAAAACCTGAAATTAGTCAGATGTCGAGTTAGTCTGTTAAATATTATAGTCAAACTACATACTTCACATTCTTACAGCTTAGTTGTAGTTAGGTACATTTATTTTTTGTATTATTATGTGATGGATTATTGCAGGTATATTTAGAGTATATAGGTACGCCTTTTTTACGAATGGGAAACAAATAACTTCCCCCGCTCTGGGCCGAGCGGGAGAGTGTTCCTTCTTTTGCTCTTTACGTTCCGGGGCCGAGGGATCTCTTTCGAACAACCCGCAACCCCGTAGTATGTACTACACCTCAGTTACACGCAATTAAACGGTCTGAAAGCCAACTCGCTTTTTCAATTAACCAAGTCCTGCTAAGCAAATATCAACCTTAACCGCAAGAACACAGTTATTATTTATTAACCCTTAATTGGTCGCGTGGGGTGTCATGCACCCCAAAGCAGGTTTCCAGGCTCACAACTTTTTATAATTTGAATTTAGCGAGTTGGCCTTCTAGGTAGCTTCGTAAACACGTAAAACGTACACGATTCAGTTGCGAGCGACTCTCTGTTGTGGACATTTGGGCTCTGAGAGCGTGTTTGGGGTGCACGACACCCCAGGTGACTGTTTGTGTGGTCTAAATTCCGAGGTAGTGAATGATAGTCAATTTCATTGTATCCGTTTCAAAACATTTTAATTTGAAAAGTAATAAATGGAATAAGTGTTCCGTTGTAATACTTCGACATTTTTGAGGTTATGATGTTCGAAATGCCAAAAACATGTGTGCAATGACCATATGAATATAGTCTGTCAAAATTGGGACGATAAAAACTAGGATTAGTAAAAAAATATTTTTCATATTAAAAAAAAAGTTAATTATGTTAAAAATACGTTTAAAAGTTGATTAATAAGTAAGTTCAAATGTTCTTATTAATAAAAGTCAGATTTTGCATGTATTTCGTATTTTATTTAATTTCCTAAATCTGGGGTGCCAAACACCCCTCGCGACCGTTTATGCAACTTTTTAGGCGCGCCCAATTAAGGGTTAAGCTCTTATGGTCCCAAAATGTTCGTAAAAACGACCATAGAAGGATCAGTTTTGTGTCTTCAATAATCTTCTAATTGCGCAAGACTGCATCCAGCGATTGGCTCATACAAAGTTGCAGACAGCCATTCAAATTAACATCAATACAATGCATTTCAATCGATCCCATATAACTATCTCGTCCTAGGATCACGATGACGTTTAGCTCCTAAAAAGGTTAACAATAATAACCTATTGTCCTATATTTGTGTCTTGTGACGTCAAAAACAATATGGCTACAGTTTTGTGATGTTATTAGTGAATCATAAAATACTAAGTCTAAGAATGTAGTAAACATCGGAAATAATCTCATCTCATCTTCACTTCAAAGATTGTTTGTATGTGTGTCCATCAACAACTCTGTAACGGCTAAACCGATGAGGTCAGTACTATGCTGTACGAAGATTAAAGAGTAGTACCAATAACGAACTACTTCCACAAAAAAAAAAATGGAAAATAACTGTATTTCTAGAATTAAAAAGATAAGTTTATTTTTTCAGCCTTTTCAGTTATGGTATCTCACATAAGTTCCCAATGTGTATTTATTTTCTATTGTTAATAAAAGTTATTAGCAGATCATCCATATATTGACAGAAGAAACAATATGTATTATAGAAGATTAACTACCTCATAATTTTCTTGCCCTTGTCCCATTCTATTTGGGATCGGCACAACACGTTTTCTTCTTCCATTCTCCCCTGTCAGACATCGAACGGCATCATTTACTTTTTCTTCTTCATACCATTCCTTACATAATCTATCCATTCTCTCTCTCCATCCGTCAATATTTATATCCATCACTCTTTTTTCTCACATGCGCTTTTCGTCCCTCCCCATTACTTATTTGAAAATCAATAAACATAAAAAAGCAATCGAATTGAGAAACATTATATTTATGAATAAATGCATATAGTACATGCAGGCCTGCCTAACGTTACCTGAATACCTAAATCTTTTTGTACAGATTCTACTGCGCATTTACAGCACTGATTAATGATTAGATTCGATAGCATTGAATGGGGCAAGGTCATCCAAACTGTTAAAACAACCTTACCGGTACATATCGACGTTTTTATAACGTCTTTTCATATGGAAATGTCTGATTCACTATCTCATTTCCATACACCGTAGGAAGTTTTTATATTGCCCTTGTATGGAAAATTGGGCTATCAAACCTACACGGCTTTTGACATTGGAAAACAACGATATAGGTACTTAGTGAGAAGTGTGACTTGACATATCGCTCGCCTAGATTTAGATCTAAACGAGGACAACTAAAAAACCGGCAAAGAGCGAGTCGGACTTGCACACCGAGGGTTCCGTACAAATTTGCGACATAAACAGCCATATCTTTTGATTGCGTAGACTCAGTGGGTTGATTCACAGATTTCACAGCACAAAAGGACCAAAGAGTTGATCGTTTTCCTCCTCGGTTTCCTAAGATAAAGGGTCTTGACAGACAGACAACAAAGTGATCCAATAAGGGTTTAGTAATTGCCTTTTGTGGTACGGAGCCCTAAAAACGTGGTTACCTTTGTATTCGAATGCTTGGTTATTATGCGCGACTATCTTATACAACATACTTGACATTCAATGACATTTAACAACGTGTTAAATAACGATTTTTTTTCCTTTTTTGAGTTGTCCCAATTAAAGAAATAAATTTCGAAAACATACATAGATTTTTAGGAAAATTTCAACTGTATTTGACATAAATACATACCTCTTTTTCTGACTGTACATTTCAGTATCACCACCGATGAAGACGATTAGTGCTAATCTCATTCATCTTTGTTCCAGGACTCCCTACCTCGCGGCCACCACACTCTCTCCGCCTCATCCCATCACTTACACAGAGGCGCGCAGTCCTTCGACGCTTCCTCAAACAGCAGCGGAATCTCCTCCACACACGTTGTCGAAATCCACAGCACAAATGGCTCCGACACGTCATCACGATGGGGCAACTCGCTTGGCAGCCACGGCTCCTCATCAGGCCTCGTTTCCATAGCAACCGAGAATAACAATGTCAAATTCACCGCCCCCCACTGTCTTGATAATTTACAACCACCAAAAGATTCTAAGGACTTGCCCACACCGTCTTCAACCCCGACGACGTCGAGGAAGTCTCGAAGGAGATCGAATCTCTTCACCCCTTCCAAAAAGGGGGATGATAGACTGAAGAATGGGGAGTTAGGATCTGGCAGAGCGATTCCTCTGAAACAGGGGTACTTGTACAAAAAGAGCAGTAAGGCTTTGAATAAGGAATGGAAGAAGAAATATGTGACGTTGTGCGATGATGGGAGACTGACGTACCATCCCAGCTTACATGTAAGTTTAAAATCTTCTTTAAAAAAAAAATCCCAGCACTAAGAAATTTTCTTGTATCGTGGGTGCGTTTACAAACATTTAAACTCACATTCACAGACAGACCCTAAACAATGTAGGCAATACAAATATTTGTTCCGTGCGGGGAACGAACCCGCGACACACAGCGCGGCAGTCGATCGCACAGCCACTGCGCATTTTCGAGAATCACTTAATTATCCGAGGTGTTACTGAACTTGTATTTTTATGGTGACAAAACGAGTTATTTACTGTAGAAAACTGAACAGGAACGTATTACAAAACCAGCCCAATTTGACGACTCGGTTGGCACAGTGGCTAAGCGTTTGACTACTGCAACACGTGTCTCGGGTTCGATCCCCGCACGGAACAAATATATAAATTGTATGACTACAGATAGTTTTCCGGGTCTGGCTGTATATGTGAGTTTAAATTGTTGCACTCACGATACAGGAGAAATTCCTAGTGTGGGGCAACGTTAGTAAACATTCAAACCTGATCTAATACAATATAAGAGATACGGTTTTTAAACAAAAATATTACTGGTAATAAACCATAAAACTATTTTTAATCGTATTTATTGCAATCCGCTCCTGGACGCACATATCAAAAGTAGATCAATATTTTCGGCAGCCACGGCTCCTCATCAGGCCTCGTTTCCATAGCAACGGAGAATAACAACGTCAAATTCACCACAGTAAAATTATTTCATCACCATGTTTTACAGGACTACATGGAAGACGTGAACGGTAAGGAGATATCCTTGCAGTACGTGACGGTTAAGGTCCCCGGCCAGAAACCGCGCGGTTCCAAGTCCATCATCACGACCGTGCCCGGGTACAACGGGTACAGCAGTCTCGATATACATGATAGTATTGGAGGACTGTCCATCGGTGAGTCACGAACATCTCCTGTGAATATTAATAAGTAGAATAACCTCGTCAAGATGATGAGTTTCTCCATAGATGTTGCTACTATCCATATTATCACGATATGGATATTTTGTTGTGTTCCAGAATTAATGTACTATGTTGAATACTATGTGTAAATAACGTTTGCAGTTGTTGCTTTTTAGTAACATCCAAATCTTGAATGTATCTGATCCTATATAAGCTAGTGGTTCACTATCAACAAAACAACTAGAAGCTCCCCGCGATAACACCTCTGTAGTCTGGAGAAAAGTAGCCCTTGTTAATCAGAGTGTATCTATCTACAGACCAAATTTCATCAAAACATGGTTTGACCATGAAACTGTAACAAACATACACACACATATAAATATTCGCCTTTATACTAAACTAGCTTTTGCCCGCGGCTTCGCTCGCGTTAAATTTGGGTAACACAGTTACCCTTTCTGTATTGCAGGTATCTGCTACCTGTAGTTTTTGCCCTCGCGCCCTATAGATTGTAATAGCAATGCTAAGTTTTTCTTTTTTTCTTCCCTCTTTCTATCTTAATCTTTAAAAAAAAAAACCCAACTATCTCTATACCAGAATTCATCAAAATTGGTTTAGCCATTAAGGCGTGAAGACGTAACAAACAAACAAACTCACTTTCGCTTTTATAATAATTATTAGTAAGTAAGGATTAGTGTGAAATCCATTCTTTTCAATACTCAAAGTATATTTTATCTATTCTCCCCTTCCAGGGTACAAAGACAAACCAACCCGAGCGACGGATAAAGCCCTGATGTCCGCATTTGACACCATGAAGGAGCCGGCGACCAGCCGACAGTCGCTCGCGTCTGAGGCCGACGTGGGCTCCACCAACGGGCAGGACAAGGACACGCCGCATGTCAAGAAGAGGCATCGGCGGATGAAGAGCAGCGGAGTCAAGAAGGACGGGGATGAAGGTACGTGCGGTTTTTTTTGAGCAGTTGTATCCATAATCGGACGATATCTTGTCCTTGAATCTGGAATATTACAAATTCAGACAAATTAAAGTTTTAAATATAGTATACTAGGTTATTTGATGTGATTTTATTTAATATTTGTATTAGTTCATACCCTACAACATTATATTGTCTCGTTACAGAAGGCGAATACGCAACGTCATGCGAGTTCACAATAGTGAGCCTGGACGGCAAGCGATGGCGCTGGGAGGTGTGCGGCGGTAGCGGCAGTGCGGCCGTGGGAGCTGCCGCCGCCGAGCGCGACGCGTGGGTCGCCGCCGTGGAGGCGCAGATACTAGCCTCGCTGCAGGGACGGGTGAGATACACGTTGTTAAATTGTACTCGCATCTACACCCACCTTGGTTTTCCACAAGTTTGATATGTTTACGACTCAACTGGACCGTAGGGTGGTAGCTCTTTAAACACAAAATCCGTCTTGATGGAGAATCCTTTCGTTTCTATGGAGGCTGATAATATACCATAACCCTATCTGAATCATAATCATCATAGTCATATCGGAATCATAATCATATCCTTTCTGAATAAAATACTAAATAATCAGTTCATTACTAATGAATGTGGTGAAATGAGAAAATTAACCAATGTTATGAAATTACATGATGACGAAAATCGTCAATTTTATGATAATTTTTATAATGACTGATAAAATGAAATGTGTTACGCAGGTTTATGATTCAGGCTAGCTCTTAATGAAGAGGAGAGTAAAGTGCTCCATAAAACAATTACGCATATCACTGAAACGTATTTTACTTAACCCATATGCCTAAAACATTGTACTTCTCTTCCAGACGTCCCGGCAGCCCATGCCGACGGGAGCTAACTCGACGGGCGACGTGCGCGCTACGTACTACATACGTCGCGTCAACGGCAACGATAAATGCTGCGACTGTGGCGCCGCAGGTAACTATATTTAACCTCCCACCTCCCGACCCTTTGCTCGAGTCAGCCCGCGTTGTTGAGCCAGTCATTTGAGAAATCATCTCCCTAAATAATGGAACTCAGTTCCAGCCTGTCCCATGCAGTCCTCCCACAGTGACGCCGTAAGCCGAGGTTCGTACCTCGTAGTGGGTGAGCGAGTGTTTGGTCGCTTAGTATATAAGTTTTGGCCTGTATCTTATTCTTAAGGTACTGGATAGCCCGGTTGAGCAGCTAACAACCTTATAGATAGACCTGCGAGATGCCATTCAACTATATTAAATCCTTATCTTAGCATTTTGATTCAATATGGGTAGATAACTAAATAGAAAGGTTTAGAAGGAAAAAGGCCTTTGCCCAGCTGTGCAAATCAAAAAACCCAAAAAAATTTTTTTGCATTTTTGGTTGTAATATTTTTAGTAGTCACTTGAGTAGCAGGCATAAGTTGGATTGTATAAATTAACGTTTTTGATTATTAAAACTACAAGATTTATAGTGTCATTTATGAGAAAATTTGACACTTAATTATCATACTTAAACACCTAGACCAAGAATAAAAATGCAAATAAATATTTGTCAAAAAATATTTGATGCAAATATCGAACCAGCGACCTTTAGCAGATAGTCAAGCATTACCATTACGTTGATGAGGTTATTAAACTTTCCTAATACTATTCCGTTTTAATACGAACGAAAACACAATAATATAATTTATTTCTTTTGGAAAAATATGGTTTGAATAAAGAATACATTATAGACAGAAGATGTAAATGTAAACGAATGATTCACAAAACCGTCGACCAAGCATTCTAAACAAAAAAAAAAAATATAAGTATAAATATTTATTTTTGAGGTTAAAGGTTTTCGCTTTTACAATAGAACTCAATATTACGCACTCCAAATATTGTGCTGATAGATGCATTGAATAGTATGGGTGTTGGGGTGGTATTTAAAGTAAAGTTATAAAATTAATAATTGGATTAAAAAAAAAACTTGTGAAAAAGTTAGTACTTTGACCCCCGAAATCCCTGTACCCACGTATGTTCTCATCAATACAAAAAATCGCAATGTTGGTTAGAACAAGTGCCTTTCAACTTTCTTAAGGGTACTTTACGTATATCTTTTATCACTATAAATTGTCCCTATTTTCCTGTACTAACACCATGTATTTGCGTTCCAGACCCAGACTGGGCGAGCTTGAACCTAGGCGTGTTGATCTGCATCGAGTGCTCGGGCATACACCGGAACCTCGGCTCGCACATATCGCGAGTACGCTCGCTGGACCTCGATGAGTGGCCGTGAGTACCAACATTATTAAAACTATTATTTTTATTGTAAACTGCCACGTTCGTCTAGCGGTTTCAACCGCGACTGCTGAGCTTAAGGTCCTGGGTTTCGATTCCTGGGTGAACTGTTTTTGAGTTTTTCCATCATGAAATGTTCAATAGCATAGGATCGCCCCCGTTTACGTGATGAATATAATTGGTGAAATGTAGGTGTACAAGTCTGCCTGACCCTCCGTGAATTACAGGCTTGATGTTATGGTCTTAATTTCACCTTCAAGTGTTCCCGATATTAAGGGTCTTGACAGACAGACTGACAAGAAAGTGATTCTATAAGCGGTCCGATTATTTCCTAAAATAGATTTTCAATCCGTTTGGCTTACTTGATCTTGTTAGTCCCTTTTAAATTGTTGTCTTGTTGCCTTTGAGTGTGTTCATTTGTATTTATAAAAGTTTTTTTTGTTACCTCAGATTGAGCCACGTGAGTGTAATGGTGTCTCTGGGAAATGATCTCGCGAATTCAATATGGGAGGCTGACTTCAGAGGTCACGTGAAACCTATGGCCACATCTAGTCGAGAGGAGAAAGAGAGGTAAGGGTTTTTTCTTACCTTGTTAAATAAAACAAATGTAAAAAATGTATGTTCAATTTTAATGGCAACGGAAGTTCGGTGCCTAGCATTATAGTTCGAAATGTATGGAACATCTAACGTAAAGTAGCGTAGAATATAATTTTAGGTATCAGTTAGGCGCAAAGGACGCAGTTTTATAATGTGCAGAATGTCAGTTTCAGAAAATTTAGGAGATATCAGAACTATAATTTTGGTAATGCCTATCTATGTTCATCGATGGCAAAAACCATTTAACATGAATGTTCGTAAACAATATATATATGTTTTCTAATTTACCAAAAAACATATTTCAGTTCAGAAATATTTTTTGGTTAATTTATCAGCTATGGAAACAATAAAATAAACAGTATAGAATCAAAATAACTAAAGTTAACGTAATAAAATAAAAACATACTATTAAAAACAACACAAATGCAGATAAAATCGAAAAATAATACTATAATAACTAATTAAACATCTCATTACAAATAAACATATTTAAAAATAAATAAATAAAGAAAGTGTGTAAATCATAAAAGGCCTTAAAACACCAATAGTAGGCAAATTAAACTTCTCGTCTATCTTGTATTCTTTTCGAATTTAAATATTTAAATTTAGAATAGCGCCGCCCGCGCGCGGTAACATCCACGGTCGCGCCAAAATCTTACGCGTCGAGCGTAAGGTTTTGCGCGTCGGTTGGTTGTTTCCCGCCATTTTGCTAACTTGTGTTTGTGAACTGAACTGTTTTATGTGTGAACTGGAAAGTGTAGTAATATGCGCGAGTTTCATCTTTATGTGTTGCATATTGTGTTCAAATAAATTATGGTGTTCCTGCAAGGTATTGCATGACTTTTATAATTTACATTAATGACCTTCATAATTCGAATTCAAACCTAATGTCAATCTTTGCCGACGATAGCACCGTTGCAATTAAGTGTAATGACAGGACATCTTAAAAGGATGATATAAATAATACCCTACATGCAAAATGTACCTGCCCTGGCGGGGGCTTTTACTGACTAAAACCCACCAATGTTCCTTCTTTTTTTGCTTTATGTTCCGGTGCCGCGGTATCTCTTTCGAACAACCCGGCAGAATATTGCATGCCTTACGGTGGAATCATTTGAAATATGTAAATTTTAAAACACCACTTTTTTGGGTGGGAAATCATCAAATAACTTAACACTATCTATCAGAATCGTGTCAGAATTTTTGTATATTTGCCTTACTTTGTTATCCGAATACGTCGATTTTCGTTTTACGTGTTTATTCTTAAAAATCTAACAAGGTTTGTTGTTTTCAGGTGGATCCGCCTAAAATACGAGCGTCGCGCCTTCCTAAGCAGCGAGGTCGTCGCTACTGGTATCGAAGCGCTGCGCACGGCCGGCGCGCGCGGCGCTGTGGCGGCGCTAGCGCGGGCACTCTGTGTGGCGCCGCCACGAGCGCCCGCGCCGCACGAGCGAGCGCTGGCGCTGCGGGCCGCAGCCGCCGCCGGACACCTGGCGGCCGCGCAGCTGCTCATATGGGTATGTGTCTCTTGTATCTGTGCGTGGCGCCGCACGAGCGAGCGCTGGCGCTGCGGGCCGCAGCCGCCGCCGGACACCTGGCGGCCGCGCAGCTGCTCATATGGGTATGTGTCTCTTGTATCTGTGCGTGGCGCCGCACGAGCGAGCGCTGGCGCTGCGGGCCGCAGCCGCCGCCGGACACCTGGCGGCCGCGCAGCTGCTCATATGGGTATGTGTCTCTTGTATCTGTGCGTGGCGCCGCACGAGCGAGCGCTGGCGCTGCGGGCCGCAGCCGCCGCCGGACACCTGGCGGCCGCGCAGCTGCTCATATGGGTATGTGTCTCTTGTATCTGTGCGTGGCGCCGCACGAGCGAGCGCTGGCGCTGCGGGCCGCAGCCGCCGCCGGACACCTGGCGGCCGCGCAGCTGCTCATATGGGTATGTGTCTCTTGTATCTGTGCGTGGCGCCGCACGAGCGAGCGCTGGCGCTGCGGGCCGCAGCCGCCGCCGGACACCTGGCGGCCGCGCAGCTGCTCATATGGGTATGTGTCTCTTGTATCTGTGCGTGGCGCCGCACGAGCGAGCGCTGGCGCTGCGGGCCGCAGCCGCCGCCGGACACCTGGCGGCCGCGCAGCTGCTCATATGGGTATGTGTCTCTTGTATCTGTGCGTGGCGCCGCACGAGCGAGCGCTGGCGCTGCGGGCCGCAGCCGCCGCCGGACACCTGGCGGCCGCGCAGCTGCTCATATGGGTATGTGTCTCTTGTATCTGTGCGTGGCGCCGCACGAGCGAGCGCTGGCGCTGCGGGCCGCAGCCGCCGCCGGACACCTGGCGGCCGCGCAGCTGCTCATATGGGTATGTGTCTCTTGTATCTGTGCGTGGCGCCGCACGAGCGAGCGCTGGCGCTGCGGGCCGCAGCCGCCGCCGGACACCTGGCGGCCGCGCAGCTGCTCATATGGGTATGTGTCTCTTGTATCTGTGCGTGGCGCCGCACGAGCGAGCGCTGGCGCTGCGGGCCGCAGCCGCCGCCGGACACCTGGCGGCCGCGCAGCTGCTCATATGGGTATGTGTCTCTTGTATCTGTGCGTGGCGCCGCACGAGCGAGCGCTGGCGCTGCGGGCCGCAGCCGCCGCCGGACACCTGGCGGCCGCGCAGCTGCTCATATGGGTATGTGTCTCTTGTATCTGTGCGTGGCGCCGCACGAGCGAGCGCTGGCGCTGCGGGCCGCAGCCGCCGCCGGACACCTGGCGGCCGCGCAGCTGCTCATATGGGTATGTGTCTCTTGTATCTGTGAGTACTTGCCAGGTCTCACGAAGCTTACATAATTGGAACTTATTCGGCGTCGATCCACTCCTCTCTATTTCAGGCTTATTAGACTTCAGAGGGTTGACTTTTTCACAGCTCCAAAAATCCACGTACTTGGTATATGGTTTTAATATCAGCTCGCTATCTTCACGCGTTCCTGAGGTAAAGGATATTGACAGACAGTCTGACAACTAAGTGATCCTATAAGGCAGGGGTGGCGAACCTTGATGAACCAACGTGCCATTTTTCCTAAATAAATGTTGAATGACGCCACAGACGTGCCATCAAATAATTTTGACTAAGTGATTGTATTAGATAAATTACTATCAATTCGAAACTTTTTTTACTGACTAGTAGAGTCATCGCCAAACGGTTTGTAAGCGAATTAATTTTATTCATCTCTGAAAATAATGAATCACTCCGGCGAGTTATAAAATGATAGTAAGATAAAAATATGATTAAAATTGTTTGCGTGCCCAATTCGTTTTGTCGCGTGCCGTCTTTGGCACGCGTGCCATTGGTTCGCCATCTCTGCTATAAGGGTTCCGTTTTTTTTCCCTTTTGAGGTCTAGAACCCTAAAAATAAACTTAATTATAAATTTTCATAAAATGTCGTCTTTCATAAACATGTTCTATTGGATCCTGTATTGCAGTGCAATATCATAAATATTAGGCTGACTTTTACAGTCAACTTGACAATAAATCGATAATTATATTAACAATACTTTTGTCCACAGCACAACGGCAACCCGAACTACCCGGACGCAGACGGGCACACGTGCG
The DNA here is from genome assembly GCA_958449745.1 of Ochropleura leucogaster. Taxonomy (NCBI): domain Eukaryota; kingdom Metazoa; phylum Arthropoda; class Insecta; order Lepidoptera; family Noctuidae; genus Ochropleura; species Ochropleura leucogaster. The sequence goes on along the minus strand of OY288205.1, from coordinate 18,090,514 downwards.
TGTTCTACGCGCGAGCCGCGGCCAATCACCTGTCCGGCATCCCCACGCAGTTCCCCAAGACGCTGCAGCTGTCCTGTCCGCTGCACCCCAACCCGCCGCACAGCTCCACGCCCAGCTCCGCCACCAACTCAACCAGCTCCAACTCCAGCACTAAAAGCTCACTGAAGAACCCCGAGCCAGAATGCAACTGCATTATCTTTGAACTTCTTAACGCCCAAAGCGCCAGCAAAGCCCTCGTCGAGCTCCTCATCGGCTTACAGAACAACCAATACATGAATGGCTACGACCACAATGTCAGTATGGCCAGCTTCGCCCACAACACACTAGGACGGCCCTCATTGGGCCCCAATCTATCGCTAACGAATGGAAAGTGCGGAAGTGTAGTGTAATACGTTTTTTTTTCTACATCTAATTATCGGTTTTGAATAAATGTTAATATTGTGACTGAACGTTGTTACCGTTGTGGTATATTTATACTTGATTCGCGTGTGCGCTGCAGTTTTGTAAGTTATTTTAAATTGTTGACTAAATATTTATGGTTTGGACTGGCGCAGTGTGTTTTATAGATACATTTTTGTCTAACCCTGCAATAATAACAAGCATGATGATATGTAAAATAAAAAATTATAAATATTTATTTATTTTTACAACAGCCCAGTGATTCAGAAGATTGCTATATACCTATAAAAAGCAAAAATGTCTTCGTTAATCTTGTTATTTTCAAATTGGTTTTGTAGCAAAATTGATTATTATGGGGGAGAGATTATTAATTGCAATTATAGTTTAGTTGCCATATAAATACGACAAAAAAGTCGTACAAATACTTTATACCCTATATTTAAAGTTATAATAAAGTACTTATTTGCTTACAAAACTGCGGGCCGCACATTTTTGTATAATACATTTAGTGTATTAATATGTAAAACGTATACATGTTACATGCGACTGACGGTACATAATTTGACGTAATCTCTGATTCTTAAATTAAAAAAAAAAGAAAATTCGCGAAATTAGTTAAAATTCCGTGTCTGTCAATTTAAAAAGTTAATTAAATTAGACAAATTGTTAGTGTAATTGAAATTCTGTAAATTTTTCGTGTGTCTTCATGCTTGGGTCACTAGGCAGAGATACTTTTGGCTCAAAACACTTATTAGCTTGAAGATAAAAATGGCAGCTCGCTAGCGTCTCTATCGGCGGATAGCGAAACTAATAATTGCACAACGATCTAAAATGCACTTTATTGTATTCTATGTAATCACATTTCTATACGTAAATACAAATTTGTTTAGATTCTTTGATGCTAAAAAGTGTTTTCAGCCCATCTGTATTTTGTTCATTACGTATTACAGTTTTACATATCCGGTGTTAATAGTTCAAATTTTTAAATACAATTTTTTTCTAGTTGCGTAGTGTAGGTACCAATTGCATTTTAGGAATTCTTCATTTTCAAATAAAATTTAAAAAAAAAATATTTACACGCAATATCTTACAAGTTATAACAATATCATTTTCACGTAGATAATCATTTCAAATGTACTGCAAAGCTGTCTATACTAAAATACGATTAGCTGTACACTTTATTTTCTTAACAATATGAAGTTAATGTCTATGGTTACAATAGAGTTACAGTAATAGTGTGCTACCGGAGTACTGTAATAGCTAATATTATGCTACAGGCATACGTAATTTTATCTAGAACAACTAGTCTACGTGGCATTGCGGAGTTAGTACCAAATAAGTACCGATTCAGGCTGAGACTACAGATTTTGCTTACATCGGATCCTCGAATTCTTGAATGTGTATTAGAGATTTATCGGATTTTAAAAGTCCTAGTGGTGATTGCTTAAAATTCGTACAGTCGATATATTAAAATAATATTATTAACAATCAAAATATTTAATATAATTACTGAAGGAAAGTTGATGTAGTCATTTTAGACACTGCTGTTGTGCAAATCTGTGAAACGAAGTAAGTTTGCTGTTAGAAAATCCAATTCTTTTCCCACTGGTGAGGACCGTTTCGACCGATTGTGTGGTTCGTAACACCATCACACTTGTTTCCCTCTGAGTGTTAAGCAGAGATAAGGGTATAATATACCTTTGAAATTCAACATCCTCAGTAATCTACCAGCCCGGTACTTATAACCAAGTTCCCATAAAGTCACTGTTTAGCATAGATGTTATACTAATCGTTTAGAAGCGAGATCTCAGCTCAATGCTATTTGTAGGGTATAGGATAATAATTTAGTGGTAATTTCTCATGCTTTACCCTAGAGCCTCAGGGTGTGATGTCCGTGGTTGGTGACTGTGAACTGTTCATCATGTTTTGTTATCAGACCTGTCAGGGGTCAACAATCTGTAATCGTTTAAATTACATATATCTTTAGTCTATTTCAGTGTAGAAAATTTCTACAACATTTTCTCTCTCATAGATGTCTTTTTTTTCTAAATATTTTTATGAACATGCAGTTTTGGCTCACCATGTTTCCCCTGCATTCTAGAAAACGGCTTAGTCTAGGACTTGGCATCGGTCTAGTATTGCCGGAAAAGCCAACAATTTAGCACCACTGCTAAATAAACAGACAAAAATCAAAGTTAACGAATCACGGACAAATTAACATTCCAATTTGTAAATTATTCAGCACCCCAAAGGCTAAATAGTCGATGTGATATACTTAAGGTCTCCCTTAATAAACCAAAATGTACTGATCCTTCTGTGCCTACTCTTAGGTAGTACGCTTCACGACTATAGGCCAGGAGCCGACGTACACTTATAAAGCAAAATAAACATACATCACAGGCTCCTGGACTATTGTCAATATTTCCAATTTGTAAAGTACTTCATTGTAATATTATCGCGTTTTTAGAATTAATCCTTTTAGATGTTTCAGCTTTCTGTTTATTTTGATGACAGTTCAATTGGGGTTTTATGATTTTTGGCCTGAGCGTGGACTGGCTTTCTGATTTGTTCTAATGCTTGGACTGATCGGGTTCTATTTAAATCACAATTCTTTGCAACTGGTAAAATTATACATAAAAAAAAAAATACAGAACTAGTGCAGTCCAGGTTTTAGAAAAAATACTCTGTGATTCTCGCTGATCCATATGTAATTGTTTGTACAAACAATAATTACTAATTAATGCTGTCTTTACGAATGTCAGTCTGCCTCAGAATGTTAGGAGATTTTATTCAAGAAAATATTTGTTATGTATGCAAATTGTGGTACAGCCTGTTCAAGCCGTGGCCTGGATGTATCTTGGGCCTGAAGTATACGACACAATGCAAGAGATTTTAGATATCAAGGCCATTTTTGTCTTATTATTTAAAATATGAGTGTAAGGCGACTAACAAAAGATATTCAAAGGTATGGACGTACTGCGGGACATATACTGTCCTGATTGGTGAGATTCTTCGGAAGGGTCAAGTATTACCCGCAATCAGCGTGCGTGTATGATAGATGTATGAATGTGGACGGTGAGAAGGACCGTATGTAAAGATCGTAGCACGTGGCGTTTTGTGGTTTCTGCTTACTCCCATGGGACAAGGCGTGAGTTCATGTATGTATGTGTTTATATTAATTGGCTGTGAATGCGCCTGTAGCCTGTATGAGATCTCAAGCATTGTTTCTTAAGAGGACAAGCCCATCGATTATCAAATACCTCTTCGTTGAGGCCACGGGCTGGACTGTACATTTTGATAATTGCAGTGAGAGAATATTCTTGGCTATCTTTATGAGGGCTTTGTACAATTAAACTAAAATTTAATATTTCTTATCTATTCGTTTTACTTAAAATGTTACACGACTTGTAAATGTTACTTATATTAGAAAATTAATTCATTTTAATTTTACGGAAAGTAAAAATATAAGTTCTGTTTGTACATTTAGTGATTAAAATCGATTACCGACGCAGTATTCGACACATTTGTATAAAATCACATTAGAATTTCTGGGCACTTTGTATAGTGTATTTTAACATTATTTTATTTAAGTCCTCTGTTGAAATTTTATTAATAATTTTAAATTATGTTATGTTGCGTTACTTGATTCGCAAGATTATTAAGATTTTTTAAAGTTTTTTTTTTGTAAATTCTTTTTAGAAGCCAAAGAGCTTAATTGTAAATATATCGTATTATGCAGCTATGCGTTTGTTAGCTGTGGATAATTCTTTCGTTATTGTAATTTTTAAGAGATCCGTTAACGTTTTTTCTTGTGAGAATAAAATGATAAGGACGTAATTTCATTGTTTTATTGGAAAATAATTACCTACCTCAAACGTTGAGCAAAGTACCCTTCTCTGCTGATGACTTCAGAATAAGACGTCATGTGGATACAGGATCTGGGTTTATGCAATTTCTTCAGTTATTACTGCCAACAGTTATGAAGCAGCGGTATGGAGCAACATTCAAGGTCTCATCGAAACTGGTACACGAAAATCGTTTAAGAATTCAACCAATGCCTACTGAAACACACGATACATCCTTAATCTTAGGACTTTCGAGATAAGAACAGTATGTAATTGAGTGAGTCCCCAAATCTACGAGATTATTGGATTAGGAAAGGATGGAGAACTGATATTGGACCGAAATTGCGTTACTATTAAGAAAGGTACGTATTACTTCTTTATGCGTATACAAGGTGTAACATAATGTACAAGACCTTCCGGTTGGTCTCTAGGACCATAAAACTGAACGACTTTTGTTCTATGAATTTCGGAAAGTCATAACCTGTACAGGCGGTTTTAATGCAATCATAATAAAAACTGATTCGTTGCTAAGGAAAGTGCGAGCAAACAGCATCCTAAGAACTGTAGCTGAGAGATTTAGCTCTCCGATTTGTAAGAACTTGATGCAGAGAGTGATAATTACTAACACTAGGAACACTGTCTGGATTATTTTGGTCCGAAATAAAGAAATTCATTCATTCATAATTTTTTTTCCCATACAAAGTACATTTGTTCGAATTTCAAAATCGCATTTAACAATAGTTGTTCAATTTCGTGGTCCGAGTCTTGTGCTTTTTATGTTACACCTATTCTAAACGAAAACATGTAATTACCCGGCCCCAAGATCGAAATGCGACTACGCCCGCAAGATCCGCATCATAACAAAGGCGACTGCCGCGCGATCTCGCGGATTTGTTCGGCGAATTTGATAGAGCGTCCTCCGGTTGACCGAGCAAAAAGTATGACGTTACGTGAAAAATATGAACACACCCGATTGCTTCAGTTATGGCATTGGGGAACAAAATGAAAGTGTCGACCGCACATTCCCATGACGGAGGCTTTCAATGTGTAATGATTTGGTCGGAGTTGGCTGTCTTCGACTCTGTTAAACCATCCCTTTTTTTGGGGGTGGGAAACCATCAAATAACTTCCCCCGCTCTAGGCGGAGCGGGGGGGGGGGGCGTGTCATCCTTGTACTGTCTAAAACCCACCCATGTTCCTTCTATTGCTCTTTACGTTCCAGGGCCACGGTATCTCTTATTATCAAAGACATGTACTCACTGCTGGAAATAGGGCACAGGCAAGGTTTCCTACAGCGACTTATTCTGGTCCTCCCACATTTAGAGACCAGGCCCCCTGGATCATTATGTATCTAAATACTCACAAATATCATACGTCGACCGCTGTTGGACATAACCCTCGGTCAAGGATTGCTACAGCAACAACTGGACTAGGACCACACCACGACTTTTTAAATAAGGATTAGGATGGAAGAAGACGTGCTGCGCCGACCCCAAATATTTTGGGATAATGGCGAGAATGATGATGAGTACTAAAACATTTCGAACCGAAATTTACTTAGGTATATATCGCTTGAACAGTAATCCCATTTCATCTGCCCTGCCACCGGAAATTACAAGATTGCGAATAAGATAAGCTCACAAAGAGACCACAAAGGCTCAGTCGAGCAAATTATACGTTTACGTTCAGCTGTCTGTAGGTTCTCTACCACAAAGCGAGGCGCAACGCAGAGGCATACTCGGCATTCAACCTAGAATTTCCTTGTTGGAAACTTAAGGGGGGAAATGTTGAACGTGTCCGTTATAGAAGATGATAGTAATGTTACCTGTGCCATAGAATTAGGTTTCTTTTCAAAACTTATTTATGATTCTGCATCGGTTTCACAACCAGTCTTATGGCTGAGCGATCAACTGCTGAGCTGCGTGTCGCGAGTTCAATCCCCGCAAGGAACAAATATTTGTATGGGCTATAGGTAGTTGCTTCTGGTCTGGCTGTTTGTGTATGTTGTGAGGTTAAATTCCTTGTGCGGGGCAAAGTTAAAAAAAAATCCCGTCGCGTGTCTGAAGCAGAAAGGAACTTTGGATCTTAGGTAGGCGTTTGACAACTGTAAGACGTTAGCCATAGTAGGCTAAACACGAACGCGCAGAGTTGTAGTAGACTTAAAACAAAATGACGGCACGGTTGGCGCAGTGGCTGAGCAATTGACTGCTACGCTGAGTGTCGCGGGTTCAAACCCGCACGGCACAAATATTTTTATGACCTGCAAGTTGTTGTTTCAGGTCTGGCTGTTTGTGTATGTGACTTTAAATGTTTGATTTTGACATGACACAGGAGAAATTCCTAGAGTGGGGCACGTTTCATTTTTTTTTTAACAAATCTGGGAATTTGTAAACGGATCTACAAAAAACAACAGTCCTTAAAGTGCGGTCCCTCAGTCCTCACAGACAATCAACCAAATCTCTGAATGTATCTGAAATTTGCATTATTCATACATAGTTGAAATTTCAAGACCTCCAATGCATTGTAGGTGCGAGCAATTCGGTTATTCCTCAACCGTACCTATGTATGTTTCCATCGGTATAGGGAGGCGGAGGATATTTGATTGTGTTTGTATGCATCGGGAGACGTCGAGCGCAGGTAACGTCGGTACTTTGCGCTTTACTTGTCGACTGTCAAGGAGTTGCTATACACTAAGTCTAGGCTTCCATTAAATAATTTTAGGTTTCCTGTTGAAACATAGTAACTGCGAATATAATCATCATCTGCCTAGCCTTTTCCTAACTATGTTGGGGTCCGCTTCCAGTCTAACCGGATGCAGCTGAATATCAGTATTTTACATGGAGCGACTGCCTATCTGACAATACTGGGTAATACGATACCCCTTGGTAAGACTGGTTGTCAGACTTTCGGAACACTGACTACCTGTAACGACTGTCAAAGATCTACAAATGACAGCCGGGATCAACGGCTTAACGTGCTTTCCGAGGCACGGAGGAAACTCGGTATGTAACGGGTAGTCACCAATCCACAGACCAACCTAGGCAAGCGCGGCTTAACCTAAAGATCGTCCAGAGCGGCTACTATTATTTAGCCACGAACTAACTGCGAATATAATGATGGTGACTAATTAGAAACCCGCGACTTGCTGGCCTCAGTCAATAACGAGCTACTCAGACTCTTTGTTCTAGTAGTTGCAAGCGATACTGCTGAGTGTTGAGCTTAGGGTCTAAAGATCGAGCCCTTGATTAGGCATTTTTTATCAAGAATTTCTCAGCCTATGACATACGTGAGGTGCCGTCATAAGATTTTTGATACCAGCAAATTTTTTTAAATAGAATAATAGATTAACAATAGCATAGCAGGGGTCTTGCGGTACCTACTCCAGAAGTAGGGGGAATCCTGGGTAAAGGCAAAATAAAATTACTTGTTAAGAAAATATTAAAAAGTAGTTTTATACCGCACCAGAACCTTATAGACGGTTATTGGAGTCACAGCTGACGACTCCTAGAAATTAGTTTCATTCGGTGCACGAAAAATTGCGCGCTGCCTCCTGTAATAATAGGACAGAACTAAATTGGTGAAATGTTGGTGTCCTATCTATGAGTATTTTTAAGCCTAAGCCTCCGAAGAAAAAATAGACGACGATTTACCTACGTGTCTATAAACTAGAATCAACTCCGATTATTGTTGAAACCGACGTACAGAAGGGCTACTATGACATCTTATAGCAATTCTTATTCCACTGAGTGAAAGAGATGGTGCTAGACACCCTGTATAGCTCTGTCTCTTTCCCTCAGCGGAATAAGAATTGCTTTAAGAGGTCATAGTAGGGCTACAGATAACAAACCAAAACAAATGAGGGTCAACTCCATTATCCTCTCAAAGTGAAAGCAAATGGCCACTCACGAACGATTCCTTTGAAGTGCCTACCTCCCCAAGTAGGCCGAAGTCTTGTATCTACGACCGGAGATCTGAACTGTCAAGAGATACAATTACATTATTATCCGGGCTACATCCGCCCGGCCCATCCCGGTCAAATCGCCCGGATGAAAAACTACATACCTACCTACATCTGAGAATGACATCAACGACTTGGGAATTAAATATAGCCCATTGTTCAGGCTCTCCTGAACTCAGAGAGTACAGGCCATTTCCTTGAGTTGATTCGTAGATTTTCGAGGCTATAAATGGCTTTCCATTCAATTTGATTGTTTGATGAAATTCTTGCGATATTATGGTAGTGGGAAATTTAATGTTAGGCATGCATCGAGGGTTGCTGGTTGTTCGAAAGAGATATCACCGTGCCGAAATATAAAGGGCAAAATAATGAACATGGATGGGTTTTACGGTTTTAATTAGTAAAAGTCCGACATTCCCCTCCGCCCAAAGTAAGAGAAATAATTAGATAATTTCCCATCCCTAAAAATAATATAATTCTACTCTCTTTATAAATAATCTTAGGTTAAATATATTATTTAATAATAGGAGGCCTAAATAAATTTACTTTAAAAGTCGTATAAAGGTGCCACCCTTTTTATTTTCGTTTATACATTGCCTGTCTTAATTTTGACGTTTTTAAAATATTCCTTTACAAAATCAATATTATTTAAAAAAAGGATTGATATAAAAAAAAATGTCTTCCACTGAGAAGAACCTCCTAGTAATACTAGCCGTGTCCAAGAGTACCGCTTTCTGTATTATATCCTTGATCCAGCTGCCTAACGAGAGCCTCCTTAGGTATTGATGGAATAAAGTATCGAGCTACATATCAGCTAGTCATTGCCTGACAAGCAGATTGCGATTCTGCTCCTTCGTTTTCATGTACCTACCGTAAGTATTTTTAAACGTTCAATGTTCTAAATAAGTTATAAAATCACTTTTAATAAAAAATCGGCCAAGTGCGAGTCCGATTCGCGCTCCGAGGGTGCCGTAACTCGCAACATAAATTCCTACTCCCATAAATCTTTTGACTTCGTAGTCTTAAAGGGTTGTTATTTTTACAGCTTATATATTTCATAGCGAGACAGACGGACAACAAAGTCATATTTTATAGGTTCCGTTTGAGGTACAGAACCCTAAAAAGGTCGAAACCCTGAAGAAATAAATCTCTTAGATAGCACAATCACATTGGCACGGACCGATGAGCCAAACAATAGTTGAATCGGGACGGTCACTTAGTCGCTCTGGGTCTTATTGAATTTCCATTACCGCTGGGTTTTCATACAATTGGTCGTCTGGAACTATGCATGCGGAGTTTTATTTTACTGGGATTACTTCAGCAAGTTTGTTGAGTTGTCTTGTATTTTTAACCGACTTAAAAAAAGGAGGAGATTGTCAATTCGATCTTATGTTTGTTACCTCATACCTAACTCTGGCCTGGGTGAACCGATTTTGATGACTCTCAAATGGAGGTGGGCTGGTTAGAACACGCCCCTTTTTGTGCGGAGCCCGTAGCAATTGCTACTCTTGCCAGGTAGTTGATCCGGCACTACGTAACAGGTGCTACCAGTCGCTTACCATAAGTCCATACATACCATAAGGGAAAATCACGGATGTTATACCGTAAGTAACAGTTAACGTTTAGTTATAAACCATGAATGCTTTAATCAGGTGTCTTCTTTAAGAGTTGGTTCGGCAAAGCGCGGGAGAAAAAGTATCTGTCAGATGGGACTGGTCATTTTTTAACTACCACGGACATTTTTAATTTATTTAGATTTAAATTGAATTTAGCTTTTTATTTACTCTGGACGCTCTTACTGTGCACGTCTTTCTACATCGTTCTCACATATTTGTATAATCTCAATACGAATGATGTAAATACTATTTTGTAAAAAAATTAGAATTTAAAAGAGTGCCCATGGAGTTTCTTGCCCATCCTTCTCCATAGAGATCAACGCTTTGGAATGGGCAACTGCAGTACTTTCACAAGTTATTATGCCTTGTGACCGGGACTGTAGATTCATTTTGTTTCTTGACATTCAAAAGTGCCTGTAATGGTCTAATTGAAATAAATGATTTGATTTTGATTGATATTGATTTTGAGTACTTGGAAGGATTTCACGGACTTTAAAAAAATAAGTAACTTTGTCGTCGGTCAAACATCATACCGAGTAATGAAATGTGTGGAGCATCCCTTACAGCAGTACGAATTTCAGTTCTCTGAAGTTGACTTCAATTTCAGTTCAGTGGAAAGTTTAACAGTTGAAATTTTAGCGTGGAGTGAACTTTATTTGAAATCTTCATCTGCCATGCGCAGGGGTCGGCAACGTTTTTAGACGGAAGAGGCAAAAGTAACAATTTACAATAATTTACAGTTTTGAAAGAGTCACAAAAAAAAGCTTTTAAATCGACTTCTACAAATAGAATTAGGTGCTTAATTTGACTGTGTTTTTTTGTGTGTTTTGTTCAATTTCGGTCGTGAAGAGCCAATTTTACATAAAAGAGCTACATTCAGCTAGCAAGCCGCAGGTTTCCAACCCCTGGCCTAGCGTTATTAATTTCAGCTTCTGCTAAAGTTCGCTAGGAGTTGTAAGTTCATAGTTCTAGTTAAATAATTAAAGTTTCGCTTACGTATTTTAAAATAACTATTTACATGAAGTTAATTTTTGGTAAATTAACTTTATGTAAATAGTTATCCTGCATAAAGATTCATAAATGTATGAACTTCTGTATACACAAAATATGAACATACGAAAACGTCACCAATTTTTTTAAATACAAGAGTACCTAGGTATCTACTGTTTATTTCTGCGCATTGCAATTTAATCATAGTTTACATTCAAAAACTGCTCTCCCCAATAGCTTGAAATCGACAACTCTCCCATAAACGGAACCACAGATAAAATAAAATACCCCAGTTCTTGTCAACATTTTCCTAAATTCTATCAATCCGCTTTGAGAACGCTGACAATTTCTTTGTGAACCCTGCGCGTACAAGCATTAGCCGGTTGAATCCGTAACTACCCGTTACAATATTCAGACGCCGAACATTGAGTTAGAGTAGCCGCTCATGAATTATTTAAGAGTAGAATGTCTGAACCCAAAGGTTGTCGATTCCTTCTTTGTGTGGGACTGGATGCTTTGTTGAAATGTTTTGTAATTGGTTAATGGCGGTTAAATTGGTAGAAAGATGGACTACCATTGGCAGAGACATAATAATTTTATTTATACTAGCGGCCCGGTACGTGCTTCGGTACGTATTTACAAAAAAATGTGATGCAGCGCCATCTGCCGGACAAAATTGTGAATCTAAACCATTCCCAGATCCCCTTGAACACACACAAAAAATTTCATCAAAATCGGTCCAGTCGTTTGAGAGAAGTTCAGTGACATACACACTCACAAAAGAATTATATATATATAAAGAAGATTTGTTCAATACTTCTTTTGTCTATGTTGGTCTAGTTATGGTCTCAAGTGGCAAGGCAAGCAAAGTGTTAGTGTGTTTTTCCGTTAGAAATGTCTCAGAAGCAGCCTGGTGCTTGAATCTCGGCCCTGTTGATGGCAATAGCCACGGCCACTATTGCTTGGGACTTAAACAGATATTTTTAAATGTGGGTGTAATAATAGGTACACCTCTGCATAATCTTTGGGGATCACAGGCGTAATCCTACTTAATTTATTATCCTTACTAATACTTATTTTAAAAGCGAAAGTTAGTTTGTTTGTTACGTCTTGACGCCTAAATGGCTCAACCGATTTTGATGAATTTTTGTACAGAGTTACAAAGTTATATCTTTATAAATTAATTCACTTTGCGATTCTCATTGTTTATTGACTGACTTTATTTCAAGTCGGTTGACATGGCACGGACAATTTTAATGTTTACACATCGCACGCTTAGAGATATAAGAGTTAGTAGGCGTGCGACATAGAGCCCCCTCATTTGGATTGGACAGTAGTAGTGACCAAGTCATTCTATCATCAACCAGCTTGACTGGCATAGTCCTTAATTCTATTTCTCAAGGTATTATGTGGGCCGATCCCGGCGGCACTGCAATGCCGGGCCGACCCGCGACGGGAGTGGAGCGAGCCCCGAACATCCCGTCAGCTTACAAAAATCAGATTAATATACTGGTCCCTCATTGAGGGAACTTTCAGATATTAAGCTGAAAAGAACAGATACTACACTTTGATCTTAGCCAAAAGGCCGAGAAGCGATAACTGTAAAATGTTACCCGAGGGGGGTCATTCGGCCGCGGAGAATCTTAACACCGCGATTCAGGATAGCGCGTCATATGTACAACGCCATCTGTCGCACTGGTGTGAAACTAGTGCCGTTGTGCCGCCATTGTGGTTGGCATTGAATGAGTCAACAGCTGTCTTTATCAACACGTCACGCTCACGCGTCGTCATAAGTACAATATTACATTATTAGTTCATACATTGAACTATTTTACCAAACTGTACCTAACTTGTTCTATCTGCAGAAGTAATAGTTTAAATGTTACCATATCCGTCAATGGTTCTCTTTTACTGCCACAAAATCCTCCCACCGTGGGTTATTTATTTTCTCTTTTCTACAATTCTTCTGCATCTTACAATTCATCACAGTTGTCTACAGATGAAGGCTTCCTTAATATTATCTTCGACATGGGATTCACAAATGCCCGCTTAGTATAATAGTATACTAGTTCGCTCTGTCAAAGTTGCCTGTCATAAAACCAAATGATTTTAAAATGGTAGCCATGGAGTTTCTTGTCGGTTCTTCTCCGTGGGAAATGGCCAACCCGAATCGTGCACCTTTTCTCGACGTTTTACAAGTGCCCATGTAGGCTTATGTGAAATAAAGATATTTGATTTGCTTTCTATAATTTTTTTTTGCTACGTTGCCGTTTGTGACGCAACTCATTGTCGTCACTCGGCGACCTTCCTGATATTTACTCCAACAAATAGCAATACCCTGTTTGTAGATCAGTAAACACGTTTTTATTGTTATGTTACTGTATTGTATTGCTATGATTTATGAACATACATGCACACGCTTCCTTACTATGTTTTCTACCATTGTTTGTCGTTATTGTATCAGAAATATGTAAGTAAGAAAGAAAACATGTTTATCTGGCAGTTGCCACAACTGCACACAACATAAATAACCAGTCTGCATAATCCTCTTGTAAGTAGACAAAGATTTTTTCTGGACCTTAAACTCTTTTAAGGTCCAGAAAAAATCTTTCCAAAACAAACTCAGAGGTCTCTCTCTACCTCTGAGTTTGTTTCGGCTGTTTCTTTTCAGAGTCCATAGTCACGTACGAAACACCGGACTCATCTAGTTTTTTTTTTAAAGACGTGTTAAAGTATTCATAAAAACCTACTTATAAAAACCTACTTGCACAAACATCATTTATAAAAAAAAATACAGAATACCTGGGATGTGATGACCTGGGATGGACATAAGACAGTTTTGTAGTCTAATAAAATTGTATGCAATCATAACAATAAAACAAAAAATCTTTCCCTCCCCTCTTCTTCCCTATTTCTACCCATTATTTTTTCAATTAAAAAAAGCCAATGTCCGTCTCCAGGGTCCCAACTATCTCTGTACCGAAATTCATCAAAATCGGTTTGGCCATTTAGGCGTGAAGACGTAACAAATAAACAAACTCACTTTCGCTTGTAATTTAGATTCCGTCTAGTCTAGTGTGAAAGCAGGCATAAATCTCACTACACCAACCTATTGACTATACAATGGTATCTCTTATCTTTCATAATAAATTCCGTTGTCCATCCGTCACTCAATAAACGCCATTAGGGACATTTTCGCCTCGTTCCTGTGACAGGGGCCTGTGAAATATGGACCATTCAACGTCAAGAATTTAAAATATGGCGCGGCCGTTCCCTATTGTAGAAAAACACTGAGGAATGTGTTGCCAGCATGAACTTTTTCTAAGGAAGATACAAAGGTTTTCGCGTGTTCTGAGATATTTCAACGGACGACACGGATGGCGTAGTGGCTAAGCGTCTGACTGCTGCGGTACGTGTCGTGGGTTAGATCCCCGCACGGAACAAATATTTGTACGACCTACAGATAGTTGTTCCGGGTCTGGTTGTTGGTTTGTGTGAGTTTGAATGTTTGTAAACGCACACACGATACAGAAAAAATTTCAAATATGGGGCAACGTTTAAAAAAAGTGACTAAACTTGAGTTTGCTATTAAAGTTACTAAAGACTGAAACAAGAGCGAGTCAGACTCACGCACCGGGGGTTCCGTACAAACTTGTGACATCAAAAGATATAGCCGTTTGGCTATATCTTTTGATTGCGTAAACTTAGAGCATTGATTTTCTCACAGCACGACGTATATGGTTTTAATTTCAACTTGATACCTCCACCCGTTCTTGAGATAAACGTTCTTGACAAACAGATAGATGGACAGCACAGTGATCCAATAAGGGTTTTTTTTTCCTTTTACGATTCTGAACCTTGAAAGTAGCGGAATAATGCTTATATTTCTACCAATTAAATTTAAAAGAAAATAACATTTCCCATAAAGAACCTTGTCTACGGAAAAATCATTTCAAATCATTTTTAATAGGTACAAATAGAAATGAACAGCTTTCACTTTCTACCCAATTTAAAAACTCATAACCCGAATAATCGCTTATTCCATTCAAAAAGGCAGATAATAATTGAAATTCTCAACAGAATTTAGGGACCTCTCAAATCTCTGATATTTCAGATAATATCCCAAGACAGTCGTTAGATTCTCACTGAAAGCGTAACGATGCTGATTATTCCATCCATCTTTTAATATGAAAATAATATCCTTAGCTCGAGTAGATTATTCCTCTCGGAATTAAAATTAAGTCCGGAATTCATTTTACAGATTTTTTATATAACTTTATGTAAGACCAGGGGTTTAAAATGGCTACTTTAGCAGTACCTATCATAATAGGATAAAAAATTAAAAATATAAACTAGTTTCCGCCCGCCACTTCGTCCGCGTGGCATAGTTACTTTGGGCTAACGCTTACTTTAACCCGCGTGATGATGGAAAAAACCGGCCAAGAGCGTGTCGGGCCACGCTCAGTGTAGGGTTCCGTAGTTTCCCGTCCGTTACAATAAGTGTTCCCAGTTATGAGGCCAACCGAACAATTCGGTAATACCCGATCCAATGTAATAAGTACCTACAGCGCCGTCTCTCGGGGAATTGGGTTACTAATTAATACAAAGACGTACACCTTCGGTGGTAATTTTGGATTGCGACAACCGATTTCAATAATTCTTTTTTTGTTTGAAAAAAGATACGTTCAGAATAATAAAATATGTAAACAAAGTTACAAAAAAAGCTTGCATATACGATTATACTACAAACTTAGTCCAGAAATTATTTTGTACAACTTTTTGTCTTTTTTGTACAAAAACTGTTGTGTCAATCAAGTTCAAAATAATTTTCATAGAAAGTCCTTATAAAGTTCTACTTTCAGATTTTTTTCATATTTTCTAAACTTGTGGTTCAAAAGTTAGAGGGGGGGGGACACATTGTTTTTTACTTTTGGAGCGATTATTTCCAAAATTATTGACATTATCAAAAAATGATCTTAGTAAACCCCTATTCATTTTTAAATACCTTTCCAACAATATATCACACGTTAGGGTTGAAATTAAAAAAAAAATCACTTCCCACTTTACATATAGGGTGGCTACCCTAATAAAACATTTTTTTCCAATTTTTATTTTACCACTTTGTCGGCGTGATTGATATACATATTGGTACCAAATTTCAGCTTTCTAGTGCTAACGGTCACAGAGATTAAGCGAGGACGGACGGACAGACAGACATGGCGAAACTATAAGGGTTCCTAGTTGACTACGGAACCCTAAAAAGCTCACTTTCGATTTTATAATATTAGTAAGGTTTGTGACTTTGTGACCTTTTTTACGAATAGTAACGGAATTCATATATTATCCTATTATAATTCTGCTCAAAAGGGACAAGTATCTTGTTTTTTTAGAAATTAAGTAACGAATGTGAGTACCAATACGAACCATTTATTGGTTTAATGGTACAAAATCAATTTGAAATTATTGTCAACTCCGTATACGAATAAAAAAAAAGTCCTACGTCCTAGACGTCGATCTGCCTGAATGCCAAATTTCATCGGCATCTCTTCAGCAGAAAAGTAGTGGAATGACATCGAAGGGAAATAGCAAACAGGTCATACTAAGCGGACGTCATACAAAGTATTTTGTGTAAAATAAACTATCGCCTGCTTTTGTTAGTATTTATTTTTATAGAGAGAAACAAAATTTTTAAAATCACAATATAACATGCGGGAACTTTAGCTAAGTATCAATTATGATAATGTCATCGGGTATCACGTGACTCTCCCGAACACTACCGAAGATGTTACGAATCATGTCGGTCACTATAATCGAACACAATATAAAAAAAATGGGTCACAATAAGCGTAATGTCACTATACACGAAGTCATTATATCCAACTTTGTTATAAAGAATTTTATATGAAAACCAAACTTTGCTTTGTAATTACTTCATTATAAACGGTTGGTCAATATATAACACTAGCTGTTCTCCGCGGTTTCACCCACGCTGCTCAGCACCTGTTGGTCGTAGCGTGATGTTATATAGCCTATAGCCTTCCTCAAGAAATGGACTATCCAACACTAAAAGAATTTTCCAATTCCAACCAGTAGTCCCTGAGATTAGTGCGTTCAAACAAACAAACAAACTCTTCAGCTTTATAATATTAGTATAGATATAAGTAATAAGTATATAAGTAAATGTATAAGTATATAAGTATAGATCAGAGTCATCATAAACGGCTTCTACTGTTCTGTTTACTGACACATATTTTCTTTCCATAGAGCAGCGGTCGGCAACCTCTTGGCAAGCAGGGGCCACAAGGTGACAAATTAAACTAAAGGCGGGCCGCAGTCATTTTACTCGCATTAACCCAAGTAGCCCAATATACCTGCTCATTATAATTGGTCATATTACATTAAAAAAAAATGCCATTGAAAATTGTTAAAACATAGGGAATTTAATTCGTACACGTAATACTTTTTTTGTTTTTGGGGTGGGAAATCATCAAATAACTTCCGCCGCTCTGGGCGGAGCGGGGGGTGTGTCAGACTTGTACTGACAAAAACCGACCCATGTTCCTTCTATTGCCCTTTGTGTTCCGCGGCCGCGGTATCTCTATCGAACAACTCGCAAACCCGGCAGGCCCCTCTGCTTTGCTGACATCTCTTTGAGGCGCGCGTGAAACAAACGCGCCGTCGACACGGCCGGTCGTCAATAGACGGACGAACGGTGAGCATTGCGTCCGCAGGCCCGCATCTACGGTGGCCGGGATACGCCTCGCGGCGCCCGGGGCGACTCCCGCGGCGGCTGGGTTGGTTTGAGGTTCTCTCCCTCAAACGCCCGGCCAACTCCTTTGCTAGCATTTACTGCTTTGCAGAAGGAGGTGACCGCTTCCCATTTCCTCTCACTCAAGACTATGGAATAAACCAGGGCCGGACGCTAGAGATCGCCGCCGCCGGAAGTGCTCCACGAAATTCCACCGGCTATCGAGGACAATTCCCATGAACTTCATCGTCGTCCCGACACCGATGCGAACCCCTCATACCATCAGCTGGGATCCTGACGGTGGCGTATTCCCGCGGCCATAAAAGACCATGTCCTCGGATTTGTGCAATGCCATCTCATTACCCAGTAGCCGGATCCTCTCCGCGACTATCGCAACCCCGCGTGTCATTGTTTCGAGGAGTGAATCGGAAAGGAGGAACGGCCCTAAGGCCGATTTCTGTGGGACACCGCACGTCATGTCTCGCCGGTTCCACTCTTCAGAGCGACCGGGGTACATGCATGATGGCGTCGAGCGCCTCCCGCAGAAACCATACTGGTGCTCCGCAAGATCCGGCCCCGTCCCCACAAGGTACCCGACGAAGCGGTTTGCAATTACTCTTTCAAAGAGCTTGCCCACCTCGTCGACCACAATGAGACGGAATGCGGACGGAGAGTCCGCAGGGCGCCCCGGCTTCTGTATAAGGACCAGCTTCCCCGTCTTCCAACGAAGTGGGAACTGGCCCCTCTCCAAGCATGCAAGCATCTTAGGAGTCCTAGTAGTCGGGGCCCGCGAGCCTCCAAGGCCAGGACCCAGGCTTTGCCGTGCAAGCCATTTGGACCCGGGGTAGTATTTTTGCCTATAGAATAGTGTTCAAATGCTCATCTGTAAGACGAGAAGCATATTTATTTTTTCTATTATTGACAATTAAAAAATTGTAATGAACTGCTTAGCAAACTTTTTCAACTCGTCAAAATCAGATGGCATTTAACAAGATCATTGAATTCATAGAAGGAGCTCTGATATTATCAGCTAGTATGACACATTTCAAAGTGTTGCCGAGCAGAGGGGTTAAAAGGCGCGTTACTTAATGCGTTGATTTTGGTAATAATTAAACTTATTGGCATAACATTCATGGGCCGCAAAGAAGACGTCCGCGGGCCGCATGCGGCCCGCGGGCCGCGGGTTGCCGACCCCTGCCATAGAGGAAACATACAAGTGATCTTTAAGGTTCAAACTCCTGCCGTATTCCAACCAATACGAATGCCCAACATCTGGTATTCCAACTATTATTGGTGCGCGTGCTTGTATTAGACCCGGAACATTAACTACGTGTTGGGGATTATTTGGGAAGGAATCTTTCATTCCACCAATATTAGGAACATTCCGATATAACATAAGCTATGAACTGAATTCTATGGGAAGGCAGAGGAAGTACCTATTATATTTGTTATTGTAAGGCCCAGAACAGAGATGCGGGCCTGTGGACGGGTAGCTCACCGTCCGTCCGTCCGTCTATTGACGACAGGCCGTGTCGACGGTGCGTTCGTGTTTCACGCGCGCCTCAAAGAGATGTCAGCAGAGGGGCTTGCCATAGCCTCCGCCTGCCGGGGTTGCGGGTTGTTAGAAAGAGATACCGCGGCCCCGGGACGTAAAGGGCAATAGAAGGAACATGGGTGGGTTTTAGTCAGTACAAGTCTGAGAGCGGGGAAAGTCATTAGATGATTTCCCACCCGAAAAAAAAAAACAGGAGAAGTCGTTTGGTAATTTCCGATCCGAAAAAAAGCCTCATGCCACAAAACTGCGCCGAACTTTTAATTTCACCTAGCCTTGCTCCAACTAACAAACTTTGACTTCTCAGGGCAGCATTTAAATTCAAAGATGAGTTTTAAAGTTTTAAATATTCTCAGTAAGACACTGGAGTTGGGGTGCAAAGTCAGAAAACCTCCACGTGTGCCTAGTGGCTGCTGCCCTCCTCGATCCGTTGAGTGGGAGCAGCAGTTGCTGGGCCGGTGCACCCTGGGCGCGGACAGTGGCATTCCCCGAGTAACGGGGAGAAATTCCTATCCCTTGGGGAAGACCACTGTCCGTGGCGAATATTCTGACGTGGGAGGGGTCCAACCCGGACCACCGGTGCGTTGTTCCGCGTGACCCTCTGATAAGCAGAGGGCACAGCGGAGGAGCAAGGGCGGGCTCGGTGTGCACTCACCATGCCCCGAGCAGACAGAGGAAGCACTCCTT
This sequence comes from Ochropleura leucogaster, assembly GCA_958449745.1. NCBI lineage: Eukaryota > Metazoa > Arthropoda > Insecta > Lepidoptera > Noctuidae > Ochropleura > Ochropleura leucogaster. The sequence goes on along the minus strand of OY288205.1, from coordinate 18,070,719 downwards.
CTCTGTCCCCGTCGATATCGTAACCCCAAACGGAGTGTCGTGGATCACGACTCGCGTTGGGACCGAAGGTCTTGGCTTAACCGCCCGGACCGCGAGGTAGAAAACCTCAATAAAAAATCACCCCGAATCTCAAGCGCCGGCGCACCGCGAGGAGATGAATGGCTGACGGGTATTTCAGTCGTTAGTGCGCCCCGCCAGGGAACTAGCCGACCTCTGGTGACCACTCGTAGGCTATCGAGAGTGGGAGACAGGGACCTCACCCTTCAAAGGAACAAAAAACCATGGAACACAAGATGATTGAAAAAACGATACCCCAGGGCGGTACCAGCTGCTTAGCAGTTGGGGAGTCCGCCACGGTTCCTTCGGGGCCGTCAAGCCCTTCGTACTCTGGGGGGGCTAACAAGCATCTTCCGCTTGCCATTGGCAACAAGAGCCGAGGAGGCTCCACTAGGTCACGGTCTGTCGAAGACCTGACCTCTTGTCAGGTGCCCGACCGAGAATCGGGTGACGAAGAGAGGGAGGATATGAATGCGGGGTGCGAGTCCGACACCGCATCGAGTGTGGTGAGCGCGGGAAGCTCAGCGAGCTCCCGCCGCGAAAGGGCCGGAGCTGCTACGAGGGCGGACGCTAAGTCCTACCTCAAGCGGCCCAGGCAGGTGGACGACCAGGGGTCGACCACCGAAGGGGAGCTGGCTTCGGCACGCAAGATCCCCACTAGCAAGCGCGGTGGAGTGCGCGAGCGCGGTGGAGTGCGTGGCCGTGGCCGAGGCAAGGGCGAGGGCCCTCTGACCCAGAAGGCTGGTGAGTCTGGGGGGCCCCTGGACGATTCCGACCCTGAGGAGGTCTCCCCGAGCGCGGAGGCAAGTGCAGATGGCGGCTCCAACCAGGAGCGTAAGGCCAAATTTGCGGAGGTAGTGGAGGCCGCGGTCAAGGACGTGGCCCACAAAATTAAGAAGGCCTCCAAATTTAAGGCCGTGGGCACGGCCGCGGCCACCATAATCGCGGCAGCAGAGGCCAGTTTCGCGCCCCCTCCTGCGTCAGACGAGGTGGCCCAACTGCGGGCGGAGGTGGCCCGCCTGACAGTCGCCACGGAGCTCCTCTTAGAGGAGAACCGCAAGCTGCAGGCGGACCTGGCCAGCCTGCGTGGAGCCGGTTCCCCGGGGGCACCCAAAAAGGGGCCACAGCAGCAGACGAGCCATGCCGAGCCGGTTGAGAACCAAATTCTCAAACTGGTTCGGCAAGAGATGGCTGCCTTCCAGGTGCGGTTCTCCGTCCTGGAGGCCAAAGTGCTGCGCCCGCCTCTGGCGGCAAGTCAGGCGCCAACCAAGGCGGCAAGCAAAGGCCGGGGGCCGGCTTCGTACTCGGCCGCGGCCGCCTCTGGCCTGAAGCCTCCTAGCCAGCCCACTAGAGTGCCGGCGGCGCCGGTCCCGACGGCACCGGCTAGAACGACGCAGGCCGCGCCGAAACCGGCGCAGGCCGCGCCGCCGAAACCGGCGCAGACCACGGCGAAACCGGCCCCGGCAAGTGCGGCGCCGGCTAGGAAAGCCCCTAAAAAGGGCAAAGCGGCGAAGACGCCAGCGCCAGCCGCCGCCACCGCCCCCTCGCCTGACTCTCCGACGGCCGAAGCCGGGTGGGAGGTGGTCGGGGAGAAGAGGAGGGGGCGCAAGGCGGCCAAAGCGGCGAAGAAGAAGGCGCAGAAGAAGCGGCAGCGAAACGGCGCGGCTAGGCTTCGCGCCCCGAAGACCGCATCTGTAGTGCTTACACTACAGCCGGAAGCGGAACAGAGGGGCGTGACCTACCGCGACGTGCTCGCTAAGGCGAAAGCGGCGGTGGACCTGCAGGAGCTCGGGATCACCGGGGGCCTCCGGCTCAGAGTCACAGCGACTGGGGCTCGGATGCTGGAGATACCCGGTGCAGCAAACAGCTCGTCCGCCGACGCCCTGGCTGAAAAGCTCAGGGCGTCCCTAGATGCGGACGAGGCCCGAGTGTCCAGGCCTGTCAAGTGCGCAAGTCTGCGCATTTCAGGCCTGGACGACTCCGTGGTGGAAGAGGAGGTGGTGGCTGCCGTCGTCAGGACTGGTGGGTGCCCTGCCGACCAGGTGAAGGCAGTGGGCACCGTACGTCCTGACTACGGGGGCATGCGAACTGTGACGGTTAGCTGCCCCGTGACGGCGGCCAAAAAGATCGTGGAGGGCCGAAGGCTCCTGGTGGGCTGGGTCTCCGCGCAGGTCAAACTGCTGGAGCCCAGACCTCTGAGGTGCTTCCGCTGTCACGTGGGTCACCACGTGGCAGTCAAGTGCTCGGAGGTGGACCGCAGCCGCCTGTGCTTCCGCTGCGGTCAGCCCGGTCACAAGGCCGTGACCTGCGACGCCGCGCCGCACTGCGACGCATGTGCGACGGCGGCCAGGCCGGCCGATCACCGGGCGGGAGGCAAGGCCTGCGCACCACCCGCCAAAACCAGGGGCAGGGGAAGGTCCTCCGCCACCACCGCCACCAACGCCGCCGCCGCAGCTGTCGCCGCTGCTGCCGCCGCTAGCACTGCCGCCGCTGACGCCACAGCGGCGGCAGCCGGACCAACAGAGGGAGCCCAGGAGGGGGCTGTAATGGAGTGCCAATAACGGCCCCATTGCGCCTCCTCCAGGCGAATATCAACCACTGCGCCTGCGCTCAGGATCTCCTGCTCCAGAGCATGGCGCAGTGGTCGATTCATATCGCCGTGGTCGCTGAGCCGTACTTTGTCCTCCCCAGGGACGACTGGGTTGAGGACCTGAGCGGCTCAGTGACCATCATCTCGTCGGCCGCCGCCGGTACCCCGTCCTTCGAGGGTGTCAGGAAGGGTCAGGGGTGCGTCGCTGCACGGTTCGGGGATATGGTCGTAGCGGGCGTCTACTTCTCCCCGAGCCGAACTCTCGCCGAGTTCCACAACTCCCTCAGAGAGTTGACCGTCGTCGTCGGTAACCCCTCCCTCCCCGTGCTAGTGCTCGGGGACTTCAACGCCAAGAACTTGGCTTGGGGTTCTCGCTACACGGATGTGCGGGGAAGGATGGTGGAGGACTGGGCACTGGAGACAGGCCTGGTCGTCCTAAATCGGGGTTCTGTCCCCACGTGTGTGCGGATGCGGGGCGAGTCTGTGGTGGACATTTCGTTCGCGAGCCCCGCTCTGTCGCCGCGTGTCGTCGACTGGCGCGTCATGGAGGAGGTGGAGACCTACTCCGATCACCGGTATATCCGGCTCGACGTCTCCACCCAGACCTCCAGCGCGCCGGTCCTACAGGCCCCGAGTGGTCCGCGTTGGGCGCTGAAACAGCTGGACCGGGAGCTCCTCCTGGAAGCCTCGATCGTGCAGGCCTGGGTGTCATCACCGGACAGGCCTGCCGACACTAACCACGAGGCGGACTGGTTCCAGGAGGCCATGTCTGAGATCTGTGACGTGGCAATGCCCCGAGTCCGGCCTGGAAGCGCCCGGCGTCAGGTGTACTGGTGGTCGCGCGAGCTGACGGCACTGCGAGAGGCATGCGTCGCTGCGCGACACCGGTACGCCAGGCACCGCAGGCTCCGCATCAGAACACCAGATGCGGCAGCCATCGAGGCGGAGCTGTATGAGGGGTACAGAGCGGCGAAGACCGCCCTCCTAGAAGGTGTCTTGCGGGCCAAGGATCTGGCCCGCGAGGAGATGCTGGAGTCTCTGGACGGGGATCCGTGGGGGCGCCCATACAAGATGGTGCGGGATAAACTCCGCACCAGGGCCCCCCCGCTGACGCAGAGTCTCCGGCCCCAACTAGTTGAGGATGTGGTGAGCGCTCTGTTCCCTTCGCGAGGGGAGCATGCTCCTCCGCCCATGGCTCCGCCGCTTGCGGTGCCACAAGCGGACCACGAGGACAACGACGACGACGACGTTCCGGAGGTGACTGGGGTGGATCTGAGAGCGGCGGTGGGCAGGCTGAAAGCCAAAAACACCGCCCCGGGACCCGACGGCTTGCATGGCAAAGCCTGGGTCCTGGCCCTGGAGGCTCTCGGGCCCCGACTACTAGGGCTCCTAAGCGCATGCTTGGAGAGAGGCCAGTTCCCACTTCGTTGGAAGACGGGGAAGCTGGTCCTCATTCAGAAGCCGGGGCGCCCTGCGGACTCTCCGTCCGCATTCCGGCCCATTGTGCTGCTCGACGAGGTGGGCAAGCTCTTTGAAAGAGTAATTGCAAACCGCCTCGTCGGGCACCTTGTGGGGACGGGGCCGGATCTTGCGGAGCACCAGTATGGTTTCCGCAAGGGGCGCTCGACGGTGGACGCCATCATGCGCGTGAGAGCCCTTACGACGGGGGCTGCAGTGTCCAGGGGTGGGGTTGTCGTGGCGGTGTCTCTCGACATCGCTAACGCGTTTAACACCATGCCCTGGGGCTGCATCAGGGAGGCACTCCAATACCACCGGATGCCGACCTATCTTCGTCGTGTGGTCGGGGCATATCTGACGGACAGGGCCGTCATATACCCCGGTCGCTCTGGAGAGTGGAACCGGCGAGAGATGTCGTGCGGTGTCCCACAGGGATCGGTCTTGGGGCCGCTCCTGTGGGACATCGGCTACGACTGGGTGCTGCGCGCCGACCTCCCCAGCGGCGTCAGTGTAGTTTGTTACGCTGACGACACGCTCGTCCTGGCTCAGGGGGGGTCGCACCAGGCGGCGGCCGACAATGTGACACGCGGGGTTGCGATAGTCGCGGAGAGGATCCGGCTACTGGGTCGAGACCCAGTAGCCGGATCCTTTGTGCAGGTGGCCTTGTGCAGGTGGCCTTGCACAAATCCGAGGCCATGGTTTTTCATGGCCGCGGAAACACGCCACCGTCGGGATCCCAGTTGACGGTAGGAGGGGTTCGCATCGGCGTCGGGTCGACGATGAAGTACCTGGGAATCGTCCTCGACAGCCGGTGGAACTTCGTCGAACACTTCCGACGTTTGGCTCCCAAGCTCGAGCGGACGGGGGCTGCTTTCAAGCGGCTCCTGCCCAACCTCAAGGGGCCAAACGCCTCCTGCCGTAGGCTCTATGCCGGAGTCGTGCGGTCCATGGCCCTTTACGGGGCCCCAGTATGGCCGCGTTCTTTAGGGCGGCGCGCCGCCCACTATCTGAACGCGCCCCAAAGGGTGGTGGCCATACGGCTTGTCCGGGGCTACCGCACGATCTCCGGCGAGGCAGCAAGCCTCCTTGCCGGACTGCCACCGTGGGATCTGGAGGCGATAGTCCTCGCGCGCCTGTTTGAGTGGCGCGCGGAGGCACTACACCGGGGGGAAAACCCACTGCCGCGGCAAGTTGCCGCTCGGCGGGCAGACCTCCGGTGCGATCTCATGGTGGCATGGAGAGAGCGACTGTCGCAACCCCGTGCAGGGCACGCTACAATAGTGGCGGTAAGTCCCCTCTTTGAGGAGTGGCTGGAGAGGCGTCATGGCGTCCTCACCTACCGCCTGACGCAGGTCCTCACCGGACACGGAAGTTTCGGGAGGTTCCTGCACATCATCGGGCGGGAGGAAGCGCCCGGGTGTCACCATTGTGACGATCGCCCGGAGGACACGGTGGAGCACACAGTGGCGATCTGCCCGGCTTGGGCGGAGCACCGCCGTGCCCTCGTAGAGGCGATCGGCGGCGGCGATCTCTCGCGTCCGGCCCTGGTTCAGGCCATGGTCCGGAGCGAGAGGGAATGGGAAGCGGTCACCACCTTCTGCGAAGCAGTAATGCTAGCGAAGGAGGTGGCCGGGCGTTTGCGGGAGAGAACATCTGCCCAACCCAGCCGCCGCGGGAGACGCCCATGGCGCCGGGCGCCGCGAGACGACTTCCGGCCACCGTAGATGCGGGCCTGTGGGCGGTGAGCAATGGGTAGTTCACCGTCCGTCCGTCGATTGACGACAGGCCGTGTCGACGGCGCGTTCGTGTTTCACGCGCGCCTCAAAGAGAGTCAGCAAAGCAGAGGGGCTTGCCAGAGCCTCTGCCTGCCGGGGTTGCGGGTTGTTCGAAAGAGATACCGCGGCCTCGGAACGTAAAGGGCAATAGAAGAAACATGGGTGGGTTTTAGTCAGTACAAGTCTGACATGCCCCCCCGCTCCACCCAGAGCGGGGGAAGTCATTGGATGATTTCCCACCCGAAAAAAAAAAAAAAAAAAAAAAAAAAAAAAAAGACACTGGAGTTCGGGAGTTCACGATGGTACGTGAGAGTGCTGTAAATTTAATTGTGTTTTTAATTATATTCCGTTGTATTTTCAACATTATATAGGTACCTAGTAGGTATATTATTGTAAGTTTGGAAGTTGCACCTGTTACAGAAAAGTTCAAAGGGAGTCGTTCGATTTTGTATGGACATGAAAAGAGGAAAAACGAAACTTATGTTAACAAAATTTGACTGATGGATATGAATGTTGCTGTATGGAGAGGGAGAGGAAGGCCAAATAAAAGATGGATGGAATGTGTAAGGAATAATTTGAAAGAGAAAGGAGTAAATGATGTCGTGACATTGGCAAAAAATGTTTTGTTGTATGGGAGCCGTTTTAAATATTTATTTTTATTGTGTTTTTTAGTATTTGGTACAGCCTGGTGACAAACGGACTGACGGGCGAACAGCGGAGTCTTTGTAATAGGGTCCCGTTTTTCCCTTTCTATACGGAACCCTGAAAAGTCTATCAAACGCAAATACATACAAACAAAGTCGCAGCCATCGTTCAGTTCATGTAAATTTTGATATTGGAATGTGTATTTATTCCTCATTTTATTCAAATACGTACATCTCTTCACTTATGTCATCATTAAAAAAAACTCATCCAGCGGTTGTGAACTCCTTGATGTCCTGACATCAACAACTGACCTCGTTGACCTTTCATTGTGATCGATTCATGATTGAGTTTCATCTCATTATGGCGTTGAGATTGTATTATGAATTTCATATTTTCCCAGGAAATGCAATTTTATATTTTGTTATTTGCAAAGTAAAGTGCGTTTAGGTTCCTACAAGGCTATTCTACAATTTTAACACAATCTTGAAAGTCTGTTTACCCAATAACACTTTGCCCGACTCAGACATCGATTCCAGGTTTTCATGCTCAGAAGTCGTGCTAGGCACTACTACACCGAATAGATGTCAGCCATTTGTATTAGCATTTGTATTTTATTCATCACAAAATACAAATAAAAAAGCAACTGGCTGAAAACTTTATGATTTACATTTTTGTATGAAAGTTGTCGTCACAAGTTAAGCGCTACAAAATGTGATAGCGGTTTTGTTTATAAAAATGCACAGCCACGAAATGGGGGCTGAAAATAAATTCACAACCACCAAATGGGGGTTGCGTTTATGCAACAGTTTCCCTAATTGCTAACACACACAGAATAATATTTTTTTTATAAACAACACCACCAGATCCATTCTTTTTTAAACCCCGAGCAAAAAAGAAGGGTGCTTATAAGTTTGGAGTGAACATCTGTGTGTCTGTCTGTGGCATTGTAGTTCCTGAACGGGTGAACCGATTTGGTTCATTTTGAAAGGTTTCTTATTTCTATTATAAGGTTTGGAAGTAATGATAGTCAAGCAATCATAACTTACAAACTTCGTAGACAAGACAGCAAAATAAAAATTGCCTCAATTTAAAAATTCAATATCCGTATCCCACGACCATTTTGACGCAGGTGTAACTATAGTAGGTTACGAGCGTACGGTATGATCCGATCCATGCGTCATGTTCGTGAGCGGGCGCTGTCAGTTGGGACTGGTGATTTCTTAGCTGCCACGATTTACTTTTATTTATTTTTGCATTGTTATTTTTTGCTTCTACTCTGCACTCTCTTAATGTGCACGTTTTTATACATCGTTTTTACACATTTGTATAATCTCAACATGATGTAACCATGTTTATGTAAAAATATTATGATTTAAAAGCGTGTCCATGGAGATTTCTGCCCATTCTTCTCCATAGAGATCAGAACGCTTTAGAATGGGCAACTACGGTACTTTCACAAGTTACTATGCCTTGTGACTGGGACTGTAGCCTCTTCCTTTTGTTTCTTGACATTCAAAGGTACCTGTAATGGTCTGATTGAAATAAATGCTTTGAGTTTTGAGTTAGTACGCGCACACTTTTTCAGTTATGTTTAAACTTCATGTAAAAGGGGTCCAGTCCATCAATAGCACTCTTTCTATTCGCCTACCCTGAGTACCACGCAAAATAATTACCTACATAATTATTCTTCATTTAGAGTGTATCTCTTAGATTTCGCACAGAGATAATTAATCTTTATCGAGAATCGGGAGCTGGGTAATACACGGCGCTTGCTCCCTGATTTCTTCACGTCTTTCCCAGCTGTTAATCACAATTTCGACGAAAATCGTTTATTCTTAACGTACAAACCTTTCACCTTATTATACACCAGCTGTTCTGCGCGGTTTCACCCACGCTGCTCAGCACCTGTTGGTCGTAGCGTGATGTTATATAGCCTATAGCCTTCCTCAAGAAATGGACTATCCAACACTAAAAGAATTTTTCAATTCGAACCAGTACTTCCTGAGATTAGCGCGTTCAAACAAACAAACTCTTCAGCTTTATAATATTAGTATCGATAATTATGACACGGTCTTTATGTAATTAAATCTGTAACGGTTTTTAATAACGGTATTTTTTATTTCATTCTTTCTTAACCTGACAAGAATCCTATTAATATTATAATCCTACTTATTATAAATGCGAATGTTTGTGAGGATGAACGGATGTCTGGAGTAACAAATAAGATACTTTTTTTCGATCATCACGCGGGCGAAGCTGCGGGCGTTAGCTATCCTACTTCCTTCTAATATCCTACTTACCTGTAACCTAATTTTCTATCGTTTTTTTTTACAAAAATGATATGGAAGTAGTCATAAGATTTTTAGTTTCTGTTTGAATATCATTACTTTACGGGCCCCTACCAGCCCTCTAGACTATATTTATTCAGCCCCCGACATATCGTGATGATACTTGGCTCACTAATGACTCCTACACTCTTGTCCACTGAATAAAACCTGGATTAAGTACGGTCAGCAGGAAAATATACAAAAACTTATTTTTGGGATTTTTCGTATGTGCTTATTATAAGGTTTTGAAGTAAGTAAGAAATCCGTATAGTACTTTATGGTTTACTCTCTTTTTTGCGGTTGGTTATTCTTCAAATAACTTCCTTTTTTTAACTTGTCCTGCTCTGTGCGGTGCGGAAGGGAGTGTCAGAATTTTACTGGCTAAAACCCCCCAAGTTCCTTCTTTTACCCTTTATGTACCCTTCTTCGAACAACCCTTTGCTGACATCTCTTTGGGGCGCGTGTGGAACACTAACGCGCTAAAGTCACTAATAGACGGTCGGACGGTGAGCTACCTATTGCTCACCGTTCACAGACCCGCATCTACGGTGGCCGGGAAACGTCTCGCCATTGTGTAGACTCTCAGGTCTCTCAGGAACATTCAAAAATTACCTTACCAGTTTGAGACATTGACACTTGAGAAAATGTCAACTACGTTACTTTCTTACTTTGGAATGGGCAACTACGCTACTTTCGCGAGTTATTATGCTTTGTGAATGGGACTGTAGCTTCATCTTTTTGTTTTTTGACATTCTAAAGTGAGTTGAGTTTGAATGCTATCGATATTCTAGCTCTCATTTTGCACTCCGTACATTTCATTCATTATACAGCATGCCCTCATTACGATCCTTTGGCACACATTCAACTAAAATCAATAGTAGACGCCTACAATCTACATAGATAATATTAGCGGCAAGTTCTGTATGTTATTATTAAATTATAGCTATGTTCTGAATATTGTATTGTTCACAAAACCCACTTATGTATCTGCTTATTTACATATTGTGTTGAGAAATACAAAACCACAGATAAAAGCATAAGATATTTTTTTCATTTTATACTTTTATATGTTTGGTTTTGAATACATTGTCCTGTGTCTGTTTTGTATTAAAATGTATTAAAAACCAAATACATTGTCATGGTTTTAAACAAACTGTCATGTGTGTTTATTGGTGATTTTGAATGACAGTGTAATGTATTAAAAACGTATATACTGTCATGGTTTTAAATAAACTGTCATGTGTGTTTATTGGTGATTTTGAATGACAGTGTAATGTATTAAAAACCAATACACTGTCATGGTATGAATAAACTGTCATGTGTGTTTATTGGTGATTTTGAATGACAGTGTAATGTATTAAAAACCAATACACTGTCATGGTATGAATAAACTGTCATGTGTGTTTATTGGTGATTTTGAATGACAGTGTAATGTATTAAAAACCAATACACTGTCATGGTTTTAAATAAACTGTCATGTGTGTTTATTGGTGATTTTGAATGACAGTGTAATGTATTAAAAACCAATACACTGTCATGGTATGAATAAACTGTCATGTGTGTTTATTGGTGATTTTGAATGACAGTTTAATGTATTAAAAACCAATGCACTATCATGGTTTTAAATAAACTGTCATGTGTGTTTATTGGTGATTTTGAATTACAGTGTAATGTATTAAAACTAATACATTGTCATGGTTTTAAATAAACTGTCATGTGTGTTTATTGGTGATTTTGAATGACAGTGTAATGTATTAAAACTAATACACTGTCATGGTTTTAAATAAACTGTCATGTGTGTTTATTGGTGATTTTGAATGACAGTGTAATGTATTAAAACTAATACACTGTCATGGTTTTAAATAAACTGTCATGTGTGTTTATTGGTGATTTTGAATGACAGTGTAATGTATAGTATTTTTTGTAGTTTTGAATACATTGCCCTGTGTCTTTATCCTAGTAACGTTAAAACAACTGTGACAGCAAAAGTATTTTTCATGATTTGTGTACATGCTTATTCTTATTGTTCATTGCACACAAAAATATTCACACAAATTGCAATATGTACAGCGGCGAGTTTAACCCAGAACCCAATAACACTTTTTGCCCAACCCAAAAATCGAACGCAGAACCCCATGGTCAGTAGTCGCGCTTATTACCCCAAGACCATCGGAGGGAGAAGAGCCATCGGACACACAACGCTATAATAGCGTTGGTAGTGGTTTTTGTTTAACTGCACTGATTATAATAATCTGTGCGGGCTAAAATTGACTCAATGTACCCGCGGGATTATTTCTTACATCCACACTGGTCTAGTGAAGGCGACAGTAAAAGGGTGAACGAGCTCGTGACGAAACTCACCGCACCGTTAGGTTTTCAAACCCGCGCGTGCACTGATGACAAGACTGTCACGTCTAGTCATCATTTGCACCCAGTCCGATCACTATGTACGGCAAGCCTATCCCCTGGGAGAAGCAAACCAAATACTTAGGCGTCATTCTCGATAGCCACTTGTCCTTCGCGGCACATATCAGAGCGGCTCGTTCGCGCGCCGCCTTTGATATGGGTAGGCTTCATTTCTTAAAATACGGCAAGAAGCAAATTGCCACTCAAGTGTGTTTTTTCCCCCTGATTGAGATAAATTCGCTGCCAACGACCATCTCTTCGAAAATCATGACGACGAATGATTCGACTCGATTCTTAAAAAAAAATGCAGTGACGTTTGGGCACGTGACGTAACAGCGACGAAACAAAAGTAACTAGTGCGCGCTATCTCTTGCTTACACATACAAAATCCCTTGTTTTTGCGCACCTTACGGCCGCTCATTAGCGCCAACAAAACATGACGCCGCCATTGTGTCACTCTCGCTAAATACACCTCCACGTAACGTGTCACGTCACATCACGTCACGTGATTCTGTCACTTAGAGCAGATTAAAATGGAATTGTCATGTTAGTTATGACGTTTTATTTCACAGGAGATGTCAAAGGCACCGTCTTATACAGGTCAGTACTAGGGTTGACTCATGCATTGGATATTAAGGGTAGAAAAAAAATTACATTGTGTTAAACTATAGTATTTTTTATTCCGTTATAATACGAAAACCGGTTAAAAATATATTTTGGAGTTTACTCCTTAAGAATCGATTTTCATATATAAGGCGCCCGGTATGAGAAAAATCCGAGGGGTAAAACCTACTAAAGTAACAAAAATGTGTCACGTTTTTGGTGCGCATTCTAATTTGGCTGTGAGTGTATTATGACGTTCATATGGTATGCTGTATAGGCGACTATACCTATATACTATAATTATGTTATTGGGCTTGTTTGTTTCTATCAGTGTCGATGTATTTATATTGCTATTTTTTTCATTAATTTGTGAATTTACCCTTTCATATGATATTAATCTTTTTTCAGTTGAATAAACTCTTTTTGCGTATGGTCAAATACTCGTACCTACTTAAGGAGTAAACTCCAGTCGTGCGTCGGAGCTGACACACACACTTTTTTTCTTTAATTTTAGGAAATGTTAACACAATTATTCTCACTGAATGTATCCACAGCATTGTTACATCCGGGCGCCGGGCGCCGCGAGACAACTCCCGGCCACCGTAGATGCGAGCCTGTGGACGGTGAGCAATAGGTGTCCGTCAGTACCGTCCGTCCGTCTATTGACGACAGGCCGTGTCGACGGCTCGTTTGTATTACACGCGCGCCTCAAAGAGATGTCAGCAAAGCAGAGGGGCTTGCCAGGGCCTCCGCCTGCCGGGATTGCGGGTTGTTCGAAAAAGATACCGCGGCCCCAGAACGCAACTGGCAATAGAAGGAACATGGGTGGGTTTTAGTCAGTAAAAAATTGACACTTCCCCTTGCTCCGCCCAGACCGGGGGAAGTTATTTGATGATTTCCCACCTCAAAAAAAAAACATCGTTGCATTGAAAAATAAATAGATACATATTTTTCGAACCGTGTATCTTCGTTCCGTTTCTTACAATACTGTTTATTTTATGTCAAGAGAAATTAAATCACGTAAAATATTTTCAAGTAACAATTTTTCAAACAAACAAACCTGAAATAACGTACAATTCTTCATAGTAAAGTACGGGTGTCAACCAGAGAATGCAACCGCGCAACGGGATCCCGCTGGTTGTTGAAAGTCATTGAGAAAAGGGAGAAATCCTGTATCTTTCATGCAACTAGAAGTAAGTAAAAATGGGGCAAAAAAATATTAAATAATGTATTAAGAGATTAATAAACAGATATAATAAAAGAATAAATATTATAAAAAGAGACAATAGCTAGTTTAGGCAACATCACCAACGTCTCATCAGATGCACACCACCTCGCAGAATCAACGTTAATCTCATCAGATTAACGTTGATTCTGCGTGGTGGTCTCTCTAATTAAATTGTAATCTTTTTGAGATTTATAAATTCTGGCTGAAATCTTTCTCGCGCCGAATCAGTTGGCACATTTTCGCGTGCCGAAAAACACGTGCCGCTTACCGTTGCGCAGTCCCGCTAATATCACGGGATCCCGCTCGATTTTTATGCGGGACTGATCCCGCAAAAATAGTGCATGATCCAGGTATTTCGGGATCTTCGTATCCCGGTATTGTAATCTCTAGAGTCAACCCTAGTCAGTACCCAGTCATGTCAATGTTGACTTTCGTGTTAACTAATCACAACAGTTGAATATCAATTTGTCCACATTTACTTGGTTTTCCAGCTTAAATCGATTCTACTATATTCCAATGTTCTTGCGAGTTTGAATCATCGTAGTCGTGGTCAATGCTAGAGCCGTGCATGGCTACATTCTGGTCCAACATGAGTTTCAACGGCACGAAAAGAAAGAAGAAGAAACGCTAAAAACTCTAGAAGCGACCATTCAAAGCCGCGTTCATTAATACCCTTTCTGGCGTTCACTGGAAAATTAGTTAATTTTCACGTGCGAACAAAACGCCCACGTCTATCCACGCCACGTTGCCCTGCCACGATGGATTAAAAAGGATATTTCACGTCAATTAAAACCTTTTGCCGTAAGGATTAAGTCTGATGAAAATGTGTTATTAAATGTCAGAGGATAATAAGATGAGCGTGGCTGCGTGGGTGGGGCTTATGGGAATACCTGCATGTATTTATAAATGTTTGTTCAGTTAGTATGTTGTTTGTTGAATGATTTAAAAAAAAAACAGAACGATGTTATGTATTTTAATATGGTTTTCATCCGTTAAAAGATTATTGTAGAGGTATATTTGTGATTTTTTTCATGTTTTCAGCACACTACTTAACTAGATTATATCCTGAATAATAACATATATTTTTTTGATGTTGTTAGCTGCACTGAATCATATACATTTAAGCATTATAAAACTCGCATTTAACTGTTGTAGTCCCCTTAAGGGTTTGTGCAGAGTAGCAGTGTACTTTAAAGACTAAATATAATTGGGTAGTTGACACCATTAACACATAAGTACAAAACAAAATTTTTCTGAAAGAACACCTTATTCTAGACCTGAGAACTCCATTCATTTAAAAAAAACTTTAAAATTCGATTTTTAGTTGCTTTTAAATCAATAAATAGTTGCATCATTGACTTGACAATATAGTGACGTCATCGTTGCGAGTCTCATACAAAATCTATGGGGGAAGCGCGTTTTGACAGCTCATAAAAAGTATATCAATTGATTGGTGGTGTCATCTACCCTATTGTCCTCGTAGAGGTGATCTCTCACGTTCGGCCCTGGTTCATTCCATGGTCCAGAGCGAGAAGGATTGGGAAGCGGTGACTTCCTTCTGCGCTTGTGCTAGCTAAGGAAGTGGTTGGACGTTTGAGGGGAAAAACGTCAAACCAACCCAACCACGGGAGACGCTCCGGGCAGTGGGTGCCGCGAGACAACTCCCTTCGTTGACGCAGATCGGTGACCAATGGGTAACTCACCGTCCGCCCTTTTATGGAAGGAAAACGAATAAATCTTATTTGTAACCAAACTTAGGACATAGAAGTGCCGTGTCGACGACGCGTTCGTGTTCCACGCGTGCCTCAAAGATGTCCATTAAGGGGCCTGGGCCAGAGCCACTGCCTGCCGGGGTTGCGGGTACTGTGGTACCGGAACACAAAGTGCAAGTGAAGGAGCATGGATGGGTTTTAATCAGTAAAAGTCTGACACTCTACCCAGAGCGGGAGAATTTTTTGATGATTTCCCATCCGAACACAAAGAACACATTAACCTCCTTTGCGGCTCGCAGTTGGCTAAAAAAGGACTTCGTTTTTACTTGAAATGAAAGAGTCTTTAGAGACTCAATATATTTATAAGAAAACTATAATTTTGACGTCCCAAAGGATGTCTGGTAGACAAAGCCTTGTGATATCAAGTCCGTTTATGTACCACTATTGTACATAAGGTTTAAATATATAAATAATCATTTTAACAACCACTAAATCACAATACTAATCTGCCCATCCAAAAAACCTATTATTTTTTATACATCTTTTGAAATAATTTTTGATATTGTTTTGTGATAAGGAACTTCGTTCCAAAAGCTATTATTATAAATGTATCCAGTGTAATAAGCGATTCAAATCTTTTAGTTACAGTGATCCATCACCTGCAGGACGTGTAGAAACTAATCCATTTACGGTCATTGTATTCGATCTTCGGCCACCTTCATCTGACTCTCGGCTGGTAGAAGACGGATGAGAGTGCCTATGAAAACGGTTTTCTATCTATGGCTTTTAAACACCCATAATAGTCGACTTTCTGCCACTTCAGCTTGGGAAGGAAATATCTACTTCTTAGGTCTTCATTACTGAAAGATTTTATCAGATTAAAGACATTTAAACTATTTTTAGAGCGAGTATCCTTACTAATATTATAAAAGCGAAAGTGAGTTTGTTTGTTTCTTTGTTTGTTACCTCTTCACGCTTTAATGGCTAAACCGATTTTGCTGAATTTTGGTACAGAGATAGTTGGGAACCAGGAGACGGACATAGGCTATTTTTTTTTTTAATAAAGAGTGAGTTATGAGGGAGAAAGAGGGATGAAACGGGAAAACTTAGCGTTTCTATTACAAATCAATAAGGCGCAACCAAATTTAACGCGAGCGAAGCCGCGGGCAAAAGCTAGATATTTTCATAAAAACATCTCGATCCCGAACATTGCCAAATGTGACGCATGAATGTTCCCTAACAAGCGGGCGTGTGACACTTAACTGAACGAATTTGTTACCAAGTAGTAACAAGTATTGGATTAGTAGTTTCTTCTAAAAGGCTAGGCAGATAATGATGATACAGGACAAGAACCTGTATCATCAATATCTGCCTAGCCTTTTCCCAAATATGTTGGGGTCGGGTTCCAGTCTAACCGGATTCAGCTGAATATCAGTATTTTACATGGAGCGACTGCCTATCTGACCTCCACAACTTGTTTTTCTTGTCCTGTATACCACTCGTAAATATTTGACACACGGTTGGCGCAGCGGCTAAGTGTTTGGCAGCTGTGCTACGTGTTACGGGTTCGAGTTCCGCACGAAAAAATAATTGTATGACCTACAAATAGTTGTTCCGGGTCTGGCTGTTTGTGTATGTGAGTTAATATGTTAGTAAACGCAACCATTAGAGCGCTTTCACATTTAGGCGACTTTAGCAGCGCGACAGTCGCGCGTCAGTCGCGCGACTGTCGCGCTCTCAGAATTTCATAGTTTGAACAGAAGCGCGGCAGTCGCGCGCTGTCGCGTCGTCCGCGACTTCGTCCGCGTGGCATAGTTACTTTGCTAAAGCTAACTTTAAACCGCGTGATGATAAAAAAAAAACATCTTTCTCTCCCCTTTACTTCCCTCTTTCTCCCCCAAATCACCCTTTTTTTAAAAAAATAAAGTAGCCTATGTCCGTCTCCAGGGTTCAGTTTGGCCATTTAGACGTGATAACCTAACAAACAAACTCACTTTCGCTTTTATAATTGATAAGGATTGTATTTTTTTGTCGTAGAAATCTTCGATCAAAAATGTTGATCGAAGGTAGAAATACAAGTAAAGCCTGTTCGGAACTTTTACAAAAATTTCTTCGAAGCCAAGCGCGATGAACTCACACAACATTAGTGAGAAAATCTTCCATAACTTATTGGAGCGTTATCCTTACATGAGCAAATTCGCGGAAAATTGAAGCTCCCACAAACTTCTGACGACTCAGGTGTAAAATGGAGTTATTTACATACTGATCATCGGAGTTACATTACGGGAATACGGAACTGCTACGTAATGTTTCTTGTTACTTTCAAATCTGGATCTGTTCAAAGTTAGAGTAAATCAGTTGCTTCTAGGCAAACGACTTCTTCCAGGCCACATCATGGCTTAACATCAGGCGAATTGTCGCCGCTTTGAATGATGTATCAAAGTATCATGTAATATTGTACATGACGACGCGTGACGTATAGATAAAGCCAGCCGTTGACTCATCCAATGCCAACTACAATGGCGGACACTAGTTTCACACCGGCTCGATAGATGGCGTTGTACATATGACGCGCTATCCTGAATCGCGGTGTTAAGATTCTCCGCGGCCGAATGACCCCCCTCGGGTAATGTAAAACAGTTATCGCTTCTCGGCCTTTTGGCTAAGATCAAAGTGTAGTATCTGTTCTTTTCAGCTTAATATCTGAAAGTTCCCTCAATGAGGGACCAGTATATTAATCTGATTTTTGTAAGCTGACGGGATGTTCGGGGCTCGCTCCACTCCCGTCGCGGGTCGGCCCGGCATTGCAGTGCCGCCGGGATCGGCCCACAAAAAACTTTGAAACAAAGATCTTGCAAATTTGTGCGGGTCCAACTACCTTTTACTTTATGACAGGTTGTTCAGTACTATCTGTACGATGAATGCTTTGTCCGTGTCATCGTCACAGTGCTGTAATATTTTGTCTGCGCCTGTGTGAGGTCAAAAATTATCCCACTGGGACGACTACCATAAATTAAATCTTAATTAAATAAAATTTCATGCAAATCCATTCAGCGAATATTTGTTTTTTTTCTTTTAATGTAATAATTTAAAGATTATACTCTCGCTTTTATAATATTACTAGCGACCCGTCCCAGCTTCGCACGGGTGTTACAAATCTTTGAAAATCCCAACTTTTCTCTACTATAATATGTATATTGTATTATAAATAAAAACCTTCCTCTTGAATCACTCTATCTATTAAAAAAAAACCGCATCAAAATCCGTGGCGTAGTTTCAAAGATTTAAGCATACAAAGGGACATAGGGACAGAGAAAGCGACTTTGTTTTATACTATGTAGTGAAGATTTAAGTATGCCTTTATAATATTCAACAGAACACACAAGTGCATTTCAAAGGCTGACATTGATAGACAGCAGACAGTGCCACGTGGCTGGCGCGAGACAGTATAGTTACTGGCGCGAGTAATCCGCTCATTGTTGTTCAGTCTTGCACGAGTTTGTGATAATTATCATGATTGTTATTTATGCATGATCAAAGGTGTGATTAGCCATGTTCTACGATCTTGGATAGATAGCAACGTGTACATGGGTTCAATTTATTAGTAGCAGTAGAAAAACTAAATAAGTCGACCAAGATTTTTTTGTCTGGACCTTAAAAGAGACTATGACCTGTGCGTTTGTATATTCTGTTTCTTCTCAGAGTAGTCAGGTAAGAAACACCGGCCTCATCTAGTTTGAAAAAAAACACGTGTTTGTGAAAACCTACTTGCAAAATAAACATCATTTATCAATAAATGTCATGTATTGAAACTAGGCTTTTATAATCAGCACTTATTGAATGTCAATGATACCAATCACCTTTCGCCACTTCCTAGAGGTTTAGCTAGGAATAAGTGGCGGAAGAAACTCCTTACCAACACAACTGGGTAGTTGACACCATTAATCAATAATTTAAAAACACAATTATTCTGAAAGAACACCTTATTCTAGACCTGAGAACTCCATTCCTTTAAAAATAACTTAAAAATTCGATTTTTAGTTGCTTTTAAATCAATAAATAATTGCATCATTGACTTGACAACTTAGTGACGTCATCGGTTGCGAGTCTCATACAAAATCTATGGGGAAGCGCGTTTTGACAGCTCATAAAAAGTATATCAATTGATTCGTGGTGTCTTTAATTTGCGATTAATAAATATTTTTTCGTTCCACAAGAAAATCAAGTTTTATTCTGCAAAAAAAATCTTTAGACGTAGACATCTCACACAAAGCTTCAACCATTATAAAAGGTTACACAGGGCATCAACACCAGCAAATTCATTCCAAAACGGACAACAAACCATTGCACTATAAACCTTATTTTTATAAAAATAAGAGCTAGGTTTAAAAGCAACATCTGACAGATTGCACTCATTTGTCAGAATCTCAAGTCATTTGAGGCAATTTTTATTGCTTTACTCTGTCGAGAACGGCGGGTTTTGCAGTAATAGCGTAAAAGTCTGATGTGTTGGGAAAATACAAGGAAAGAACGACGGTGAAGTATAATAGAAATTAATTTAAACTTCACGAAGTCGAAGTTAAAGCGGAACTTTGAAGGAAAATGACGTTTGTAGGGATATTTCAGAACGTAGCGTGTTGAGTTTTGTATTTATGCTAAACTAGCTTTTGTCCGCAGCTTCGCTCGCCTAAAATTCGCGGTAAAACAGTTCCCCTTACCTTATTTCCAGGTACCTGCTACCTTCAGTTTTTGCCTTATTGATTTATAATAGCAACGCTAAGTTTTCCCTTTTCTTCCCTCTTTCTCCCTCACATCCCACTTTTTCCAAAGAAATATTAGCCTATGTCCGTCTCCTGGTTCCCAACTATCTCTGTACCAAAATTCATCAAAATCGGTTTAGCCATTAAAGCGTGAAGAGGTTGCAAACAAACTCACTTACGCTTTTATAATATACTAGCTTTCGCCCGCGGCTTCGCCCGCGTTAAATTTGGGGTAACACAGTTCCCCTTGCGCCTTATTGATTTGTAATAGCAACGCTAAGTTTTCCCTTCTCTTCCCTCTTTCTCCCTCACATCCCACTTTTTTCAAAAAAATATTAGCCTATGTCCGTCTCCTGGTTCCCTACTATCTCTGTACCAAAATTCATCCAAATCGGTTCAGCCATTAAAGCGTGAAGAGGTAACAAACAAACAAACAAACAAACAAACAAACTCACTTTCGCTTTTATAATATTAGTAAGGATAGTAAGGAAGTAAGGATTCTGCATTGAATCAGGTAAGTTTTTGAACTTCAAATTTTGTAAAAACAGTTTCAAAGTAGGAAAACTATGACTATAAAAAGTACTTACTTTGTTCAATATAATTGATGTTTACAAGAATAAATACAGTAATGAATAATGTACTTTAAAAATATCACAAAATCCTACTAATATTATGAATGCGAATGTTTGTTAGGATGTATGGATGTTTGTTATTCTTTCACATCAAAACGGCTGAATGGATCTTGATGAAATTTGACACAGAGGTAGATTATAATCTGGAGTAACGATTCTTTTTTGGCGATCATCACGCGGGCGAAGCCGTGGGCGCCAGCTGTAAATAATAATCGCAAAAATACATTTTATTGAAGAAATACATTTTCCTGCTTAGCCACGCTTATTAACTTTCTCTATACCTACTCAATACATCCGTTCAGTCTAGCGACTCTGAAAGTATTTTCTTTTCTAACTTTCGCTAAATCGGTAATCCCAACGAAAGCCAAGTAACGAGCTTGTCAGACTCAATTAGTTGTCACGTCTAACTTGTTAGTATGTTTTTGGAAAAGTATTTCACTTTGTCGATGGGATCGTAAACATGTGTGACAGTTCGAAAGTACGTTTTAAGACATTTTTTTGCGGATGGTAAATCATCAAATAACTTCCCCCGCTCTGGGCGGAGCGGGGGGTGTGTCAGATTTGCACTGACTGTTCCTTCTTCTGCCCTTTATGTTCTGGGGCCGCGGTATCTCTTTCTAACAACCCGCAACCCCGGCAGGATATTTTGAAGCTACGGAAAATGATGTTTATTTTGCAAGAAGGTTTTTACAAACACTATTTTGTCTTTTAAAAAAAAAAAATCACACATACAAAAGATAATTTTGTCCTGACTGCAACGTATTGATTAAATCCAACATAGACACAGACTATAATTTATGTCTGTGCCAAATTTCACCAAAATCCGTTCAGCCGTTTTAACGTGAAAGCGTAACAAACATCCATACATCCATCCATCTATCTTCGCAATCATTTGCATATACATATAATAATAATAGGATTAATTTTAAGAAAAAATTGCGAAAAATATTTTTTATCGTCAGTGCATTACCATAATATGTAGTAAGGTGGTAAGGGTAAATTCTGTAATTGAAATCATAAAAGACCCTGTAGTGTAGGTCACGAAATGGTAGAATAACATTTCATTTTTGTGCTGTTGAGGAATTGATGTATATGCTTTTCTTATTACACGGTGAGATGAGTTTGATTACATTCATCGTCATCAGGCAATAACAATCTGCTTTGAATGCCACTGGATGCGATAATCACCAATTTTTTGACCGCAAGCAGAATTACCCTCCAGCTTTGTACTATCATATCAACCCCGCCCCTCCATTCAGGTCTTGATCCAGACTAAGTGTGCCTTGAAAAATGTCTAGACTTGTTTCATTGGTATATTTCAAAATGTAAATCTTAAATGCTATTCAAAAATAGATTTAGCTTGTGGCTAGAATTACCATAAAATTGCTTAAAATTCTCCCATCAACTTCATCAAGGAAAAGCCAGAAATACTTATCATCTATTCCCAACGTTCCATTAACAGCTATATCGGTCGTATAACTTATTCACGTCATATCCGCGGAACCGTCAGTGATTGAATATTGAATCGTTCGGGTGATCGGGTCACTCGGGAATCGACGAGCGGACAATTTTATACCTACCCTCAATTTGAATAAAAAAGGTGGTCGATGTTCAAATGGTTGTATGATTTTTTCATATGACGGGTGTGTGGAATTGCTTTAGATTATATTGTGTTGTTAAAATCTACAACATTATTTTTAGTATATGCGAAACCTGAATATAGTTTGTTCAGAATAAGTTACTGAATCGATTCCAATCATTTTTTACACCATGTTATATTTTGTCCCAAAAATATTAATATAAGGCTACGAGTTGGACACTTAGTAGGTATACGAAATCATACGGCGCGCAACAAGGTCACGGCAGGTCAAAGCGACAGTACACACGTGCGGCGCCGTTTGTGCCGCACTGTGACCGTGTTGCATAAGAGTAAGGGTAGAATTTTCAAAACGCGTTATTGACACTTCCTAGGACTCAAGTTCTGGCTTCTATCTTGAGCATATTATGCTCTGTGATGACATACAATGTGGCAACGGCTCCAGTCTCTTGGAGACATTTCCAATTGACAGCGTTAAGGAAATTGTTGATAGTTACTTTAGTTTTATAAATGTTTATAACACTGTTATGGAATAAATTATTTACTGTTAATATCTTACGCACAAGTGAAAACTTTACAAAAGCGGCTTTAATGCCTTAGGCATTTCCTACCAGTCTACCTTAGGGTGATGCAGTGACAAAACACAGTAGGTGTAAATATAGAAAAAAAACGACATTAGAAAAAACAAATATCATCAAAAAGGTACGTACAAGTTTATAGATTCGTTGTATATATATTTATATATATCTCAAAATAATAACCACTTTTATTAGCATAGTAAGATTGCAATTTGATCTGTCTTTTATTATTTTTATTTTAATAAATATACCGTAGCGTATATTTTTCTCAGAAGATGCCAGCTGCTTACATTTTTTACATAAAGCTGAGATTTCAAAACATGCTTTAAATAACTACAGACTAGAATAATATGGCATTGAGACTTTATCTTTAACACAAAAGAAATGTAGTTTCCATACTACATATTGAGTAAATCACTTGATGCCAGACAAAAACAATTCAGATTTCAGATTCAAAACATTCATTAACTTCCCCTTTTCTCTGTTTTCTGAACTCTAAAAACGGTAAACTCCATAGTCGCTGATTCTTTGCAAGCTCTTCTGCATCATCAAATGTATTTGGCATATCTTTTCTTGCAGTTTCAGGCAATCCAAAAGCAATCAGAGCACCTAATCCAGCTACCGCGCCTACCACCGCTAAAGGTAACCAGTACATATAAACTTTCAAGTACACAATATATGGTGACATAACTGTGGCTACATACCCACAAATATGTACTATAGATACTCCTGATCCTCTCACAGTAGTAGGCAAGATCTCAGCACACCATTGCATAGCAGCACTAAGCGACATATTAACAGCTAATCTGGCGACTACTGCAAATACCACTGTCTGTACACCACTTGCAAATATGGTAAGTATACAGAATATAGAGCTAATACTCATCATAGCAATCGTCAACCATCTTCTACCCAAAGAGTCCATAACGAAAGCCACTATGATCATTGAAGGGCACTCAGTAAAAGATACCATTGAGAAAGACAAAAAAAAGTTGAAGTCTAATTGTCCTAAACTCCTCACTAGTCCATCAAAAACAATGGTACAACACATGTATTCAATACACACTAGTATAAATATTTTCCTTATGACTGGTCTCTTTAGTATCTCTAAACAACTCTCAGATTTTTCTCTATTCGCATTTGTTGCTGATAGTTTGAATTGTTCTATCATTTTTGGTGGTATTTCTTTTTTATTTATTCGACCGATTACCATGACTTTATTCACAGCTTCATCAATGCGGCCTTTTGATAACAACCATCTCGGACTCTCTGGCATGTACAATGGTGTTATTAAAGCTGACGCTAGAGGTATACTAGTGACTAGAGAAATAGTTTTCCAGTGGCCGCAAGCGAGCATCAACCAAGGCAGCACAGTGACGAATAGAGAGTAAAACGTGGCAAAAGACAGGTTAGCTAATAAAGTTCGGTATTTAGGAGCAACGTATTCTAAAATGAGAAGGTACGCCATAGTCATGCAGTTATCGTAAGCCATGCCCATAAAGAATCTTGCAGCAGCAAACTGAATCATATTATGCGTATAAGTACTGGCCACGCCACCAACACAACCAATAAGATTGCTAATTACAGCTGCTGGCACTCTTCCGAATCGATCAGCTATCCATCCAATAATGAATCCACCCACTATAGACCCAACAAAGAATATTGATTGAGCTGTTGCTTGATAACTATTCTTGTCGCAGACCCATTCCCACTCACTTGAAACAGTAGGGTATGGTATTTCTGTTTTGTTGAATTCCCATCCATATTGACATGGTACTGTATTCCAGGATGAATCAGGTGGCATTCCAGTTGCTAACACTTCGCTCCAGTTGGCTTCATACATTTTACATTGTGAGTAACCAAATCGTGCGTTTGGATCTTTGGGTACACCAAGATCTCTTCGTTGTATGTCAGTTAAGTTTTCCAATTCAGGGATCCTGCACCAGTGGTTGGGCGACACTTCAGTCATGAACATCTGAGAGAAGTAGAGGAAAGTTCCGTAGGCGTAAAAGGGACACGTTCCAAAGAACAGGAGCCATTGATAACGTCCGCATTCACCAGCGGCGGATATCAGGTCATCGTAGTCAACAGTTTCTTTTGCTCTGTCCACTTTATTTTCTATTTCTGTACCAGTCTGTTTTGCAGCCATTTTTGTTAATGTTTCCCTTGTTGTGTCGTCTTCAACAAACTTTATTGAACTGATTAAATAAATTTCGGTCGCGTCTTTTATTATGTCAGTGATATTATTTGCAAAGATAGCACTCTAGACTTATAACTATAGTTTACCGAAGGCTTTCTTTAACAAATATTGGCTTATCTTTGACGCTAGAGTAATGTAATGGAGATCAGGTAAGTTTCCATATGATTTATACTGAGGGTAATTACGCGAGCTATGTCCCCGTTATATGGCTACCGTAAAACTTATATTTAGAATAATCATCCATCAAATCAAGTTTTCATAGTCGTCGTAATAGTTCTTGTGTTTGTTTGTCTTATAACTTGGAACAATATTTGTGTCGCTGGAGCACTGTAAGAGGCAGGTAACAAAATCAGTGTGTGCGCGCTCTTTTATCATCATTATCATTCTCTAGCCGTCTTTTAAAAACTCTTTACTACTCAAGACCAGGTCAAGGTCAATGTTACTACAGACGTGTGATCAATCAGCTCCTGTAGTAGTTCATTGCTGGTCTATCTCAAGCTGTGTGGCCACCGCACCTAGTAACCCATATACCACTCCCAGTTTTTGCTACTCACCTTTTTGAGCTCTTTAGGCGATGACGTGCAGTTAACAGAACAATAGATTATTGATTATTTTAGCCTGCACATGAAAATTCTTATTCAAGGAATCCCGCCATGTATACAAATATGAATGCACTAGAAAAATAAATATTATGACAGTTGTCATGATAAAATGATGCAATCATCATGGTAGTCACGTTACGCCATTATATAAATACGATTAAATATCTTTAGAGCAACTGTTTACGGTTTTTCTTAAATATCACGAGGGTTTTTGTTAGCTTTTACTTATCTCGGGTTATTTGTCAAGCTTTATGTTAGGCATATTGGCTGTGCGATTATCATCATCATCAGTTGTTTCATCAAATTTATGTTTATAAAGCTTTAGGCTACTTAAAATTCAACATTCGATATAATATGAATAGGACATTACATAATTTGACATTTCATAGTAATGTGTTCCATTTGATTGACACCAATAACTTTGTTGGTAACTATTTTTATTTGACAAAAGATAGATTTTTTGTGGATCGGTACTATCTTGCAAACTATTGTAGAAGACAAATAGCTGTATCGCTATCATATTTTTTTACAATTACAGCCAAGAATTTGGCTAAGCGAGTTGCCTCTATTGAACATTGTAATACTCAGTCAAGTTACTCAGCCAATAGTTTGCTCACAATTAATGAATCAGATCATCATTTAAATTAGAGATTGAGACAATAGAGGCAACCTCTTGCAATAATGTAAGGAAGCCAGATAGTAAATCAGTTGAAAGTATTGGGGATTTTGATTGTATCAACCTGGTGCATCAAAATATTCAAGGGTTTTTGAACAAAGAATTAGAAGTAGGGCTTTTCCTGAATTGTAACAACATAGATATTCTTTGTATCACAGAGCATTGGCTCAAAAGTCATCAAATAATTTTTAATTTTCTGTAATCACCAGGTTGGTAGTTCATTCAGTAGAGTAAATGCTATACATGGCGGCGCATTAATCTTAGTAAATAATCAGCTCAAATTTAAAGAGCGCAAGGATATTGTAAACCTGTCTGTTGAGAGAACAATTGAAATAGCCTGTATAGAATTGGAGCAGTTTATCATATTAAGTGTATATAGACCCCCTTCAGGTTTGTATGATTGTTTTGAAAAGGTAATGGATGAAGTGTTGCATAAAATCTGTAGCTCAAAGAAATCTATAATTACTTGTGGTGATTTTAATATTAATTTGCTTGAAAAATCGGTGTTAAGTACTAGAATTACAAATCTGTTTCAGTCATACAACCTTGGAAACAAATTTTTGGAGCCCACTAGAATAACCCAGACTAGTGCCACTTGCCTAGATAATATTTATACTGATGTTATACCAACCCACAAAGTAATTATTAACTTATTAGATTCAGATCATTGTGGGCAACTGATTACAATTCCAAATGTAATCAAAAAAGTAGCTAAAATGGATATCACTGTCAACCCAAAAACTAAAAGTCGCCTAGAAACTTTTAAAAATAAACTTTCAACTAAATTACCACTTTTGTCAACTAGTGATGACCCCAATCAACAATATAACAATTTTTTTAGTATGTATTGCACACAGTTTAAGACCACATTTGTTCCTAAGACTATCTCGGTTAATAATAACGCTTCTTTCAATGACTGGGCCACCTTTGGTATTCATAAAAGTAGAAAACGGCTTTATGAGCTGTATGAAGAGCGAATTTGTATTAATACTGTAGAATTTAATTTGTATGTTAAGAATTATTCTAAAGTTTTTAAAAAAGTTTGTGCTATAGCTAAGTCACATTATTTGAGTTCAAAAATTAAAAATAGCAGTAACGTAATTAAAACGACTTGGAACATTATTAATAGCGAAGCAGGAAGGTCTTGCAAGCGAAATACTGACTACAGCCTTGCTATCGGCGATAATATCATAAAATCAGATACTCAAGTTGCTACAGCGTTTGAAAATTTCTTTGCGGATATTCCTGTATCGACTACTAAATCGCTAGACTCGTCACCTGCTGCTGCAGATGCTTTGCTAAAGGAAAATATTCCATTTCATGATTCCGAATTTAATTTTCAATATGTTAATTGTAATGATGTAATTAAAACTTTTCATATGTTAAATGTTAAGAAGACCGCTGATCTATGGGGTCATTCTGTGGACGTTGCCAAGTCCATTATAACCATTGTAGCTCCTTCATTAGCTGTTATATTTAATGATTGTATTGACCGTGGTGAGTTTCCTGATCTAATGAAAAACAGTAAAATAATACCATTGTTTAAATCGGGTAGTACATCAGACCCTACTAACTATAGACCAATTTCAGTGCTACCAACATTTAGTAAAATTTTTGAAAAAATAATTTTAGATCAAATGCAAAGATTTTTCAATAAACATAAGTTATTGCATAATAAACAGTTCGGTTTTACAAAGGGTCGTTCAACTACTGATGCCGGTGTTGAACTTCTAGGACACATTTATAATGCCTGGGAAGATAAATGCGATGCTTTGGGGATTTTTTGCGATTTGTCCAAGGCTTTCGATTGCGTTCTCCATAAAACATTAATCAGAAAACTACACCACTACGGAATCCGGAACGCCTCTCTGAATCTTCTTACGTCATATTTGAGTGGTAGGATTCAGAGAGTTGATGTAAACGGGAAAAGATCTCCCGGATCTGTAGTAAGCATGGGAGTACCACAAGGGTCCATTCTTGGCCCTTTTTTATTTCTTATTTATATTAATGACTTGCCTTACCTCATAAAGGATAATCATGATGTAGTGTTGTTTGCAGACGACACTTCTCTTTTATTTAAACTAAAACGTCAGCAGCTAGCTACTGACGATGTTAATGGCGCTCTGGCAAAGGTCGTTAATTGGTTTAACGTTAATAATTTACTTCTAAATGAGAAAAAGACCAAATGCATTAAGTTTACGTTACCTCATGTTAGACAAGTGGAAACTAGTGTACTAATCAAGGATGAAGAGTTGAAACCGGAAGATAATACAGTGTTCCTAGGCTTAACTTTGGATGCTAAGCTTCAGTGGGGCCCTCATATAGATAAGTTGTCAAAAAAGCTTAGCTCAGCAGCATACGCCGTTAAAAAAATTCGTGATTTGACTGATTTAGAGACAGCCCGTTTAGTTTATTTTAGTTATTTCCACAGTGTGATGTCGTATGGTATTCTCTTGTGGGGCCATGCCGCCGATATTCAGACAATTTTTATTTTGCAAAAGAGGGCAATTCGTTCAATGTATAAATTAAGTCCTAGACACTCCCTCAGACAAAAATTTAAAGAGATTAACATACTAACTGTGCCCTCTCAGTTTATTTACGAAAACCTTTTGTACGCGCATAAAAATATAAAATTGTTTAAAAAATACAGTGATATCCACGACATAAATACAAGGAACAAACACAAATTTGTTGTTCCTGCAACGAGGCTCAAAAAAATAGGGGGTACATTCACATGCCAATGTATACGTTATTATAATAAACTGCCAAGCGATATTCAAACACTAAGCCTCAATAAATTTAAATCTTTTATAAAACGTAAACTATGTCTCAAAGCTTACTATAATATTAATCATTACCTTGAAGATAAAAAGGCTTGGGATTAAGCTGCTCCAATTTAGTTTACTCAGTGAGTGTCAAAATTTGCCTTTGTTTCATTTATTTATTGTCTATTCCTTTATTCTATACACTTTGACATTAATGTTTACTTTATTTTTACATTCTTTTTATTATTATTATTATGATTAGTGACATTTTATTTTCTTATTATTTTATGACATTTTATGATTTCATTATGATCTCATTAATTATTTATTTTTTTATTTTATTTGTTTATTGTAAATGTGAGGACCATGTGGATCATTTCTTTTATTTACTTTGTTTTTTGACGAAGGTCTGGCAGTTTGAGTGCTATAAGCGACCTACACAAATGTCCTTTTTTTGGTATTGTTCGTCGTGTCGTTGAGCTCCTTGGGTTATGAGTTGAGCTACACGATAACTGACAAATGCTTGCACTGACTGGACAGGTCCACTCAATCTGTGTGGTGC
The DNA here is from genome assembly GCA_958449745.1 of Ochropleura leucogaster. Lineage (NCBI taxonomy): Eukaryota > Metazoa > Arthropoda > Insecta > Lepidoptera > Noctuidae > Ochropleura > Ochropleura leucogaster. Next base: position 18,041,546 of record OY288205.1, on the reverse strand, counting down.
TTTCTTAAAAAGACCATTTCAGACACTATCTGCATAGTCCTCATGTAAGTTGACCAAGATTATTTTGTCTGGACTTTAAAAGAGACTATGACCTCTGAGTTTGTTTCGGCTGTTTCTTCTCAGAGTAGTCGGGTACGAAACACCGGCATCATCTAGTTTTAAAAAAATATGACGTGTAAAAGTGTTTGTGAAAACCTACTTGCAAAATAAACATCATTTATCATTTATCATTTATCATTTATCATTATCATTTAACATGGTGGAGTGCACCAGGCAGCGGGAGAAGAGATAAGCAGTGGCTGATTTACAAATTTTGCCGCCAGTAGGATGTACGATTTTTGCCGCCCCTACTGACCTTTGAAATTCAATAGGTAAGCTAGTTTAGTTCACAATCATTTATTTACATTTATTCTGAAATTGTAACTTTATAGTTTGTGTTCTATCGTCCAAATTACATCGCCTCTTTCCCGTTATTAGAATTATCGTGAACTAGGGGATAGTTGTAACCGTTTCTAGATTTTACTGCAAAAAAAATTTGGACGAAATTTTCCGCCCCCTGGAATCTGCCGTCCTAGGCTCCAGCCTACTCAGCCTAATGGTAAATCCGTTGGAGCCATTAGAGACAAGGGAAGCCAATGACGTCACTGACACACTACACTGACGTCTGACGTTCGGTGATGCAGACACAGGCAACAGATTTTCCAATAGTATTTTTTGTGGCAAAGGATTTATTATAAGTTATCTACCACAAGTTAAGCCGTAGTGGATTAAATAAACTTAGTTTAATCTAAGTAACGGACTGGTTTTGCCGCTTGTGGTTCCACAAACATTCGCTAATGAGCAAAACATCCGTATACAAAACTAACTTCTGATTATACGCGCGCGGAGATCTGCCATCTAACTTCCTTCCTCTTTTAATCCGAATCCCCTTGTAAATGGAACGTTATAACTGTTAGAATAAAGTTTAAAGTTTAAGACTTCGTTGGATGTCCTCATAAATTTTTACTTCAGCTGTAACTTGAAAACTTTTTCTCCAGGGAAATTCATGTTCCGGTCGAAAATCGATGTACTTCAATCGCATTTTGACCCAGAACTCGGTGACGTATCGGGAGTGTTGCTAGAAGAGGTATTGGTTACCATTCTGATGAAACACCGGATTAAACTAGATTTATATTAAACTTACATAATTATTTAATCACATCTAATTCTGTTCTACACCATTTTAGTCGCGATTAAAGATAGTCCGATTTAGAGTCAAGCTAAATCACCGTATACCACTCATTTCAGAATAGCGAGATTGGCATTTTATCATTTTAGGAACGAAGTTCATTATCGCGCTTTGCAAAAGGGGGCTAGACGTTGTAATGACAAAATCATATGGTTTTACAATCTTGTTGTTACAATGTTAGTACTTAAGTATGAGAGGACAGAGTAGGCCCGACAAAAAGTCGTTACTTACTTCAAAAACGTAAAATAAAATCATACGTTAACAAACGTTAAGAAGCGTCTACGAATCTACAAGGCCAACCATGTCCACTCATTCACAGCGAAATTCAAGCGAAGGCGAAGGGCGTTTTTGTGGGACTGTCTCTTGTAATCTGACGTTCAAAAAGTGCTGATTATCAGCCTATTTTCAATAAATGACTTTTGATTTTGATAAGATTAAGAAAAATAAATTTCAAAAAAAACTATATGAGACAAGTCACACAGATGTTGCTATCAGTACTGTAACTATTCACAACAAGGGTGATATAAATATGTGAAAAAAAAACTTATTAAACACATACACATAATTATAAACAGTGATAGGCTAGTGGTGTGGCCATCGGCTTGCCAAGTTAGAGGTCTCGAATTCGAACCCTAGACACGACCTCTGATATTTCGGATAATTGTGCGTATTGTATCACTTGCTTCGGTGAACGAAAACATCGTGAGGAACCCAGCAAGCCTAGGAGATATTTCTCAACGGCGTTTGAGTCAAGTTAGGCGCTTCGCTCACTGGTAAGTCGAGGCGACGTCGCGTCAACGGGCGGTGCGGCGTCCCAGCACGGGCGAGGATAGGTCTCTGCGTCTCGATGCGCAGGCGGCTGTGTCTAAATGCAGCTACGCTCGAAACCAAATGACAAAATGGCGGTGGAGTCGTGGCTTAGGCACACTTGAGCGCCCCTCCTGCGCCTGCACCTCGCTTCCGTCCTGCCTTCACCTGCCTCTCAATCGAGGCGCAGTCGAATCGAAGGCCCGTTAGGCGCGTCGCCCGCACATTTGTAAAGAAAATCTCACACAAAAGGCACGCCCCAACGAGATTTAATTTACAAATGTCGTGTGGGCGACGCGCCTAACGCGCCTTCGATTCGACTGCGCCTCGATTGTTGGTCGTGTGGGCGACGCGCTTTAATCGTTTGAGCGACGCGCCTTAGTAGCTCATGGGTGGCATAAAAACTCAGACACGAGGTAAGCCATTTTCCAAACGTTATAGAAGAAGATTGTCGTCTCTATACGGCTTGCTCTGTACATTCTGTTGTATTTATTGACGTTGGTTTTCCTTCAATGAGACATTTATGATTAGTTTCATAGGTAAACATTTGTGTGTTTGTTTTGGGAACGACGTTGTGCCTTTGCTTGTATTCACTGAGTCGCGGTTTTTCTCCTTTCGAAATTAAAGTCAAACATTTGCTTGACCTTGGAGTATTTTGTTTTATATCGGAAAAATAGCTGTTTTCTTCAATTTGTTATTGCTTTGGCTTTGAAGTTTGGATCTGGCCTTTTATGATTGCTTCTGGAAATTAAAATAATAAGGAATCCAATAGTTCTTTTCTTATTTTAACTTTGAAGTCAGTCATACTTTTGATTAATATAATATCATTGTGAAATTTCCTAACTTACGTGGCATTACATAATCGATACTCACTGCAATATTATTTTATTGGTTTAAAGACATTTTGCTGCGCCCTAAGGTCATGTATGTACTCACTAATTATAAGCCTAGCGTGTAACTATTGGTACATTGTGCATTAAATGAATAAGATAATTAACTAAATCCTACTAATATTGTAAATATTGAATGCATCCATCCATCCTCACAAACATTCACATGTATGGATGTTTGTTGCGCTTTCACGTCAAAACGGCTGAACAGATCTTGATTACATTTGTCACAGAGGTAGATTATAGTCTGGAATAGGACTTTTTTCACGATACCACGCGGCTGAAACCGCGGGTGTCAGCTAGTAAATAAATTAATCAATATATTATAATGATATTTAGAATAAGGCGGGTAAACGGGTCTGACTGAGCGATCGGCTACTGCTCTGCGTGTCGTGATTTCGATCTCCTTACGAAACAAATATTTCTATAGCCCACAGATAGTGTTCCAGGTCTGGCTGTTAGTGCCACATTTTAAATGTGTGTCAAACAAAACACGAATTAGGAGAAATTTCTAGAGTGAGGCACGTTGTAACTTTTTATTAACTGGCTGTTCTCGTTTTTTATGAGCTGATAAATTTGTTCAAATTCCTTTATAACACGAGTACTTTGGTATAGTACTGGTTTTTTGAGCCAGTATTTTTTTTTCTTACTGAAATACTCATTAAATTCATAATTATGGTTTATAGGGAGCAAGTGGTTACACTCAGTATATTGTGGGAGAGACTGGTGCCTTAACTAGGCTTAAGACCTGTATTTCAGGTTATATTTACACTGTACAGGTTATACGACATTCAAATATAGTATACAGTGGTCGCAAATCATTTAATCATCATTTTCCTGCCCTGGTCCCATTCTATTTGAGGTCGGCGCAACACGTTTTCTTCTTCCATTCTCCACTATCAAACGTCACGGCATCATTTACTCCTTTCTCCTTCAAATCATTCCTTACACAATCCATCCATCTTTTTTTTGGCGTTCCTCTCGCTCTTCGTCCATCAACATTCAGATCCGTCACTCTTTTAGTCACATGTGATTCATGTTATAGAAAGTAATTTTACGATGTAATTGTCTTTGGTAAAAAGAAGAAAATATGTTTTGATTGACAAGAGCCTTTTGTCATAAGAAAATTGGGGTTCAGTTGTTGTAAGAGTTTGTTAGTAGAGTTTTACAAGAACCGATTCAAAGATGTGTATTTTTATATCCTAACAGTTGTTTTAATATTAGCTTTTGGTTTTTACATTAAAATGAAGTGAGTTAGAATCAGTATTTCCTTGTTGAGGTTATAACATCCTGTAAAATTGCGAAGATTTTAACAATTCATCCCTCTTCATTCCATGCCCATACCAAGACAAACGACTCACTTTAAAATCATTTAACAAACAGAAAATGTATGGATGAAAGACTGTAAATTGCTTACGTTATGTCCCCGAGTCATAGAATTGAGTTGAAGGAATAGTGATAGTATGATACAAGTACGTGTTTAGAATAAGAGCGTCTACACACGATGTCATCTGCAGAATGTAGATTTGGTCACGTGAGTCAATTCTGGAGACTAGCTTCTTTCATAATGACGAAACGGTTGGCGGAATGGCTGAGCGATCGACTGCTACGCTTCGTATTGCGGGTTTGATCCCAGCACGGAACAAATATTTATATGGCCTATAGATAAATGTTCCGGGTCTGGCTGTTTGTGTATGTGAGTTTAAATGTTTGTAAAAGCACCTATAATACAGGAGAAATTCCTGGAATGGGAGGTTTTTTTTTTAAATATATAAATACTGCTTTTGTCTAACAAAATCTTAGCAACAAAACATTTCGTAGACAGAATTAGGATTCCTAGTGAGTCTAAGTTTAAGTCCAATATTTAGCAATTCTATTCTAATTCCCAAGGTAACTGTCAGGTGACGAACCCGCTCGTTAGAAGCGAGGAGGCGGACAATCGGATCAGTAGGGGCTGTGAGAAAGAGATGGCGATATACACCCTGTATAGCTGTCTCTTTCCCTCTCTGGAAGAAGTACTGTTTAAATACGTCATTGTAGGGTAGCTGGTCTGGGAACTGGAACAAATATAACCCGATTGTTATTCATTCTATTTTGGACCTTTCGTCTAACTAATAATAGAGAACATTATGAAATATATAAGCTACTTATAAGATAATTAAAACTAATAAAAAATGAGTTTGTTTATTTGTTAGTTACGTCTTCACGCCTAAATAGCTAAACCGATTTTAATGAATTTTTGTACAGAGATATTTGAGACCCTGAACACGGACATAGGCTATTTTTTTTAAAAAGATTACGATTCAAGGGAAAGCTTAGCATTGCTATTACAATAAATAAGGCGCAAGGGCAAAGACTACAGGTAGCAGGGGAACTGTGTTACCACGAGTTAAACGCGAGCGAAGCCGCGGGCAAAAGCTAGTATCTATATAAAACACACACACAGTCTCCAAAAGTTTAACCTATTTTAAAACACGTTGTGTGGTCTTCCTGATCTTTGACAGTCGTTACAGTTAGTCAGTGTCCCGAAAGTCTGACAACCGGTCTTACCAAGGGGTATCGTATTACCCAGTACTAACTTGGTTGTGGAGGTCAGATAGGCAGTCGCTCCATGTAAAATACTGATATTCAGCTGCATCCGGTTAGACTGGAAGCCGACCCCAACATAGTTGGGAAAAGGCAAGGCAGATGATGATGATGTGGTCTTCCTGTGCCGTTCAGACTGAAATACATGATGCCACTTTGTGCCATGGTGTTAACTTTGTGTTCATTTAATTAATAATCAAATCTTGTGTTTATTGAAATGATGTTTTGTTTGTTTTTTAAAAAACGTTGCCCCTAATTTCTCCTGTATCGTGGTAACTTTAAAAACATTTAAACTCACAAACACAAACAGCCATACCCGAAACAACTATCTGTAGTTCATTTGTTCCGTGCGGGCAGCGAACCCACGACCCGTGTATATTTGGTAGGTCTGAGAGTCGGTCGTAATGAATGTTTCATACCTTAAGTGATAAGGGTGGCCTGAATAGCGGTTGAAACTGCTGAACACAGTTATTTTTATAAAGAAAACATATCATTGTCAAAATACCAATAATTGAACTTCAGCAAAGAAAACAATGGCGGTCAATTCATATAAAGTTATTAATCACATCGCGGATAATTGGATGTGTCTATCACAGCAATGCAATTTCAGTAAATGAGTTCAATAGTAAATGAGGTTGCATAGAGGCAAGCATGAATATCTGTTGTTTCAGAAATTGGTTGTCTATAGTCACATTTAATCCTAAGTCAACACAATTTCGACGAGCAATGGAGCTCCAAATATCAGGCTGTATTGTTTGGCGTTATTGTTTCTAGTTGAACGTTAAAATCTGATTGGAAGCTGACTCCAGCATAGTAAGTACAGAAAGGGCTGCCAGCGCCACGGCCTGCCGGGTTTGCGGGTTGTTCGAAAGAGATACCGCGGCCCCGGAACATACCTAAAGGGCAAAAGAAGGAACAAAGGTTATCCGCTCAGAGCAAAAATGTTATTTGTTGATTCCCAACCGTAAAAAAAAAATCATAAAAAGTCATAATTTTCAAACAACCAGCAACCCCGGCGGGGTGTGTATGTACCTTCAAAATGATATAATCTAATTACATTGTTTCTGTAATTTTTCTCTCATCAGAAAAACAGACCGCGCAAAAAAAAGGTCAGCACTCTGGTCTCGAGAAAAAACCAGACTGGCCATTTCTCTATATTCCATATCTAAGTCCATTCGTTCGATCGTTCGATTCGCATTCCTTTTTCAAATCCTCGTTCTTCCAGCCATTTTCAAACCCCAACTTAATGGTCACTTATGTATGAACGAATACTTGGGACTCTATTTACATAATATGTGGCCAGCAAATTGTGCTTATCGATACCCCTGGAAGGGTTAAGAGCATCGTTAAACGTTAAGCCTTGGTTTAGAGTTTCGTGCTCTTCATAAATTGGATTAGTTTAACTTCTTTGATGATCTCGTTTGGAGCAAGTTTTGACAAGTTTATTGGCTCCAAGTTTTGGTAGATTGGCAGTGGGATGGGTGGGTTGATTTTGTCGTTTTTAGAATTAGTTTCGAAGGAGAAAATAGATAGCTATTCAAGATATTTTAAGATAAGTAGTTGATTTTGGGGAACATATTTTTTGAAGAAGTTAGGTACTTAAGTACCACGTAAATGCTTTTGGTTTTCGTTTCATTTCGATCACTTCCACTTTTTGCAATGTTGCTGCTTTTCTTGTCAATTAACGAGAAACCAAAGGCGTTCCGCCATCTTTTCCACGGTCCGCCGCGACACCATCTGGCTGTCATTGGGCCCTAGTTTTAAGACATGTGGGCCCACAACTTGCAAACAAACATGTCCTGCCAAGTCCCATTTTACTTTTGCACCGTTTTTACACTTTCAATATATAGATTCTTTGATCTATGTATTTTCATGTGCTCAAATCGATGTTCCAGAAGAATATTACTTATGTACTAGCTTTTGCCCGCGGCTTCGCTCGCGTTAAATTGGGGTAAAACAGTTCCCATTTCCTGTTTTGTAGGTACCTGCTACTTGCAGTTTTTGCCCTAGCGTCTTATTTATTGTAATAGCAAAGCTAAGTTTTCCCTTTTATTCGCTCTTTCTGCCACATTTCTTACTTTTTCCAAAAAAGTTAGCCTATGTCCGTCTCCAGGGTCCCAACTATCTCTGTACCAAAACTCATCAAAATCGGTTTAGCCATGTAGGCGTCAAGGCGTAACAAACAAACTCACTTCGCTTTTATAATATTAGTAACGATTATATTACCTCTACCCTACAAGTCAGGCGCCAGCAAGACACGAACGCGACGGAAAACACTGTGGAAAAACAAATGAATGATTTTGTTTCAAGTCAGAGTTTATTTGGTTTTTCATCCTCCCACCAAGATTATGAACTGTTTTGCCCTTTTTAAATATTCGAACGAGAGAAGGCGTTACATTTCGGGTCCAATTTACTGGCACAGCTGTGAATAAAGAATTTGTAGACCGTAAATGAATTAGTAATGGAAGGTTGTCTGTATTTACAACGGCGAGGCATTAAAGAACCGTGTAAAGTACTGAACCACAAGATTGTACTATTTTAGAGGATTTATCTATTTAATAGCTTGGATTAACACGGCATATACATTTTTTTTTATGAAATAGCAACCTTCCAAGCATGGCCAAATACCAAGCAAGGCGCTATTTACATATAAATAAAATGTACAAATAATAGGTTCGAATTCGTAAGTTGAACCATAATCAGACCGTTTATGAAACATATAGAATTATTAATATATCACTATATCCTCCTAAAAGGCATTTACTAAAGGCGACCTTATCCTTAGATTAAGGAAACTTACTCACAAAACTAATAAGTAACATTTATAAGTTAGGGATTATACGTGTATTAACTTTGGGAGACAATAAAGCGCCATATTTTCGGTTTGGGACATAACGATTCGTGCACAAGGTATTAATATTATGATTGCCAATAAATACGGCCGCCAGTGTATACTAAAAATATCGCTGTAATATGGCCACTCAAGATTTACAGTGCAATGGCGAGCAGAAAAATTGGTACAATAGCACATTAGTAATTATTTCGTGCAATATTTATTTTGCACGATTCGTGAAATTGCGGGATGATCAATTATATTTTTAAACTAGGTTTTGCTAGCGTTAAATTCGAGGTAACACAGTTTCCCTGTCCTGATTTACAGGTACCTGCTACCTGTAGTTTTTGCCCTTGCGCCTTATTTATTGTAATAGCAAAGCTAAATTTTTCCTTTTCTTCCCTCTTTCTTCCTGTTATCTTACTTTTTTTTTATAAAAAAAACTAGCATATATCCGTCTCCAGGGTCCCAGTTATCTCCGTAACAAAATTCATCAAAATCGGTTTAGCCATTTAGGCGTGAAGACGTAACGAACAAACTCACTTTCACTTTTATAGTAAGGATTTAAATTGCTAAAAATAACAAATAGGTCCGAATACAGAATGTACAAAATTAAAGGAAGATTTAAACTCAATTTCAGGTCGATAAGAGAAGGCTTTTAATAGTTAGTTACTGCGGCATGCGGCCATGTAATGGCTTTCAGGCGAGAGTGATAGTGACCGAGTTTTAAACTCAATTAGGTCTATGATTAATGATGAAATGAACCTTTGTGATGGAAGTTTTTTTCAGTTTGTTTCTGGAGCTACATTTATCGTTGTAGGAAAATTAATTTATCACTTCACTTGTTTTCTTCTTTTTCTTTTTTTTGACTACGCTTCCTACGACCTAGTATAAATGTGTAAGACGTTTTAGTGCGTGACCAAAATTTTAAACTTACCTTTTTTACACGACTGCCCCAATAAAAGAGTGTTATGTTTTTAGGGTTCATGTATGTTTGTATGTATGTGAGTTTCTTTTTTGATTGGAAATCACTAAATACCTTCTCCCGGCTCTTCTTTGAGCGAAGCGAAAGGGAGCGTCATACTTGTACTGATTAAATCCCATCTATGTTTCTTCTTTTACTCTTGGTAGTCCGGGACCGCGGTACCTCTTTCGAACAACCCGCACCCCAGCAGGCAGTGGCTCTGATGGGCCCTCAGATTTGCTGTCATCCCTTAGAGGCGCGCTTGGAAAACATGGATCTATCTATTTTATAGTGATTGTAAATCATTAAATAATTTCCCCCGCTCTGGCCGGAGCGAGAAGGAGTGTCAGACTTGTACTGCTTAAAACCTATCCATGTTTCTTCCTTTGTTTTTTGTGGGGTCCGGTATATCTTTTGAATATCCAGCATCCCCCGTAGGATCCTGGCATTGTGTTTTGCCCGTATTTGTTTTTTTGTGGTAGAATTTATAAATGTAGATAGCGGTACACTTCAAAAGTATTATAGCCCCATTTATGACACGAATGAAGAGCTAATATTAAAATCTGAATTGCTCTGTTAAAATTGTGAGAATACAGAAAAACCCGAGAAACACTGATAGTTTATAATCAGTATCCTATCAGACACAACCGCCGCCCGTCTGACTGGAGAGAATTTCTATTTCCATGGGCGATGAGCATCTTGAAAACCCTGTTTATTTCCCTAAAGTTATAATCTTCTATTCTCATATACGAGGGAATTTTAGTTTAGTTTAGAAAAATTCTTTATTAATATAACAAGTTTACATAACTGTAAATCTTAAATTAACAATAACACTTAATTAATAACAAACACTTTTACAGGCTAGTAGCACCTTTATAAGTGTAGTAATATGTTTACAAACTTATCACAACATAAAACATTCATAAATTAGGATAATACATATGAAATACGTCTTATGAAACTATTTATTTTAATAATTGTCATTTATGTACCCTTCTATTTTTAGGGAAAATCATCAAATAACTTCTCCCGCTCTGGGCGAAGCGGCGGGAAGTGTCAGACTTTTACTGACACTTCCCACCGCCAAACCCACCCATGTTCCTTCTATTGCCCTTTACATTCCGGGGCCGCGGTATCGCTTTCGAACAACCCGCAACCCCGGCAGGCAAGCCCCTTTGCTTTGCTGACATCTCTTTGAGGCGCGCGTGAAACACGAACGCTAACGCGCCGTTTTATTTACCCGCTAAAAAATATTAAGATCTTTCGCTCTCAGCGTAAGTGCGACCGGTGCAAGCAGTATAGACAGGGTTATGGTATCCATGTAGTATCCCACAAAACAATGTTTTCTAGCCAACGTCATAAACAAAGAGAGACAAACTCCAAGATCTATTTGCAAACAGTTTATGAGCGGAGTCTAGAGATAGTCTATTTTTGTAAGACAAACTTGCTTTTTCCTTATCTTATCACTTTTCCAGCTGATTCTTAACAACAAACGGTTCTTATTTAGACGACATTTGATTCAGCAACAATGTTGTTAGTCTGTGTGCCATACGCAGACGAAGTTCATCATCTGCCTAGCCTTTTCCCAACTATGTTGGGGTCGGCTTCCAGTCTTACCGGATGCAGCTGAATATCAGTATTTTACATGGAGCAACTGCCTATCTGACCTCCACAACCCAGTAAGTACTGGGTAATGCGATACTCCTTGGTAAAACTGGTTGTCAGACTTTCGGAACACTGACTACCTGTAACGACTGTCAAAGATCTATAAATGACAGCCGGGACCAGCGGCTTAACGTGCTTTCCGAGGCGGTGGAAACTCGGAATGTAACGGGTGGTCACCCATCTACAGACCAACCTAGGCAAGCGCAGCTTAACCTAAAGATCGATCCGAGCGGCTGCTATTATTAAACCACGAGTTCCTCTACACGTTCTACACACAGACGAAGTTAATATTGTGAATTGTCATTTTGTGACCATTTTACGAATAGTAATGTAATTCATCTTAGCTCGTTACGTCAACGACAGTTGGACCATCAGAGTGGTGAAATGGCAAGGTCCTGGGGGTCGTAGGGCTAGAGGCTGTCCAGGCTCCAGATGGATAGATAAACTGGTAAAGGCAGCAAGCAAAAAACTGGATATCCTTGGCTAGACATAAAGAACGATGGAAATCCTTGGAGGAGGCTTGTACCCATAGGGAGTGTGGACCACGACAAAATAATAACGAGAAAATACAGACAGAGTTACTTTTTTATTTGCAATATTTGTGTAGTTAGTTGGTAAGCAATTACAGTGGCTTACAGTTGAGTTTCCCCATGTTTTATGAACTGACGTAGACACATTAATCTTCATAATATTCTTGTGTACTTTATTAAGTCTTGGTATTAATTATTTGCACCGCAAACAGTGTAAGGCACCTTTTACGTCCGAAAATAGTTTTACAACTCTATTTATGTTGTTACTAGCTTTTGCCCGCGGTTTTGCTTGCGTTATATTCGGGATAACATGGGGTTCCCTTTTTCTGATTTGCAGGTATTTTTGTTGGTAACAAAGAAAAGGAAGCTAGGTTAGCTTCCTACCTTGAAAATTGCTAAAGGTCCCATACTAGGGTCCCAACTATTCCTGTACCAAAATCCATTAAAATCGGTTTTACCATTTGCGTGTAAAGATGTAACAAGCAAACAAAAAAACTCACTTTCGAATTTAAGTATTATTATACTTAGTGAGGATTAATGTAAGGTTAGTAGTCACACAAGACCTAATAAACGAATAGGTAAATGTTTTTGCAATTACCTAAATACAGCTCTCACTGTTCGATTTTCAACTGTTGGCACACTAGTGTTAGCTTAATAATATTTAGTAGAGTTATTTTTGTCTCTGGTCATTTAAATCTATTGTCGTTGATGTGAAATGCCACTTTGATGTCTGTGGACATCAATGTGACAACTACGTCTCCCGCCTTTTTTTTGAAATGGGTTATTCATTGGATACTTAATGGATATAAGAAAAGTACTCTGTGTTCACAGTCGAAGTGTACGGATTAAATGCAATTATTCCTCTGCAATCTGCATTTTTAATCAAGTGAACCTGCAGTGATCCTTCATCTCAGAAGTGGGATTAGCAAAACGCCCACAACTAAAGTTTTACTATACCTACGTGCGTTTTCGATTGTTCTAACGCAACACAATGGAGCGTGGAAATTTGACACCAACCGAGATATTAGATCGTTACAAACCTACTTTAAGAAAAAGGAAACAACACGTTGGCAATGATGAAAGAAAACGACGCAGACGCAGATCAAAAACTGAAGATGAATCGGCAACGGACTCGAGCGTTTCTATACAAAGAAGCCGGTCTCGGGAGCGTCATGAGCATCGTCGCCAGCGACGCAAGAAAATCGGCAGCCAATGCACTGACCGTGATCCTCACAGACGCCGTCAGGAGAACAGCAGCAGCCGAAGCAATCGCCGTGAGCGTCATGGACGGCGCCGTAGGAGTGGAGGTAGTCACCGTAGCCGCCGCCAGGTCAGCAGGAATGCGGGTGCGCGTGGCAGCAGCAACGACTCGAGGTCTTCGCGTTATGACAGGCGCTCATCTTCCCCGGTAAGACGTTCCAATAATAGCACTGACAATGTGACACATTTATTGTTGACTAAATTAATGAATAGCTTGGCAAATACTCGTCCTGAAGGTAATAAATTTCCAATGTTAGGAAACGTCATACCTGATTTTGATCCGATGGTTAAGGGGCAAACTATACAAGTATGGCTCAGTAAAGTCGATGAGTGTGCGAAATTATATAGATGGGGTGACGATCAGGTCATACATTATGCTTTACCTAAATTAGTTGGCGTGGCAAAAACGTGGTACCAATCGCTACCCACTATGTCATTTTCATGGCCTGAATGGAAACAAAAATTATTAGAATCATTCCCTAGTAGTGAAGACTATGCAGAGTTGCTTACAGAAATGTTGTCTAAACGCGTAAAATATAATGAGTCACTAGAATTATATTATTATCAAAAAATCAATTTGTTGCACCGGTGTAATATTATAGGTAAAAGAGCAGTCGACTGTTTATTGTACGGAATCGAAGATCGATCATTAAGATTAGGCGCAAAGGCGTTGAAGTGTCAGGAACCGGAACAAATATTAGAATATTTTCAGTCTATCAAACAACAACCGCGTGAAACAGACAGGTCGCGTCCTTATGGGGATAAGAGATCTTACCCTTTATCGAACGCAAAACCTACCAGCAATGACGCAAAGACTAAAAGTAGTAATTCTATTGTTTGTTACAACTGTAACGAACCATGACATTTTAGTTTTAAATGCACAAAATAAATAAGTAATAATGATTTGAAATAAATAATAATACGGTTAATTATTAAATGCCTATGAGTCTTGATTAATGACAGTATCTGATTAGTAAAGGACAATGAGATTTGCTTAGTTGTTGACTAAGGACTAGACAAGAAACTGGACGACGCGACGCTTAGGCTATGAGCAATCAGTGCAGAAAGTGATTGATATCGGAGATCGATATTGCACAGATGATTGTAGATTGTAGCAGACTAAGCATCGTGAAATCTACGCTTAGGCTATGAGCAATCAGTGCAGAAAGTGATTGATATCGGAGATCGATATTGCACAGATGATTGTAGATTGTAGCAGACTAAGCATCGTGAAATCTACGCTTAGGCTATGAGCAATCAGTGCAGAAAGTGATTGATATCGGAGATCGATATTGCACAGATGATTGTAGATTGTAGCAGACTAAGCATCGTGAAATCTACGCTTAGGCTATGAGCAATCAGTGCAGAAAGTGATTGATATCGGAGATCGATATTGCACAGATGATTGTAGATTGTAGCAGACTAAGCATCGTGAAATCTACGCTTAGGCTATGAGCAATCAGTGCAGAAAGTGATTGATATCGGAGATCGATATTGCACAGATGATTGTAGATTGTAGCAGACTAAGCATCGTGAAATCTAGGCATAGGCTATGAGCTTCCAGTGCAGAATGAGAAAGGTGATGAAAATCATCGCACAGATGGTCGCAGATCATAGTAGACTATGCAACTAGGTAACTTTGACATAGAGCATAGGTTGGAATGGGTCAGTGCAGATTGCGAATGGTGTCATGCAATTGACGTCGCACAGATGACCGTAGATCACAACAGACTGTGCAGACTGATGATGATAATGACACGAACTGAATTAGAATGGAACTAATAATTACGTAAGAACATAAAATGTATATCACCTTAAGTTATAATTAGAAATATTCTTGGACGCTTGTTAACTTGTGTTAACGTGGTTATTTTATTTTGCTTTTTGTAAAGTAAGCAATGACTTATTGTCGGGCCTACGCTGTCCTCTCATACTTAAGTGCTAACGCTGTAACAACAACATTGTAAAACCAAATGATTTTAAAAGAGTAACTATGGAGTTTCTTGCCGGTTCTTCTCCATAGGAAACGACCAACCCGAACCGTGCATCTTTTCTCGACGTTTTATACGTGCCCATGAAGGCCTATGTGAAATAAAAATATTTTGATTTTGAAAGCTATTATGTTTTGGTGTAGTTTAACAGAACTTAATTTTATTTTAATGTAATGTCAGTATTTCTATATTAATGTCATGTTTAATGTAATATTACCGTTAATGATAAAGCTGTAATGATTTTGCGTAGTTTAACTGACCAATATATATTTTTTTTTCTGATGTTATTTAAATGTTTACTGATTAAGTGAGAGGACTCAAATTCAAATTCAAATTCAAATTCAAATAATTTTATTTGTAGAACATAGGTAAAAAACCAAACACAGGTACAGATCATGTCAATATTAATAAAAAGAACGCTATGTCTTGCCGTGAGCGGCGTACAAATATTCCAATTACAATTGCATAAAGTAGTATTATAAAAAAAAAAAAAAATATTAAATTATTATATTAAATTAAATTATAACACTAATAATAAATTATTATGTGAAATTATAATTTATTAAAAAAAAAATCATTTGAATAATAAAATAAAGCAAAAATATTAATAAATACAAAGATGTCAATGAATTAAAAAATGTCTTCTAGGTACTCATTGACTGTGTAGTAGGTTTTTATAACTAATAAATTAAGAAGCGCCTTTTTGAAATCGTGTATGCAGTCAAGATTTTTTATTGTTGTAGGTAACTTGTTATACAACTTGGGCCCCATTCCCAAAAAACTTTTTGCATAGAGCGCAGTTTTGTGTGGAATAGCACAGATCTCATTGCGTCGCTTTGATCTGAGTGTTTGGAACGAATGCAAGTTTAATTTAACGAATACTGCTATTTCGTAGATGTACATGCAGGGCAAAGTCAGCAATTTATATTTATTAAATAATGGTCTACAACTCTCAATCTTTTTCAGTTTAAACACAGAACGTACACACTTCTTCTGAGCTTTAAATACAGTTTCCTTATCAGTGGAATTTCCCCAATACATTATTCCAAAACGTAAAGTTGACGAAACATAAGCTTTGTATGCCATCAAAACTACAGACTCATTTGATATTTTTGCAAGATTATAAAGCGCATAAGAATATTGGTTTAGTTTCTTACAGATTGTTTCTACATGAATTTTCCAGTTTAGATGACCATCCAAATAGAGTCCTAGAAATCTGGCACTGTTAGTTTCAGGTATTTTTTGGTTCTCGTATTTTATATTTAAATTTGGTTTTTTAGTTTTTTGTTGGAACGTCATAACCTGAGTTTTTCCTAAGTTTATTTTAAGTTTATTCTTGTTTAACCAGTCAATAATGCAATGGATGGAACTATTTATTTCACTTTCAAACGATTCTAAGTTTTTACAGGGTACAATAAGTGTAATATCATCGGCAAACAGAACGGTTTGATAGTCCGTACACTTCGGCAAATCATTAATAAATATAAGAAAAAGAAAGGGCCCAAGGACACTCCCTTGGGGTACACCGCAAGTTGTATGCCTAATGGACGACTTATGAGCAACTTCTACCTTAGAATTAGAACAAATTTTATTTAAAACCGTGATTTGTTTTCGTTCATATAGATAAGTTTTAATTAGGTTCAATATATTTCCTCGGACACCATAACGCTCTAATTTGCCTAGTAGTATGGAGTGATCCACGTGATCGAATGCCTTAGACATGTCCATGAGTACGGCTGCAATAGGATTTTTTTTGTCAACATTACCAAGAATTTGTTCAATTAACTTATTGACTGCATTGTCAATAGTTCTATTTTTTCGAAAACCATGTTGTTCCTGAGCAAGTATGCCATTTATTTCAAAGAATGAGTTGAGGGATTTATAAATTACTCTTTCAAAGATTTTTGAAAGTACTGGTACCAAAGCTATTGGGCGGTAATTTGAAAGGTTTTGTTTATCTCCTTGTTTATAAATTGGCTTTATTACAGTTGTTTTTAATAAGTTTGGAAAGTGACCGTGCTCTATGCATAGGTTAATTATAAAACTGAGTACGGGTGCAATTATATGCGAAACTAATTTTAATATTTTTGTAGAAATGTCATCAAATCCTGTGCTGTTGGTATTTTTTAGCAAATTTATAATTTTGAAAATATCCGTAGCATCTGTTGGTGCCATAAAAAGGGTCTTTGGGTGGTGATTTATAAGAGATATAGCATTACCGTTATCAACATTCTTTGCCGGATGCACCGAATCTATAAAATAATCATTGAAAGCAGTAGCGATGTGTTTAGGATCGTTAATTTGCTTATTATCAATAACAATTTGCTTTACAGATTCTTGGGGAAGATTAGATTTACACCTATTAATTAACTTCCATGTAGCTTTGGTTTTATTTTCTGCAATTTTTATAACATGACTGTTTTGAGACTTTTGTGTCAAGTGTATTACTCTCTTTAATCGTTTTGAATATTGTTTAAGTAACTGTTTGTTTTCTATGTTTGGTGATCGCCTGTATATCCATAACATCTCTCTTTTCCGTTTACTGCAATTTTTTATACCTTTAGATATCCATCGTGGAGTTTTCCGACTGGAGATCTTTTTTTTGACTGTAGGGAAGCACAAATCGTAAAAAAGTTTAAAAATGTCATAAAACGAATTAAAAGCTATTTCTGGGTGTGTGCTATTGAATACCTCGGTAAAACTTAAGTTCCTGATTGCTTCAGTGAACTTAGATATATTTTCAGAGCTATAATCTCGACTTAACACATACCAGTGATTAATTGAACACGATTTTCTAACGGGACATTTAAAAAACTGGGCGGTGTGGTCTGATAGGGCTAACTCTAAAACTTCGCCGGTCCCACCTCTGACATTATGCATAATATTGTCGATACAGGTCCCACTTGATACACGTGTGGGTTTTTTTATACTCGGTTTAAGATTGTAGTTAAGTAGTAGATGTTGAAATTCAGCGGATATTCTTGTATTTTTTAAAATATCGATGTTAAAGTCACCACATAGCAAAACCCGTTTTCGCAAATTTCTTCCGCAATAGTTTAAAATGTTTTCAATTTTTTCAAAGAAGATAGAGGTTGCGTCTCTAGTGTGTTTTGGAGGTCTATAAATGCAAATTATAATCAACTTGTGAGCTACCAGTTCAATGGCACAGCACTCTATAAAACTGGGCACACCAAATTCTTTTATATCTATGACCTTGAACTCGTATCTATGTCTAATAAGTATACACGTACCACCTTTTCTAGTGTTTCTTGAAGAATATGTTCCAAGTTTATATTCAGGCATATATAAGTGCATAGTATCATCACCTTTCATATTGTGTTCCGTAATGCATATAACATCCACTGCTTTTCCTGCGCATAAAAGTTCATTCATATTAATGCTTAACAGATCTGATTTTCCTATTAATCCGTTAATATTTTGATGTAAGATATTTATTTGATTATAGACGAAAAAAATCATGCTCCGTTCCGTCATTGTTAGAAATGCCTTCAGTTTGGGTAGATTTATCATTACATAAAATTGTATTATTATTGACTGATTGGTTTAAGATATCCCCGTCAGCAGTGTCATCAAAATTATGACGAGAATCAAGACTATAACAAGTTACCTCATAACCTAGATATGTAATATATTCCATTAAGTGTTTAAATATTTGAGCAACTGCTTTATTGTTAACCGTTGCAATATATTTCCGGAACATTTCATTTGTGTATTCTATACAATAATTAGAATCAAAAAGATAAGCACATTCCCACAATTCCTTATCTAAGTACATCAAATGATTAAACATTTCAATACGTTTATTAAATATAGAAAAATTGTTGCTTAATTTAAAATTAGGTGAACAAATCACAATATTTGTATTCATTATATTAGCAAGCTTCTTCTTCATAAAGTCTATTAATAATCTATAGTTATTAGAAACTTCAAAATCTCTCTCACCTATATAAATGACACAATAATCATCATGAGTGAAATTTCCGAGTTTTTTATCTAAATTTGAGAACAACTGTTTTATGCCTCCATTTGGTATGATATAATGACAGAGCTTAAACCCCGTGAACGTACTATTCCCTATGTCTAACATCTTATTGACATTATTACTAGAAATCAAACATATTTTTTTGTGAACCTGTTCACGGATTTCAGATGACATTTTGAGGTGGCTGTTGGTAATCGCCGGCAAAGTTTTTACTTTCAGAGCGACACTATTATTTTGCAGATGTGTGTCCTGAGGTTCCTGAACAAGTTCGCGTTGAGTATTGTAGGATCGTGTTTTGGCTAATGATGGTGTTTCCGAAACAGCCATAGATTTTCTCAGAGAAGTTTCATATTCAACAGTCCTTTGTTGGGTTAAATGCACTGACGGAGTTGATCACTTCAAAAGGATGGCCGAGCTGTTAGCTTAATAATATTTAGTAGAGTTATTTTTGTCTCTGGTCATTTAAATCTATTGTCGTTGATGTGAAATGCCACTTTGATGTCTGTGGACATCAATGTGACAACTACGTCTCCCGCCTTTTTTTTGAAATGGGTTATTCATTGGATACTTAATGGATATAAGAAAAGTACTCTGTGTTCACAGTCGAAGTGTACGGATTAAATGCAATTATTCCTCTGCAATCTGCATTTTTAATCAAGTGAACCTGCAGTGATCCTTCACTAGGAATTTCACCTGTATCGCGGGTGCGTTTGCAAACATTTAAACTCACATACCCAAACAGCTAGATTCGGTACAACTATCTGTAGGCCACACAAATATTTGTTCCGTGCGGGGATCGAACACGCAACACGCAGCGCAGCAGTCGATCGCACCACTGCGTCAACCGTGTCGTTGATATTTATTCTTTGAGTATTGTGGATTTAACTTAGTAAACCATTATTCAATTAAATATAACTGTGTCTCTTTTTAAAAGTCCATATGTCAAGCTAATGCCAGTCCGTTTTTCTATCCTTTTTTGGGCTGGAAATCATCGTATTGCATCTCCCGCTCTGGGTGGAGTGGTGGAGGCTCTGACACTCCCTGTGTCAGACTTGAACTAAAACCCATTCAGGTTTCTTCTTGTACTCTTTGTGTACCTATCTCTTTCGAACAACTCGCAACCACGTTTTTCAAAACCTTGATATTATACTGTAATTTATAGATACACCTTTCTCCTGCTCTTATATATTTTTTCTAGACATAACATTACACAATCCAACTAACTGGTTTCTCTGGTCTTCGTCTATTTATATCGCGTATTATAAAAAAAAAACCTTAATTTCGTTCACATTTAACGTAACAAGAACGATATAATTTACGCCATAATTGCTGTTTAATTTGTAAATTAAAGCTGCTAGAAAATTGTTCTCAACTAATTAGAAGTCTGCTAATATCATTTAATTGCTCGACAGTGTACAAGACTCTCAAATTACGGGCACACTTCTTGTTAAGCGCGGCTGCGTCATTATTCCGCGTTTCAAGTGTACTTACAATGTAGGTATATTTTATTTACAAGTTTTGTGCTTATACTTATCTGTAACAACCTACACTTCAGGTTTCATAATAATTTATATCTTTATAAAAATGTTTTCTGGAATTTTGTACACTGTCAAGGTAGAAAACATAAACAAAATTCATGGGTTTATGGATTAGAGGAAGATCTAAAAACGATGCATGGATTGTGTGAAGGTTGATATGGCAATAAAGTAAGTGTCTCTTTTTTTCGGAGTGCGAAATCACCAAATAACTTCTCCCACTCTGGGCGGAACGGGGGGGAGTGTCAGACTTGTATGGACTAAAACCCACCCATGTTCCTTCCATTGCCCTTTATGTTCCGGGACAGCGGTATCTCTTTCTTCTTTAATCAAACAACCCGCAGCCCCGGCAGGCGTTGGCCCTAGTAAGACCCTCTGCTTTGCTGACATCTCTTTGAGGCGGGCGTGGAACACTAACGCGCCGTCGCCTGGCCAACAGGCCGTGGAACGTGGCCTGTCGTCAATAGACGGACCATAGATAAGTATAAGTACTGACGTCAGACGGACGGGCGGTGAGCTAAGTAAGCGTCTCTTAAGATCACGAAGCAGAAAATATACCGCGCCGACTTCAAACAAATTAGGATTAGGGTAGGAGTATAATTATTACATGCATTCATGAAGAGGTGTGCATTTATGGGTAGAAGGTGGAAGACACAGAAAAATGCGTTCTACAGTCCTCTTATAGCAATGGGTATTTATTTTGTCTATGTGGGTCTAGAGATAGGTCATTGGAAGGGACAGTTTCACGGTGATAAATAAACACTGATAAACTATACGAGGACACCCTTCGTTGGACAACAGAGGTAGAATAAAAAAACTAGGTGTTAAAATATTCATTAACGTAAACTACCGACTACATACAATTTTAAAAAAATAGTCGAATTCTAAAATAATAAAATAAAAATATGTACACAAATCCCAAAAAAGGGAAACAAGAAACGTTTAAATATTTAAAATAGGATTTAATTACCTAGTAAATATAAAACCTAAACCTAAACCTAATCCTGACGCCATTTATGTAAACAATTATGTTTATATTATGTTTAAGAAATAAAAATTAAACTGATACTTTTGGTCAAATATGACTTACACATTTGCTGTATATATTGACATTGTGAGAATGTAATTTTCGCTGTATATTTCAACATATCATGTTATCACTAAAACAAAGCGTGGTGAAAACAGTAAATGGCTTATGTAACTTTTTAGGGTTCCATACCTCAAAAGTAAAAAACGGAACCCTAATAGGATCACTTTTTTTCAACCCTGACCTTTTTAATAACTCCCGCTAAAATCTTCGTATTAGTTTTGGTTCTTCGCCGAAACAAAAAAAAAACAAACAAAAAATTATCACAGCAATGGTCACCCATCCGCACACTGACCTCGTCCATCGCGGCCAAATGCCCCGTTCCTGAGAGACATAAATGATGATGAGATGAGACATAATATAAGTCTTATAGAACTTATGTCAAAATACAACTATCCGTAAGCAAAACGAGTCGTTTTTGTTTCATGGCATAACATCACTGAACTATGTATCCGAATGTTTATTGGAACGAAGTTCCTTATCGCGCGTTGTGAAAGGGGGCTAGACGGAAAAAATTCTTACGAAAAGTTGTCACGACACTTTTTGCTATAGTAAGCTATTGTAAGCTGTGCGGCGTCGCATGTTTCTCTGTCTGTCTGTCTGTCTCTCTCTCTCTTATAGAAAGCAAGCCAGATATTTTCATTTCTATAGGAACTTCGTTCCATCCGGGTGTCCCTCGACACCTCTAATTTTTTTTTGAATTACGAGCTCTTCACAATTCCAACGTCAAATTTCGAACCACATTAGCGACAAAACTACGAACAGAGCCGAACTAACACGAAGTGAACTTTGCAGTATGTGTTTATTCTTCCCTGTTTATTTTGTAAACCACGAGCTTTGTAATTACGTGCAAAGCAGATTGGACTGAACCCCACGAGGTCTGCGTTGTAGGTACTTGAGCAGTCTACTAACCTTACAAACGAGAACTTTGTTAGTTGCTCTTCGTTTGAAAACCGCTAATTTTGTTAAAAGACGAGTTGTTTTAAGGAATTTTAAGGGTTTAATTAATTTATTCTAGGTTCTCGGAATGACGGCAAATGTTAAATTACATTAAAGAGTTAAACGATTTGGGAGCTTGGGAGCATCTGACTTCAGAAATGGTTTAGTTTAAAATGTCCGTATAAGTAAATTTATTGAACAAACGTATTCGTTGTGTTGTGTTTTGCCTCGTATTGTTTATTTAAAATTCATGTACAATAGTGGTACACAGGCGGAATTAATACCATGAGGCATTCTCTTCGGGGTTGCGGGTTGTTCGAAAGAGATACCGCGGCCCCGGAACATAAAAAGCAATAGAAGGAACATCTGTACAACAAGTTGTTTTAGTCAGTACAAGTCTGACACTCCTCTCGCTCCGCCCAAAGCGGGGGAAGTTTTTTGATGATTTCCCATCCGCAAAAAAGGCATTCTTTACCAGTTAACCTTAGGTTAAATACGACATTGTGTACAAAAAATATTTATATAAAAACTAGCTGTGCCCAGCGGTTTCACCCGCTGCTCACTTGAAAAATAGATGTTGGCCGATTTTCAGACCTACCCGATATGTACACAAAATTTCGTTTAAATCGGTCCAGCCGTTTCGGAGGAGTATGGGAACGAAAACTGTGACACGAGAATTTTATATCTTAGAAATATACAACTATTTGTTTTCGTGAACTTATATACCTACTTAAGTACAGATGTTAATGCACATATAGAAATGAAATTAACTAATAAATACATTAAAAAAACTAGAAAAATGTAAAGTAAGTATTTACTATTGTTTTGTCGATTTTCCGCAGTTCTTACATCTCAGTATTACAATTACAATGTGTTTTGTAAAACATGAAAGTTTACATTTGTATTCAACATTGTGTTTGATCAAAGGTTTCTCCCTGAAATTCAGAATATTCAGCCTTGCTCTGAGGCTTTTATTAATCTGTAATCCCTTTTCCTAAACAATTTGTATGCGTTAATGCACGTTTCACAACAATACTAACTTTGTAGGACATGTTTTTAGTTTCGATTTTCCAAAAATCTGTGTCAAGCTCAACATTGAACGTGAGTGTATTGATCCAATTTTAATCAAAAAGAGCTAAGTTTAGTGCTAAATAAAAAAAAGTCGCAACGGCTTATTTTCGGCGTTAAATAACGCTTGCCATGGCGTCTACGGATGGGTGGCTATCTATAACTTATCGAGTTTCTTCTGTACCTCGAAAAGCACGTTCAGACGTTGGCCCCGGCTATCATTTGAAGAAATCAAAATCATTTATTCAAATTAGGCTGATAATCAGCACTTTTTGAACGTCAGATTACAGTCCCACAATAACGCCCTGCCCTTCGCCACTTCCTAGTGCTTTAGCTGGGAAGAAGAAGTGGCGGAACAAACTCCCCAGCAACACTGTCAGGTTAGAAAAACCAGATTAAAAAAAAAGATTTTCAAAGCAAAGATTTGACAATCAATACAAGAGGCAGGAAAGTCCGACAACCAGTGTTACAAAGGGGTATCGCATTACCGAGTGCAACATGGGTTGTGGAGGTAAGATAACCAGTCTCTCCATGCAAAACGCTGATATTCAGCTGCATCGGGTTAGTCTTGAAGCCGACTCCAATTTAGTTTGGAAACGGCTAGGCAGATCCGATCTGAAACTAGACAGTCTAAGAGTGTAATTACTTGGAACTTATTACTTATTGGCATAAAAGGCCTTACTATAGAATGTTGCATGTTCTTACCAAACAGGTACTTCAAAACAAGCCTTTTTTTCGGATTGTAAATCATTAAAGTCCTTCCCCAGCTCTGGGCGGACCGGAAACGAATAGTCAGACTTTTACTGGATAAAACCCATCCATGTTTCATCTTTTGCCCTTTGTATTTCGGGGCCGCGGTATCTCTTTCGAACAACCCGCAACCCCGGCAGGCTGTGGATCTGGCAGGTCCCTCTGCTAAGCTGACACCTCTTTGAGGTGGAACACGAAAGCGTTGTAGGCACTTCAAGGACAAGCTGATGTGTAATGTTTCTTCTAAATAGGCAGTAATCAGCAATTACGGAGCTATAGCCTCTTTCCACTAATAAAAACGAAGGGATAAAGTTGTAATCACAACGGCGCGCGGCGCGAAGGTCGATTTGTGATCGCAATAAGATGTTATCAGGATCTTGGACTGCCAATTGCCCATCTAAGCACCTTTCGATTATCGGTTTTCTTTACTTACTCTCACAAGAAATGAACGGAGGTGACCTATTTAAGGGCTCTTAAGCCAAGGACTTTATTAGGTTCACCTGTAACTTTGCAAAAAGATATTTGGAAGTTTGATCCACTTTCCGATTGTTTCGATGGCAATGCTAGGTCAGACAGCTTTTTTAATTGTTTTTTTTTGGGGTCAATCATCAAATAACTTCCTCCACTCTACACAGAGCGAGGGGGGGCGGGGAGTGTCAGACTTGTACTGACTAAAATCCACCCATATACCTTCTACCTTCTTTGATTTCATTATGATCTCATTAATTTTTTTATTTTACTTGTTTATTGTAAATGTGAGGACCATGTGGATCATTTCTTTTATTTACTTTGTTTTTTGACGAAGGTCTGGCAGTTTGAGTGCTATAAGCGACCTACACAAATGTCTTTTTTTTGGTATTGTTCGTCGTGTCGTTGAGCTCCTTGGGTTATGAGTTGAGCTACACGATAACTGACAAATGCTTGCACTGACTGGACAGGTCCACTCAATCTGTATGGTGCTTTCTTAAAAAGACCATTTCAGACACTATCTGCATAGTCCTCATGTAAGTTGACCAAGATTATTTTGTCTGGACTTTAAAAGAGACTATGACCTCTGAGTTTGTTTCGGCTGTTTCTTCTCAGAGTAGTCGGGTACGAAACACCGGCCTCATCTAGTTTTAAAAAAAAGATGACGTGTAAAAGTGTTTGTGAAAACCTACTTGCAAAATAAACATCATTTATCATTTACCGCCCTTTATGTTCCGGGGCCGTGGTATCTCTTTCGAACAACCCGCAATCCCAGAGGTTAGATAGCTGACTTCATTCTTCATCCAAAATTGTAGACTGGTCTTTTTTTACGCATTCCCATGATATGTTTCAAATGAAAGGGTGGGAGTGCTGCCTGCCGGGGTCTCGGGTTGTTCGAAAGAGATACCGAACAACCCGCAATCCCGGAGGTTAGATAGCTGACTTTATTCTACATCCAATATGGTGGACTGGTTTTGTTGATATGTTTTAAATTAAAAGGTGGGAGTGCTGCCTGCCGGGGTTGCGGGTTGACCGAAAGAGATACCGTGGCCCCGGAACATAAAGGGCGGTAGAAGGTACAGACATAAAGGGAAACAGAAAGAACATGGGTGGGGTTTAGTCAGTACAACTGACTCTCCCCCTGCTTCGCCCAGAGTCGGAGAAGTTATTTGAAGATTTCCCATCAGAAAGAAAAGGGTTGCTGTGAAAGAAAGCGGGTTGTTTTGTTTTTAAGTTACTTATGTGTCATATTTTTAAAAAACAAAAATCATGGGATCTACATTATACTTTTTAAGATGATTAATGCCCCGTTCCAATTTACAAAAACGACTCGTTTTGCTTACGGATAGTTGTATTTTGATATAAGTCTCATAGAACTTATGTCAAAATACAACTGTCCGTAAACAAAATGAGTCGTTATTGTATATTGGAACGATTGCTCGACGCGCGACGCTCAACATTGATCTAAAGAGGATTGACAAGTCTGCTTGCCACAGATAAAAAAAGGTAGGCCAAACCAAAGAACATTGTACAACGTCAAAGAACACAGGAAAAAACGGAACCCATATGGGAACTTTATTGTCCGTCTGTTCATCTGTCAAGACTCTTTACATAGAGAACGCGTGGAGGTATCGAGTTGAAACTACGCAGTCAAAAGATATGGCCGTTTATGTCACAAGTTACATAGTGTACAGAATCCTCGGTGCGCGATTGTCCGGTCTTTTTATAACCGTTGAAAATACTCTACGTGTGTGATCAGAGCTATATTTTGAATACGTGGCATTCTTTTCAGTATCATTCACAAGCTCTGTAAAAATAAAAAATAAAAATACAGTATGTCCTCAGCGATGGCGTGCACAGTTCTCACAAGTTGCGAAGGACACACAAAGTTAAGTACACAGGCGGTACGCGCCATCTTTCTTTTACTTTTTCTGCTTCGAATTTCAAATGTTTTCTTTTTCTTTCCCCGACTTTCTGAAATTGTATTTCTAAACTAAGCAGGCATTGAGAACTGGGTATACTTACGTGCAACTGTGCAACATATTCTGTTAACTTTTTCTTGCAACTCTTGCAACAAGACTTACAACTGTGTTGTCGTTTACGATGATTGCCTTTTTCTATTGTAACTTACAACCTTAAGTAGCACTTTCTGTTATTAGGTGTGGATAACGTGAGTAAGTTGAAGTTGGCAACGTGTGAACGTGTTTTTTAGGATCTCATCTGGGTATTCATCGTGGTCTAGAGTGTACAATTTGAATTCTAATCACCCACCTATCTGTTTTAATTTCCTGAATAGTGAAGTGTGCTAAGTTTGCCATTACACACTAGGTAGAGACATTTGTCATCTGACGTTTTTAAACACACTGATGAAAAAAATGAAATAAAATTCGCTAATCTTCTTATTCAGGTTCCAGGAGGCGCAAGAGAAGAATACCTGGAAGAATATGGAGGAGACTTTAGCTCAGCATACAAGGCTAGAAAAAATATATATCGCCTACCAGTTTGATATGGTGAAATAAAATGTTTTGTATACAAGAATTGGAGTTTAATGCGCGCTGTCAGTTGTGACATATTCACTCGGACATAAATATTATGTCTATGTTTTCTAATATTATTAACACGGCGAATATTAGTACTTATACTAATAAACCTTTTTACAAGGAAGGCGGGGGAGTATTGTCGCTCACTCCGGCTCATTTAAACTAGCTAGTAAGACAACAGACACCAAGGTACCTTCTGGCTCTCAAATAGTTAAATTTAAAAAAGGGGCTAAGCAGAATTCCTTGAAATTATTTCATCAAAATATTCAAGGTTTCTCTTCAAAACTACTAGAGATTGAATTGTTTTTAGAAAAAACCAAGTTTAATATTGTATGTTTCACCGAACATTGGCTAAAAGATCATGAAATGTTAATTAATTATGAAAATTACAGTGTAGGCAGTTGCTTTAACCGTAAATCTAAGACGCGTGGGGGTTCACTAATCTTAGTCAAAAATAGTATTAAATTTAGAAGTCGTACTGATATAATTGATCTATCGGTTGAACATAATATTGAATTGTCTTGTGTTGAGCTGGATAGGCATGTCATAGTGTGTGTTTACAGGCCCCCAAATTATCAAAACTACTCGATATTTGAGTCAGTAATGGAAGATGCTTTGGCAAAACTTGCAACAGGTAATAAATCGCTAGTCATCTGTGGTAACTTTAACATCAATATTTTAGATGAAAATTCAAATAGCAGTAGATTCTTAAATCTTTTTAAATCATTTAATTTGTTGAATGTGTTTTCGGAGCCAACCCGAATTACTACAAATACCGCTACATGTATTGATAACGTTTTCTGTTGCTGCGACTTCTTAGATAAATCCATT
Organism: Ochropleura leucogaster; assembly: GCA_958449745.1. Taxonomy (NCBI): domain Eukaryota; kingdom Metazoa; phylum Arthropoda; class Insecta; order Lepidoptera; family Noctuidae; genus Ochropleura; species Ochropleura leucogaster. The sequence goes on along the minus strand of OY288205.1, from coordinate 18,013,571 downwards.
GTAAATTACCTTCCCTCTGATCACAGCGGTCAAACCGTCGTTTTCGAGTCCTACACATCATCACAAAAAATTCAGATACAGTCTAGACAAATAACACCAAGCAATTTAAATAAATTTAACAATAATTTAATAAGTAATTTAGGCATTCCGGGATATGATATTAATAATGTAAATCATTTTTATGAGGAATTCTTTTCGGTTGTCTACACAGAGTTCAATGATACGCTAAAAATAAAAACTAAATCTATTAGCCCAAAGTTTATGTTTAGTGATTGGGCAACTAAGGGTATAAGAAAAAGTAGGGAACGACTGTTTGAGCTTTACGGCCTTAAGCCTTACATCAACTCGGAAACATTCAATCGCTATGTTGCTACTTACTCAAAAATGTTTAAAAACACCTGCAAGGTAGCTAAAGCCTTATTCATAAGCAACAAGATTAAATCCGCTGATAATAAAATTAAGACGGTTTGGAAAATAATCAATAGCGAAACTAATAGAAATAGAAAATATAATAATGATATTACACTAGAGTCTTCACGTGGTCTTCTAACCACTAAAAACGAAGTTGCTCAAGAATTTGTGGATTTCTTTACTAGTATCCCAATTAAAACTACAGAAACGTTAAATTCCTCACCCTTGCTTTCTGTTGAGTTATTAAGAGCAAACGTTTTACCATGCTCGGTTGAGTTTCAGTTTAAGCATATTAACCCCACTGTAGTCATTAAAGCTTTTAAACAAATAAAAATCAAATTAACCGAAGACCTTTGGGGATTGTCAATTAAAGTTTGTCAAGCTATCATTGAGACTATAGCACCGTACTTAGCCTTAATATTTAATTTGTGTGTGGACCAAGGAATCTTCCCGGACCTTATGAAATACAGCAAGGTAATACCGCTTTTCAAATCTGGGGACAGTAAAGACACCAATAATTATAGACCCGTATCCGTTTTGCCGGTTTTCAGCAAGGTGTTTGAAAAGGTAATGCTTAACCAAATGCTCAACCACTTTAACACCAATAAAATATTACATGAAAAGCAGTATGGTTTCACCAAAGGACGTTGTACCACTGACGCCGGTGTCACCCTATTAAAACACATATTTACTGCGTGGGAAGAGGCACAGGATGCCATAGGGATCTTTTGTGACCTCTCAAAAGCATTTGATTGCGTGAACCACGAAACCCTTCTCTTAAAACTTGAACATTACGGCCTAGGGAAACTTGCCCTTAGTTTAGTAAAATCGTATTTAAATGATAGACAGCAGCAAGTACAAATAAATGGTGTCAATTCAATGGGTTTAAATGTAAAGATGGGTGTACCACAAGGATCGATATTAGGTCCCTTCCTCTTTTTAGTATATATTAACGATCTACCCCATCTATTTAAAAACCAACCACAAATGGTGTTGTTTGCTGACGATACCTCTTTAATATTTAAGATAAACAGACGTGCCACAAATCCTGACGACGTAAATAATGCCCTAATGCAGGTACATAATTGGTTTACCGCTAATAATTTAGTATTAAATGGGAAAAAAACGAAGTGTATAAGATTTGCTCTACCAAATGTCAAAAACAGTGAGTGTGACATAGTATTGAATCAGGAGAAACTAGAATTTGTCGAAAAAACAGTTTTCTTGGGAATAACATTCGATTCAAAGCTACAATGGGGTCCGCATATAACATCTCTTGCAGGACGCCTTAGTTCAGCAGCATATGCTGTTAGAAAAATCCGTCAGTTTACTGATGTAGATACCGCGAGACTAGTCTATTTTAGTTATTTTCATAGTATAATGTCATACGGTATTTTACTTTGGGGACGGGCTGCAGACATCGAGTCTATATTTATTCTGCAGAAAAGAGCCATTAGAGCCATATATAACCTACGTAGGCGAGATTCTTTAAGGGAACAGTTTAAGGATATTAACATCATGACAGTACCTTGTCAATATATTTATGAAAACATCATGTATGTCAGGAAAAACTCGCATCTTTTTAGTAAAAGAGGTGACAGACACAATTATAATACTAGAAATAGGGACCAATTAGTTCAACCAGGTTTCAGGTTAGCTAAAGTAGACTCATCTTTCATGGGGTACTGTTTGAAATGCTACAATAAAATACCTCCCCACATTCTTCAACTGAATGAAACGAAATTTAAATCTTGTATTAAACGCACACTATGTAGGCAAGCATATTATAAGTTGGGGGATTATATTGATGATAAAAATGCTTGGCTCAATGCTGGTCCTGCTCCTCAAGCATAGGGGTAAACTCATTAATAAGTATCCGAAGCTATAGTGGAAGCTGCAGAAGATTCTAAGACTATCTTTGCAATGTATAGAATCAATTCTCTAGTATTGTATAATTATTAAGCCCATATGTGAGTGCTATGTATTATCATTGACTTGACGAAGCCCTGGTGGTTAATAGTGTCATGCTCACTTAAATGTCTCGCTGATGGTGGCGGGTGTGTCGGGTCATTTAGCTCCCTTCAAAATGGTCGAGCTGAATGGGGCTGATCCATACGTCATGTTCGTGAACGGGCGCTGTCAGTTGGGACTGGTCATTTTTTAACTACCACGGTCATTTTTAATTTATTTAGATTTAAATTGAATTTTGTTTTTTATTTACTCTGGACGCTCTTACTGTGCACGTCTTTCTACATCGTTCTCACATATTTGTATAATCTCAACACGAATGATGTAAATACTATTTTGTAAAAATATTAGAATTTAAAAGAGTGTCCATGGAGTTTCTTGCCCATTCTTCTCCATAGAGATCAACGCTTTGGAATGGGCAACTGCAGTACTTTCACAAGTTATTATGCCTTGTGACCGGGACTGTAGATTCATTTTGTTTCTTGACATTCAAAAGTGCCTGTAATGGTCTAATTGAAATAAATGATTTGATTTGATTTGATTTGACTGACCATCTCTTAGTTGCCACGGCTTATTTGAATTAATTATTTGATGTTTGAATTGTCTTTACTTTGGATACTTTTGAATTGTATTTAATTTTAACGTGCACGTAACGTGCGATTTAAAAGAAACTCCATGGACTTCCTTACCCATTCTTCTCCCCCGATCCCCCATTCTTTTACCCAATATTCAACTACAGTACTTACACAGTTATTATAGCTTGTGACTGTAGCTTACTGTAACTGTAGATTATCCCTACTAATATTATAAATGCGAATGCTTGTGAGGATATATGGATGTTTGTTACTCTTTTACGTCAAATCGGCAGAACGGATCTTGATGAAATTTGGCATAGGGGTAGGTAGATTATAGTCTGGAATAACATAAAGGATTGTTTTTTCGATGTCTCGCGGGCGGTGCCGCGGGGGCCAGCTAGTGGTATACGCCTGTCTAGGCTAAACCTGTCAAAACATTTTATCTGTGATCCTTTATACTGATTGTTAACGAACATAGGATTTGGAAAAATGAAAATTATCTTATGTTATGTACCGTTACTCGAAAAGTCACTAACTTAAATCCGCCATCAGTTCAATCTCAAATATGTGGAGAATTTCGTCGAAATAGGAAAGTAGTAAGTAAGTAGAAAGTTATTCAATATCTATCTACACACAACTTGAAGCAATCCTTCAGACAGAACTTAAGTATTTCAGTACTTTTTATGAATACTCAATTTTTTTCATAAAATAAGCAATTTGATATCAAACCTCTCAGTTAAACATTTAAGATTTAAAATTACTTGTTCGAAAATAAATTTAGTATTCTATAACCTCTTTTAATCCTTACTAATAATAATGAGAATGTATGTTTGTTTGGTACGTTTTGCGTACAGAAACGGACTTCAAATTTGAGGACACAGTTGGCGCAGTGGCTGAGCGATAGACTGCTGAGCTGCATGTCGCGGCTTCAATCCCCGCAGGGAATATTTTTTTATTTATCTTAAGTATTTATCTGGTCTGGCTGCTTATGTATGTGATTTTAAATGTTTGTAAACGCAACCACGATACAGGAAAAAAATCCTAGTGTGTAGCAACGTTTTGTTTTTTTAAAACTATGCTGTACCTTTATTGGTTTTGAGTATGGGTAATATGTAGTAAATAATGGTAAAATAACAGCCATTTCACATATGTTACCTATTATCCTGAAAAAAGTACTGTACCCACGTGTCTTTCGAACCGCGATGAGTACCTACAACCCGAATTGTCACATTCTAAATTAACGCGAGCGAAGCCGCAGGAAAAACTAGCATTTCCTACACTGAATTTAATAAAAAATATAACAAAAGCTTTTGTACCGTTGCCTTGTCTTTTTAAGATAGCTCTTTGTATGTTGGTTAAGTCAATTTGTTTAGAAAACAATCTTCTTTCTTGAGATTTTTGTGAAAAGAAATTTAAGATAGGACAGCCTTTGTATAAGGTGTTTTATTCCGTTAATATTATAAGAGATTTGGATCTCAAGATTTTGTGGAGAATTTAATATTTACGCTGCTATTTTATTTGAGTTTGAGTTTGAAAAAATATTTTTAAAACACTTTTTTGAAAACTGGCGCTTATTGCACCTATCATTAGGTTCAACATGCAATGTATTTCACAAGCGTGCAATGACAAAGTCGACGGTCACTACGTACATAAGGACATGTCGAAAATGGCATTTTTTATTGTATCATTGGCTTTAGATTATCTATGCGCACATGCTGACATAAAATTTTTTTATATTTTTTTTTTATATTATACTAGCTGTTCCCCACGGTTTCACCCGCGCTGCTCAGCACCTGTTGGTCGTAGCGTGATGTTATATAGCCTATAGCCTTCCTCAAGAAATGGACTATCCAACACTAAAAGAATTTTCCAATTCCAACCAGTAGTCCCTGAGATTAGCGCGTTCAAACAAACAAACAAACAAACAAACTCTTCATTAGTATAGATTTACTTTGTTTTAGAAATCGTAAAAGAGAACAAATATTATAAGTACAACGAATAAGTGTCGTAGAAACGGTCATCTATCGGTTTTTCCAAGAAAACGTGAAAAAATGAAATACTTATGTGTAAATAGCATTACAAAGCTCTTAAAACTGTTAAAATTTTGTAGAAATAAATTATTTATTATTGCTCATAGAATTATTTCTAGGGCGTGTTAAACACAAATTGCGCTCTCCTGTAAACCTCGGTTTTTGACTTAACCTTATGTACGTAGGAACGTCGAAGTTTTCGCACTAACGTTATCTCCATGCAACCTGAAAACCATAACATATAAGTAACAATGTGATTTGTATAATTTGTTTTGCACTCCAAAAAAGTATGAGCAAGAGCATCCTCGTCCAAATAAGTACGTAAAACCGTCAGCATATTGACAAAACAAAAATAACTTTGTTATTCCAGAAAGATCCGGCCAAGTGCGAGACGGACTCGCTCACCGAGGGTTCCATTCAAACAAAATAAAGTAAAATCTACTAAAGTAATGAAAATGTGTCACGTTTTTGGTGCGCACCTTTAGTGCGCAACTTTCTAATTTGGCTGTGAGTGTATTAAGACGTACATATGGTATGCTGTTTAGGCGACTATACCTATATACTATATGTTATTGGGCTTGTTTGTTTCTATCAGTGTCGATGTATTTATATTGCTATTTTTTTTCATTAATTTGTGAATTTACCTTTCATATGATATTAATCTTTTTTCAGTTGAATAAACTCTTTTTGCGTATGGTTAGATACTCGTACTTACGGAGTAAACTCCAGTCGTGCATCGGAGCTGACACACACACTTTTTTTTTCACAGCTCCAAGAGACAGACAGATTTGAGTGTATGGTTTAATTTCAACTCGACACTTTCACGCGTTCCTGAGTTAAAGTCTTCACAGACAGACGGACAACAAAGTGATTCCATAAGGGTTCAGTATTTTCCTTTTGAGGTACGGAACGCTTCAAACAAAGTGGATCAATCCTGTCATCTCGTATTTCAACAGAAAAAACAATTGAAATGGACACTTTTTTCATCAAAAGCTGCGGCTTCGGATCGCGAAGTAAATTAGTTTTATAACTTGTTTGGCACCGTGGCCGTGTCGGGGCCGGAACACATTGTTAACACGACGTGTAAGGAATGCTGCATACTCGTGTACTTAGAAGAACAAACACCACATAAAGGCGCGGGCCCACCGCGGCACATTTTAGCTGCGTGTATAAATTTGTTTCACAACGTGGGTTTACGTTTCCACTGGAGTACCTACACGAAACCCCACGACTATGTATAACGTGTGCGCCGTGGCACGGAGAGGCTACACACGTGGCACTGCAATCCACGGAGGCAAACCGCTCTGCGATAACCGAACTGTACATAGTAATGGGTCATATTCGTGTACTCCAGTGGAAACGTAGTCCCACGTTATCAGCGTTGAGCTATATAACCGCCTATTCATGCGTAGCCTTTCCATGGGTTGCAGTGGACACAACCACATACATTTTCTTACAAAGTGAAGCTTTATACACGTGCGTAGCCTCTCCGTGCACCGCGGTGGGCCCGCGCCTTAACGCCTGTAACCACACGAAGGGTTTCGGCAGAAGAGTCCACGTCTTACTTTTTTTTTCGGATGACGAATCTTAAATTATCTTAACCTGACCTTGCTGGGGGGGGGGGGAAGCTCTATGTCCCTCTTTTTCCCTTTGTGTTCCGGGGCCGCGGTATCTCTTTCGAACAACCCGAAGGCCCAGAACATGTTATGCTTTGGACAAATTTAAGTGGAATGATACCAGGAAGCATAAGGAGAAGTCAGTTAGTATTCATAATTATCATCAGCTTACAGCACTCCATTTTTAGACATAGGACACCACTAAAGTCGAATTTCGACAGTGCTTCTTAATTCGATTCTCGGCAACGCCACTGAACTCGATTCTCGGCAACGCCACTTAATTCGATTCTCGGCAACGCCACTTAATTCGATTCTCAAACACATCATATCATCGACATCTATTCGACTAGGCGGATGGACGGTGAGGTAACCATTACTCACCGTCAACAGACCCACGGTGTCCGGCAGTCATTTCGCAAGCGCCCGCGTTGGCTGGGTTGGTTTGAGGTTCTCTCTCTCAAACGGCCGGCCGCCTCCTTCGCTAGCATAACTGCTTTGCAGACGGAGGCGACCGTTTCCCATTCCGGCTCATCCATAACATGCACCATGACCTCAAGGTCATTCATAGACTGAAAAGGACCGGACGCGAGAGGTCGCGGCCGAGGATAATATTCCTTACTTACAACACAACGCAAGTGTGAACACTGTCTTAGGATACAGGATACTGTTTATTTTTTCCATGAGGGTGGAATGGAGGAAAATGTGTGTATTTATAGCTGTAGTCGGAATTAAGGTGAGATCGTATCTCAGGGAGGGAGGCTTGATTTGTAGTTATAGTTTAAGCGCCTACCCAACGTCCTTGAGTAAGAGTATTACGTTTTTCCTGACTTAGGATATGATACGGAATGAAGCACTATAATTTAGCTGTTCGGTTTTTGAAAATGAAAAACTCCTGCCGCGGTTAATGGGTTAGGCACTCAATAGAGACTTAAAACCTGTTTTTGACAAACACAAGTGCATACAGCAAAATATAAAATAATAATAAAAAAAAAAAACAATCAGATATGGAACTTTTTTGTCAAACTGCAGCCGTAACTTTGTTTTTTACTAACAAACTGTGACAAACAAATTTAGCTTTGCTGTTGCGTGTACATTTAATTTAATGAGCGTTAAAATAAAAAAAAAATTGTTATTATACTGTTTGGTGCTACGGAACCCTGTGTTTGTGAGTCTATACTTGAACTTGGAAGGTTTTATTTATACTATAAAAGAAAGTATGAGTAGTTAAAATTTCAAGACCTTTTACGTTATAGGTGGAGTAAAGTCAAGGTATCATACTAAAGTATTTCATATATCTGAAATACCGACACAGTGAACGTATATTTTTTATATTTATGAAAAAACCTGATGATATTGCGACACGTGTCAAGAAATAGCTTTTTCACTGATAAACTTGCGTCTCGCGTGGAATTGGTGAAACTTTAATGCCTGTTTGCGATTGCTTCGCCTTTGTAAATGGAGATTTGTTTCTGACGTCTGTGTTTTATAAATACATTTAAAACGTTACCTAAAACAGTGTGAACGGAATCATAAGGATCAATATTAATTTAAAGTTTGGAAAATAGTACCACATCGCTCAATAGATGGCGTTGTCGTCAAATTAGAAATTTCTATGGTTTTATTAACTCTGATAGTATAAATTTATTAGAATTATTTTCTGAAGTTTTCTTTTCGTCCTAGCTGTCGAGGCCCGTCGCCACGTTCCGGTACATGTCCCACCCGTCCCTTGCTAGAACCGGTCTGCTTTGCTGAGTCAGTAATATAAAAGCAGTTCCCAAATGATATCAGTCAGATCCAGCCTGTCCCTTTGCTGTCCTCTACCAGCTACGCCCTAAGCCGAGGCTCGTATCCCACAGGGGGTGCCCTTAGCGTGTAGTCGCTTAGTTTTTAAGTTTTTGCCCTGGCTGGAGGACTTAGCTCTCGAGGCATCCATAGATCACTACGGTTAAGCAGACGACAACCCCAAAAAGGTGGAACAGCGAAGTGCGAGATACTTTTCATAAAAAAAACCGTTTTTTTTGGCAAGATCGGAAAATACAGAACACCATGATTCGGTTCGGGTTAGTAAAAAAAAAAAACTTTTTATTTCAGACATTTTTAGCCCATATTATTGTTAGTAGTATGACTTAAAAGCTATGTTAGTACATTTACACACAATAAATTAATTTAAGTATTTGCCGCCCTCTGGGGCCCCAGGCACACGCACTTGCATTTGAGCCCAGTGTCCCAGAAGAGGGCTGTCCAGTTAATGGCTGAGCAAGTTCAGGATGGCTTTAGTGCTCCCACGCTTTAGTTTTCGGAACATCAGCGAGGCGATGCGGCGGCGCAGCACAGTGTGAAAGCCGTCTGTGTACTTAATGTACAGACGCCTGCACATCAAGCTACTACAATCTGCCACATTTCTTTGATAGATTTTCGACTTTATTTCTAAAGTATAAGGTCCAAGGTTCATTGGGAAAAATTGACAGTTTCGGGTAGCTTGACCTGCAGGCGTCTGTACAAATTTTAAAACCAGTCCAACGTTATAATGACATTACCCGCTCCAACTCGACCCTCGGTCTCGTTCTCATAGGTACTTTTTCAAAGTTATTTTCAGGTAAGGTATGTGGGTGAGTGTTTCCGAACGACGCTCGAGGGCGGCAAAACTTCGAAAAGGTTGGCGCTCTCTATTTGAAGATTCTTTCGAAAGTTTACTACCCTACTTATGCAAAATTGTTTGTTTATGTTTTGGTTGCATAGTATGTATACGCCGTGTTAACTTGCTCCTGATTCTTGAGTGTTTCAAAACCCGCTGTTTTTTAATAGTCGTTTATAATCTTGACTCTCGAATGGATTTAACTATTTATTTTAAAAAAAATACGTTGCCCCACACTAGGATTTTCTCCTGTATCGTGGGCGCGTTTACAAACATTTAAACTCACATACACAAACAGCCAGACCCGGAACTACCATCTGTAGGCCATACAAATATTTGTTCTGTGCGGGGATCGAATCCGCGACACGCAGCGCGGCTGTCAATAGCTCAGCCACTGCGCTAACCGTGTCGTCGAATTGCGTTGGTAGTAAACATGTCGAAATCTGTTGATGTTTTCCATGAGATTTTTCTCATTGGGTCCACGGAATCTGTATTAGACTGGTAGATGGCATTAGGTCAGTTCCCTTTAACATGCGGTGGAGGTGGGCCCAAGTACACCTCTGTCTAATCCTTCGAGAATTAACAGGCGTGATGTAACGTTAAATATGATGAGCACATGAAGGCGGCAAATTTCCAATATGGCCACGCGCTAAAATATCCTTGCAAAGCAAAAAGTAAAGAAATGAATACATATGAAAGTTGTTGAAAACTTTTTCTTTTCTAGAAATGAATGGGGAAAATCGCTTTCTTTTATACGGTGACTAGTGTTCTATTTAGATCGATTAAGGGAACGATACGAAGGCTGTTTTAAGGAAGAAAATTCAATCTTTCGTTTTTCTTTGACACCGCAAATAAGGGAAAAAAATATGCTCAATATAATAAGTTACACTTTTGGTTCTATTCTGTGCAACTAATCAAATATTAGCACAATGTCATTTCTGTCATACTCTTCTAGGAAATACCTTATCACTTATTACATTACAACCCATGTTCTCAATATTAATATAATTTTATAGCTAGCTGTCCCTGTGGGTTTCGCTACTTTAGAGTGTTGAGAACCGCCACAAAAAAATGGGTGCAGAAGTTCAACTCCATGTGACGAGAACCGCCAGACATCTCCCGGCCACCGTAGACGCGGATCTGTGGAAGTGGGTCTCTGTCTGTCTAGTGACGACATCGACAGGCTGTGACTCAAATTAAGAGATGTCAGCGAAGCAGAGGGGCCTGCCAAGGCTATACTACCTGCCGGGGTTGCGGGTTGTTCGAAAGAGATATTGCGGCCCCGGAAGGCAAGCACACAAGACAAAAGACAAGGCAAGCACACAGGACAAAAGAAGGAACGGATGGGTTTTTAATCAGTAGAAGTTTGAAACTCCTTTACAATCCGGCCAGGGCGGGAGAAGTTATATATTTACATACACAAACAGCTAGACTTGAAACAACTATCTGAAGGTCATACAAATATGAATTCCGTGTGGGGATCAAACCCGCGACACACAGCGCCGCAGTCGATCGCTTAGCCACCACGCCAACCATGCCGTCAATATAGTATGATAACATTAATTTATAAAATGCTGCTTAATTTTCTTTCTTAATTCACATGAATAATGTAGATAATGATGTGGCTCATTGACTCCTAATTATCATAGTTTCAGTTATTTCAATACCAAATTTTGGTCGATGGAGTTGATCTTCCGTACCTATCTTCTTTGTGGTACTGGGTTCCAATTAAGAGATAATGCTAGGGAAACAGTGAGTGGCGGAGATGACGGATGTCAACTGGCCAAGTAAGTAGCGGTAGCGGTTTGATTGGGTCTGTCTTTTTTGAACTCTATTTTAGACACTTAGAACCTTCGATTTACAGAGGAAATAACTCTTCTTCCTATCCTTACTATATAATATTATAAAAGCGAAAGTGAGTTTGTTTGTTTGTTTGTTACCTCTTCACGCTTTAATGGCTAAACCGATTGTGATGAATTTTGGTACAAAAATAGTTGGGAACCAGGAGACGGACATAGGCTAATTTTTATTAAAAAAAGTGGGATGTGAGGGAGAAAGAGGGAAGAAAAGGGAAAACTTAGCGTTGCTATTACAAATAAATAAGGCGCAGGGGGGACTGTGTTACCCCAAATTTAATGCGGGCGAAGCCGCGGGTGAAAGCTAGTATCCTATAATATTATAATGCGAATGTTTGTGGGGATGGTTTGCTACTCTTTCACGTCAAAATGACTGAATCGATCTTGATGTAATTTGGCACAGAGGTAGATTATAGGTATCATGACATCATATTAAAACATTCCTACTTAAGGAATGTTTTAATATCATTCTAGTGTGGGTATGGGGTATTGTAGGAGTAAAAAATATCAATGTGGAATAGAGCCAGAACTATACAGGATGACTTTTCTGATGAGAATTCTGAGCAAGAGGGAGGGTCAGATTTTTGCCGAATAAAACCAATATATGTAAGGTACATATATTGGTTTTATTTTTTGGTTATATTTTTTTGGTTATATCTTTTGCCTTTTGTGTTCCGGGGCCGCAGTATCTCTTTCAAACAACCCGCTACCGAAAGACTTGGTGCCCTCTGCTTTGCTGACATCACTTTGAGGTGCGCGTGGAACAAAAACGCGCGCTCGACACGGCATGCAGGATGTGTGACGCCATATCTATCCCACAACCTTTAACCCACCTGGTCGATAAAACGAGTGGAACCAGGAAATGCATTTCGCACCTTCGGTAAGACAAGGGCCGAAGTGCTAAAATTTCCAAAAATGAGTTAAATATGCCAAAGTGCCTAAAAAACTAATTTCTACCTGTAGGAACAAAGACATTCACTGGATTTAGTTTATTTCCGCCAGAGGGCAGTCCTACCTTTGTACAATTCGTTCGTTTTTTGAATGATACTGGAGCGTCAAGGTCATTACGGTAAATATGCCCTTTTTTGTGTAATATTTTGGAAAGACATGGTCACATTTTGTGTACTTATGCCTATTATGAGAGTACATATTTTGTTGCAAAAGTGTTCTTGGGAAAAGCATACTAGTAATATATCCGCTCGTCGCTTGTCCTACAAGCTTTATTAATCTTATTAAAGCTGGGTTGAGCCCCTTTCAGACCTGATTATACAAGTGCTAGGACACATCTCATATCTGATCCGTGAATCTTGCAACATGTTTGTGTTGGCCAATCTCGTGCACTGGTCAAGTGCAAATCATATCCTATCATTAGGATATCAGCAGAAATTAATCGGTAAGGTATGTCAACATTAAGAGATTGTTGATCATCATCATCTACCTAGCCTTTTCGCAACTATGTTGGGGTCGGCTTCCAGTCTAACCGGATGCAGCTGAATATCAGTATGGAGCGACTGCCTATCTGACCTCTAGACAACCCAGTTAGTACTGGGTAATACGATACCCCTTGGTAAGACTGGTTGTCTGTCTTTCGGAACACTGACTACCTGTAACGACTGTCAAAAATCTAAAAATTACAGCCGGGACCAACGGCTTAACGTGCGTTTCGAGGCACGGAGGAAACTCGGTACGTAACGGGTGGTCGCCCTTCCACAGATCAACCTAGGCAAGCGCAGCTTAACGTAAAGATCGACCCGAGCGGCTGCTATTATTTGGCCACGAGCTCCTCCATTAAGAGATTGTTGGTCCTTTATTAAAAAGAAAAATCTTATATACAATATGGAGTACGTAATTTCTACAGTCAATGCATAATCAAAAATGTGTTCCTACAATCTAATAAATAAATAAGTCTACATTAATTTATCATTCACATCGTGTCGTCAAAATATTAATCCAAGTTACGTACAAATTATTAAGTGTTCTGCATATTAAACTTCACCGCATAATATAAATCACTTCATCTGCGTCTGAGCTCGGTTTTAATATCATTACGTTAATAGCAATTTACATGTCAAATGTTGTACCAATTACATTAAGGATACATTGCTCAGTAGAGTGTCTCTCAACTGATGTATTCTTGGAAACGCTTGGAGAAAAGGTTGCTTGTCACAGCATTTTCAGCCTTATGTGTTCCCAATTCTGAGTTACAAACATTTATTAATTTCACAAGTTTCTTCCATACAATTTCTGCTTTATTATACCTGTCAGAGAGTGTTGGAATTTTGTAATTTTCTTGACATAACATCATGTCGTATAGCAACTGAACTAAATAAGAATATCTTTCTTTCAATACTTATATAAAATTAGCTTTTGCCCGCGGCTTCGCTCGCGTTAAATTCGGGGTAACACAGTTCCCCTTTCCTGATTATGATGGTAGTTTTTGCCCTGGCGCCTTATTTATTGTAATAGCAAAGCTAAGTATTCCCTTTTCTTCTCTCTTTCTCCCTCATTTCTAACTTAAAAATATATATGGCCTATGTCCCTCTCCAGAGTCTCAATATATCTATCTCTGTACGAAAATACATCAAAATCGGTTTAGCCATTTAGGCTCGAAGACGTAATAAACAAACTCACTTTCGCTTTTATAATATTAGTTAGGATTATCGTGTCACAGTTTTAGTTGCCTTCAAAACGGTTGGACTGATTTTTATTAAATTTTGTATTTAAGTATATTCGGTAGGTCTAAGAATCAGTCGTTTTCTATTTTATTTTAGCTCAGTAGCGGGTGAAAACACGCTTTACTTTAGAATCTAAAGTAAAGCGTGTTATGTTAGCGAAAATATATAAAAAAAACGCTAAAAAAACGCAACACTCTAAACTTTAGGGTGTTGTCGTTTTTTTTGTGTTCTGACTTTAAACTCTGTCAGCCATCTTTGAGAGACCGCCATATTGGATTTAAGATGATGTCACACCCTGCATTGTCATTCAAACTTAACATGTATTCAAAACATCTGCTAAATCAGGAAGTGGTCCAAATTTAACTTCTTACCTTTTTTACATATTTATTTTCAGCGGAATCTAGTAATGTCGTGTTAAAAATTAATTTTAAAGTTTCAACCCTTTTAAGAATGCGAGTAGAAGTGACCAAAGAGCCAATTAGGTTATCCGACCTTTTCCAAAGTAACAATTTCCGTGGATACTTCCCTGCCTACCTAATTTACTCCCCGGAATTTTGTGAACTCAAGGATACATTTTCCGAAATTATGTAAACAACATGTAAACGACGTGACTTTCGAGTTTTTATCAAGTTTAAGTTATAAACGAACTTGGATAAGTTTGTTTTATGTTATGACCTTACTTGTTTAAACGTAGATGTTTATCTTTTATGCGGTGCTTGGGGCGAAAAGATAAATTAAAAAGAATTCTGCGGTTGGGAATGTAACTTTGGAAGTCATTAGTGTAATTCAATATTGTGTTTCAATTTTACTTTTCAAGTTCTGTTTGTCGTTGTGAAATGGAACCCACGCGTTACAAAGCTGGGTAAGTCGCGAATTCACCTTTTGGAACTAAGTTCCTTATCGCGCGTTGCGAAAAGGGGTTAGACAGAAAAATTAAGACCAAAAGTTGTAATGCCACTTATTGCTATAGTTTGAGTGCTTCCCTGCCTGTCTCTCTTTCTTATAGAAAGCAAGCCAGTTATTTACGTTTCGTCTTTCTATTTCGCTTTGAACACATTATACAGGTTTTATGTACATAACAAATAAAAACTTCGTTCCTTCCGGGTGTCCCTTGACACCTCTCACGATTTTGGAACGAAGTTCCTTATCGCGCGTTGTGAAAAGGGGCTAGACGGAAAAAAATCTTACGAAAAGTTGTCACGACACTTTTTGCTATAGTAAGCTGTGCGGCGTCGCATGTTTCTCAGTCTGTCTGTCTGTCTCTCTCTCTCTTATAGAAAGCAAGCCAGATATTTTCATTTCTGTAGGAACTTCGTTCCATCCGGGTGTCACTTGACACCTCTATATTTTTTTGGTTTTTGTCGGATGGAAAACCATCAAATGAGTCCTTCCGCTCTGTGGGCGGAGTGGAAGGAAATGTAAGACTTGTACGGACTAAAACCCACCCATTTTCGTTCTTTTGTATTTTTGGAGTTTACTCCTTAAGAATCGATTTTCATATAAGGCGCCCGGTATGAAAAAAATCCGAGGGGTAAAACCAACTAAAGTAACGAAAATGTGTCACGTTCTTGGTGCGCACCTTTAGTGTGCAACTTTCTAATTTGGCTGTGAGTGTATTAAGACGTACATATGGTATGCTGTATAGGCGACTATACCTATATACTATAATTATGTTATTGGGCTTGTTTGGTTCTATGAGTGTCGGTGTATTTATATTGCTTTTTTTTCATTAATTTGTGGATTTACCCTTTCATATGATATTAATCTTTTTTCAGTTGAATAAATATACTTTTTTTGCGTATGGTTAGATACTCGTACTTAAGGAGTAAAATCGCGTCGGAGCTGACACACACACTTTTTTTTTGAGGGTCGCGACCTTTATCACTTAGGTGTATGCAAAATAGATTACAACAGATACTCAGACCTACCGAATATACATACAATTTTTTATCAAAATCAGTTAACGCCCAGTTCCAATAAACAAGAATAAAATAGAATAGAATATCATTTATTTGCAAATATGGGTAATTATACATAAGTAGGTGGTAGTAGTTTTACATGGTTCTGCCATATTTCACCATTCGGCATGCAAACATTATCATTATTATTATAAGTAAAATTAAACAACAAACGATTTGTCTCAAAATACTACTATCCGCAAGCAAAACTAATCGTTTTTTGTTTATTGGAATGGAACCGGGCGTTGGTCGCTTCAGAGGAATATGGCAGCTAAAAAGTCACACAAGAATTCTACTAATATTATAAAAGCGAGAGTTAGTGAGGATGTATGTAAAATATGGTTGTTGCTCTGTCGATTTTGATGAAACTTAACTTATAGCTACATATCAGAATAACACATAGGCTACAATTCATAAATATGCAATGTGACCGGAGTAGCGATATTCTAAATAATTATGTAACGAGTGTTTTAATATACTACTACACACTTGGGTCTCATTCACTTCCCCGCTTTTTGACGGCCATTATGAGATATTCTCTATGCGTGTACAAATAAATTGGCAAATCAACGACAGTTTTGTAAACTTTTTTGTGAAAAAAGTGGTAGTTTTTTTTGAAAATAAATAAATTTGAGTACTAGAATGTTTGTTTTATAAGTACATAGAAAATCGCTAGTCCGCGACCAGACAAATTGTATATTGTTTATTTTTTCACCACACGAGTGAAATCGCGGGGCACAGCTAACTTTACAAATAAGAAAGAATTTAAAAGATATTTCCAATACCCGCTTTATAAGTCTATGACATTTCTGTGTGCTAGGATCTGTTCCTAAATACAAAGACGAATAGACGATAGTTTCAGCTGTCGACAGGCGTGTCTGTGTTAACTTCGGCCTTGTTTGGTCAGGTTCAGGCAGACAGAGGGTGCCTCTCGAGTACTGTGCCAATATTGTGTCGGGGAGTGTTGACGAAATTGTTAATGTATCCTTTGTTATACTACAAGTGTCGAATCGAAAGCTGGTGAATTTTCGTTGATGAGTTCAGGACTTTATCATGAACTAGCTTTTTTCCGCGGCTTCGATCGCATCCAATTTTTCCACCTTTTTTCACTTATAAAAAAAAGAATAGCCTATGTCCATCTCCAGGGTCTCAACTATCTCTGTACCAAAATTCAACAAAATCTGTTCAACAAACAAACTCACTTTCGCTTTTATAATATTAGTGAGGATTACTATAATAAATATATTGCTGTATAAGGCCAAAGAAAAGATGAATGTATTATGAAAGGAATGATATGAAGGAGAAAAGAGTAAATGATGCTGTGACGTCTGATAGGGGAGAATGGAAGAAGAAAACGTGTTGCGCCGACCCCAAATAGAATAGGACAAAGGCAGGAAAAAGATTACATGAACAGCTATATTGGGCTTCTCGGGTTTATGCGAGTAAAATGACTGCGGGCCTGCTTTAGTTTAGTCATCTTGTGGCCCTTGCTTTAGAGTAAAATTATAAAATTGGATTAAAATAAACAATTTATATTAATTTATTTTTAAAATAAACAATGTTTTAAACAATTTTGTTCTTCACAGGGAGTACAGTAACAAAGTTGATAAGGTAACTGTAGCGACACAAAGATGCAAGTGACCTACAGCGCCATCTATCCAGCCACGAAAGAACTAACGGCAAGATTCCTACATCGCGCAAGCAAAGTTGTACGCGCAGTTAGCATATATACGAGCGCCCGACAAACAACTGTCGGGCAGTGGCCCGCCAGACACAACACCCGTCTGGTCGGAGGATCCTCCCTTTTCCTTAGAGGATGGAGAACTTTACACCCTGTTCTTCATACCTCTAAACTGGTGACTCCGACGTGATCCCGAATGGACGTCAACGCAGCCTTCGAACATCATGACGTCACCATCGTCATATCACTCCCTCCAGCCCCGAAGCCTCATCAGCGACCATGGCGCCAGCACACTGCACTCCCGACGGTTGAAGAGTCGACGCAGATCCTCTCCCGGTCGACGCCGGCAGTCAGCCACGACGCCGGGCTGTACTACGTCCGATGCACGCAATGGACCTACAGCGCCGGCCCCGAACCCAGGTATTTGGGGGGGAGTGATGTAGCGACACAAAGATGCAAGTGACCTACAGCGCCATCTATCCAGCCACGAAAGAACTAATGGCAAGATTCCTACATCGCGCAAGCAAAGTTGTACGCGCAGTTAACATATATACGAGCGCCCGACAAACAACTGTCGGGCAGTGGCCCGCCAGACACAACACCCGTCTGGTCGGAGGATCCTCCCTTTTCCTTAGAGGATGAAGAACTTTACACCCTGTTCTTTATTCCTCTAAAGTAACCATGTGAGTATGTGAGGTTGTTACGTTTATGGTAATTTCTAAAACAATTCTGTAATTTAAATACACTACAACATTTATGACCGAAACAATTTCTAGGTATGGGCAAATTCTCTTTTTTGATAAACATGTAATTTATACCTTACTTTGTTCAAAGAAAAACAGTAGTAATAACCAAGAAAAGTATTAAAAGTTGATTTCAACTAAGCACTACTTGTCTGGTTGCGGGTTGTTCGAAAGAGATACCAAGGCCCCGGAACGTACAACTCCCTGAGGGAGTTGACCGTCGTCGTCGGTAACCCCTCCCTCCCCGTGCTAGTACTCGGGGACTTCAACGCCAAGAACTTGGCTTGGGGTTCTCGCTACACGGATGTGCGGGGAAGGATGGTGGAGGACTGGGCACTGGAGTCAGGCCTGGTCGTCCTAAATCGGGGTTCTGTCCCCACGTGTGTGCGGATGCGGGGCGAGTCTGTGGTGGACATTTCGTTCGCTAGCCCCGCTCTGTCGCCGCGTGTCGTCGACTGGCGCGTCATGGAGGAGGTGGAGACCTACTCCGATCACCGGTATATCCGGCTCGACGTCTCCACCCAGACCTCCAGCGCGCCGGTCCTGCAGGCCCCGAGTGGTCCGCGTTGGGCGCTCAAACAGCTGGACCGGGAGCTCCTCCTGGAAGCCTCGATCGTGCAGGCCTGGGTGTCATCACCGGACAGGCCTGCCGACACTAACCACGAGGCGAACTGGTTCCAGGAGGCCATGTCGGAGATCAGTGACGTGGCAATGCCCCGAGTCCGGCCTGGAAGCGCCCGGCGTCAGGTGTACTGGTGGTCGCGCGAGCTGACGGCACTGCGAGAGGCATGCGTCGCTTCGCGACACCGGTACGCCAGGCACCGCAGGCTCCGCATCAGAGCACCGGATGCGGCAGCCATTGAGGCGGAGCTATATGAGGGGTACAGAGCGGCGAAGACCGCCCTCCTAGAAGGTGTCTTGCGGGCCAAGGATCTGGCCCGCGAGGAGATGCTGGAGTCTCTGGACGGGGATCCGTGGGGGCGCCCATACAAGATGGTGCGGGATAAACTCCGCACCAGGGCCCCCCCGCTGACGCAGAGTCTCCGGCCCCAACTAGTTGAGGATGTGGTGAGCGCTCTGTTCCCTTCGCGAGGGGAGCATGCTCCTCCGCCCATGGCTCCGCCGCTTGCGGTGCCACAAGCGGACCACGAGGACAACGACGACGACGACGTTCCGGAGGTGACTGGGGTGGATCTGAGAGCGGCGGTGGGCAGGCTGAAAGCCAAAAACACCGCCCCGGGACCCGACGGCTTGCATGGCAAAGCCTGGGTCCTGGCCCTGGAGGCTCTCGGGCCCCGACTACTAGGGCTCCTAAGCGCATGCTTGGAGAGAGGCCAGTTCCCACTTCGTTGGAAGACGGGGAAGCTGGTCCTCATTCAGAAGCCGGGGCGCCCTGCGGACTCTCCGTCCGCATTCCGGCCCATTGTGCTGCTCGACGAGGTGAGCACGCTCTTTGAAAGAGTAATTGCAAACCGCCTCGTCGGGCACCTTGTGGGGACGGGGCCGGATCTTGCGGATCACCAGTATGGTTTCCGCAAGGGGCGCTCGACGGTGGACGCCATCATGCGCGTGAGAGCCCTTACGACGAGGGCTGCAGTGTCCAGGGGTGGGGTTGTCGTGGCGGTGTCTCTCGACATCGCTAACGCGTTTAACACCATGCCTTGGAGCTGCATCAGGGAGGCACTCCAATACCACCGGATGCCGACCTATCTTACGGACAGGGCCGTCATATACCCCGGTCGCTCTGGAGAGTGGAACCGGCGAGAGATGTCGTGCGGTGTCCCGCAGGGATCGGTCTTGGGGCCGCTCCTGTGGGACATCGGTTACGACTGGGTGCTGCGCGCCGACCTCCCCAGCGGCGTCAGTGTAGTTTGCTACGCTGACGACACGCTCGTCCTGGCTCAGGGGGGGTCGCACCAGGCGGCGGCCGACAATATGACACGCGGGGTTGCGATAGTCGTGGAGAGGATCCGGCTACTGGGTCTCGAGGTGGCCTTGCACAAATCCGAGGCCATGGTTTTTCATGGCCGCGGAAACACGCCACCGTCGGGATCCCAGTTGACGGTAGGAGGGGTTCGCATCGGCGTCGGGTCGACGATGAAGTACCTGGGAATCGTCCTCGACAGCCGGTGGAACTTCGTCGAACACTTCCGACGTTTGGCTCCCAAGCTCGAGCGGACGGGGGCTGCTTTCAAGCGGCTCCTGCCCAATCTCAAGGGGCCAAACGCCTCCTGCCGTAGGCTCTATGCCGGAGTCGTGCGGTCCATGGCTCTTTACGGGGCCCCAGTATGGGCGCGTTCTTTAGGGCGGCGCGCCGCCCACTATCTGAACGCGCCCCAAAGGGTGGTGGCCATACGGCTTGTCCGGGGCTACCGCACGATCTCCGGCGAGGCAGCAAGCCTCCTTGCCGGACTGCCACCGTGGGATCTGGAGGCGATAGTCCTCGCGCGCCTGTTTGAGTGGCGCGCGGAGGCACTACACCGGGGGGAAAACCCACTGCCGCGGCAAGTTGCCGCTCGGCGGGCAGACCTCCGGTGCGATCTCATGGTGGCATGGAGAGAGCGACTGTCGCAACCCCGTGCAGGGCACGCTACAATAGTGGCGGTAAGTCCCCTCTTTGAGGAGTGGCGGTAAGTCCCCTCTTTGAGGAGTGGCTGGAGAGGCGTCATGGCGTCCTCACCTACCGCCTGACGCAGGTCCTCACCGGACACGGAAGTTTCGGGAGGTTCCTGCACATCATCGGGCGGGAGGAAGCGCCCGGGTGTCACCATTGTGACGATCGCCCGGAGGACACGGTGGAGCACACAGTGGCGATCTGCCCGGCTTGGGCGGAGCACCGCCGTGCCCTCGTAGAGGCGATCGGCGGCGGCGATCTCTCGCGTCCGGCCCTGGTTCAGGCCATGGTCCGGAGCGAGAGGGAATGGGAAGCGGTCACCACCTTCTGCGAAGCAGTAATGCTAGCGAAGGAGGTGGCCGGGCGTTTGAGGGAGAGAACATCTGCCCAACCCAGCCGCCGCGGGAGACGCCCATGGCGCCGGGCGCCGCGATACGACTTCCGGCCACCGTAGATGCGGGCCTGTGGGCGGTGAGCAATGGGTAGTTCACCATCCGTCCGTCGATTGACGACAGGCCGTGTCGACGGCGCGTTCGTGTTTCACGCGCGCCTCAAAGAGAGTCAGCAAAGCAGAGGGGCTTGCCAGAGCCTCTGCCTGCCGGGGTTGCGGGTTGTTCGAAAGAGATACCGCGGCCTCGGAACGTAAAGGGCAATAGAAGAAACATGGGTGGGTTTTAGTCAGTACAAGTCTGACATGCCCCCCCGCTCCACCCAGAGCGGGGGAAGTCATTGGATGATTTCCCACCCGAAAAAAAAAAAAAAAGGCCCCGAAACGTAAAGGACAATAGAAGGAACATGGGTGGGTTTTAGTCAGTACAAGTCTGACATGCCCACCGCTCCACACAGAGCGGGGGAAGTCATTGGATGATTACCCACCCGAAAAAAAAAGCACTACTTGTCGGAAAAAAATGAATCTCTTACAATAGAATAGTTTCCAAAAAATATATTAGGCCGTCTTTTAGATTATTTAATAACTAGCTTTCGCCCGCGGCTTCGCCCGCGTTAAATTTGGGGTAACACAGTTCCCCTTGCGCCTTATTGATTTGTAATAGCAACGCTAAGTTTTACCTTTTCTTCCCTCTTTCTCCCTCACATCCCACTTTTTTCAAAAAAATATTAGCCTATGTCCGTCTCCTGGTTCCCAACTATCTCTGTACCAAAATTCATCAAAATCGGTTTAGCCATTAAAGCGTGAAGAGGTAACAAACAAACAATCAAACAAACAAACAAACAAACAAACTCACTTTCGCTTTTATAATATTAGTAAGGATAAGGGACACGTATTTTTTATTTGTAAATTAGACCAAAAATGGCAAAGGTATAGCCCATTAAAATTGCGTGAAACGTAACGCGTTGCTGCGTTTTTTTTGCAACGAGTGACGTCACACGTATAATCCAAAAGACGGACTAAATAAAATGTAATTAAATAAATATCTTGGGACAACTCACACACGGCTTTCTGATCCCAAGCTAAGCAGAGCTTGTGTTATGGTAACCAGACAACTGATATACATACTTATATAATTTATAAATACATACATATTATAGATAAATCACACCCAGACACAGAACAAACAATCATGCTCATCACACAAAGTTTGTCCTGGGTGGGAATCGAACCCATGACCTCCGGCTCAGTAGTCAGGGCCACTAACCACTAGACCAACAGGCCCGTCAATTACTTTGACCTTGGAAACTTCCCTATTTTCTACTACAGTTCAAACGCCATTGACTGTTGTGGTCATGATGTGACGTCATTTACCACAGTTTCCCATTTTTAAATCTAACTTTTAGCTATTATTAAAATAATAATACATATTGTAATAGCTTTATTCAAGCAAAAATTGCAATAACAATATTATAATAAAACTAGCTGTACCCAGCGATTTTACCCGCTGCTCACTTAGGGGTATGAAAAATAGATGTTGGCCGATTCTCAGACCTACCCGATATGTACAGACGCCTGCAGGTCAAGCTACCCGAAACTGTAAAAAATACAGTAAGTTAACCACATTGTTTAGTGGTACAGGACAAAGCTTATAAAAAAGAACTTAGTTTTTGGAAGGCGGATTTATTTTATACAAAAAGTTTTTTTATATCAGACAAAAAAAGAATATTGCAAATTGGTCCAGGTGTCTTTGAGTAATCCGTGAACTTACATAAAAAAGATTGATGAGAAAATGAGAGAATGAGAATCTCCTCCTTTTTTTGAAGTCGGTTAAAAATAAATAAATCGTTTTGCATTGTTTGCATATTAGCCATTTCCAAAAATCAGAGAAGAACAGCAGTTGTTCCATTTTATGATCCAAGACACCACGCCGAAGCTCTTACTCTTATGCTTAACTAGCTGTTCCACGCGGTTTCACCCACGCTGCTCAGCACCTGTTGGTTGTAGCGTGATGTTATATAGCCTATAGCCTTCCTCATGAAATGGACTATCCAACACTAAAAGAATTTTCCAATTCCAACCAGTAGTCTCTGAGATTAGCGCGTTCAAACAAACAAACAAACAAACTCTTCAGCTTTATAATATTAGTATAGATATCAATCACCCCGTACATGTACCGCGGCTATAAAAGAAAACAAGTTTCATTTAACACAGTTTTCAAATGATTTGTTTGTAGCGCTACGAATCAATTTTATTGACTTGTTATAAAATAGCAGTTAAAATTAACGTTGTACCTGTTGTATAGTGTTTTAATCATGAAGGACTTGCAGGCCTTGCTGTTTGTTCTGTCTCTTGTAGCTGGATTGGCGACAATGGTTACAACATATAGATCATTGCCAGGTGTGTTTATTTGTATTTTGCTTTTATATTCGAAAATAAATTAAATAATTTACTAAGTTAATCATTTGATGAATTATTATTAACTAGCTTCCGCCCGCGACTTCGTCCGCGAGGCATAGATATTTTGGGCTAACGGTAACTTTAACCCGCGTGATGATCGAAAAAAAAGTCTTTCTCTCCCCTTTCCTTCTCTCTTTCTTCTTTCCTTTTAAAAATTTGCCTATGTCCGTCTCCAAAGTCCCAACTATCTTTATACCAAAATTCATTAAATTCAGAAAAATCGATCGATTTTTCGTTATTTCTATGGTAATATTTAAACACTAGCTGGCGCCCGCGGCTTCCGCGTGATATCGAAAGAAAAGTATCCTATGTTATTTCAGACAATAATCTACCTGTGCCAAATTTCATCAAGATCCGTTCAGCCGTTTTGACGTGAAAGAGTAACAAACATCCATACAACCATATTACCATACATCTATCCATACATCCTCACAAACATTCGCATTTATAGAATATTAGTAGGAAATAGGATAGGATAAGCCCAGTAACTTTAATTTCTTAATTATTATTTTTTCGTTTCATCTTCCATTTTTAAACTTTGTTGATAAAACTGTGGTCTTGCATTAATTTAAAGGTGGGTGTTTCCAAAGATATTCAAATATTTACGTGTTTTAGGCGGGTGAAGACGAAAGAAATCATAATCCAATTCTTGTTACTACGTGTTACACGCCCGCTTACCATGGAAAAAATTGTGTGCCAAAAAGAAAATGTTCGGGATCAAAATTTTCGTTTGAAAACATTCCAAATGTCCGTTCTATAAGCCATTTCATTCTCTTTGGGTGATTCATTTAGTTTTCTTCTAACACAAGGTATGTTATAATAATATTATTTTTTTTTATTATTAAAATACTGGTGTTTTAGAATTTTAAACTCATGGCGCTGAGTCAAACGTTAGAATTCCAATGATGAAATCATTCATCTATTAATTTATTGGCTGTATTTCGAGAATTCGAATTTGGAAGTATTCGTGAAATCGATTTTTAAATGTTTGCAACAAATTGACGGGCCTGTTGGTCTAGTAGTTAGTGGCCCTGACTGCTGAGCCGGAGGTCGTGGGTTCGATTCCCACCCAGAACAAACTTTGTGTGATGAGCAGGATTGTTTGTTCTGTGTCTGGGTGTGATTTATCCATAATATGTATGTATTTATAAATTATATGAGTATGTATATCAGTTGTCTGGTTATCATAACACAAGCTCTGCTTAGCTTGCGATCAGATAGCTGTGTGTGAGTTGTCCCAAGATATTTATTTATTTATTTAAATTCATGTCAAAATTCTCAAATAAAATGGTGTTTTATAAGATAAAGTATTTTACTCAATATTCGCTTATTTGCTATTAGGATTAGTTATTAACACGACATTGAAATAAATAACCACACATTTGAAAGGCGTTCAGCTGCACTAGAGATTAGAATAGATTATTGGTGTAATTCATGCTACCTACTTAGATGTATATCCTAAATACTTCGGAAAAAAGATAAAAACAACTATTCTATTCTAAACTTTATTTAGTATTTCATAAAGCTAAAGACGATTTGAAGCAAGCTGGACCAGAATGGTTACGTACAGCAAATGACAGAAATTAATGGAAATCCTTAGAGGAGTCCTTTGTCGAAATACAAGCTGTTAAGAGGAGAGATGAACCGAATGCCCAGAATACGTTTTAGTTAATTTATTTTTCAAGTTTTCTTACCTCCTTTAATTCTAAAGATCAACACTTTGTGACGGGCAACTAAAGTACTTTCACAAGTCGTTATGCCCTGTGACTGGGACTGTAGCTTCAGCCTTTTGTTTCTTGACATTCAAATCGGCCTGTAATGGTCAAATTGAATATAATGCTTTGAGTTTGCTGTTTCTTTCCAGGTTACTGCTACCAGCTTCCGTGTGTCTGAACGGCCACCAGAAGACAGCATTGGACATTGTTCTTGTGAACAAAATAAGTGCGGACCGCAGACGCCGACGTCAATGACGGTGTCACCAACGAACAAGATGCCAACGATTGATTGATCTTTCACAAATGACGAATGTTTTACGTCCTGATAAAAAAAATGTAACAAAATATGTTGTTTTTTTTTTGCAAACGGTGTAAAAGGACCCCTTATGAACCCTCTTTTATAATGTGCTCAAAAATACTTTTAACGAAGCCAAAAAGCTTCAAAGTTCTTTCCCTCTTTCCAATAATATTTTCGTATAGACCATACTTGGGAATGTTCTAGTTACGGTGATAAATTCCAACTTTTTCAGTAGGTATTAATTAGGGTTTTACCCAAAGGGTAAAACAACACCCTATTGCTAAGACTCCGCTGCCTGGCCGCACGTTGTACGTTGCACGTTCATACAATCGAATTGAGAACGTCATCATTTTTGAAGTCGGTTAAAAACGGTTTAAAGATAATATTATGTCAAACAAAAAAAATACTTTCAGATGCATTGGTGCCATTGCAACAGCAAGGCATGTACAATCCTGTACTTTTGTCGCGACGGTTGGACGAACCAGGTAAATATTAGTTTACAATAGAATTTTATCTACAGTACGGCCAACGAGAAGCGATACGAAAGGTCATTAACCTAAAGAACAACTGTGGCGCTGACAATCTAATATTTAGCTCTTTCCATCTTGTGCCTTTGTCGTAATGTCTCGTTCTCCTGGCAAAAACATGACAACGTTAAGACGGGTTCGCCAACATTCGGGCGGCCATTTTAGATGGGGTTTTAGCATGGGTTTTGTTTACATTTGGTATCGCTTCTCATTGGCCGTACTATACTATATTTCATCGGTTTGGGTTGTTAACTTGACATTAAAATTCTCCTCTAATTAGAGATCATTAATGGTCTAATTGAAATAAATGCTTTGAGTTTGAGTTTAATTAAAGGTCAAAAAAATAACGTGACTCGGGGGTGATAAACCCTTTATTTACAACTGGCTGGCGCCCGCGGCTTCGCCTGCGTGATATAGAAGTATCTTATGTGTTATTTTAGACTATAATCTATCTCTGTGCCAAATTTTATCAAGATCCGTTCAGGCGTTTTGTCGTGAAAGAGTAACAAGCACCCATACATCCATTCATCCTCATTAACATTCGCATTTATAATATCAAGTACGATAGTATTTTTTGGGTTTTTAATGAACTAAATTCGTTTTAATGTCATTTATTTATCACATGGATATAAGTATAAATTCCTAAATCTTACCATAGCTTATTCAAATGGCGTTATTTAAACACGAAATCACAGTTTTACATGATAACATAATATGTAATTGTTATGTTCACACACATATTTATCACTATATATTTACGAAGTCCTCTTTTGGAGCGTTTTTTCTTGGATAAAGGAAATGTGAGGGCGGAGCTTTCTCGACTAGTACCAGGCTCGCGATACTAAACCATATTATGTTATATAGGCACGTTCTACTTTTATATAGAACTAGCTTTTGCGCGCGGCTTCGATCGCGTTAAATTCGAGGTTACACAGTTCCCCTTGCGCCTTATTGATTTGTAATAGTAACGCTAAGTTTTTCCTTTTCTTCCCTCTTTCTCCCTCACATCCCACTTTTTTCAAAAAAAATATTAGCCTATGTCCGTCTCCTGGTTTCCAACTATCTCTGTACCAAAATTCATCAAAATCGGTTAAGCCATTAAAGCGTGAAGAGGTAACAAACAAATAAACAAACAAAAAAACTCACTTTCGCTTTTATAATATTAGTAAGGAATTAGTAAGGATCATCAAATAACTTCCCTCGCTCTGGGCGGAGCGGGGAGGAGGGTCAGACTTGTACTGACTTAAACCTATCCATGTTCTTTCTGTTGCCCTTTACGTTCCGGGGCCGCGGTATCTATTTCGAACAACCCGCAACCCCAGTTTATATAGGCACTCTTACAACGTCGAGAAAAGGTGCACGGTTCGGGTTGGTCGTTTCCTATGGAGGAGAACCGGCAAGAAACTCCATTCCAACTCATACGCTGTTTAATTGTATGTTATAAATGTTGGATTATATCACCTAAACCAATGTGATTAAACTTTCAGCAACAAGATACTGCACGTACAATGCTCACTGCGACGGATGGATGCCAGATGCTGTGAACAAATGTTCGTGTGTCCACCCGGAGGAGGACAGCATCATTGGACATTGTATATGTTGAGAGGAAATGTATATTAAATTAAGACTTTTGATTTATATTAAACTAGCTTTTGCCCGCGGTTTGGTAAGTTGGTAGCGCCTTATTGTTTTGTAATAGCAACGTCCCGTTTCCGTTTCTTCCCTCTTTCTCCCTCATATCCAACTCTTTTTTAAAAGAAAAAAAATTGCCTATATCCGTCTCCTGATTCCCAACTATCTCTGTACCAAAATTTATCAAAATCGGTGTAGCCATTAAAGCGTGAAGAGATAACAAACAAACAAGCAAACTCACTTTCGCTTTTATAATATTAGTAAGGACTAGCTTTCACCCGCGGTTTTGCTCGCGTTAAATTCGGTATAACACAGTACCTACAGTTTTTGCTCTTGCGCCTGTTTGATTTGTAATAGCAACGCTAAGTTTTCCCTTTTCTTCCCTTGTTCTCCCTCATATCCCACTTTTTAAAAAAATAAAATTAGCCTATGTCCGTCTCCTGGTTCGTAACTATCTCTGTACCAAAATTCATAAAATAATCGGTTTAGCCATTAAAGCGTGAAGAGGTAACAAACAAACAAACTCACTTTCGCTTTTATAATATAAGTAAGAATATTTAAGAAGCTGTTCTTAGTTTTTTTTTAACTTTCTTTAAACAGTGAATTTGTAGAGTCGAAAAGTTCACATAAAAAGTAAAATGAAAACTTTGAAATATTAAATAATCAATTCTTTATTGCTTTCCATTATGTGTAACCATTTAAATGTTTGTAAATGCACTTTTACGATACAGGAGAAATTACTAGTGCGAGGCAACGAAATTTTCAAGTCATATTTAATTTATTTAAAGTAAAATTTATTTGAGTAAAAACAAACAGGTCTGTTTGTTTTTAATAAAGTAGATTTTTCTTTCCGATAATAGGTATTCATCGTTTTTAATGAAAATTTCTCCCTTGCTTTCTGTTAATATTGTGTATTTAAAAAGCTTCAGGTTTTTTATGCCATATCTCTTCACTAGAAATTTCTCTTGTATTGTAGGTGTTTACAAACATTTAAACTCACATACACAAACAGCCAACATCGAAACAACTAGGCCATTCAAATATTTGTTCAGTGCGGGAATCGAACTCGCGACACAAAGTGCAGCAGTCAAAGCAAAGTGTAAATTACCTAGCAGTTTAAACATTGATTAAACTCGGTTCATTGAAGCTGCTAGTTAACAGCAATCACACTAATTTTATAAAGGTGAAAGTTTGTAGGTATATATGTGTATGTGTGTTTGTTACTCTTTCACGCTCTAACGGCTGGACACATTTGGATGAAATTTGGTATGTAGTTAGAGAGTTTATACCTTTTTTCTCGGATGGAAAATGATCAATTATCTTCGCTCGCTCTGAGCGGAGCGGAAGGGAGAGAAAACAAAACCCATCCATATTCCTTCTTTTGCCCTTCATTTTCCGGGGCTGCGGTATCTCTTACGAATACCCTGCAACCCCTACTGGCAGTGGCTATGGCAGGAATACGAACGCGCCATCAATACGGCGGGTTCTACTTTGGTTAAACACATGTCATAAGCTATTCTTTAACCCGATCTAAGCGGGCGAAACCCCTGTGGACGGTGAGGCCAGACTTTTGTTGACTATAACCCATTCATATTCCTTTTTTGCCGTTTATGTTCCGGGGTCGCGGTATTTCTTTCGAACAACTCACAACCCTGGCAGGCCCCTCTGCTTTTCTAACATATCTTTGAGGCGCGCGTGGCACACGACGGTAGTCCGAAGATCCCAGCACAAGACTATCACTGCTGTAGGCTGCTGTGTACTACTGACTGAAGACGATACAAACTATAAATATTACTACACCTTTATCAACTTGCCTACCTAATCTAGGCGGTAGACACAAAATACAACAATATAAGCGTGGATTTTAGTGATGCGCCTAAACTACAAATGTAACATTATGAATATTCAGTACCTAGTAACTGAATATTCATGCACAGCGTTTCATATTTACATACCTTAGATAATATTTAGGATCTTTTGTGAGAACATTGTTCAGGGGTAAGAGATGAATAACGAAGCACTGCTGAAAGCTTTCATGGTTTCAAACTAAATTTACACTGTCATTTACGGGAAATCTCCTAGGATTTTCTATTATTGTAAGCTTCGGATATTTTGATGCTGTTGCTACCATGATCGCAGGGTGACTGGAGAATGCGGGTAGTTGGTAAAAACCGCCCGCATTCTCCATATTCGAAAATGCTGTTTGGGAAATCATGAAATAACTTTTTCCGTTATGGGCGGAACGGGCGGAATTGGCAGATTTTGTACAGACTTAACTCACCCACCCAAACCCACCCATGTTCTTTCTTTGTGTACCCTTTAAGTTCCGGGGCCGCAGTATCTCTTTCGAAAACCCGCAACCCCGGCAGGCGGTGGCCTTGGCTGGTGCTTACGGATCACGAATATTAGTAGATATTCCGTTAGTGACTTTGCAAAATATTATGAATAATGATACTGGTGAAGGCGTTGCGATAATTTTTTATCCTCATTTTTGTCGACAACTAGCTGTTTCTCGCGGTTTCACCCACGCTGCTCAGCACCTGTTGGTCGTAGCGTGATGTTACCTATATAGCCTATAGCCTTCCTCAAGAAATGGACTATCCAACACTAAAAGAATTTTCCAATCCCAACCAGTAGTCCCTGAGATTAGCGCGTTCAAACAAACAAACTCTTCAGCTTTATAATATTAGTATAGATAAGCGACACCTATATTTACGTCTAAATGTTACAACACTGTCACTGAAATTTCAACTCTCAGCGCTTAACCGAACGTTGTTATGAAAGCAAAAGTTTGAATGGATGTTTGTTACTCAATAACACCAGAACGGCTGAACGGATTTAGGAAATTTGGTACAAAAATAGATTTTAGTCCGGAATAGCACAAAATGTCCACGCGAACAAAGCTGTGGGTGGACAGCAGCTAGTTTGCTATAAATATGTTCCTAAAAGGGATCCCCGGTTTTATTATTAGAGGGGAAGCTTTTACCTTTAACTAAATACTTATCCAGATTTGGATTAATGTTCGAGAAATTTCTAATAAAACATTCAATAACATTCCGATTGTCTCTGTCAAGATTAACAAAATTCTGCGTTCAAATTATGAGATTTTGCTAAGATTGATGAAACACAAAACGGTTCGCTCAAATCCAATAAAACTTTATCCGAACTTATTCTTCGTTATTAAAAAAAAAAAACTTCAAAGAAGCGACTTTTGACTTTTTGCAACATCAGGAGTGAATCCAATGAATTTAAACTTCTTTAGTCTGACGCAAAGCGTACTCGTCTGGAAAAAACCTTTGATAATATTGTTTAAAACTTATCCCTTTAGTTCAAAAGCATGTTTGAGTGTTGAACGGGGTAACTTTGTTGATTAAAACTACCCGTGTAGAAAGAATGAGAAGCCATTTTTGGAGAACTAAATTACAGTGATCTAAATATAGTGTTTGGCTGACGATAGTTTTGTTATTAACACAACATTTATTTTTGAGTTGTCTATGTTATCTAATATAAAATTCTTGTGTCACAATTTTCGTTTCTATACTACTATTTTGTGTGCATATCGGGTAGGTCTGGGAATCGGCTAACATCTATTTTTCATGCCCCTAACTGAGTAGCGGGTGAAACCGCTGGGCATAGCTAGTTCTTTATATATGAGGTAAATTTAAGATACTTTTTAGGGTTCCGTACTTATAAAGGAAAACTTATTGAATCACTTTGTTGTCCATCTGTCAAGACCCTTTTATCCTGGAAACGCGTAAAGGTATCGAGTTGAAATTAAAACCATATAATCAACTGTAAAGTCCCTTTGTGTTGTGTAAAAATAAACCGTCTAAGTCTATGAAGTCAAAATATATGGCTGTTAATGTCGCAAGTAGGTAGGAAACCCTCGTGCGCGATTCTGATTGGGCTGGTTTTTTTTTTTCATTTATTTCAGAACGAAGTTTTCATCTGAAATTTACGGTGAAACCTAAACATTACGCCACCCTTTTTCGGGCCGGGCAAGCGAAGTTTCATTTTGCGACCCATGACCTCGAAATTGAATCTCAAAAAGGGTTCTTTTGGGTTAACAAAAATCAAAATAGGATACTTAACATAAAATATTATTCAATAAAAAGAAATTGTGAGACAAAATGGTGGGTCGCTGTTTTAAGAACTGATTGGGAGTGAAGATGTTGCCTTGCCTTCTGATGAATGGTACCCACGCATGGGGAATACGAAATAGTAGTCAAAAGGTTTTTTTTCAAATTGTGCCGAGCCAACCCGTATATGACTAAGCGACAGTAGTTATCGAAAGAAGTTGGCTGAAAGTTAGGAATCCATTGCCTAACCGAAATAAAGACAGAAATACCTAAAACTACGTCTATCTCTGTACCAAAATTCATTAAAATCAGTTTAGCCATTATGTCGTGAAGACAAACAAACAAACAAATATTTGTAAGGAAGTAAAGATAAGTAAGTAAGGACTAGCTGCTGCCCACGGCTTTGTTCGTTTGGAGATTTTGATGCACAAGTGTGAGAAATGAAAAAGGCTGGTTTTGGTGGCCTTGAGGAGGGACAAAACGTGTGTGACTAAAAGAGTGATAGATATGAATGCTGATGAATCTAGCGGCAGAGGAAGGATAAAGAAAAGATGGATGGATTGTGTAAGGAATTATATGAAGGAGAAAGGATTAAAAGATTATTTTTTTTTTTTTTTAAACTTTTCCCCGCACTAGGAATTTCTCCTGTATCGTGGGTGCTTTTACAAACATTCAATCTCACATACACAAACAGCCAGACGCGGAACAACTATCTCTAGGCCATACAAATATTTGTTCCGTGCGGGGATCAACCCCGCGACACGCAGCGCAGCAGTCGATCGCTCAGCCACTGCGCCAACCGTGTCGTCAATTTAAAAAAAAATATATATATAAAATTGACGTCTGACTGGGGTGGAAGAACAAGGTGTGTAGCGCCGGCCCCAAACTGAATGGGAGAAGAGAGGAGAGCCCAGAAGAGAGAACGATAAATCGAACCTGCAGACCGCGTGTGCGACGCTTCTCACACACAACTCTATAAATAAAATATTCGTTTAATCCTGAACGCTCGTAGTACGGAAATTGGATTTTTCTTTATTGTAATCTGTGCATCTTTTGACGTCGCCTTCTTGAAGCGAATTCCGAGCGAGTTGACAAGCGGAAATAATTGTCATTTCGACTTGTGAGACACACTGGACTGGAAGGAGGATTCTCTGATCCGAAATTAGATTTGTATGGGTTATCACATTTTTATCAAACAGGTTTTAGGGGTAATGTAACCGGTGTTGTAGGTTGTTCGATGCCGCGGCCCAAGAACACGAAGGGCAAAAGTAGAAAAATGGATAGATTTTAGTAAGTAAAAGTCTGACACTCCTCGTTCTGCCCAGAGTGGGATCAGAATTAAAAATAGTGTTGGGAAATCAACAAAAGTTATTCGTTGATCTCCCAACACTATTTAAAAAAATAATATAAATTACCAACTCGAATTGACAGTTATACACTAAACAAGTTTATTAAGTTAAGAGTTATAGGTCAATAAACATTATAAGAAAGAACAATTTAAATTACAAAACATGAAAAGGTACAGCATAAAATGGTGGGCAATGTAAGTGTGAATCATGGTACCTACTCGTTGTTAAATAATCCTTAGTAATATTATAAAAGCGAAAGTGAGTTTGTTTGTTATGTCTTCACGCCTAAATGGCCAAACTGATTTTGATGAATTTTGGTACAGAGATAATGCAGCCCTGGGCGGTAGACGAACATAGGCTTTTTTATTTTTTGAAGTGAAATAAGGGGGAAAAATAGGGTAGAAAAGGGGAAAGAAAGATATTTTTTTTCAATCATCGCGGGTTAAAGTTAGCGTTAGCCCAAAGTAACTATGCTACGCGGAAGAAGTCGCGGGCGGAAGCTAGTATCAGTATAATATATCAGCTGTTCGCGGCAGTCCTAAGAGTAAGCCATGCTTGCCTTAATTGATCCGTAGATGAGTTCCACCACACCCATACCGAATCTCCAAAATATAATTCCGTCTTTGTCATTTCCGAACGATACTTTGATTTCGTGATTATAAATGCAAGTGAGCCTCAATCAGTTACTCTTAATTAATTAAATGCACTGACGAAGTAAACTAAATTATTTTACAACAAAACCACCACAGCATTTAAAAGCTCCCCAGTATCTGTTCATACAACTGCGGAGCCCTCCGAATAGTCCCCTGAGGCTCTTTCATCCGGTAGTGACGTCATTTATTCGTGCCTCGTGGCTCATAGAGGACACAAACAGCCAGGAATTGGTCGTGTATTGTGGATTACAATGGCGCGAGTTTCCCTGGGGCCGACTAAGTTTCCAGGCACGATACGTGTGTGTTGCAAGTTATGAGAGACTGACAATGACGACACGGTTGGCGCAGTGGCTGAGCGATCGACTGCCGCTCTGCGTGTCGCGGGTTCAACAGATTCGAGTTTGTTGTTTACTATTTATGTTTTAAATAAATGTTAGATATTATTACATGCATGTTTTTTTCTTCTTTTATTCTAACACTAGCTTTTGCCCGCGGCTTCGCTCGCGTTAAATTCGGGGTAACTTTGCGCCTTATTGATTTGTAATAGCAACGTTAAGTTTTCCCTTCTCTTCCCTCTTTCTCCCGCAAATCCCAGTTTCTTTAAAAAAAATAGCCTATGTACGTCTCCTGAAGAGGTAACAAACTCACTTTCGCTTTTATAATATTAGTAAAGTAAGGATAAGGATATACAACGTGTAAAAAAATAGCACTAATACTTATAGGTAAGAAGGAACAAATCTAATGTAAAGAAAACACTTATAAAATCATAATTACAATCGATGATTCAACTTTTCATATATTATTTTTCATTTTCGATCACTATTAAGACCCTAGGCGTTTAGGTCAATGACCAACGATAGTAGGTACTAAAGATGATAATGATGTACGTATGCACTGGTTACAAGAAATACTTTTTCTATAGATATTGCCTACTGGAATAACTTACCTACTACTTTTTGTATGTAGAGATACCTACCTAATTAAACAAACTTAAAAAAAATCTCTCAGCTGATTTTAGGGTTGTCGCAGGAAGTTCGTGCAAAAAAAAGCAATTTTTTTTTTCTAAAATTTGATAACCTGGGGACTTGCACAAAGACTGCTTGTCACAGAATGCTTGTCACTTTATTACCTATTTTTTAGACGTTGTATATTCAACACCTATTCACAATTTGTATAAATTCATGTACAGTACGGCCAACGAGAAGCGATACCAAATGTAAACAAAACCCATGCTAAAACCCCATCTAAAATAGCCGCCCGAATGTTGGCGAACCCGTCTTAACGTTGTCATGTTTTTGCCGGGAGAACGAGACATTACGACAAAGGCGCAAGATGGAAAGAGCTAAATATTAGATTGTCAACGCCACAGTTGTTCTTTAGGTTAATGACCTTTCGTATCGTTTCTCGTTGGCCGTACTGTAGTTGATACGTATGAACTCGCTTCCTCTTGTAACCTTGATAGAACAAGACAGGTGTTACTTTGTAGGGACGTGAAAAGATACAAATGTCCGAAGAAAATGTCGGAAACGGAATGTTTGCCATGTATGTAGTTTGTCAAAACATTACTATTTTCTTATTGAGTTACCTACTAGCTTCCGCCCGCGACTTACTTATAGTTACCTACTTTAACCCGCGTGATGATCGAAAGAAATGTCTTTCTCTCCCCTTTTCTTCCCTCTTTCTCCCATTTTTTTTTCACTTTTTTTTAGCGTATGTCCGTCTCCATTGTCCTAACTATCTTTGTACCAACATTCATCAAAATCGGTTTGCCCATTTAGGCGTGAAGACGTAACAAACAAAAAACTCACTTTCACTTTTATAGTCTTGATATATCTAAATCACGTGTCATGTTGTTTGTCCGCGATGGACTCCTAAACTAATTAACCAATTTAAATTAAATTTGCACACCGTGTGCAGTTTGATCCAACTTAAAAGATAGGGTAGGTAGGGTAGGTAGGGTAGGTAGGGTAGGTAGGGTAGGTAGGGTAGGTAGGGTAGGTAGGGTATGTAGGGTAGGTAGGGTAGGTAGGGTATGTAGGGTAGGTAGGGTGTGTAGGGTAGGTAGGAAATTGCATTGCAACGCACGCACAGCAAGTATTAGTATGGATTATAACCGACCAAGTATGATTAGGACCCGCGGCTTCGACACGGCCTGTCGTCACTGCAGACAGACGGTGAGCTACCCATTGGTACCTTGGACTAACATTGTACTAAGAATTACTTTACAAAGCAGTATTTTCATCTACATTTTTCCTGTTAGGTAGAACGCTGTTGTTTGTCAAAGAGTCAAAGAAATTCCTTTGAATGAAAATAAAAATAACTGTGAAGGAAATTCTTATATTCTTTGAATATTTATGTAAGTGTGACACAAAAATTTATATCATCCCTTGTAATCTCCGGAGAGATAGGCAGTGGTGTATCCTACTTCTTACTTTAATATTATAAATGCGAATGTTTGTTGTTGGATGTATAAATAAATAAATAAATATCTTGGGACAACTCACACACGGCTATCTGATCCCAAGCTAAGCAGAGCTTGTGTTATGGTAACCAGACAACTGATTTACATACTTATATGATTTATAAATACATATATATTATAGATAAATCACACCCAGACACAGAACAAACAAACATGCTCATCACACAAAGTGTGTCCTGGGTGGGAATCGAACCCACGACCTCCGGCTCAGCAGTCAGGGCCACTAACCACTGGACCAATAGGCCCGTCAAAATGTATGAATGTTTGTTACTCTTTCACATGAAAACGTCTAAACGGATCTTGATGAATAAAGGCACAGAAGTGGATTCTAGACTGGAATAAAACATAGTATGTTTTTTTTGGATCATCACGCTGGCGATGCTGCGGGCGCCAGCTAGTATTGTAAATGCGAATGTTTGTGAGGATGGATGGATGTATAGGTGTTTGTAACGCTTTCACGTCATAACGGCTGAACTCTCTTGATGAAATTTGGCACAGAGGTAGATTACAGTCTGGAATAACATATAGGGTACTTTTTTTTCGATCATCAAGCTGGCAAAGCCACGGGCACCCGCTAGTACTGTATAAAACAGGTAAACTCATATTTTGCTAGTTATGTCGAGGTCCTATGTAAAACCAAATTCAAACTACATAACTACTATTGAAAAAATCTTAATGCGAAAACCCATTATCATTTCGCCTGACCTGGGAATTGAACCCAGGACCAGTAATTGCGCTTGAAACCAAGGATTAGACTGAAGTCCTGACTGATAACTCTTAGGGACCTGCCAGGGCCACCGCCTGCCAGGGTCACAGGTTAGCAGGTTATTCGAAAGAGACACCGCGGCCTCGGAACATATAGGGCAATAGAAGGAACATGGGTGGGTTTTAGTCAGTAAAAGTCTGATACTTCCCCCCGGGTGGGGGAGGTTATTTGATGATTTACCATCCTCGAAAAAAACGGGAATTATAAAAGAGACATACGTATCTGAAGATGTGACAAACAATTTTATGGGAAATAGCATCGTTACCATCTCAATTCGTTTTTATTAGGCTAATACACGGTTTTTGTAAATGTACGTTATATTTTCTTATTTAACAAACACAGAATAGGATGATATTATTATAAATGGCAGGTACGAAAGGGTTCTGAAAACTAACACACCTTTTTAGGAAAAAATATTAGTTCATCATTTTCCTGCCCTTGAAAAACACGTGTTAACAATATCATGCGACCGTTATTTAGGGGGGTCGTAGCAACTCGTTTTCTTTTCCATTCTCCCCTGTCAATCATCTCACTATCATTTATTAATTTTTCCTTGTCCTCACACAACCCATCCATTTTTTCTTCCACTCCCTCCATCAGTCAACATTTCACACTTATTGCATCCCCTTTTCATCACAGATGACTCTCTTCATCTTGACTTGACTTATTTATTTAATGGCGTTTGTGGAAGGACACACCACAATTTTGCCAATATCACGTAGGTACTTCTCTTCATCTTTTCTGTAACGAAGAAATTTTAATGTGGCGTCTGTCACTTTAAAATTTCTTCTTTTATGCTTATTTACAGTACAGCCAACGAGAAGCGATACGAAAGGTCGTTAACCTAAAGAACAACTGTGGCGTAGACAATCTAATATTTAGCTCTTTCCATCTTGTGCCTTTGTCGTAATGTCTCGTTCTCCCGGCAAAAACATGACAACGTTAAGACGGGTTCGCCAACATTCGGGCGGCCATTTTAGATGGGGTTTTAGCATGGGTTTTGTTTACATTTGGTATCGCTTCTCGTTGGCCGTACTGTATCTCATAAATGCAATGGCCAGCATTCCGAACTACATAGTACGACAAAAGAAAAAAAATACTTGAAAGATTAAAAAAAGATTAGGTATCTATTACTAGTGTCACACAGTTGGTGCCGAAAGATGGACGTCGTCACAGAGGAAGGCCTAAACTAACACTGACGATTTGGTTTTTTTCCGGATTGGCTAGAGGAAGCTAAACACCAAGAGACTTGGAAAGGAATAGGGGAAGTTTTTGTCCAGCAGTGGGACAAAATATACTAAATAAAAAAAAAACTTGAAAGAAATTAATACCTTTTCTGGAGCTAAAGTATGGAAGGAACCTTTATATTACATGAATACGTACTCAAAACGTCAAGCATTGATCACAATGATTGACACACGATTAATCTTCGCCGTCTTCTCAAAAGATGGGAATATTTATACATTCGCTTTTAGTAGTGAGAATACGGCGCGTGTCAGGGAGTTTGATCAATGTATTTCTTTGTATTGAGAACTTTATTTTGTTACTAGCTTTCGCCCTCGGCTTCGCTCACGTTAATTTCGGGATAGCACAGTTCAAATTTCCTGATTTACAGATACCTGCTACCTGTACTTTTGCCCTTTCGCCTTATTTATTGTAATAGCAATGCTAAGTTATCCTTTTTCTTCCCTTTTCCCCCTCATATGTCAAACTTTTTTTTTTACCGTCTTTTTTATAAAATATTTATAAAATTACCGTCTCCAGGATCCCAACTATCTCTGTACCAAAATTCATCAAAATCGGTTTAGCCATTTAGGCGTGAAGAGGTAACAAACTCACATTCACTTTTATAATATTAGTAAGGATTAGTTGTGTTGTGGATTAAATTTTTATAGAGGCAGCTTCTGTAATTTGTTTTTACGATGCGGTATATACCCTTTTTTGCGGATGGGACATAATCAAATAACTTCCCCCGCTCTGGGAGGAGCTGGGGGATTGTCTGATTTATACTGACTAAAACCCACCCATATTCCTTCTATTGGCCTTTACCGCGGCCCTTTGCTGTTGTTATACAATACGTTGTTGCTGTTACAGTCCATTAAGTCCTGTTGTTTTTGGTATACGCTTCGTATTTGACTTCAGGAGATGCGATTTACGATATGAGCTGATCGAAGCGATAAAGAATAACTTGTTTAGTTCGCTTGAATACCGCCGTACTGCTAGCCGCATTTTCTTTGATAGAGGTTAAACTTAGTTAATCTGATTCATCACTTGCCTAACCTTTTCTCAACTCGGGATTTGCTTCCATTTACACCAGATGCAACTAAATATCAAAATGAAAGGAGCGACTACCTTTTTGACCTCTACAACCCAGTTAGTAAGATACCCATTGATAAGACTAGTTGTTAGGATTGCGATTTCGTTTTTTTTTGTTACGACTGTCAAAGATCTGTTGTTGAAAGCCGAGCCCTAATGACATAATGTGCTTTCCAAGGCACCATAGTCCTCCTGACCGCTTTCTACCACGGCAGCCCATTTCAGCGGAGATTAGCCATCTACGCGGGAAATATGATAGTGCACAAGCACAAGGCACCGAAAGAAAGAAAGCAAATACGTTTATTGGGCACATGCCTTATGTGAACAGGTGCATTCTATTTTTCTCACTCTCATAGTCCGATGGGAAGGCAATCCGGCACGACCAGAGAGAGATTAGGCGCAGGACCAACGAATATACGTCCTTTCCGGATACACGGGTATTTTGACGCCCAGTAAAACGCATTAACACTTTTTGCCTGAGCTGGGAATCGGACCCGTACTGAGCTGTCGCGATAATGAGTCATCAGTCCACTGTGTAACTCTGACTACTGCATTATTATTTTCAATTTACACAAGTAAAAACTTTATCTTTACATCATCTTCACAATTTTTGCAGAGCTCAACTTTAATCAATGTAGTAATTGCATCATGAATAGATAGTTAGCACAGATCATATGATTTTAATACAGTTAATGTGTTCCAAATTCTTAAATTACTTGTAAACATTATTTTGGTTTTACAAAACATCATCATCTGCCTAGCCTTTTCCCAACTATGTTGGGGTCGGCTTCCAGTCTAACCGGATGCAGCTGAATATCAGTATTTTACATGGAGCGACTGCCTATCTGACCTCCACAACCCAGTTAATACTGGGTAATACTGTTGGGTTGTCAGACTTTCAGAACACTGACTACCTGTAACGACTGCCAAAGATGTACAAATGACAGCCGGGACCAACGGCTTAACGTGCTTTCCGAGGCACGGAGGAAACTCGGTATGTAACGGGTGGTCACCCATCCACAGACCAACCTAGGCAAGCGCGGCTTAACCTAAAGATCGACCCGAGCGGCTACTATTATTTAGCCACGAGCTCCTCCTCCTCCTTTTGGTTTCACAAAACATAATATATGCAAGATATTCATGACCTAAGTAAGCACTTTCTAAGGCTAGCTACGTGCTGTTAATAGTTCACTCTTTCAACTTTAGCCTGCCTAAGTTTCAAACCATTTAAAGTTAAGAAGTTTCTAGAAGATCTGTGTAATTTAGACTGAAGAAAATTACGTCGAGAATATTTTTGATGAGAAAACTTTAGGTAGTCTGAAATCCAAAACATCTTGCAGTAGGGTTACCATCACGTCTTGAAGCAGTACTCATGAAAGTGTGGAAAAGAGATGGTGCTAGACACCCTGTATAGTTCTGTCTCTTTCCCTCAATAGAATACGCAAGGCTTTAAGATGTCATGGTAACCCACCTGTTCTTGCAAAACTGTCTTCTGTTGTATGTTGGTCAAACAATAAATAAATTATAATGGAAAAATCTTCAATATCGCTTGATATTTGATTTGAATGCAATTGACTGTTTGAAAATTATGACGATTTCTTAATATTCCCCCAATAATGTGAATACGTATTATTTTTCTTAGCCTTGCGGTACCCAACTAATCATAAACTCCGGTTCTTATAATTTTTAGTAAGTCTACGTAGCGAGTCTTAATGCCACAAATATTCATAATAACAATGAAAAAAAAAAAGTCAGAAAGCAACAAAATTTCAAAGTGTAAATCTTAAGGCGTGTCTTAACTTCAAATAGGCCTCATTAGGCAAACGGCGCGATTCCAAGATATGACACTGAAACAATCTCGTTATGTCGGAGAAAATTGTGAACAATCTGAATAAAGACAGTGCAATTTTTGTTGTACTGTGGTTGTCAAAGTTTTTTTTTTAACAAGTGTTGTTTTAGAAATTCCTATTATTTTTAAAGAGTTTTAAAGTCAATTTCAAAAAATCGATTGAAAGATTTTTCTGTTCTTATTGTTCTTTCTAAATTTAATTACTTACTCATTATTTTTATTTCAAGAAATTTAATTTATTTAATCATATTGAATATGTATGATTTAATGCATGGCTGTGTATGTGTTTTAAAGCTTCTCTGAGTCTATGCCATCCGAAATAAAGTTTATTCATTCATTCATCATAAATGAATGAATGAATAAACTTTATTTCTGGTATATTCCGATTATTCATTTTAAAACATATAATTAAAAAAGTTATTTATTATTTTTAAAATTGCTTTTTCCGGCACATTTAGGATCCAGTTGTCTGCTAAATATATGCCATATTTGATTTGATTTTAACAAAGATATTATTTTGGTACGTATCCTATATGTACAGATAGTGCTATACTATTAAATGACCAATTTAAGTTTTATATATGTCATCACGTTCTCGAAAATAGTTCGATGAATGTATGAGTTGATAGGGACAAAAAACAATCTAGAGAGGTCTGATATTATCTGAAAAAAAAAATACTAAAGAGAGTAATACAACAAAAAATAATCTGATGTTCTAAGAACTTTCATACGCATAAATAAGAAGAAAAAAGTGCATTACTTCCTTTATTATTCTTGTATTTAAAATTAAACTTTATATGAAAAGGTTTATTATTATATTTATATTTGTTTACATGGTTTACATGCCACTGTGACGGCAGAATATAGAGAACTATTATTTTATGATTATGATTTGTCTAAGAATAACAGAGACAACTTGAAGAGAAACGAATCTTTACGCACAATATACCACTAAAGCTTGGATCAAGGAAACTCATCATCCATCAAGATTTCCGACTTCGTAAGTGCACGGTCATGCAATAGTTTGGTACAGAAGGTTAGTCAAGCCTAGAATCAGCCTATCACGTTTCGAATGTTAGGTCACAGACCTAGGGAGGGAGAGGGCCATTACCATGGCTTCAGTGCCAGATCAAATACTTCCTCATCAGGAATGCAGTCTTCCATTTTGTCAGAGAGTAAACCACAATAATCCACTACGCAAATAGCTTGGTGTGGGTTGAAAGTTTAAAACAAATGCCAGTTGCTGGTGCGCCTGCACTTACTGTACGTGAAGAGTATCTATGTGTGCGCGTTTTCATTCGTTTTGTAATTGCAACCTTCTGTGCTCATCTATAATGTGGTATCTGAACTCCTGACTCGTAAGTCTTCGGCAATTTTCGGGTCGCGGTCAAATTCACGGAAGAGGAGCTATGCGAAAGTTTGAGATCCACTGGCTTCATGTTCTGGGAAAGTTTTTGATGTACGCCGATGAGATTTTTACGCCCTATTGAGTTGGGAAGTGAGCTGAATTCGTATCAAGGTTGGATGTTTAATAGGTAGTTCCTGAAATCTTCTATGTTTTGGTTTTAAAACCGGAGAAGATTGGTTTTAAGAGCTTTATGTAAAGAGGTATAATAAAAATAGATAAACGCCCTTGTAACGTGTACTATGGGCAGAAAAATATTTAATCTCGTCTTCGTTTTAAGAGTGAAACAACTGTGAAAGGTTATGGATTTATTCATATATTTCTATTTACGTTACAGAAATAACAAACTCAGTATGGAAACATGCATTAAGTACTAAAATTACAAATGAAAATCTTGGTAAACAGAAAAAATAACTACTCTTCTTCATATGGTGTTCCGTGTACAGTGTCACTTGTGGTGTGTTTAGTGTCAGTTGAGCTACCTCAACGGCCGGCTAATATAGCCGGCCCACCACTACTTCGGGTTACTTATACTGTGACCTATGTTGTCTGGGGTCACCTCCTTCCGGATGCGTTCCCTCAGAGACACTCCAAACATAGCCCGTTGCAGGTTGTTCGAAAGAGATACCATGGCCCCGGAACATAAAGGGCAAAAGAAGGAACATGGGTGGGTTTCAGACAATAAAAGTCTGACACAGCCAGGGAAGTTATTTGATTCAAATCCGCAAAGAAAGCATAGCTTATTAGACCTTAAATTTAAGGATCCACCCTTCATTGAGTCCACGTTTAGGTCCTGTTAGTCATAACAGGTAGGACACACTGGGTGAAGACCATAGTATTTAAGCTCAATAATAATAAATAAATATCTTGGGACAACTCACACATGGCTATCTGATCCCAAGCTAAGCAGAGCTTGTGTTATGGTAACCAGACAACTGATATACATACTTATATAATTTATAAATACATATATATTATAGATAAGTCACACCCAGACACAGAACAAACAATCATGCTCATCACACAAAGTTTGTCCTGGGTGGGAATCGAACCCACGACCTCCGGCTCAGCGGTCAGAGCCACTAACCACTAGACCAACAGGCCCGTCGATCAATGGCATACGTGTAACGCTACGCAGTAATAAGCAAATATGAAAGGTCTCTTAAAATCCGATACTTACAGCGACATTAACTTCTTAAATAATAATATCGAGGCCTTGACAATATTGTGGAAAACACGAGAGCCCCTAGAATTGCTGTGAAAAAGTATTTCGCTCAACATAACGATAATTCGATACCATCCATTAGCTCCTCCAGTTTGCTGGGTAAATGAAGGACATTTTGGCCAAAAATATTTCGAAGTATTAGAATTTTCCGGGCTATTGATTACGTGGGTTTTCTCCCTGTGAATAACTTAAGTGAATGACGCAGAGTGGTTTTCTATACGCAAAAATGTGTTGTACCTACAATGTTATGATTTATGTGACAGAATAATCCTTACTAATATTATAAAAGCGAAAGTGAGTTTGTTTGTTACCTCTTCATGCCTAAATGGCTTAACCGATTTTGATGAATTTTGGTACAGAAATATTTGAGACCTTGGAGATGG
Source organism: Ochropleura leucogaster (assembly GCA_958449745.1). Lineage (NCBI taxonomy): Eukaryota > Metazoa > Arthropoda > Insecta > Lepidoptera > Noctuidae > Ochropleura > Ochropleura leucogaster. The sequence continues at coordinate 17,969,282 of OY288205.1, read as the reverse complement.
ATATAGACATTATTAAGTTTTTTTTTAAAGAGTGTGAAATGAGGGAGTAAGAGGGAAAAAAGGGAAAACTTAGCATTGCCATTATAATAAATAAGGCACTAAGGCAAATACTACAGGCTGCGGGTACCTGCAAATCAGGAAAGGGGAACTGTCTTATCCCGAATTTAACGCGGGCGAAGCCGCGAGCGTAAGCTAGTATCTAATAAATAAATCATAATATTTATACACAAAATCATGGTTACATCATTCATGTTGAGATTAAACAAATATGTGAGAAAGATGTAGAAGCACGTCCACATTATATTAAACAATATTGTTTATAATAATGAGAGCATCCAGAGTCTGCTATATTGCCTTAATTTTTTTGGTTGACTGGTGTAGATAGATTAAGTAAGTTCCAACAGGGCTGCTTACGCCCTTATAAAGTAGTGACCACACATCCAATCAGGTTGAACGCATATTTGTTGTTAGTTGTACACACGGCGACGCATCAACCTATACAAAACCAGTTTATGCGGATCTCTCATTGTACTTGAAATTTATGGTGTACGATCCGCTGTTGAGAGAGCAGCATAAACTGGTTTTGTATAGGTTGATCTGTCACCGTGTGTACCCAAACAGTCTGGAAACTTCTAGAATCTAGACAAACGAAACCAAGCGTTGCAGCAAGTTCAACACGAATACAAATGGTTTTACTAATTAATTTAAAATAATTGATTCATTTGCAAAAGACTTTGGTACGCATTAATAATAATCAATTTTATGAATGAAAGTTTTTAATTAAAAATAATAATGGAAATAATAATAAATTCCTCAGTCGTTTGGAACTTGATGACGAGCATGAGGTTCTTGCTGTTTACTTTTACTATTCACGTAAGTAATGGATACTGTCAAGGTTCTTTATCATTAACCAAACCTTAAAAAGTGCCGCGTCGACGGCGCGTTCGTGTTTCACGCACGCCTCAAAGAGATGTCAGCAAAGCAGAGGGGCTTGCCAGAGCCTCCGCCTGCCGGGGTCGCGGATTGTTCGAAAGTGATACCGCGGCCCCGGAACGTAAAGAGCAATAGAAGGAACATGGGTGGGTTTTATTCAGTAAAAGTCTGACATGCCACCCTGCTCCGACCAGAGCGGGGGAAGTCATTTGATGATTTGCCACCCGAAAAAAAAAACCTTAAAAAGTGCAGGCTGGTTTGCAATGTCATTCGAATACTCAAGTTGTTTAAATAAAGAAAAAAACGTAAGCACATAATAGCGTTTTGGTTTTTGAATAATATTTTTTTTTCCAAAAAACCGACTGTCGGATTCCAATAAATATTTCTTTTTGCTACCGACTTCCCGAAGTCATTTATTTCCGTTTAGTTTTTTTTTGGAAATCGTTTTTTTTTTATTTCAGCCTTTCAGTCCCGTCAAACAGGATTATTATGCTATCATAATGTTATGTAGTATCCGAACTGAACAACTGTTGGGGTAGATAACACAACATATGCAAAGGCAACAGAAAAAACAACAAATGCAAATCTCCACACTGTTACATTAATATGTATAAACGAATAAGAAAAAAAAAATGTACCTATAATATGATAAATTTATGAGTTTTTTTTTTTTATATTGCACACTTTCGAAAGAATACCCTTTCGAAGACTAAAATAATTTTGAAAATTGGCACACCATCGACGGAAAAATCGCGTAACAAACAAAAAAAAACATACGTTCACTATTGTGCCGTGCCCTGCAAAGGGGTTGCGACAGTCGCTCTCTCCATGCCACCATGAGATCGCACCGGAGGTCTGTCCGCTGAGCGGCAATTTGCCGCGGCAGCGGGTTTTCCCCCCAGTGTAGTGCCTCCGCACGCCACTCAAACAGGCGCGCGAGGACTATCGCCTCCAGATCCCACGGTGGCAATCCGGCAAGGAGGCTCGCTGCCTCGCCGGAGATCGTGCGGTAGCCCCGGATAAGCCGTATGGCCACCACCTTTTGGGGCTCGTTCAGATAGTGGGCGTAACCGATGTCCCACAGGAGCGGCCCTAAGACCGATCCCTGTGGGACACCGCACGACATCTCTCGCCGGTTCCACTCTCCAGAAGGACCGGGGTAGATGACGGCCTTGTCCGTCAGATATGCAATAGCAACCGCTTAGGTCGATCTTTAGATTAAGCCGCGCTTGCCTACGTTGGTCTGTGGATGGACCCGTTACATTCCGAGTTACCTCCGTGCCTCGGAAAGCACGTTAAGCTGTTGGTCCCGGCTGTCATTTGCAGATCTTTGACTGTCGTTACAGCTAGTCAGTGTCCCGAAAGTCTGACAACCAGTCTTACCAAGTGGTATCGTATTATGGAGGTCAGATAGGCAGTCGCTCCATATAAAATACTGGTATTCAGCTGCACCCGGTAAGGCTTGAAGCTGTCCCCAACGTACCTGGGAAAAGGCTAGGCAGATGATGATGAGACTAGTGTTGATTACGGTTACGGTTGGATTGTATGTGTTATGCTGGGATAGGATTCCAGTCGGACAGAGTGATATTGAGGTTTCTGCGTAGCAGTTAGACTAAACGGAGGTGGAGGTCCTAGGCAGGTAGATATTCAATAAATGTGTGAGTGAGTTTGCTTGTTTGTTTGTCTCTTCACGCTTTAATGGCCAAACCGATTTTGATGAATTTTAGTACAGAGATAGTTGGAAACCAGGAGACGGAATTGAGGGAAACTGGGGTGCTCCTCGTGATGCGCGTCCAGATCGTCTACTCGTTGAGATCTTCTCATACATCTTTATTTTTTCTAGCTAACGAATGCGCAAGTGATGAAGAATGCCAAGTGATCAGTCAAGATTGCTTCTGCTTGCCAAACTACGATGACGTCATGCGATGCGAGTGCGTGGCTTTTAGATGACAAAACAGACAATTTTAATTAGATTAAATCTTGCAGCAGATTAAACGGATTTCATTTGTTTAAATTTTGAAAAACGGACTTAATACCATAGGCATTCTCTACCAGTGGGCATTGGCGACCACGTGCCGGGGTTGCGGGTTGTTCGAAAGAGATACCGAGGCCCCGGAAAATATAGGGCAAAAGAAGGAAAATTGGTGTCAGACTTTTATAGACCCAGTAAAAGTCTAACACCGTCCAGAGCGGGGGAAGTTATGTGATGATTTCATCCAATCCACATAAAAGGGTGATGCAGGGACAAAACATAGTAGGTGCAATAACAGACAAAAATGATAGGTACTAGTAAATATATATGAAAAGTGTTTTACAAAGTAGGTAAAGCCACGTCCAGTCAGCAAAGGACATCGGTAAGCAAGCTCATGAGAAACAGATATCTTAAATAAACCATGAATGTTTTCAAATAAAATAAAATTAACTTGATAGAAACAAAGAGCTATTTAAATGAATTAAATTTGAATTCAAAACGTCTATCGGCTTCTATGAAAGAAACAAACATATCTGATCACTTATCTCTTCTGTTGAATGTACAGACGCCTGCACATGAAGCTACTACAATCTGTCAGATTTATTTTATTGATTTTCGACTTTATTTCTGAAGTATTAGGTTCAAGGTTCATTGTTAAAAATTGACAGTTTCGGGTAGCTTGACCTGCTGGCGTCTGTACATAATATGACTCAATGCAACTCACCGATCATAATATCCCTTAACCACGCGCTCAGCGAATCAAATCAGAATTTTAATCTAGAGCATTTTCCCACTGATATTTATATCAGAAAAAATGATCATATTAGAATATGTAAATTGATTATAAATGCATTCATATTTGTAATCAATTTGTATGTTATACTAAGATCATGTTTTTTCTCATATAAATATCTGTGGCATTTCTCTTGGATCTACTGTTAGGGAAGCTATTCCGTAAACTGGTCATCATGAAGATTTTGGTATTTAGTCTGATGGTTATCGCTGTTGTAGTGGCTCATGTTGCTGCTTTTAATCTGTTATCAGTTGATCCTAGGGCGACTACACGTAAGTGATCTTTGTTTTAAGATAACAACCTTGGAAGGGACTACTGTAGAGTTACCATGACATCTTATAGCAGATGTTATTCCTGTGTGAAAAAGAGATGGTGCTAGACACCCTGTATAGCTCTGTCTCTTTCTCTCAGTGGAATAAGTTCTGCTTTAAGACGTCATGGCAGGGTAGCAGGTCTTGGTATCCACGGTTGGGTAGAAATTTAGGGATTGCCTATTTGGAAAATGACAGAAGCAGATCTTGCTAATATTATGTACGGATGTTTGTTACTCTTTAGCGCAAAAACTACTGAAAGGATTTTAATGAAAATTTACTGTAATATTGCTTATACATTAGAATAACACGTAGGCTATAATTCATAAAGATATATTCTATCAGCTCGCGAGTGAAACCGCAGGGAGCAGCTAGTCATCACATAAGTCTTGCTTTCTATGATATCAGTGGCGAAACTGCGTATGGTACTTGCTTTACCCTGTTGCCTTTCGAAATTGCAATAGTGAAAAATCTTAAAAATTGCAAAGAACAAAGTTTTTAAAAGAATAAAATTAAAAGTCATTTATTCAAATGAGGCTCACACAAGACAGACACCACCTAAATGCCACTTCCTAGTGTTTAAGACGTCAATCACATCATAATCCCATAACACTGATCATTACAATCTAGGCCTTTATGGCAGGACGGTACCTATCCTGGTGACTAAAAATTTTGTGGTCATCATTTAATACTAGATAGCGCCCGCGGCTTCACCCGCGTGTTATCGAAAAAAAAACCTTTGTGTTATTCCAGACCATAATCTACCTCTGTGCTAAATTTCATCAAGATCGATTCAGCTGTTTTGACGTGATAGAGTAACAAACATCAATACATCCTCACAAACATTCGCATTTAGAATATTAGTAAGATGAAATTAGTTAGTTAAACCTTTTTGTCACTAAATGTAGCTCCAAAAATTGCAATTTGCAATACTAGCTTATGCCCACGGCTTCTACCTCGTGGAGTGTGTGTAAGTGTCCCACGGGATCTTACTGTTCAGTTATACGTATAATCCTATATATTAATCTAGATTATAAACTATATCAGTGTGCCAAATTTTATTTGAATCCGTTCAGTAGTTTATGCGTGGAAAAAACCGTCCATCCTCACATTTAAATATGTCTGCAAGTATTTAAACTTTTAGCCGAATACGTGTACACTATCGACGATGTCTTACGTAGTAAAGAACATTGAATATAGGTACCTACTGCTGAAATTGCAACCTTCTACATAACACTGAAAGTTAAAAATCCAACGGCACTCTCAATTCTTACTTAAAAGATTATTCGGATATTGTTTATTTCTTCATTTCAGGGTTTTTTTAAATTTTGTATTTTACAGCACCGCAAAACTACAACCTTTGTACTTCACACTCGGATTGCCGATACTTCCCTGATGACTGCTTCTGTGGGCTAGGCACTGACGGCCTCAAGCATTGTTACTGCATTGGAACGGTGCAGTAGGCGACGCGATACCTCTCCTTTCCCTAAAGTTGGTTAATTTGAGACAATTCAAGTACTTACAACATTATATTAAATACAATATACAGGTGTTTTTTAGGCTATAATAAGATAATTGTTTTTTTTTTAATCACCTTTTCTAAAGATAACTTTAACCCACGTGCTGATAAAAAAAATACATTTCTCACCCCTTTTCTTCCCTCTTTCTCTCCCTTATTTCACTTAAAAAAACAATATCGGTCTCTAGGGTCCCGACTATCTGTGTACCAAAACTTCATCAAAATCGGTTGGGGTATTTAGGCGTGAAGACGTAACAAACAAACATACAAACAAACTCACTTTCGCTTTTATAATATTAGTAAGGATTTGCCTCTTCAACAATGAGTACACTATTACATTATGCAAGAAAATATTTCAATCTTAATTCTGCGTGCCCCGGTACTTATAGAAGCATAAATGTATAGCCCACAGTCATGCACTATATTAATTACTAATTAAACAACATCAAACATAATAAAATTAAAACTGGATGAAAACGGCAGAGTTATTATAAACTAGCTTTTGCCCGCAGCTTCGCTCGTGTTAGATTCAGTAAAACAGAGTACAGTGCTACCTGCAGTTTTTGCCCATGCGCCTTATTGATTTGTAATAGCAACTATGTCCGTTTCCTGGTTCCCAACTGTCTCTGTACCAAAATTCATCAAAATCGGTTTAGCCATTTAATGGTGAAGAGTTAACAAACAAACTCACTTCCCCTTTTATAATATTACTAAGTATTTACAAAACGTTCACGAGCCGCAAGGAAGACGTCCGCGGGTCGCATGCAGTCAGGGCCGCGGGTTGCCGACCCCGGCCTTACACCATCCATTAACCCTTTTGCGGATGAGAAATCATGAAATAACTTCCCCCGGCTGTGGCTTCTTCTGTCGCGTAATTGCTTATGAACAATTGCGGGTTGTTGACCATTATGACCATTTATTATTCACATTCGAATGTGATACGTATAAGTATTTCATTGTATGGTCTTTCCATACAATGAAATACAACAAATGTCAAAAGTCTAATTAAAATTTGAAATATGTATGTTTTTATGTTTATCAACTCCTTCATGTCTTTGCATATGCTTTCAGAAGAAAGGCCTCTTATTTAAAGTAGACCGCTGCCACGCTGATATTCTACAATTGTAACAAACGACATATTATATTCTTAAGTAGCAGAGAATTATCGACAATACCTGCCATAAAAGTTCCACGCTGCACTACTAGATGGCGCTTTGCAATAATGTCACGGGCGGCCCTGAATTTTGGTGGTAAGACTTTTGGCGACTTAACGACCCTCGATTGAGTATTGTTTTTATTGATTCTTTTACGTCATCTATAAAAAGGTGAGATAGGCGAGATTATCAGTTAATATCCTTAATTAACATCATGACAGTACCTTGTCAAATATATCTATTAATAAATTTCGCTCCGCATCGCTGTCAATGTGGGGAAGCAGTCGACTGCCTCGCACACCATGGCCTTTCCTGCAGTAAAAGTATAGGTCGTATTGCTCGGCACGCTTGCATTAATGATCTCATCCGTCGTGCTCTTGCCACCGCCGGGGTGCCAGCTGTTTTAGAACCAACTGGCTTGGTACGCGTCGATGGAAAGAGACCAGATGGTTTGACCATAATGCCATGGAAGTTGGGTAGATCTTTGGTGTGGGATGCAACTTGTGTCGACACCCTTGCACCATCCCATCTTCCTAGCACGGTGGGTTGCGCTGCAGCTGCTGCTGCAGGCTGAAAACCTCAAACGGCGCAAATATCACAATTTTATTGGTAATTATGTTTTTGAGCCGTTTGGGGTTGAAACACTAGGGTCCGAGTGCCCATGTAGTTTTTCGAGAAATTAACAAGCGGTTGGTCGATTCTTCTCGTGGCCAGAGGGCTGGCCCGTTTTTTGCTTGCACAAAAAATAAGCATTGCCATCCAACGCGGTAATGCTGCCAGCCTTCTGGGCACTTTACCTGTTGACGGCGGTACGGACGAATTTTTTGACGCCCTGTAATTTTTCATTTTTTACTAGTATATATTTTTATTATTAGTCTGTGTATATTTATAGGTTGTATATATTTAGTAATTAATTTAATTATAATATGATGAATAAATAAAAAAATCATATAAGTCAGAAGAAAATTGCATGTTTAATAACATTAATAAGTATACCTAATACTAGAAATAGGGATCAATTGGTTCAGCCAAGTTTCAGGTTAGCTAAAGTGGACTCATCTTTCATGGGGTACTGTTTAAAATTTTACAATAAAATACCTCCCTACATTCTTCAACTGAATAAGACGAAATTTAAATCTTATTAAACGCACACTATGTAGCCAATCATATTTTAAGTTGGGGGATTATATTGATGATAAAAATGCTTGGCTCAATGCTGGTCCTGCTCCACAACCATAGGGGTAACTCATTGACTAGCATCCGAAGTTATGGTGGAAGCTGCAGAAGATTGTAAAACTATGTTTATTTTCTATAATTTGTTTTGTATTTTTTTTATAATGCAATATTAGCCTGTACTGGTTTTGTCACTGACGTGCTGGCTTATCGTACTTTGATTCAGATATTGTTTATCCTCCTGTTGTCCAAGTTACCACCTTGTGAAAAGGCTCTTCGTAAACCTCTTCTTCTCTCCGGTAATGGTTTAACGGTTTGCACGTACGACGCCCCAATCTCCAACGCGGTAAACGGCAGACTAGTTTTCTAAAATCGTATGGGCAGTCATCGTCAGTCTCACAGTAAGTTACACCTAAAAATAATAATTATTAAAACAAAGGGAAGCATGAATTTGAATGCTCTTAATGTGCACGTCTTTCAACAACGTCGCCACATAATTGTATAATCTAAACATGAATAATGTAACAATGATCATGTAAAAATATTATGATTTAAAAGATCGTTTAAGAGATAGGAGTTTCTTGTCCATTTTTTCTCAAATGAGATCAACGCTTTGGAATAGGCAAATTCAGTAATTTTACAAGTTGTTATGCCTTGTGACTGGGACTCTAGCTTCAACCTTTTGTTTTTTAACATTAGATAACAAAATCGTTTAAGTTTAATTTCTAATGTAATAGAGGAAAATGAGACAAAACAAGATAGTTCGAATAAAATCCCTTCATCAGGACACGCGGTAGCTTGTCGAGGCAAGTTCAAGTAACAGAACGGGGAGTAAATTCAATTATTATTACCCAGACTCTGTTCAATCCATCTGACTCTACGAGGTTCTGCTTGCTCTTTACTCTTCGTGAGATGAATTAAAAAAAGTTTGTCTCTAGACGAAATAACAACAGAGGCTTTATAGCTTAAGTATAACGTTCCTGTCCCTCATATCACACATGTAATTTTTTTTAGGATGGGAAATCTTCAAATAACTTCGCCCGCTCTAGGTGGAGCGAAGGGGAGTGTCAGATTTGTACTGACTTAAGCCTACCCATGTTCCTTTTTTACCCTTTACGTTCCGGGGCCACATTGTCCCGCAACCCCGGGCGGCGGTGGCTTTTCCACCCCACGGACTTCTCCCCGAGGTGGGTTCGGAACACCAACGTGTCACCGACACGGCACGCCGTCCCTGTACGGATGGACGGCGAGCCAGCCATTGCTCACAGTCCACAAGCCCGCATTTACGACGGCCGGGAGTGGTTCCGCGGCGCCTGACGCCCGGAGCATCTCCTACAGCGGCTGGGTTGGTTTAAGGGACCAACTGTATATCCCTTTTTTTTAGGGGTGGAAAATCATCAAATAACTTCCCCCGCTCTGGGCGTCAGAATTTTAACGACTAAAACCCACCCATGTTCCTTCTATTGCCCTTTATGTTCCGAGGCCGCGATATCTCTTTCGAACAACCTGCAACACCGGCGGCAGGCGGAGGCTCTGGCAAGCCCCTTTGCTTTGCTGACATCTCTTTGAGGCGCGCGTGAAACACGAAGTCGCTGTCGACACGGCCTGACATCAATAGGAAAGTCAGCTACCCATTGCTCACAGTCCACACGCCCGCATCTATATACGGTGGCCGAGAGTCGTCTCGCGGCGCCGGACACCCGGTGCGTCTCCCGCGTCGGCTGGGAACTGTATACCCCTCAGGCACACCTGTATTTTATATAAGTAAAGAGAATAATCCTTACCACTGTCGTCATCGTCAGCAGCGACATGAGCCACCAGCATCACGAACGTGAACAACAGCACGACTGTCAAATCTTTCATGTTGACTATCAGCAGAGACAACAAAAAATCTGCTAAACCTATGAAACATTAAAAATAAACGTCCATCTACCAACTTTATAAAGCATACCGTATCGTACAAATCAATTTATTTAAATTCATTTTACACACTCGGCGTTCGACAAGTGGATTTAACGATTTGTCGTAGAAAATGCTTCTTATAATGATCATTATAATACTTTTTAACTTAAATAGGTTAACTGGTTTAAGTTGCGTGACTTGACAAAAAATAAGAATAATTTATTTTTGTAAAAACATGGTACAGAGGGTCTTATAGTTATAGTATTGTGAACTTACATATTTTACCATTATAATGGCATACAAATATCAGAGCATGTTAATATGAAACATTTATACTAAACTAGCTTTTGCCCGCGGCTTCACTCGCGTTAAATTCGGTAGCGCCTTATTGATTTGTTACCGAAGAGGGAAGTTCTTCCCTTAGAAGGAAGTTCTTCCCTCTTCGGTAATTTCTATTTAAAAAAAATATGTCCATCTCCTGGTTCCTAACTATCTCTGTACCAAAATTTATCTAAATCGGTTTAGCCATTAAAGCGTGAAAAGGTAACAAACAAACTCACTTTCACTTTCATAATATTAGTAAGGATCTTAACAATAATATGAGTATATTGTATATATTGTTTTTTTTTTTTATGATTTTAAGAAATATTTAAAAATGTAATTTTATGGTAGAAAAATAAATAAATGTACGAAGAATATGAGTAAATGAGTATTAAAAAAACAACACAGAACACATTAAAAAAATATCTTAGTAACAATATCTGTCAGTCACTTTTTTATCAAGAAATTCTTTTACTCTAAAGCCATTTATGCAACTTTAATATTAAATATTTTAGAGGGAGCTCTCCTAATTCCTGTGTATGTTGTTATCATTTTTTATTGCGGCAATTAATTTTGTTTTGGCAAAATCTGCTTTGAAAAAAAATTAAATACTTAGTGATAAAGGTAGTTACAGTCATCGATAAAAGTCACTTTTTAACCGACCTTTACAAACGGAGGAGGTTCTAATTCGAATTTTATTCGCAAAGGGTAAAGTGGGACCCTATTACAAAGACTCCGCTGTTCGTCTTTCAGTCTGTATCTCATGTATCCCTCTCTCAAATATAAAAAAAAACAGAATAAAATAACTATTTCAGGGGGTTCCCATACGACGACATTTTACCTTTCTAATAGATAATGGTAAGGAACCATTCGTGCTTTATTTCGACTCACACTTGGCCGGTTTATCGTAATAAAAAAGTTGGTTAACCTGTAATTGGCAACTTTGTGAGCCCAATGCTATAATTTTCTATTTATAAAGATATTTTTGTACAGAAGCTGTTGGTGGCTTTTATTTATAAAAATGTTTCGTATTTTATTTCGAATCATTGTTACGCCTTATAATTATATCGGAATTAGTTTAAGCATTAAAAAGTCAAGGAGGAATAGAAAAACACGCCATACATACATACATGACCTTTGAAAACAAAACACCACTTTTTTGTCAGTTGTGTAGAAAAACATGTGCAATGCAAATATGTAGTTACTAAAAATATGAACAATCAAAATAGTGGTTTTCTTTTCTTTTCTAATTAAAAATCAATTATTTTGAACACGAATCAATTTCTTTGGACGTATGCTATAAATAGTTTTTTAAGGGGAAGTGAATGGTTACGGGTTGTTCGTAAATGACAATACAAGGAACATAGGTGGGATTTAGTCAGTACAAGTCTGACACTCCCCCTGCTCCGCCCAGAGCGGGGAAAGTTATTTGATGATTTCCCTTCCGCAAAAAAAAAGGTACGCTCCTTTGATTTTTCGGTTTCATGTGCGTATTTCACAAATACCACTTGTTTCGGTGAGGAAAACGTCGTGAGGAAACTAGCATGCTAGAGAGATATTTCTCGATGGCATGTTAGTCAAGTTAGAGACCTGGGTGGTATAGAAACTCTGACACCAGGTTAGGTAATAACCAGGCGATAAAGAAAGAAATATGATGGCTGGCAAGGGATTTCTGTAGGTAAAATCTAAATCTAAAATAATCTAAATCTAAACTTAATATTACTATATAAATGCGAAAGTAACTCTGTCTGTCTGTCTGTCTCTTCTTCACGCCTAAACCACTGAACTAATTTTAATTAAATTTGGTACAGATATAGTCTGGGACCCGAGAATGGACATAGGATAGTTTTCATACCGGAAATCCCCCGGGAACGGGAACTATTAATCCACGCGTACGAAAGTTGCGGGCAAAAGCTAGTATCCTATATATATTATTTGACGGCACGGTTGGCGCAGTGGCTGAGCGATCGACTGCTGCGCTGCGTGTCGCGGGTTCGATTCCCACACGGAACAAATATTTGTATGATCTGCAGATAGTTGTTTCGGGTCTGGGTGTCTCTGTATGTGAGTTTAAATGTTTGTAAACGCACCCACGATACAGGATCAAAAAATCAAAATCAAAATATTTTTATTTCACATAGGCCTACATGGGCACTTATAAAACGTCGAGAAAAGATGCACGGTTCGGGTTGGTCGTTTTCTATGGAGAAGAACCGGCAAGAAACTCCATAGTTACTCTTTTAAAATCATTTGGTTTTACAATGTTGTTGTTACAGCGGAGGACAGCGTAGGCCCGACAATAAGTCATTGCTTACTTTACAAAAAGTAAAATAAAATAAAATAATACGTTAACATAAGTTAACAAGCGTCCAAGAATCTACAAGACCAACCATGTCCACTCATTCACAACTAATTGGTAGAAAAGAATCTATACAAAAGTAAGAGAAAAAAAAAATATGCAAAAACAAAATAATAACTAAGAGACGAGTCGCACAGATGTTGCTATCAGTACTGTAACTATTCAGAACAAAGGTGATATAAATATGTGATTTGACAACTATTGCAAAAAAAAAATGATTAAAGAGGTCACAAAAAAAAACAAGATTGAGAATAGTTAGAGACATCCACAAATTTGTGCTGAATATAGGTACCAGGGAAGCCGCATGCGCAGAAGGAACTATAGCCAAACTTCTTTATCGTCAACGTAGTCCTTGATTTTGTAATATGCGTTTTTAATAAGGACACGTTTTATGTAGTTTTTAAACTTTCCATCTGTCAGTTCTATAACTGATTTCGGCAACTTGTTATAAAAGCGTATACTGTTTATTAGAAATGACTTGCTAGTTTTTGTTAGTCTAATTTAGGAATTACAATTTCGTGTTTACTGCGTGTATTAATATTGTGGTAGTCGCTCCTAATTTTGAAAAGCTCACGATTTTTACGGACATACAATATGCATTCTAAGATATAAAGTGAAGGCAGAGTCAGTATATCGATTTCTTTAAACTTTTGTCTGAGGGACTCGCGAGGTCCCATTTTATAGATCGCACGGACTGCCCTCTTTTGTAATATAAAAACTGAATCGACGTCTGCTGCTGATCCCCACAGGAGCACGCCATAGGACATAATACTGTGAAAGTAAGCATAGTATACTAACCTAGCTGTGTCTACATCAGTTAACTGCCTTATTTTTCTTACTGCATATGCAGCTGAGCTGAGCCTACCCGAAAGAGTTCTTATGTGCGCGCCCCATTGCAGTTTAGAATCAATAGTCATCCCCAAGAATACAGTTTCCGCTATAACATCAAGATTTTTGCCGTCCAGATTTATATAATATTGATTTATATATACAGGAGAAATTAACAACGTTTTTTTAAAAAAAACTTGTATATTATATATATATATTATACCTATAGAATAGAATATACTTCATTGCACACCAAAATTGAAATAAAACTGTTTTACAAATAAAATGTTAAATCTATGGTTATAATGGCGGTCTTATCGCTAATAGCGCTAATATATCTTTCGGACAACCTTTAAACATATATTTATATTTTAACGTAAAAGTTTGTTTGGATGTATGGATGTTTGTTACTCTTTCACGCAAAAACTACTGAATGGATTTTAATGAAATTTTACAATAATATAGCTTACTAGCTTTTGCCCGCGGCTTCGCTCGCATTAAATCCAGGGAAGAACAGTACCTCTTTCCTGATTTACAGGTACCTGCTACCTGTAGTTTTGCCCTTGCGCCTTATTTATTTTAATAGCAATGCGACGATTTCCCTTTTCTTCCCTCTTTCTCCCTCAATTCCCAATCTTTTTTTAAAAAAGTTCTATGACTATGTCAGTCTCTAGGGTCCCTATCTATCTATATAACTATCTCTGTACCAAAATTCATCCAAATCGGTTTAGCAATTTACAAACAAACAAACTCACTTTCGCTTTTATAATATTAGTCAGGATACATCAAAATAACACATTGGTTACAATTCATAAATATATATTGTTTATCCTATCACCACGCGAGTGCAACCGCGGGGCGCAGTTAGTATAAAAAAATCGTTAACATACAATAAACTAGTACATATCAAATCCAATCTTTCAAATTAGAAATAACTTTTTGTTTCTTCGGTTGACGTAACATCTTGTATTTATGAGAAATTGATTTAGATTTAGCAGCTATACGAATAAAATTTAACTGGAAATTAATTTTATTCACATCTATGTACATTAGTTACAAACTACATATCATCATCTTCCTAGCCTTTTCCCAACTATGTTGGGGTAGGCTTCCAGTCTAACCCGATGCTATCTGACTTCCACAACCCAGTTAGTAGGTACTGGGTAATGCGATACCCCTTGGTAAGACTGGTTGTCAGACTTTCGGAACACTGACTCCTGTAACGACTGTCAAAGATCTACAAATGACAGCCGGGACCAACGGCTTTACGTGCTTTCCGAGGCACGGAGGAAACTCGGTATGTAACGGGTCACCCATCCACAGACCAACCTAAGCAAGCGAGGCTTAACCTAAAGATCGACCCGAGTGGCTGCTATTATTTAGCCACGAGCTCCTCAGTTACAAACTACATATACTAAGTCTTTAAACTGAAATGGTTACTTACTAATATTATAATTAACACTTGAAACGGGATATTTACCATGTTGTTATTTTTATCGAGTTTCCGATATTTCTGCGATGTTGCAAACGCCATGATCACGGATGAACTGAAGACAAACTCGATAAAAAAAAACATGGTAAATATCCCGTTTCAAGTGTTAATTATAATACATATACTAATAATATAACTATTAGTAGTACTATAACTAGTTGTTCTCGTCTAGCTAACGCAGAGTACTTGCATAGACACAACCTTGTAGCCAGGATTATCCATCAGCAATTTGCTCTAAAATACAACCTTGTGGAATCGGAAGTGCCGTACTACAGGTATGAGCCCGACCCAGTTCTTGAACATGGCAATATCACATTATACTGGGATCGTTCCATCATCACTGACAGGACTATTGTTGCCAACAAGCCTGATATAGTGGTGGTGGATCGATCAGAGCGGCACGCAATGATTGTTGACATAACAGTCCCGCATGATGAGAACCTCGTGAAAGCCGAGAAAGATAAGCAAATCAAGTATATTGACTTGGCTCGCGAGGTTGTCGACATGTGGGACGTGGACTCAGCGATCATTGTGCCGATAGTCGTTACAGCCATTGTCTTAATTGCTAAGAGCCTCGACCAACACCTGAGAAGGCTCTTGTTAGGCAGCTGGATCAAGGGCTTGATACAGAAAACGGTAGTCCTGGACACGGCTCGTATAGTTAGGAGGTTCCTTTCTCTGGAGCCCTGACCGCCGGTAGTTTGGATCCTGTTCCCGATACCGGTGGGCTAATATTTTTATATTTTTAAATGTTTTTTTTTTTAATATTTAAAAATGTAATAATATGTATAAAAACCAATAAATGAACTAAATAACTATTACAAATGTAAAAAAAAAAACATCTACGATTTCGACAAAGGACGGGAACACTGGTAGGTTGATACTGGTATTTTGAGGACGCCAAGACTACCAAAAGCCCACCGGTATCGGGAACAGGGTCCAAGTTATCTGCAGTTAAGGCTTCAGAAAGCGGAACCTTCTAACGGTACGACCCGTGTCCAGGAGTACCGCTTTCTGTATCAAACGCTTGATGGAGCCATCTAACAAGAGACTCCTTAGGTGTTGATCGGCTCTTGGTAATTAAGCCATTGGCTGTAAATGTAAAATATTGGTAGGTTACATAACAATCCGCAACCCCGGACCAACGCACCCTGGGTTGGTCCGGGGTTGCGGGTTATAAAATAATCGTTTATTGGACTCAGCAGAATATAGCCTAGTACAAAATATAATTACAAGGTGTTGTAATATAAAAGGCTGCTAAAGCGGGTTGTTCGAAAGAGATTCCGCGGCCCCAGAACATAAAGAGCAGTAGAAGGAACATGAGTGGGTTTTAGTCAGTACAAGCCTGACATTCGCCCCCGCTCCGCCCAGAGCGGGGGAAGTTATTTGCTAATTTCCCAACCCCAAAAAAAGGGTGGGTTAAGTTGTAAGCCTCAGGCGTACCAAAAAAAAATGATTGAGATACCTGTGAACGTACTTGTAGACGTCATGGTAGGCGTAGGCCTACCATGACGTCTACAAGTACGTTTACAGGTATCTCAATCATTTTTTTTACGCCTGCCATGACGTCTTAAAGCAGAACTTATTCCACTGAGGGAAAGAGATGGCGCTAAACAGCCTGTATAGCTCTGTCTCTTTCCCTCAGTAGAATAAGTTCTGCTTTAAAACGTCATAGTAGGGTACCTGATTTTATTTTATGAAATTTTTGTGTCAGGCGATTTATTCTTTTATCTTTTGTGTTTGCGATTTTGTTTCTTATTATTAATATTTATTTTTCTAATAACAAGGCAATCCATACAAGCGAAGAGTTTTCATGGTCCTAGTCTGGAAAGGGTATGATTTTAAATAATTGTTATTGAAACTGCATGTGATATGATATTAAAAACTACAACTATTATAACATTTAAAAAATAGAAATGCTTACAAAAAAGTATGTAAATAAATAGAGCCATCGCATCTCATCACAGCTTTGCTAAAACATGTTTAAAGCTGAAGAGTTTGTTTGAATTAACGCTCTAATCTCGGGAAGTACTAGTTCGAATTGAAAAAACATTTTGGTGTTAAATAGCCTATTTATTGAGAAAACCTATATAACACGCAACGACCATTTTTTTTGCGGATGGGGAATCATCAAATAACTTCCCCCGCTCTGGGCGGGCGAGGGGAAGTATCAGACTTATACTGACTAAAACCCACCCATGTACGCGGCCTGGCACAGCTAGTCTTTTAATATGCGTACACCCAAAGAGAGCAATTTCTTTTCAGTATCGGTATTCTCGAGTTCTTCTAGGTAAGCCCGTCCCATCGTCCACCTTAATCAGGACAGGACCTCAGGACAAGATTGAGGTCAAAAGTAGACTGAAGTAAATAGGTCTACTTTTGACCTGTTCTTTTTAACCTGCTGTCGGGAGGTTCTGGGCGGGACCCGGGCCACCTCGGGAGTACACAATTTATACCATAAAAAGAATTTTAAAAATCAGTCCAAAATTTACAGAGAATTCGCGGAACAAAATTGAGAACTTCCTTCTTTTTTGCAATCGGTTAAAAACAAGCCTGAGTCCTTCGTTTGACCCTATGTATTAATGGTTATGACCACACAGTAATTATAGAACAATAGTAATATAAATTATAATATATATATAGGTGTAACATAAAATTCCCAATATAATAATACCAGGAAACATACAAATATAAATCAGCGTAAATACTACTAATAAAATATAAGACGTTAGATTACTGAGAAAATTTATGTTATTCGTGGGTTTTAATTAACACCAGCATTGTTCTACAAACATCAAATATTTATGCTATGTACAGACGCCTGCACATCAAGCTACTACAATCTGTCAGATTTCTTTGATAGATTTTCGACTTTATGTCTAAAGTATAAGGTTCAAGGTTCATTGGGAAAATTTGACAGTTTCGGGTAGCTTCACTTGCAGGCGTCTGTACTAACATGACATCACACCTACAATACCGAAGGGTTAAACAGAGATGTATTTTATGACGTCACGGTTGGCGAAGTGACTGAGCGATTGACTGCTTTGCTGCGGGACGCGGCATTTATAATTTTAGTAGGATGGAAAGTACGAAAGGGTTCTGAAAACTAATAAACCTTTTCAAGAAAAAAATGAGGCGGCTACGAAGAAATTCTCAATGGAAAAACCCAATAACAATTTGCCTAACCAAGGAATAGAACCAGGATGTGTCAAGCAGACTTCCCTAGGCGAGCACGGATTAACTTACAGATCGACCTAAGAGAGCGAGTGTTCTTAGCTATGTTTTAAGACAATCTGCTCAACCATTTGAAGATCATCACCACCTGGGTACACCGGAATTAAAAGTAGCCTGCGTGTTATTTCAGGTATAAGCTATCTGCATACCAAAATTGTTAAGCGGTTTGAGCGTAAAGATGTAACAAACATACACACAAATGCAAAAAATCAAATTTGAAATCCTGTTGTCAATCACATAACATTAGTATTATCATACTAATAAACTTAACCAGAAGCGGCGCCGTCACCAGTTGTATTCTCATAATGTTTCAAATGCAATATTTTCAAAATTATCAAAAGTTATTAATATTTTAGGATGACTAGCTTTTACCGAGCCTTCGCTCGCGTTAAATTTAGCGTAACACAGTTCCCTTTTCCTGATTTGCAGTTACCTTCTACCTGTATACTCTTTAGTTATTGCCTTCGCCTTATTTATTGTAATAGCAAAGCTAAGTTATTGCTTTGCTTCCCTCATTCTCACAAAAAAATTGCCTATATCCGTCTCAAGGATCCCAACTATCTCTGTATCAAAATTCATAAAAATCGGTTTTGTCATTTAGCCGTGAAGACGTAACAAACAAACAAACTCACTCTCGCTTTTGGAAGTAAGGATACTGAGTGTGCTTGTTGCAAACATTTTAATTAAAATACTATGGGATAACTTCATTTTGATTAAAAAATCAGGGTATTTTTATTTACGTATGGGAAATCATTAAATGACTTCCCCGTCTTTTGGCGGAGCGGGGGAGTGTCCGACTTGTACTGACTAAAACCTACCCATGTTTCTTTTTTTTTCCTTTAAGTTCCGGGCCCGCAGTATCTCTTTCGAACAACCCGCAACTCCGGCAGGACGAACCGTTGACATTCCCTATCGTCACTAGACAGACGGACAGTAAGCTACCCATTGTTCACAGTCCACAGTCTCCCGTCTACGGCGGCCGGGAGTTGTTTCGCGAAATCGAGATAATTACGTAACGTTTACTTAGCGGCCTCGTGTCGGGGCTTCAAGTTGTCACCCACTAAATAAGCGTGGACAATACGTTTACACATGGTTTTGTGTTCAATTACCTATAAATATCCGATGGAAATAAATATGTTCGCAGTCTAATACGATTGTTCATCACAATGAGGTTCTTACAAGTCGCGCTGTTGTTCATTTTTGCGATGCTGATGGTTGCTAGTGGAGCAAATGTCCAGTCACAATGTAAGTTATGGGTGTTTTTTAGTCAGTAAAAGTCTGACACTCCTTCTCGATCCGCCCAGAGAAGAAGTTATTTGTTGATTTCTTTATTTGTAATTTTCAATTTTGTCCTGTATATCTTGCAGAACACGGGGCCTAAAATGGTTGCTTGAGCAGAATCATAATAGGATTTTAATATGATTTTAGTTGTCATTCTCAAAATGGTCACAGACGCAGTTAATATTGTAAATTGTCAATTTGTGACCATAATACGAATTTTAACGTAATACATATTAAGTATAATTCTATTTAAATTCCGTTAAAGTAGCCATTTTAGTAGGCCCCCTGGACCAGCGTACCTGTGAGACTGTATACCGTTTTGCATATTTTTGTTTAGTTTTTTATTTCCTTTTATTTTTTTTATCCTAAATGTATTTGTGACATGTGCGAAATTGAGATAAAAAAAAGATTTTAATATCTATGAAGTAGCTTACTTTTGCAAATGTTGGGAATTATACATTTAAGTTTGCATGTACCCGTAGATATCGTATTATATGCATTTACACATGAAAAATAGAGATAAAGGTCCTTAGAATATGAGCTCATTCGATTCGAAATCACCTCTAGAAAAAAGTTTTTGAAGAATTTTGGTGCAAGAAAATTGCAATTGTTATGAACAAAAGATGATGAAACAAAAAAATTATATTTAGTTTTTTGTTAATAAGTAACTCAAAAAAATATTAATGTTTTAGCAATTTTGTATAAAAAAAAAAATTAAACTCGATAAAGAGGAAGAAATTTCAGAAATCACGAAAATCCGGAACTCTATCTTTATTATTTATATTTTTATTTTGACGTTTAAAATAGGGCTCCGCGCGCTAAAGAGAGTTCTGCAAAAAAAATAGTTTATAACATAAAAGTAAATCTAAAAAAATTGAAAAAATTCTGGTATCTTCTTAACACTTGAATAAATCGAGTTCTGAAGAAAGAAAGTTTAATCATCATTTTTCAACATGTTATTTAATTGTTAACTAACAATTTTTTTTCCAATCTCCGTTGGCAAAATAATGGAATAAAAAAAAACCGGCCAAGAGCGTGTCGGGACACGCTCAGTGTAGGGTTCCGTAGTTTCCCGTCCGTCACAATAAGTGTTCCCAGTTATGAGGCCAACCGAACAATTCGGTAATACCCGATCCAATGTAATGTACCTACAGCGCCATCTCTCGAGGAATAGGGTTACTAATTAATACAAAGACGTGCAATTTTGGTGGTAATTCAACAACAATTTTTTGTTTGAAAAAAGATACGTTTAGGATAATAAAATATGTAAACAAAGTTACAAAAAAAGCTTGCATATACGATTATACTACAAACTTAGTCCAGAAATTATTTGTACAACTTTTTGTCTTTTTTGTACAAAAACTGTTGTGTCAATCAAGTTCAAAATAATTTTCATAGAAAGTTCTTATAAAGTTCTACTTTTCAGATTTTTTTCATATTTTTTAGACTTATGGTTCAAAAGTTAGAGGGGGGGGGACACATTGTTTTTTACTTTTGGAGCGATTATTTCCGAAATTATTGACATTATCAAAAAATGATCTTAGTAAACCCCTATTCATTTTTAAATACCTTTCCAACAATATATCACACGTTAGGGTAGAAATTAAAAAAAAAATCACTTCCCACTTTACATATAGGGTGGCTACCCTAATAAAACATTTTTTTCTAATTTTTATTTTACCACTTTGTCGGCGTGATTGATATACATATTGGTACCAAATTTCAGCTTTCTAGTGCTAACGGTCACAGAGATTAAGCGAGGACGGACGGACGGACGGACGGACGGACGGACAGACAGACATGGCGAAACTATAAGGGTTCCTAGTTGACTACGGAACCCTAAAAAGGTAAAAATAAATGGCCTACAAATTTTAAAAATTCGTGGAGCCCTTTTGATAATATATAGGTACTTTATAACATCATGCGATAAATTTTCTTAAAAGTTTATTAATTATTTTATATTTTTTATAACTTTGTTTTTCAATTAATATTTAGCTATGCTTGTTTTCACTTAAACAATGGCTACATAATAGTCTGTAGTAAATAGACACATTGCCGTATTCCTCTAGAGTGGTTAATAACAAATGATTTTAATAACAGTGTTTTTTTAAAATAATAACTAAACATGCCTAAGTGTTAGTCAGAGTATAAGTAAGTAGGTGGAAATGTTTAAGAGTGATGTGTGGGTGCGTGTGTTTTGTAAGTATGTGTGTGGTGTATGTACTCTATGATAGGGTAAAAATTAATGATTCTTTTTCGTCATAAGTTTTATCATAGTTTTGTAATATCATTGGCAACTAACAGGACTTCAGACCACTCTTAAATTATAAATAAGAAAGTTTGTGGAGTACGTTTTTTACTCTTTAACCACTTTTTGATTTTCTTTTCGGGTAGCGTGCCTCAAAAGGAAAAAACGGAACCCTTATCCGGATAACTGTGTAGTCCGTCTGTCAAAATCCTTTATCTCAGGAACGCGTGGAAACATCGAGTTGTTTTTGGTGTGAGAAATCATCAAATAACTTCCCTCGAGGGGACGGAGCGGGGGGGAATTTCAGACTTTTACTGACTAAAACCCACCCATGTTCCTTCTTTTGCCCTTTACGTTCCGGGGCCGCGGTATCTCTTTCGAACAACCCGCAACTGTACGGAACCCTCAGAGAGCGAATCTGACTCGCTTTTGTCGGGTTTTTTTACTGTATCTTCATCTTAAGTTTGCTGGTCACCCTTAAGCACATTGACATTGGTTGCTTAACCTTAAAGATTGACCAGTGTGGCTGTTTCTATTTGGCTAAAAGCCCCAAACTAATGTGTATTGTATCTTTTTAACAGCGGTTTCCTGCATGACCGACACTGATTGTATACAAGATGGAGTTAAATGTGGCTGCCTTGGTGAAGTACATCAAGAAGGTCGATGTGTATGCACTGGGTTGGGGCCCAAGGGTGGAGTAATTAAGGGGTAGACTTGACCGTTAAGAAGAATGCTGTATGGTCAAGCAAATGCTTAATTATCTTAAAAATATATATATATAAAGACATTCAAAATTATCTGAACTGGATTATTAATAAATTGGATATTTATCTATATTACGCATTTGTTTTATTTGCCATTAATTTTCCGCCCGCGACTTCGTCTGCGTGGCATGGTTACTTTGGGCTAACACTAACTTTAACCTGATGATCGAAAAAATATCTTTGTCTCCCCTTTTCTTCCCTCTTTCTCCTCATTTTCTCAGTCGATTTTAGGCTATGTCCGTCTCCAGTGTCTCAAATATCTCTGTACCAAAATCGATTAGGCCATTTAGGCGTGAAGACGTAATAACAAACAAACTCACTTCCACTTTTATAATATTACTAGCTGTGCCCAGCGGTTTCACCCGCTGCTCACTTAGGGGTATATTATTATTATTATTTTTATTATTTATTTATTCTAAAGGCATCAAACCCAATACAAAAACACAAATTAAAATACTTATAAAATACATAAAATATATATATAGGATATATATATATCACCATTCTGAATACAAATTACATAATTAAATTGAATATGACATTAAACAAACAAACAATACCTATTTTCGATTTGAACTCCGGTGGACTTTGAGCCAATGCATTTGGATCGGACTGTTCCAATCCTCACCCACGACCCTCAGCAGGCGATTGGTCGATTTTCGGAGGATGCTGCTGAACGAAGCTATTAGCGAACGAATAACGGCATAAAAGTCAGGCACTCTCGCTTCAGCGAACATGCTCGACGCACTACAGTACCGAGGAAATTTCATCAAAATGCGATACGCATCGTTGTATTGCACACGCATGGTATTTAATGATGACCTTTTAAACTTTGTCCAAAGCTGGCATGTGTAAAAACATAGACAATATGCACGGAACAATGTCTTTTTAACGCACGTGCTACAGCGTGAAAATCTGCGCGCAAGCATATTACACCGAATCGAGAGTGCCCGTCTTTCCCGTTCCATGTCGGCATCATCTGTGAGATCGTCAGTGAGGACGTGGCCCAGATATCGAAACGTTCGTACAACCCTTACTGGTGAACCATAAATTTTAACTTCCGGGACTTTCTCCGGTCCCTTTCCAGCCCTAAATACTAACATCTCTGTTTTTCCGACATTATAAACCATGCCATGAGAGTTAGCATAACGCTCACATATAGCAACAAGCTGCCTAAGGGCCCTTATTGAGGGGCTCAAGAGGACCATGTCATCGGCGTAGCTAATATTGTTAAAACATACGCCGCCTATGTGACAACCAACACCTGCCCTATTCAACTCCCCAATAAGGTCATTCATATAAATATTGAAAAGGTCCGGAGAAGTCAGCCCACCTTGACGCACGCCACATTTCAATGTGTACCCTCTCGACTGGACGTCACCCCATCTAACACTGTTAGTTTGGTTTCCGTACCAGTATTGAAGCATACCTATTAAACCCGAGTGGACTCCTGAGTCCCGCAGTTTGCCCCAAAGAATATTATAATTCACCAGGTCAAAAGCGCGACTCAGATCCAGGAAACAAGCATAGATCGAAGTGTTACGACTTTTGTAATAATTTACCGTATACTTCAATGATAATATAGCTAGGTCAGTCGATAAACCAGGGCGGAAACCAAACTGAGCGTCTTTAATCTTAATATTCTTCAACAGTAAGGGCTGCACAAGACGTTCCAACACTTTGCCTAGGACAGTACCAAGGGAGATTGGCCGGTAGTTGGCAGCAGAACTGAGATCCCCTGTCTTATTCTTAGTAATTGGTACAACTATCGTTCTCATTAGGGCATCAGGCAGGTACGAGTACCTGATACATAAATTAAAAAGCGAACATAGCTTGACATGTATGAATTCCCCTGCATGTTCCAGGTGTTCAATGCTCAGGTTATCATGGCCCGCAGATTTGCCACGCTTCATATGCCTAATTACGTCAAAAACATCCTGCGGTGTAAATTGCAACTGCTCACAATCCACACCCTCGGCCAACCCCCGACCACACTCCACCGATGCCTGTGTAGTCAGATCCGAAGGCATAGGCTCAATTTTAAATTTGTTAGCAAACAAATTTGCAATTTGACATGGCTCAAGTAGACCATCTATGGATAACGGTACATTTTGCTTGTGATTTAACTTTTTAGTATTTTGCCAAAACTTCATAAAATTTTTATTTTTGCAATGTGTAGCTAATATATCCATTTTAATTGATTCTTCATTACGTTGACACCACTTCAATTTGTTTTTAAAAATCTTACGATTAACAACCATCTTATCATATAAGTCCCCCATCGACGGCCTACCAGCTGTCACCCACCAATTATAATAAAATTTTGCTGTGCTATGGCATTCCTGAACATGATAACTCCATCCCGTTACCGGTTTACGTGACTTACGTCCACCGGAGTTCAAGCCGTAACTTAACGTAGCCCCCTCTTGGAGTATATTAATAATATCACTGTACAATTTCTCAATAAAACTATAATGTTCCTTAACTTGATCACAGAGTACATTGTTATCACAGTTTACACAACATAATACGTCATTTACTTTTTCCAGCTTCAAATTACAATATGAATTATATTTTATTATCTGATTAAATGATCTCTTTCCCCACAAAACTTTATTGCGTTTTGTATTGGTGCAATCGGCAGCCAGACCACTGCCAGTCCCACTTATATCGCACACAACCCGCAAAGGAAAGTGATCGGACGAAAAGACATCATACACAACATTGACTGACCTGACAGTGTTCCAAGCAGACTCAGTGACGACGCAGTGGTCTAACCACCGGTTACATCCATAAGCCTCACTTGTAAAAGTATGCGTATCCGATTCCAAGCCCAACATCACTATATCCGCACATATAAGCTTTTGCTCATCACAAAACAACAGCAATTCACGACCAAACAGCGCGCTTGGGTGCGCGTTAAAATCACCCAACATAAACGCAGCACACACATCGGATTCATCTATAATTGCACTCATGCGCGCGAGACAGTCTGTGTACTCAGTTAAGTTGTCCGATTTATCTGTAGGTAGATAAACACTAAAAACTACGAACGAATTCACGCCACTGTTAACTCGGATCGCAGTTATCCTATCAATACCACAATCAATTGTAGTCACATTTGGAAACCGTTGCTTTCTCCACATTAGTGCAAGCCCGCCGTAGGGTCTTCCACGTAGTATACCGGCCGATGTGTCGACCGAAGATTTAGCCGTACATCCAAAGTCATTATCTATGTTGTGAACAAAATCCAAGTCGTGAGGCAGCAGCCAAGTTTCCTGCAACGCCAATATATCGGCGTTGCCACAAAGCTGTCTTATTTGCTGAACTGATCTTTTAATCGATTTACAATTAAATGATAACATAATTATTTCCGAATTAGTACTATCCATGTTTATGTTGATTTGTTTACATTCAAAGTACGCTCACGAAATCGTCTGAAAATAATTCCACTGGGCCAGAAATCGGCACTCAAAAATGTACTGAGCTTGTGTTTGGGTACAATAATTTTAAATGATCGGAAGACAGTTTCCTGCCTCTGGGGTAAAAGAAGAACGTCCAAACATTGCTCGCCCTGCGATACTATATGCTCTTTAATATCATCAATAGTGGTGCTGTTTTTAAGCCTTGAAAGGTACACAGCGTCCGGGATATCAGCTACCAGTAAACGACTCGATGCCGAAGCCGTACCCCGCATATTCCTGTTGCGACTACGCTTTTTTTTGTTGTCAACGTATGTAAATCCATCGTCATTATTCATCTCTAATTGTTCGTTAACGCCTTGTTTATCGACATTTTTTACAATATCACGGAAAGACGGTACGCCGATTATCGTTTCTGTCGATGCTTCACTAATTTTCTCAGTGCTAGCAGGTAGGTGTATATTACTATCAACGCACTCCATAGCTACTCGCCGTTGTAACGTTGACGACAAATCTCTCGACACCGTTGGATTATCAACCTTATTTTGAACATTATAAGGTACAGTTTTCTTGGTAGCAGATTTATTAATGCTCGTTTTTATGTCGATTAATTCCGAATTAATTCTTGTTTCTAAGGTATTCATATCTTGTTTGGAGACAGAGCTTTCGCGCACATTCTGTAATTCATTTTTTAAGACAATAAGATCTTTAAGGAGACGAGATACATCTACGTAATCAAACGTCACGGGGGGTAAGCGATTCAGATCTCTTGCCACAAATACCGGTTGTCCCGAGGGGTCCGAATCCTTGAAGGCCTTTATTACATCTCTAATGTTCTTCTTGCTTTTATCTTCACCTTTTCTCTGCACACATTTCATTGACAGCGCAGTAAGCAGCACAGATTTACCATTTTCAATTTCACTTTCGGTAAAGTTGGAAGCACATATTTGAGTTACACTCAGCTCATCTATTACGTCGATTTTATTTTGGACAAATGTTAGAAACTCGTTAATAATTATTAATGGTTCAGCCATAATTAGTTCGCGTTTGCGCAGGACATTTATGCGCGCGTAGCTCGTCCTCGGTAGCTACGTCCGAACTGAATAGAAAATAGATGTTGCCGGTTCTCAGACCTACCCGATATGTACCCAAAGATTCGTTTGAATCGGTCCAGCCGTTTTGGAGGAGTATGGGAACGAAAACTGTGACACGAGAATTGATTTTATATAATTACTAGCTTTCGCCCGCGGCTTCGCCCGCGTTAAATTTGGGGTAACACATCTTCCCTCTTTCTCCCTCATATCCCACTTTTTTCCAAAAAATATTAGCCTATGTCCGTCTCCTGGTTCCCAACTATAACTGTACCAAAATTCATCAAAATCGGTTTAGCCGTTAAAGCGTGAAGAGGTAACAAACAAACAAACAAATAAACAAACAAACAAACTCACTTTCGCTTTTATAATATTAGTAAGGAAGTAAGGATTAGACTAGCTTTTGCCCGCGGCTCGCGTTTAATTCGGGGTAACACAGTTCCTCTTTCCTGATTTGCAGGTACATGCTACTTGTAGTTTTTGCCCTAGCGCCTGATTTATTGTAATAGCAATGCCGTTTTCCCTTTTCTTCCCTCTTTCTTCCTTGTATATCAATCTTTAAAAAAAAATAACCTATGTCCGTCTCCAGGGTCCTAACTATCTCTGTACCAAAATTCATCAAAATCACTTTAGCCATGTAAGCGTGAAGACGTAACTAACAAACAAACTCACTTTCGATTTTATAATATTAGTAAGGATAGTAATGATTATAGACAGGAATTGCGCAGATTTTTCTTTTAACTGTTTTCGCTGTAGCACATAGATGTGACATAGATAACCTTTCATTTTTAATCTTAAATTGTAATACTATGGTTAGTACCTCTATAGGTAATTTTATTTTTTTATTTTTATATATAATTGGTGTTTGCTAGCTGACAAGTGGCAATGAATGAATTATTTCTTATTTTTTTTCTTTATAATTTCTTGTGATAATCGGAATTGTATAAAATCTGGTTCTTCTAACCTGACAGACAGATGTGTTGCTGGAAGTTTGTTCCGCCACTTCTTCTTCCCAGCTAAAATACTAGGAAGTGGCGAAGGGCAGGGCGTTTTTGTGGGACTGTCTCTTGTAATCTGACGTTCAAAAAGTGCTGATTATCAGCCTAATTTGAATAAATGACTTTTGATTTTGATCCCTAAGTGAGGTTTGAAACCAAAAAAAACAATATGGCGAATAAGACGGCTTGTGCCTCTCACCTTCGTTAAAGGTACTTTGACATCCTTTAAACAAAATGACGACGCGATAGGCGCAGTGGCTGAGCGATCGACTGCCGCGCTGCGTGTCGTGGGTTCGATCCCCGCACGGAAAAAATACTTGTATGACCTACATGTACATAGTTGATCCGGGTCTGGCTGTTTATGTAAGTGAGTTTAAATGTTTGTAAACGCACCCACGATACAGGAGAAATTTATAGTGTGGGATAAAGTTTTTGTTTTAAAAAAAATGTGGCTATGTACTTTGTTTTTATTTAAGCTGCTTATCTGGAGTCGAGATGATGTCGATTGCAATACAAATTACTTTAATTACGTCTAGGTATCATTCGTCGCGCCTTGACCATAAGTAAGCAGCTAGACATAATCCACCAGCATCAAGAACGTGAACAACAGCGCAATTTTCAGCAGTTGCATGGTGTTATAATAATAATAATAAATAAATATCTTGGGACAACTCACACACGGCTATCTGATCCCAAGCTAAGCAGAGCTTGTGTTATGGTAACCAGACAACTGATATACATACTTATATATTTTTTAAATACATACATATTATAGATAAATCACACCCAGACACAGAGCAAACAATCATGCTCATCACACAAAGTTTGTCCTTGGTGGGAATCGAACACACGACCTCCGGCACAGCAGTCAGGGCCACTAACCACTAGACCAATAGGCCGTAAATTACACTGAGCTATGGAAATATTCTAGATTATTTATTACTTTTAACAGCATTTTATAGTCATCATACAAACAAATTGACGACGCGGTTGGCGCAGTGGCTGAGCGATCGACTTCTGCGCTGCGTGTCACGGGTTCGATCCCCGCACGGAACAAATTTTTGTATGGCCTACAAATTAAATCAAATCATTTATTTCAATTAGACCATTACATGCACTTTTGAATGTCAAGAAACAAAATGGATCTACAGTCCCGGTCACAAGGCATAATAACTTGTGAAAGTACTGTAGTTGCCCATTCTAAAGCGTTGATCTCTATGGAGAAGAATGGGCAAGAAACACCATCTACTTTTAAATTACAATATTTTTACAAACACATTCATTAACATGAATGATGTAAATACGATTTAAAAAATTGATTATACAAATATGTGAGAACGATGTAGAAAGACTACAGAGAGTTATTCCGGGTCTGGCTGTTTGTATATGTGAGTTTAATTTTTTGTAAACGCACCCACGATATAGAAGAAATTGATAGTGTGGCGCGACGTTTTTTTTTTTTAAAAAAAAAACTGATTATTAATTACGTTCAGTAATTCATTTTATAATCGATTTTCTTCTTGAAGTACTAGTTTTTCATATTTTTATTAATTTTTACACCTGTGAAGGTACAGAATACAAATTGTGTTTTTTCTTTAAAGTCCATGGATAAAAAAATGTATGTTTAAGAAATGCTTCTTAAGGCGACAAATGCCAGCGACCTTCAACGACTGGGGTTTTAATCTTCGCGACCGTAGATGTTTCGTATAAAAAAATCTCCTTCATTTATCAAACACTGACTCCTATTGTGGTTGGCACAAGTATACTAGGAGTAAGAGAGAGCAAGGTAATTAGGGAAGTAAGAGAAACATGAAAATAAAACAAGGTGGTAATCGCTCTTTGCTCCCTACGCTGACGTATGGGCAACTATTTAAGAAGACCGGGTGCTTGGAGACGTGATCATATTCACGCGGATTCCGCTCCGCACAGAGCGGGAAAAGTAGCATGTCTTGCCATCTGAAGAAAACAAAATATTTTGGTAAAACCGTATGATAATTTGTTCAGTCTTTTAAGAGATTAGTGCGTACAAACAGACCCTCTGCCCGGTGGGGACTTTGCTTCATTCCACTTATTGATCATGAATGATAAAAAAAATCAATCTCATGTCTTGGCGTGTGTGAAAGAATCTTTTAAATTTAATATTAATTTAAAATTTTATTTGATATTTTTTTCTTAAATTTATTGTACATATTACTTACTACATACATTAAAAAAAAAAGAGTTTCAAAAAGCTACAATCTCATTTAAGATTGGCTGTATTCATTTATTGTTGAGCTATGATATTCATATTTTGCTTACAATAATTAGGCATATTATAGCAGAATACTAGAGATCTCGGATGATTATTTATTAATTTCACACTTTGTAAAGCGAATTAATGTATTTTTATTATTATAGCGTTGAGGATGAATTTTTGACGATATTTTTTAATTTATTTATAAGTTTAGTTTAGTTTAATAATTTTAGTTTAATTTAGTAATTGTTTGTTCATTAAAATTATATCCTTATATACCTTTTTAATGTAATAATAATATACTTTCTCTTGTAGGTACATACAATAAATTTAGATAGATAGATATCTATCTTTCCATCTATAAAATAAATTTATTGTTTTAAATAATTATTTTTTAAACAAATAAAACTACATACTAATTCTCGCTGTCTTATCATATTTCTGCGTTTTCCCAATTTGTTTTAAAGGCATATTTGTGTATCTAAGAGTTTATTTCCTAACTCATTGTATATTTTTCCGCAGCTTTTACCTGGAGGGCAGTGCTTGTGATTTTCACAAGGCAGCAACATACCTAAACAATAAATTACACGTAAATCTGTTTTTTTAAACCACTCTGAATCTTTCGTCTTTTTGTTTTCAGGGCAACAGGCAACGGGCAGAACAACCTGCAACCCCGGCAGGGTGCGCCCTGTCGGGGTTGCTGATTGTCTTGCCAGGTTAGCAGGTTGTTCGCCAGAGATACCGCGGCCCCTAAAAAAAGGGCAAAAGAACTCGCTCCGCCTAGAACGGGGAGAGTTTTTGATGAATTCCCATCTACGTACGGCGTACAGTTAGGCGCGGGACAAATACAAGAGGTGTCGGGCGGAGGCAAGGCACGGGCGAGGCGCAGGCGAAGTACGGGCGCTGCGCCGATGCAGCGCAGAACAGGCGCGCTAACGATGTTGGAAAGTCGTGGCGCGGTCGAACACAGTGGATGCATATGGGGTATGCAATGCCACTACCTAACTGCGGGTGCGCCGAGGGCGAGGAAGTGGGCGCCTGCGCCGCGCCCGATCCACGCCCCCGCCCCGCCCGCGCCCCGCCGTATCAGTATGTCTTGCGCCTCGCCTCTTCTATACATTTTGTATGAAATATCAAAGAAGTGGCGTCGTACCCGCGCCACGCCTGACGCCTCTTGTATTTGTCCCGCGCCTTACATACATGGTTTTCTTTGAGTTATGTTTTTGTAGCTTACCAAATATTTGTGATTTATTGTCACGCCATGACTGAAAGTGACAAGCAGATACATGCGCCAGCATTATCAGGACCGTCAACAACAGAGTGATTTGCAACAACGTCATTCCTCAAGAAATATTTTAGTTTTTTTTTATTAACGTTTTCTGATTTACCTTGTTACCTAAACAAAATGATTTGTGTCCACAGTAATTGACTTTTAATGAGAAATTAATTTTGATTGTTGCAACACTTTCTTTGTGCCTGTTGGCTGGCGTGCCCTCGTGACAGATGTAGGGGGAGACCCGGAGATCGTAGAAGGAAGCTGCGGAAAAGGAGAGGGAGATGACCAGCTTCAACCCATGCCGCAGCAGATGCACTGACAAACCTCCCTAAACAGGTCCAGTGGTTACGGTTAGGAGGTCATTATCACACTGGACTCAAGACGGACGTAACGGGGGAGTTTGACACCTCACTTCCCGCGGGACCAGGGTTATACGTGTCAAGCGAGTCGGCACTAGTTTAGGGCAGCGGAAAACGCATTTTTACCCGCTGTTCCAAGAGGGCAGTTTGCGTGTAAACACCACCGTGGTTTTAGTCAATAGGACTCAAACAAACCCGAGAGAAGGTTTAGTGTTAGCGAATAATGCAAGTATCATCAAAATCGGTTCAGTAGTTGCTGAGATAGAGAGTCAAGTATGTATCAGTGATCAGGTCTATGTGAATGATCTGTTAATATCTGTTAGCAGTATACACAATAAATTAAATATTCGATAAGAATATTTGTGGGATAACATCACAACACATCTTAAAGGGCTGAATAAAAAAAATAAAACTAGCAAATATACCGGCTTCCAAACTTTTTATTGCTAATTTTCTTTGCTTTCACAAATGCTACATCTCACATACGAAAAAGACATATATCAATTTAATCTACAGCAAGTAACAAAACAAGAACAGCTACCCTACTAGAACGTCTTAAAGCAGAACTTATTCCGGGGGAAAGAGACAGAGCTATACAGGGTGTCTAGCACCATCTCTTTCCCTCAGTGGAATAAGTTCTGCTTTAAGACGTCATAGTAGGCCTACAGGTTTGGCTTATTCGTCAACTCGCGCTTCATAAGCAGAAGGTGTTAACTCGCGCGCAATCGCGTGTTTATGAGGCGCGAGTTGACGAATAAGCCACAGGTTTGGTAATATTTTAGTGTGTGATTCAGAACTTTAGGCTAAACAACATTCTCCATGAAACCACAAATTAATTCGCAAAAAATCCTTACTAAAATATAAAAGTGAGTTTTTTTATTTGTTTTTTATACCTCTTCACGCCCAATAAACTAAACCGATTTTGATGAATTTTGGTACAGAGATAGTTAAAACCCTGGAGACGGACAGAGAATGGGGCATATATTTTTTAAATAAAAGGGAGAAAGAGGGAAGAAAAGGGAAAACTTAGCTTTGCTATTACAATAAATCAGGCGCAAGAGCAAAACTACAGATAGCAGGTACCTGTAAATCAGGAAAGGGGAACCGTGTTACCCCGAATTTAAAGCTAGTCTTTACTTATTACTTACTTATATACTTATAATATTATAAAAGCGAAAGCGAGTTTGTTTGTTTGTTTGTTACCTCTTCACGCTTTAATGGCAAAACGATTTTGATGAATTTTGGTACAGAGATAGTTGGGAACCAGGAGACGGACATAGGCTAATATTTTTTTGAAAAAAGTGGGATGTGAGGGAGAAAGAGGGAAGAATAGGGAAAACTTAGCGTTGCTATTACAAATCAATAAGGCGCAAGAGGAACTGTGTTACCCCAAATTCAACGCGGGCGAAGCCGCGGGCGAAAGCTAGTAATATTATAAAAGCGAAAGTGAGTTTGTTTGTTTGTTGTTACATCTTCACGCTTTAATGGCTAAACCGATTTTGATGAATTTTGGTACAGATAGTTGGGAAAAAGGAGACGGACATATGCTAATATTTTTTTGAAAAAAGTGGGATGTGAGGGAGAAAGAGGGAAGAAAAGGGAAAACTTAGCGTTGCTATTACAAATCAATAAGGCGCAAGAGGAACTGTGTTACCCCAAATTTAACGCGGGCGAAGCCGCGGGCGAAAGCTAGTATAATATAAAGTCGGGTTACAGAAATATTTTAGAAACAACTTACATAAATTACACGTTAAATATTTAGAATTTAAATTCGATCAATTGTAATGTTGAGAAAGTGCTTATTTTGTTGAAAATACTTCATTGATTTAAACATTTTATAACTACAAAGGTGGACACTAATTGTATGTGTCAAAAATTGTCCAAATTAACTTTACATATACATCGCACGTTTGTGTTTGTCTCTGGAAAATTAGACTAGTTGTGTCCCATTCTTCTGTCTAAGTCCACACCGACTCTTCGTCAACGTCTCCATTTCTTAGTACAGGATATCTACAAATGCCGAGCATCACTTCACATATTTGCTTGGGTGGGCAGTCACTGTCTCCCGTGCATCGGTCTGTGTTGTCTTCTGAACAAATAATAACAATATTTGAGAATTACATACTTAGGTAAATAAAGAAACAACAAATTCCATTCCATTAATGATTACACAAAGATTACACAAAGATTACATTAATATCTTAACATGAATGATTTACCTAAATACGTTTTTTTTTAATAATAATATTATAATTTAAAAGAAACACCATAGACACTTCTATGGTGTTTCTTGCCCATTCTTCTCTATAGAGATCAACGTTTTGGAATGGGCAACTACAGTAATTTTACAACTTATTATGCCTTGTGACCGGGATTGTAGCTTCATAATTTTTTGCTTTACATTTTGTAGTTGACGGCACGGTTGGCGCAGTGGCTGAACGATTGACTGCTGCACTGCGTGTCGCGGGTTCGATTCCCACATGAAACAAATATTTGTATGGCCTACAAATAGTTGTTTGTGTATGTGAGTTTAATAATGTAAACGCATAGGTTACTAGCTTTTGCCCGCGGCTTCGCTCGCGTTAAATTCGGGGTAACACAGTTCCAGTTCCTGATTGGTAGGTAGGTATCTGCTACCTGCAGTTTTTGCCCTTGCGTATTATTAATTGTAATAGCAAAGCTAAGTTTTCCCCTTTTTCCTATTATTTTTCCTATTCTATGTCCGTCTTAAGACTTGTAACAGCTGCAGAAAAATAAATATTTCTATGTACGGTACAGTCAGATGTTAATGTATATAATACGGAAACCAATCAATCTTATTAATACTCTATTCTATTCTATTATTTCTTATCTATCTGACACACACATTTCAAACAAATTAAGTAGTAAGTACTACTTAATTTGTTTGAAATACTTCATTGTTTTAAATATTTTTATAACTACAAAGGTGGACACTGATTGTATGTGGCAGAAATTGTCCAAATTAACGTAACATATACATCGCGCGCTTGTGTTTGTCTCTGGAAAATTGGACTAGTTGTGTCCCATTCTTCTGTCTAAGTCCACACCGACTCTTCGTCAACGTCTCCATTTCTTAGTACAGGATATCTACAAATGCCGAGCATCACTTCGCATATTTGCTTGGGTGGGCAGTCACTGTCTCCCGTGCATCGGTCTGTGTTGTCTTCTGAACAAATAATAACAATATTTGAGAATGACATACTTATGTAAATAAAGAAACAACAAATTCCATACCATTAATGATTGGACAAAGATTACACAAATATCTTAACATGAATGATTTAAATACTTTTTTTTTTAATAATATTATAATTTAAAAGAGTGTCCATGGAGTTTCTTGCCCATTCTTCTCCATAGAGATCAACGCTTTGGAATGGGCAACTACAGTACTTTCACAAGATATTATGCCTTGTAACCGGGATTGTAGCTTCATCATTTTTTTTCTTGCCATTTTAAACTTGACGGCACGGTTGGCGCTGTGGCTGAACGATTGACTGCTGCACTGCGTGTCGCGGGTTCGATTCCCGCATGCAACAAATATTTGTATGGCCTACAAATAGTTGTTTGTGTATGTGAGTTTAATAATGTAAACGCACCGGTTACTAGCTTTTGCCCGCGGCTTCGCTCGCGTTATATTCGGGGTAACACAGTTCCAGTTCCTGATTTGCAGGTAGGTACCTGCTACCTGCAGTTTTTGCCCTTGCGCCTTATTAATTGTAATAGCAAAGCTAAGTTTTCCTTTTTATTCCCTCTTTCTCCCCCTTTTCCTATTATTTTTCCTATCTTATGTCCGTCTCCAGGGTCCCAACTATCTCTGTACCAAAATTCATCAAAATTGTTTGGGCCATTTAGGCGTGAAGACGTAACAAACAAACTCACTTTTGCTTTTATAATAATACTAGCTTTCGCCCGCGGCTTCGCTCGCGTTAAATTCGTTAAATTCGGTATTACACACCAAGCAGACCTGCACTTTTTGCTCTTGCGCCTGATTGATAATAGCAACGCTAAGTTTTCCCTTTTCTACCCTCCTTCTCCCTCATATCCCACTTTTTTTTTAAATAGTTATTAGCCTATGTCCGTCTCCCGGTTCCCAAGTATCTCTGTACCAAAATTCATCAAAATCGGTTTAGCCATTAAAGGGTGAAGAAGTAACAAACTCACTTTCGCTTTTATAATATTAGTAAGGATATAGGTATATATACCTATGTATTAAACGTAACAGTTCTTACCGGGCCAAATTTCTCGCCATGCTTTATGGTTGTAGGCGGAGACATGAACCAGCACCAAACACGTGAACAGCAACGTGACTTGCAACAACTTCATGACGACACGTTATTGTTTCTCGTAAACCACTAACTATTTATATTACAAGTTGTCGTCCATTGAAAATCGCATTGATTGGCGATCACGTTAAATTGTGTTTGAATGTCTTCTGATAATTTGTTCTTTCTGATTACTTATAATCTAAATGTACGCTGATATGTATTTTAGGAGGGAATGTTTGTGAGTTTGTTTGTAGAGGTAATCTTCGAAAGTATTGATGTGATTTCGAAAACGGGATATTTACCATGTTATCTTCTTTTTATTTACTTTTCATTTTAGTTTTATATTTTTAAATATTAAAAAAAAATGTATAAAATAGTGGTCCACCGGTATCAAGAGCACAGTCCAAGCTACTGATGATTAGGGCTTCAGAGGCAGAAACCTCCTCACAATGCAGGCCGTATCGAGGAGTACTGCCTTCTGAAACAGGCCCTTCTTCCAACCGCCTAAGAAGAGTTTCAAAAAATGGTTGCCGAGGCTCTTGGCTATCAGGTCATTGGTTGTTACGACGAACAGCACAATGACAACCGAGTTCACATTCCAAATGTCGACAACCTCGTGTAATTATGACGGACGGTGGGCTACCCATTGCTTACCGTCCACAGACCCGCGTCTACGGTGGCAAGGAGTCATCTTTTGTTTCCCGTGGCGGCTGGGTTGCTTTGAAGGTCACACTCACTCCCAAAAATGTCCAGCCACCTTCCTTGGTGGGATGCGTAGGGTCGCCACCACTTACCTCTACAAGGACACAGCACTGCTGCGCCAAAACGGCTCAAACCGCCACAGCGTGTTCCACCATGTTCTCCGGGCAATTGTCGCTGTGGTGGAACCTCCCGTATGTGTGGAACAAAGAAACGTTTTTATTTGTATTCCAAGTTGAGTTGTGTTTCAAGCTTCCTTCGACAAAGGGAACCTATTGTTTCCGATATGTGGTATTAAAGTTTTTGTTTTTTTTAAGGTTCAGTACCTCAAAAAGAAATAAAACGGAACCCTTACAGGATCACTTTAGTGTTCGTCTGTCTGTCTCTCTGTCAAGACCCTGTATCTCGGGCACGCATAGAGGTATCGAGTTATATTAAAACTATATACTTAACTAAAGGGACCACAGGGTTCCCTTGGAGCTGTGAAAGATCAACCTTCGAAGTCTACGCAGTCGAAAAACATGACCGTTTATGTCGCAAGTTTGTACGAAACCATCAGTACACGAGTCTGTCTTGCGTTTGGCCGGTTTTTTCAATATGAAGCTATTTTGCTCGCAAATTACTACATTCAGTTAGTCATTTGTCAGTTCATAGGGTTGTTTTTATTTTATTTTGTTGCTTAATTAATACTGTTCGGTTTACTTTTTACACTATAGTATTTTAAAAAAAATCATATGCTAAATGTATGCTATCTTAACTTCCGTATGTTTTTTTCACGGTTTAATCACTGAAAACCAGATTGACGGGCGTCTTGGTCTAGTGGTTAGTGGCCCTGACTGCTGACCCGGAGATCGTGGGTTCGATTCCCACCCAGGACAAACTTTGTGTGATGAGCATGATTGTTTGTTCTGTGTCTGGGTGTGATTTATCTACGAATAAAGAACTAAAATATATACATTATCATCTGCCTAGCCTTTTCCCAACTATGTTGGGGTCGGCTTCCAGTCTTACTGGATGCAGCTGAATATCAGTATTTTACATGGGGCGACTGCCTATCTGACCTAAACAACCCAGTTAGTCCTGAGTAACACGATGTCCCTTGATAAGACTGTTGTCAGACTTTAGAGCCACTGACTATCTGTAATGACTGTCGAAGATCTACAATCGACAGCCGGGACCAATAGCTTGACTTGCTTTCCGACGCACGGAGGAAACTCGGTATGTAACGGGTGATCTCCCAACCACAGACCAACCTAGGCAAACGCGGCTTTACCTAAACATTGACCTGAGCGGCTGCTATTATTTAGCCGCTCGCTCCTCCTTTTTAAGTACTTTGTGTGTACATAAATAAATCAAGACGATCTCTGGCCCTGAAAAAAAGGTTTGTAACAGCTGTGCGTGTCCAGAAAAATAAATATTTCTATAACTCGGTATGGAACAGGGAGTCACCCATCCAGAGACCAACCTAGCCAAGCGCGGCTTACCTAAAGATCGACCCGAGCGGCTGCTATTATTTAGCCACGAGCTACTCCTCGTCTACTATAGCAGTATTTATTTTTATACTTGTATGTATGGTCATTTTATATGTTTCTATTTTTAATGATAACTTTGTCTATTCTACACACTGTTTACGTCCGCTGGTAAAAAATCTAATGAAATACCTTTGTGCTCCTTACTGAGGGAAAAAGACAGTGCTAAGTGTAAAAATATTATAATTTAAAAGAGTGTCCATGGAGTTTCTTGCCCATTCTTCTCCATAGAGATCAACGCTTTGGAATGGGCAACTACAGTACTTTCACAAGTTATTATGCCTTGTGACCGGGACTGTAGATTCATTTTGTTTCTTGACTTTCAAAAGTGCCTGTAATGGTCTAATTGAAATAAATGATTTGATTTGATTTGATTTGATTTGCTATACAGGGTGTCTAGCACCATCTCTTTCCCTCAGTGGAATACGTTCTGCTTCAAAACGTTATGGTAAGCCTACTGGCCCTAAAAAAGACTTGTAACAGCTGCGGAAAAATAAATATTTCTATGTACGGTACAGTCAGATGTTAATGCATATAATAAGGAAACCAATCAATCTTATTAATACTCTCTTTTATTCTATTATTTCTTGTCTACCTGACACACACATTACAAACAAATTATGTAAGTAGTACTTATTTTGTTTGAAATACTTCATTGATTTAAACATTTTTATAACTACAAAGGTGGACACTGATTGTATGTGTCAAAAATTGTCCAAATTAACGTTACATATACATCGCGCGCTTGTGTTTGTCTCTGGAAAATTGGACTAGTTGTGTCCCATTCTTCTGTCTAAGTCCACACCGACTCTTCGTCAACGTCTCCATTTCTTAGTACAGGATATCTACAAATGCCGAGCATCACTTCGCATATTTGCTTGGGTGCACAGTCACTGTCTTTCACGCATCTTTCCGTATTGGCATCTGAACAAAATAATAACAATATTTGAGAATGTTATCCTTACTAATATTATAAAAGCGAAAGTGAGTTTGTTTGTTTGTTACCACTTCACCCTTTAGTGGCTAAACCGATTTTGATGAATTTTGGTACAGAGATAGTTGGGAACCAGGAGACGGACATAGACTAATATTTTTTTGAAAAAAGTGGGATGGGAGAACCGAGAAAGAGGGAAGAAACGGGAAAAGTTAGCGTTACTATTATAATTGCTATTATAGGTACAAATAAGGCGCTACCGAATTTTACGCGAGCGAAGCCGCGGGCAATAGCTAGTTTAGTTATAAATGTGTCTAACGTTTTTTGGTTGTTTTTTTTTTTTAAATAATTGTTGTTTCGTCTTGTGCGACCAAACAAATATTTTTTCTTCTTTCCTTCATATTCTATTTATGCTGGCCAGAAAGACTTGCATGTGCATTTGATCAAATCGATAACAAATCAAATTATAACAACACACATTTATGTCAATCAAATTGATATTGACTATGAAATGAAGTCACCAGCATAAAAAATATCTATACACGTAATTATAATTTTTAGTATTTTTTTTCTACAATTAGGTATTTAAAAGTATAGGCATTTTTTTTTTCGGGTGGGAAATCATCCAATGACTTCCCCCGCTCTGGGTGGAGCGGGGGGGCATGTCAGACTTGTACTGACTAAAACCCACCCATGTTTCTTCTATTGCCCTTTACGTTCCGAGGCCGCGGTATCTCTTTCGAACAACCCGCAACCCCGGCAGGCAGAGGCTCTGGCAAGCCCCTCTGAAGTATAGGCATCTATCCGTACCGTGGTCATCAGCAGAAACATGAGCCAACAGCATCACGAACGTGAACAACAGCGTGACAGCCAAAACTTTCATGTTGACTAACAGATTAACGCACAGATAATTTACTAATAGTATCACTGCTAGGCTAGTGAAATGTTCTGGTTTATATCTTGAGTTTAACCGTATAGTAGTTGTTCTAACATGACGTCATACCTTTTATACTATATTATCACAGTCATTAGTAAAGTTATTACTTCTAAAATAATAGGATTGATTGGTTTCCGTATTATATGCATTAACATCTGACTGTACCGTGCATAGAAATATTTATTTTTGCGGTCACGCACAGCTGTTACAAACCTTTTTTTTCAGGGCCAGGGATCGTTTTGATTTCTTTATTTATTTATGTACACACAAAGTACTTGACACGGAGGAGCGAGCGGCTAAATAAAAGCAGCCGCTCAGGTCGATCTTTAGGTTAAGCCGCGCTTGCCTAGGTTGGTCTGTGGATGGGTGATCACCCGTTACATACCGAGTTTCCTCCGTGCCTCGGAAAGCACGTTAAGCTGTTGGTCCCGGCTCTCAATTGTAGATCTTCGACAGTCATTACAGGTAGTCAGTGTCTCTAAAGTCTGAGAACACTCTTATCAAGGGACATCGTGTTACTCAGTAGTAACTGGGTTGTTTAGGTCAGATAGGCAGTCGCTCCATATAAAATACTGGTATTCAGCTGCATTCAGTAAGACTGGAAGCCGCCCCCAACATAGTTGGGAAAAGGCTGGGCAGGTGATGAAATAGTATATATTATAGTTTTTTATTCATAGCAGGGACCATAAGGGGTAGATAAACTTGGAAAAGGTTCCCTTTGTTAAAGGAAGCTTGAAAACTTATACAACTCAACTTGGAATACAAACAAATACGTTTCTTTGTTCCACACATACGGGAGGTTCCACCACTGCGAAGATTGCGAACATGGTGGAACACACTATGGCGGTCTGCTCCCCTGCTGTGTCCTCGTAGAGGTAATCGGTGGTGGTGACCCTACGCATCCGACCAAGGAAGGTGGCTGGACATTTTAGGGAGTGACCTTCAAGGCAACTGAGCCGTCACGGGAGACGTTTCGGGTGTCGAGTGCCGCAAGACTCCTTGCCACCGTAGACGCGGGTCTGTGGACGGTGAGCAATGGGTAGCACACCGTCCGTCATAATTACGCGAGGTTGTCAACATGTGGAATATGAACTCGGTTATCATTGTGCTGATCGTCGTAAAAACCAATGACCTGATAGCCAAGAGCCTTGACGACCATTTTTCGAAACTCTCCTAAGGCGGTTGGAACAAGGGTCTGATTCAGAAGGCAGTACTCCTCGATACGGACCGCATTGTGAGGAGGTTCCAGTCTGTGGAGCCCTAACAAATTTTAAAATATAAAACTAAGAAGATAAGTAAATAAGAAGAAGATAACATGGTAAATATCGCGTTTTCAAAATCACATCAATACTTCCAAAGATTACCTCTACAAACAACCTCACAAACATTCCCTCCTAAAATACATATCAGCGTACATTTAGATTATAAGAAATAGGTATTATTAGAGTAAATTCAAACACAATTTAACGTGATCGCCAATCAATGCGATTTTCAATGGACGACAGCTTGTATTATAAATAGTTAGTGGTTTACGAGAAGCAATAACGTGTCGTCATGAAGTTGTTGCAAGTCACGTTGCTGTTCACGTGTTTGGTGCTGGCTCATGTCTCCGCCTACAACCTTAGAGAACGGCGAGATATTTGGACCGGTAAGTACTTTTAAATATCCTTACAAATATTATCACAGCGAAAATGAGTTTGTTTGTTACGTCTTCACGTCTTAATGGTTGAACCGATTTTGATGAATTTTGGTTCAGAGATAGTTGGGACCCTGGAGACGGACATATGATATTTTTTTAAGTGAGATAAGGGGGAGAAAGAGGGAAGAAAAGGGGAGAAAACTATAATATTTTTTTTCGGTCATCACGCGGGTTAACGTTGGCATTAGCCCAAAGTAACTTCGCAACGCGGACGAAGTCGCGGGCGGAAGCTAGTATTTATATATAGTAGAGAATAGAGAATCCTGAATCCTTTGATCAACATTTAAAAGGTAACATTTAAAAAAAAGCGTGAAATACAAAAATTTCGTGTTCGCGCGCTATGAAGTTTGAGTTAGAATATTGCAGGAATCGGATACAGAACTTGTAAAATAACATTGTCATTATAGGCTAAGAGCCCACGACGTCCAGACCTTTCTTATTTTTTAAAAGCTAAAAAAAAACTGTGAGTGCCCCCTATACAGGTAAGAACGTCAAGTGACTATAGAGTTCGTACTTGTTTGTGGTTTCTTGAGCAGGGAACAGGTAATAAAAGTGTAGAAAATAGTACATTACTTTGGTCAAAGTATAAAGCTCAATATTTTTTTTTATTTTCTTCGGAATGACTTTAGAAAACTTGTCATCCATCGACGGACACTTATGACAGTTGCTACCCCCTGCCAGACACCCCTAT
Organism: Ochropleura leucogaster; assembly: GCA_958449745.1. Taxonomy (NCBI): domain Eukaryota; kingdom Metazoa; phylum Arthropoda; class Insecta; order Lepidoptera; family Noctuidae; genus Ochropleura; species Ochropleura leucogaster. The sequence continues at coordinate 17,926,844 of OY288205.1, read as the reverse complement.
TTCATCAAATAGCTTCTTCCCCCACTCAGGGCGGACCGGGGGGAGAGTAAGACTAGACTGATTAAAACCCATTCATGTTCCTTCATTACGAAGTTACGAAGAATCCTCAACCACGGCAAGAACTTCAACCCTGGTTTTTTTAATAATAAGTCCAGACTACCTCTTCATGTTCTCCTTGTTTAACCCATGTTTAAGATAAACTAAGAAAGTATCATCATCTGACTAAACTGGGGTTGGCTTCCAGTCTTACCGGATTAGCTGAACACCAGTATTTTACGCGGAGCGACTGCATAAACTTTTGACAACCCTTACTGGGTAACACACAGTCGTAAACTCAGAATGGAAATTAATTTTAGAAATATGTTCTTTATTCTCTAGGTGGTACCCTCTGCAGAGTTGACAGTGACTGTCCACCCAATGCACCCTTCTGTGTCCTAGTACACGAAACCCCACCACTACACAACTTCTACTGTTTAGACGAAAAATGGAAGAAAAGGCAAGAGGAACTTAATCGTCAGGATAAACAGCCCAACTGAATTGTGTATAATCTAAGTAGTGCTTGCTTAACAGATTAAAATGATGTGAAATTATCGCAGTTTCATTTTGAAAAATTAATATAGTGAATATTGAAAACATAGATGCAACTAGATCACTATCTACATTAATGAGTTGGTCAAATCTTCATCACCAGATATGCCTGCAAATTTATAATTTTATTTTTACAGAATTAGATAAAACAGTGAATCCTTATCCTTACTATTATAAAAGCGAAAGTGAGTTTGTTTGTTTTTTACCTCTTCACGCTTCAATGACTAATCCGATTTTGATGAATTTTTGTAAAAAGATAGTTGAGAATCAGGAGACGGACATAGGCTAATTTTTATTTTAAAAAGGGGGATATGAGGGAGAACGAGGGAAGAAAAGGGAAAGCCTAGCGTTGCTATTACAAATCAATAAGGCGAAAGAGCAAAAACTGCAGGTAGCAGGTACTGTGTTATACCGAATTTAACGCGAGCGAAGCCGCTTGCAAAAACTAGTAAATTATAAAATTTGAAGTATGAGTACTAAGATAGACTCGGGCCCTAACCTACTGCAATAGTCTTGTCACAGAAAGTAGCTTCTATTTTCAAAATCAAGAGTGAGTTGATAAGAGTTCTATTACAGTTAATACGAACGAAATAAGGTGTTATTTGACTATGGTTTTAACAACCAATTTACTATAGTTACCCGATATTATTATAATGCTGAATAATCTCATCAGAAGCATAACTAAAGCATTTACAATGGCCACTGGGCAATTTAATCCAACCTATACCTAAACATATACATTTTTATTTATTGAGGCACTTCAACGACTTACTCACTTACATAATTATACACACAAAAATCACAATCAATGAGACTAAAATGAGTTCGTCACTTACAGAAGTGCACAGCACTTGCATAATCATACAAATGGAAAGACAACGCCGATATTATAATTATAAACTTTGCAAAATAAAAACGAAATACATTAGACAATTTAAAAAAAATGTGAAATTATTATTTTTAAACATTACAATAATTTATATATATTTTTAAATATTAAAATGTGAAAGCAGCCTGTTTTTGGAACACAATTGGATCTGGTATGAGGCAAAGGTTAAAGAAGTCGGCTCCCTACATCGTACCATTCCATGACCGTGCTATGAACGTATCGAATACGGGGGCATGACATAGGCTACTAAACCCAATAAATTGTATGAATTTTAATATGGCTTTTATGATGGGTTTAGAACGATAATCGTAAGCGGTTAACAATTGAATGCCATTTTCACATTTATGTGAAAACCAAGCGTGTGCCCACCAACACCACCAACGTGTGGACACCAACCTTATAGTACTTTTTAATTAGGTAGGTCCCCTTTTTTTTCGGGTGGGAAATCATTAAAAAACTTGTGATTTTTCGACACGGCCTGACGTCAATAGACGGACGGACGGTGAGTTACCCATTGCTCACCGTCTACAGGCCCGCATCTACGGTGGCCGGGAGCGTTTCCCGCGGCGGCTGGGTTGGTTTGAGGATTTCTCCCTCAAACGCCCGGCCTCCCCTTTGCTAGCATTACTGCTTCGCAGAAGGAGGTGACCACAGTTTTTTTTTTCCTTTTTATACTACTGGCTTGCGTTTGGCCGCATCGCCAGATGTGAAATTGTAACAGAGTGCATATTCCACCTCCTCTCTTACCTTTATTTTAAAATTTTTGAATATTCATATTTCGAATTTCATTTTGTCATTTGCATCATCTTAAACTCTTTTTGGTCAGTACAATTTTATCACGACTAGCAGCTACACCTGTTCTGAAATATCTTATTTTTAAAAGTTGCTTCATTTTTAAACTAAACTTAGCTACGTGTATGTTAAGTACTTTCTTCAACTCGAATGAAGTTAAATTACTGCTGCTAAAATTATGCTGTAATACCTAAAATAATATCTAGTCAGTTAAAAGTTTGATGTGAACTTATTTAGATTGTAATAGTTACCTACCTTATACAGGTCCTCATGACCAATACATAATATTAAAATGATTTTTCTTATTAAAATCAAATCAAAAATGTTTATTTGTTAGAATATGGTACAATAGATGTTATAATATTAGTACCAGCCTATCATGCCACACTATAACGTACAGATATTTCCATAAAAATAATAATCAGGGCTTATATTATTAAACCGACCGACTTCTACTCCTACTCCTTTACTGTTCACGCTGTGCGGTTGTGGAATTCGCTTCCGCCTGACATTAGGGACTGCCAAACTGTTTCAGTTTTTAACAGAAGAGTAAAAGAGTCATTATCTTTCAATTTCACCATAGTTGCATAGGTATTTATTATTATATTTTATATTGTATTTAAGTTATATATTTGTCTTTGTATTTGTATGTATGTTAGTATATTCTTATATTGTATTTAGTCATATTTGCTTTTGTTTTAATGTATTCTTTTTACGCACTGTGTCTACATCTCTTTTTATTTACTCTCCTTTCGCAGGTATGCTGGAAGAGATTTCTATAGAAATAAGCATTACCTTTGTACCTGTTTTCTATTCCTATTATTTTTTCTGTATTCAGTGTGTATGTACATAAATCGTTAAATAATAAATAAACTTTATAGTTTAGTAATTATACATTTCAAGATTTTAATTGTTCCTAGGTTCCACCCTTGTGGTTGTACAAATAAAGAAATAACAAACCTGTAGTGGCTCTTTTATAATTATCTGTCCCATAAATTCCTACACTTCTTTTTATTGCGGCGTCGTCCAGAGGGACATGAACGATCGCCTCAAAGCGAACACGCTTACCAAAAAGAAACCGATTCATTGGAACTGTAAAGACATCAGATTAAAATAATCAAGGGGCGGAGATGTCTGCAATGAATGTGACGTCACGGTTGGCGCAGTGGCTTAGCGATCGACTGCTGCGCTGCGTGTAGCGGGTACGATTCCCGAATAAAAATTTGTATGACCTGCAGATAGTTGATTCGGGTTTTTTTGATTGTTTGTGTGTGAGTTTAAAAATGTTTGTAAACGCACCTCCGATACAGAAGAAAATCCTAATGTGGAGCAATGTTTTATAAAAAAACCCGGTCAAGAGCGTGTCGGGCCACGCTCAGTGTAGGGTTCCGTAGTTTCCCGTCCGTCACAATAAGTGTTCCCAGTTATGACTTATGAGGCCAACCGAACAATTCGGTAATACCCGATCCAATGTAATAAGTACCCACAGCGCCATCTCTCGGGGAATTGGGTTACTAATTAATGCAAAGACGTGCAATTTCGGTGGTAATTTTGGATTGCGAGAACAGATTTCAATAATTCTTTTTTTGTTTGAAAAAAGATATATCAGGATAATAAAATATGTAAACAAAGTTACAAAAAATGCTTGCATATACGATTATACTACAAACTTAGTCCTGAAATTATTTTGTACAACTTTTTATCTTTTTTGTACAAAAACTGTTGTGTCAATCAAGTTCAAAATGATTTTCATAGAAAGTCCTTATAAAGTTCTACTTTTCAGTTTTTTTTCATATTTTCTAAACTTATGGTTCAAAAGTTAGAGGCCCCTCTAACTTTTGAACCATAAGTTTAGAAAATTCACACACACATTATTTTTTACTTTTGGAGCGATTATTTCCAAAATTATTGACATTATCAAAAAATGATTTTAGTAAACCCCTATTCATTTTTAAATACCTTTCCAACAATATATCACACGTTAGGGTTGAAATTAAAAAAAAAACACTTCCCACTTTACATATAGGGTGGCTACCCTAATAAAACATTTTTTTCAAATTTTTATTTTACCACTTTGTCGGCGTGATTGATATACACATTGGTACCAAATTTCAGCTTTCGAGTGCTAACGGTCACAGAGATTAAGCGAGGACGGACGGACGGACGGACGGACGGACGGACGGACGGACAGACAGACATGGCGAAACTATAAGGGTTCCTAGTTGACTACGGAACCCTAAAACAACCAAAGACGGCGGCGGAATAACAACTATATAATAACTATAAGTTATCATGCTGTGTCTGCAGCAAATCATTAATTAAGTTCCATTCTACTCAATTTACCTGACCAAATGCTATTTTTAATAGACACAGTAATTGACCACAGTTAAACCTACTTATTTCATGACAAAAAGCATGGAATCCTACTAATATTATAAATCCAAAAGTTTATGAATAATAAATAATAAAATATTTATTTGCATAAAACATAGTATACAATGGAATGAATGAAGATGTATCGATGTATTTTTTTTTGTCGTACGGAAAATCATCAAATGACTTCTCCCGTTTTAGGCGGAACGGGGGGACTGTCAGACTTGTACTGAATAAAACCCACCCATGTTCCTTTTATTGCCCTTTACGTTCCGGGGTCGCGGTGTTTCTTTCGAACAACCCGCAACCCCGACAGGATGTCTAAATTCTTGTCTAATCATTTTATAGCGATGTTCAGATGCTTATCTGAATAGATGCATGTTATTTTTTACAAAAGTAACAGTCTAAAATATATAAAGTAATGTGTCGGATAATGAAAATAACTACTCCACCATCTTGGATGGTGCACCATATTGGATTTAGAATAACGCGAAATTATTTTTTAAGTTACTCTCAATAAGCCCTTTCATTTGATACCCATACCTATTGTAGAAATGCATTAAAAATAACTATTCCGCCATCTTGGGTGGTCCGCCATATTGGGTTTAGAATGACGTCTCATAACATAATACGGTATTACACCCATTTTTAAAAAGTATCTCATTTTGTTCCTAGAGTCCTAGTAAACCACCAAAAAAAAAACAAAAAAAAATATTCAATCGATAAGTGCCATAAAACTGCATTTCAATTTTAAAATTTCTATTTTCGCGCGTAAAATCACAAAAACGCTTGACGCCATGTTACTCTGTGGTCATGACGTCGGTTGGTCATGTAAACAAATGTGCTATTATTAGTCTTTCTGTTTAGTTGTATTTTTCACTATAGTTTTAAGTATTATTATATGGTAGTATTTATTTCTGCCATGGTAGTATTACTATTATTTCAATAAAAAATTAAATGTAAAGTTTTATAATACAAAAATAGTAATAGTTGCTCAGTTGACAGTTGTCACTTTTTGTTAACATGACCATATGATGTAATAATCATGGCGGGCACTGTTTCGCTTAGTAAAACAACAGACTAAAAAAAGTGAAAACTTTGAAATCAGTTTTAAAATTTATTTACTTATTTTATTAACTAAATTTAACATTTTCCGACTGCTTGTTGCCTAAGCTATCTGAATTGTATATTTTTAGAATTTATTTTATATAGAGTAAAATACCCTATTATCGTGCATTGTCATCCAAACTTAACGTGTATACAAAATTTCAGCGCAATCGGTTGAAGATATCTCCTTCAAAATTGAGTTTACAGAATTCACCGTAACATACATAAATAAATTGCAAGTTAAATAAAAGCTTTTAATAAAAAACACTGCACTTTGTTTATCGTTTGTGTTTTTATTTAATTCAATAAACTCTACTGTTAAACACGTCCCATTCGTGGAATTTATGTTCGAAAATACTTAAAATCTCTATTAAAATCAGTAATTTTCTCAAAATCCAAGGGTAGATCGCGTTCTCGTCAATTAGTGTCTCGGATAGTAATTAAACAACCGTTGTGTTTGCTAGTTACTTTAATACTCAGGTAAGAATATGACCTTATTATAGACAATATAAATAGTACATACAGATCATAAAGTCATTATTTTCAACAAAACAAAATAAGGTTTGCTTTCAATTTGACGGGCCTGTTGGTCTAGTGGTTAGTGGCCCTGACTGCTAAGCCGGAGGTCGTGGGTTCGATTCCCACCCAGGACAAACTTTGTGTGATGAGCATGATTGTTTGTTCTGTGTCTGGGTGTGATTTATCTATAATATGTTTGTATTTATAAATTATATAAGTATGTATATCAGTTGTCAGGTTACCATAACACAAGCTCTGCTTAGCTTGGGATCAGATGACCGTGTGTGAGTTGTCCCAAGATATTTATTTATTTTATTTAATTATTTTAATGACGGTTATAGCTCCAATGCATCTTTTTTTCAATTGAACACCTCGTCCTTAATGCAGGAGTAACCCCAAAACGTGTCTCTGTAGCGTAGTATAGAATCGTATCGTATCCATAGTATGCAGTGACTGCCACTGCTTGATTGACAACCAAAAAAACACCATGTATAGTTCCATTTAGAGCAGAATGTACGATATATATACCATATAGAATGAAAGAGATTCCATATTATATTATGCTACTAGATGCGCCCTCTGGTTTCACCTGCGTAGATAAAAAGTAACCCAAGTGTTAATCAAGCTGGTCATTTGTTTTTGAGCCGTTTGGGGTTGTAACACTAGGGCCATGGGGTCCGAGTGCCCACGCAGTATTTCGAGAAATCGTCAAGCGGTTGGTCGACTCTTCTCGTACCCAGAAGGTTGGCCTGTTTTTTGCGCAAAAAATTAACATTACCATCCAACGTGGTAATGCTGCCAGCCTTCTGGGCACTTTTCCTGTTGACTGCAATGCGAACGAATTTTTTAACGCCCTGAAATTTTCCAGATTTTACTTGTAGGTACATATTTTTATTAGTTTGCATCAATTTAAAGTTTGTGAATAGTAATTAATTGTATATGGGTCTGGCCACGAAAAAGTGTTTATTTAAAAAAATTAACGTGGCTCGTACAAATATTTGAAAAAGAATAAACGGTACCATTATTTCCAATACCGTTTACAGATTTATTGATATTTATAGAGTTCATCCATAACATGGCGTCATTAAAATATAAAAATATCGTTTTAATTTATATAAATTTTTGATTTATATTTTAGGTTAATTTCATCTTCTATACAAAACCAAAATGGCTCTCGTTGATGTGACACCAAACTTTTATTTTTGTTTATTAAAAAAAAATATTATCATATTATATTAACATATAATATGATAATAAATTTTAATTTTTTTTAAAAAAAAGAAGGTCATTATAGGTCAAAATAGGTATAATGATAACCATTATACCTATTTTACACTATAATGACCTTCTTTTAAAACGAATAAATACTGTCAAAGTGTTATTCAAGCTATCTATGTATATACTAAAGTTGATTAATTTTTTCCACCTTTATAATATTAGTGTAGTGTAATAATACTAAACTGACTCAGTCGCCACTGTTCTAGGATAGTTTGAAAAACCAAAACCAAAACATTTAGCATTGATTTATAGAGTCATGCTTCACATACACAATTAATATCATTAAAGCGTTTAATACAAAAACCAATCAATTCCTTATGTCATTGGATAAGTAATGTATTGCATTATAAATAGCTGTTAAACTCAAGATATACACCAGAACATTTCAATAGCCTAACAGTGATACTGTTAGTAAATTATCTGTGCCGTTAATCTTTTAGTCAACATGAAAGTTTTGGCAGTCGCGCTGTTGTTCACATTCGTGATGCTGTTGGCTCATGTCGCTGCTGACGGACGTAAGTGCAGTTCTCTATACTTTTAAAAATATTTCAACGTTTAGATCATTCCTGAGGAATATCCTAAATGACTCCTTTTGCTGAGGGCGCGAGGGAGTGTCTGACTTGTACTGACTTGCCATACATTCTACTTTTGCCCGTATCTTCATCTTTCAAATCAACCAGCGGCCCCGGCATGCAGTTCTTTCATCGTCATCTGTAGACGAAGTTCAAGTTATTTGAAGATTTACCATCCCAAAAAAAAGATTTGTAGTTTCACGGTCTGTAGCCCATCCTTAATTTATATGATTAACATACCCTTGCTGGAACACGATGTAAGTCGTTTTAGGAACAATATTTGCAGGGTCTGATAAGTAGAACGTTAAATCTGCTGCGACTCCAAATTTTTTTTTTGGGGTGGGAAATAGTCAAATAACTTCTGGGGTCGCGGTATCTCTTTCGAACAACCCGCAACCCCGGCAGGCGGAGGCTCTGGCAAGCCCCTCTGCTTTGCTGACATCTTTTTGAGGCGCGCGTAAAACACGAACTCGCCGTCGACACGGCCTGTTGTCAATAGACGGACCACAGACCCGGATCTACGGTGGCCGGGAGTCGTCGGGTTGGTTTGAGGTTCTCTCTCCCAAACGCCCGGCCACCTCCTTTGCTGGCATTACTGCTTCGCAAAAGGAGGTGATCGCTTCCTATTCCCTCTCGCTCCGGACCATGGACTGAACCAGGGCCGGAGGCGAGAGATCGCCGCCGATAAGCTCTGCCTTTACCTTAAAGATTATAACTTTTGAGCCAGTTCTCAATGTGTTCCTAAACTAATTGATGTGACTGATTTACAGCTGTGACATGCATGGATGACAGCGAGTGTCCCGACAAAGAGTACTTGAAATGTTTCTGCTTTAGACCACTAGGAGCTTTAATCGGAAAATGTAAATGCACAGTACCGTGGCCATACCAGAATAGAAATGAAAGTTGAGAAGATTGAAAATATCATCATGTTTTTTTGTCGAAGTTTTCAACGAATTGTTTAAAAAAAGAAAACAATAATTAAAAACATTTTTATGTTTTTTTTTGGTAGGCAAGAATACAAATGGTCTAAATTAAATTTCTAAATACTATTTTGCATTTGTTTTATTTATAATCAATACTATCTTTACATGCATACTAAAAACATCACATTCATGTGACTTTATAAACTAATATGGCTACTAACATTATAAAACCATAAAAAGAAATGGAGCCTTACTAATATTATAAAAGCGAAAGTGAGTGTGTTTTTTTGTTACGTCTTCACGCCTAAATGGCTAAACCGTTTTTTGATAAATTTTGGCACAGAGACAGTTGGGACCCTGGAGACGGACACAGGCAATTTTTTTTAAAATATTGAGATATGAGGGAGAACGAGGAAAGAAAAGGGAAAACCTAGCATTGCTATTACAATAAATAAGACGCAAGAGCAAAAACCACAGGTAGCAGGTACCCGTAAATCAGAAAAGGGGAACTGTATTACCTCGAATTTAACGCGAGTGAAGCCGCGGGCAAAAGCTAGTATTTATATAAAAGGTGTAAAAGTACTTATGAAGAAGTGGAATGACACTTATTCTCTCCGTGATTACTCTCACTTATACTTGGGAACTTTTAGTTACGTAGAGATCGAAGGACAAAGTATTTGTCGACTTATTCACGTGCTTTTCCCAAGACTTTTTTTAAAAAAGAAAAAAAAATACTCTAAATTTAAAAAAAAAAAAACTAGCTTTTGCCCGCGGCTTCGCTCGCGTTAAATTCGGGTAACACCCCTTGCGCCTTATTGATTTGTAATAGCAACGCTAAGTTTTCCCTTTTCTTCCCTCTTTCTCCCTCACATCCCACTTTTTTCAAAAAAATATTAGCCTATGTCCATCTCCTGGTTCCCAACTATCTCTGTACCAAAGTTCATCGAAATCGGTTTAGCCATTAAAGCGTGAAGAGGTAACAAACAAATAAACTCACTTTCGCTTTTATAATATTAGTAAGGAAGTAAGGATAATACCTCCCCGACTCCTGTTCTATTCAGTGCATTCATTACATTGGTTACATTGATCGCCAAACGTGATTTTTAACCCCAAAAACAAGCCGTTATTGTTGTTATGTTTTAATAATGATTTAAAAAAAAAACGCTTTAGAAGTCGGTCTCTTATTGCATTTTATTTTTATTTTAGCATTTTAATGTTGTTTTCGCCGTGTTACATTAGATGACAAGGGTTTTATAGTGTTGTATTGATACTCGATAATCTTACATCCCATCACTAAATATTTTTTAACGTAATCCGTGTAAAAATAATAATAATAAAAATATATATATAATTATATACCATATATATTTATTTTTAAACGGATAACGTTTTGCTTCATTTTCTATTAAACATTATTGTAGTTTTGGACAAAAACATTTTTTATAGTTTAATTTATTAAATCTTCCGCAATTATAACTGATTCCGTATTTTACGTCTACGAAACTCACGAGACGACATATGAGTCAGACGATTATAAGTCGTGGAAAAGTTCATGATTGAAAAGGAACGATTTATCTAATGACACCTGCACGATGCTACAACGAAAACAGTATACAATGTACTAAAATATATATATAAGCAGTTCATATAGACATAAAATAAAAAAATATGAATAATAGATGATAGCTCATAACCTACGGCACGGTTGGCGCAGAGGCTGAGCGATTGACTGCTGCGCTGCAGCTGCGTGTCGCAGGTTCGATTCTCGTACGGAACAAATATTTGTAGGGCCTGCAAATAGTTGTTTCCGGTCTGGCTGTTTATGTATGTGAGTTAAAATGTTTGAACACGCACCCACGATACAGGAGAAATTCATAGTGTGGGGCAACGTTTTTTTTTTAGAAAAAAATAAAAATACAAACAACCCAACCAATATCCATAACTAAAAGTATGCCTTTTCGAACAAAAAAGAATTGTAAAAATCGGTCCGCGATTGGCGGATTAATTGGTAAACACATGTAAAAAAAAATCGGTTGAACCTCCTTTTTTTATTTGGTTAAAATTGTCATCAACGTGTAGGTACAGTCAGCAAAAGAGATAGGCCTCAAAAACAGTTGATTTTTTTGTCAAAATCCGTCCATTCGAGTAAAGTTACTTTCATTTGATAGAAAACATTCATTATTCGTTCATTTATTTGTTTTTCTAACATATCATTACATTTTTAAACATTTCTCAATAAAAAAACATAAAAAAAAAACATTTAAAAATATAAAAATAGTAGCCCACCGGTATCGGGAACAGGATCCAAGCTACCGGCGGTCAGGGCTTCAGAGAAAGGAACCTCCTAACTATACGAGCCGTGTCCGGGAGTACCGCTTTCTGTATCAAGCCCTTGATCCAGCTGCCTACCGAGAGCCTACTCAGGTGTTGGTCGAGGCTCTTGGCAATTAAGCCATTGGCAGATACGACTATCGGCAGAATGATCGCTGAGTCCACATCCCACATGTCGACAACCTCGCGAGCCAAGTCAATATACTTGATTTGCTTATCTTTCTCGGTTTCACGAGGTTCTCATCATGCGGGACTGTTATGTCAATTCATTATAATTATTATGGAGATACTTTTTATTAAATTCATTTACCTATTATAATTAAATTAATTACTAAATATATACAACCTATAAATATACACAAACTAATAATAAAAAAAATATACAAGTAAAAAATAGAAAATTACAGGGCGTCAAAAAATTCGTCCGTATCGCCGTCAACAGGTAAAGTGCCCAGAAGGCTGGCAGCATTACCGCGTTGGATGGCAATGCTTATTTTTTGTGCAAAAAACAGGCCAGCCCTCAGGTCACGAGAAGAATCGACCAACCGCTTGGCGATTTCTCGAAATACTACATAAACATTCATTAAATAAATCAAATTTCAGTTGAAGACGTGTATTTTTTTTCCAAGAAAAATCCATGGATAATTTCGATGACCCTGGATACTTTTTACATCGAATAAGTGCTAGAGTCTCCGGAAAAATTAACCCATCGTCTTGCGTTTTTCGTTCTATTGTGCTTGGCAGAAACTGATCCTCATGCTTTCAAAACCAGGAACACATAAAGACCCGGGTAGACAATCGCTTTGTCTGAGGCAATGGTACCCATCTAAACAAATAATTGCATGATTAGAGAAAAAAATACACGTAGTTCCAATAGAAATACATACATCCTTACTAATATTATAAAAGCGAAAGTGAGTTTGTTTGTTACCTCTTCACGCTTTAAGGCTAAACCGATTTTGATGAATTTTGATACAGAGATAGTTGGGAACCGGGAGATGGACATAGGCGAGAGGGATATGAGCGAGAAAGAGGGAAGAAACGGGAAAACATAGCGTTGCTATTACAAATCAATAAGGCGCTACCGAATTTAACGCGAGCGAAGCCGCGGGCAAAAGCTAGTATTTATATATTTTAAACATAAAAAAGGGGTTATGCAAACCCTTGAGACTAACAGTCTCCACGACGCACTGTTTTGTAATTTTCGCTGACGATTTCGCAAAAATGTGGCTTTTAGTCGTTGTATGGACACGAAAGCAATACGCTAGGTTAAAAAAATAATTAGTCCGTCTTTTAAATTATTCAAAAATAAAGAACATGTCCCTGCATTTTTTCGCAACGAATGACTTCACACGTAACTTTAATGGGTTGTATCTTTGTAATTTATGGTCTAATTTACAAATAAAAAATACGTGTCCCTTATACATACTTTGCTACATAGAATTACAGACAACTATATAGAATTTAATTACTTTGACCCTGAAAACTAGCCTATTGCCAACTGTATATTTTATATACTCACTAACTTCCGCCCGCGGCTTCGCCCGCTTTAAATTTGTGGTAACACAGTTCCTCTTGCGCCTTATTGATTTCTAATAGCAACGCTAAGTTTTCCCTTTTCTTCCCTCTTTCTCCCTCACATCCCACTTTTTTTAAATAAAAATTAGCTATGTCCGTCTCCTGGTTCCCAACTAAGTATCTCTGTACCAAAATTCATCAAAATAGGTTAAGCCATTAAAACATGAAGAGGTAACAAACAAACAAACAAACTCACTTTCACTTTTATAATTTAAAAATATTTTTTTTTATATAAATATTATATTAAGTATATTATAATATATTATATTATATATTATATTATTATTAATTATTGATATTATTAAATTATTATTATAGTAAGGAAAACGAACTGTCCTTACTTTTTATGTCACCAGCAGAGACATAAGCCACCATCATCATGAACGTGAACAACAGCGTGACAGCCAAAACTTTCATGTTAACTAACAAATTAACGGCACAGATAATTTACTAACAGTACCACTGCTAGGCTAGTGATTTTTTCTGGTGTATATCTTGAAATTAACAGCTATTTATAGTACAAGTCATTACTTCTCGAACGATTTAATTAAATAAAGAATTGAATATATTTGACACTAGCTATGCTGCGCGGTTACACCCGCGTCTTTGGTTGAGTCCAGTCGTTTTTGAGTTTATTCGTTACTTTTTTTTTGACTAGCCTACGTTGTGTCCCTATGGCTTCCTTTTCTCCTTACACACCTTTCTAGCCTGTGGTATCTCAGGCCATGGAAGCCACGCACACATGATCAAATCATTACCCACCTTCGGTGCGGTTGTCCTCGATGGCGCCGATATCCGTCACATACAAAAATATTTATTTTTCTCTTTATGATACATAGTTGTGTAATGTGAAGCGTAACTATTGAAATCGATGCTTTGCTTTGTAGGCAAATTACCGCGCAAATCAATTTACATTAGCTTAAGTCCATTTCTTTAAATCCTACCTACTTTGGCAAAACTTAACATTCATCAAAATACTCTTAAAAGATAGATAAATCTTGGTAAATTTAGATTATGTATTTTTTTACTTTTCTATAATTTTGTTTTGCCTGACAAGGTCCTAGCTCGGTTATGATACGGTGAAATGGGCAGATTGCAAATTGGGCAAGTGGGCAACTCACGCACATGTATAGCTTCACCTCAACTGCATACGATTATCCTAGTAACATTACGGTGAGGTGGCGTTGAACTGTAGACAAATCAAATTTTGTGGTATGTTTTATAACTATTATTTTTTTTGGTTTAAATAAAGTAGTTACTACTTGCCTAGAGTGGTTCTACAAGAGCTTTTCAATTCGAACCGTTGTAAATTAAGCCATGACTTACTCTTCTCGGGCCTACGCTGTGTTCTCATACTAAAGTACTAGTAAGTAAGTAAGTATAATCTTTATTACACAAGAAGTATTTACATTGTTTGTGAAGTCCCTGACTCCTGTGCTAGGTGAAAGATCTGTGTTACAGGAGCCAGTGCCCTCTCCCAAAGGAGATTTTACAAAATTATGTGCAACAAGATTAACAAAACAATTATTATTCAAAATTAAAGAAAAAGACAATAAAATAAGATATAATTTAAAAGCGGTTAAAAAATAGCCTGTTATTACTTTGAAGAGTTAGTATGTATGTGTATGTGGAGTGTGAGTTTGTGTGTGAAAGAGTTAGTGTAGGTTTGTGGGAGTGAGTACTAATGCTGTAACAACAACATTATAAAACCAAATGATTTCAAAAGAGTAACCATGGATTGCCGGTCCTTCACCATAGAAAACGACCAACACGAACCATACACCTTTTCTCGACGTTTTATAAGTGCCCATGTAGGCCTATGAGAAATTAAAATATTTTGATTTTGATATAAGCGCGTTCAAATATATAAAAAAAAACAAAGCAGGGATCTTCAGCTTTATAACGTAAAAATAGCCAAAAAACAATCACGAACGTTCTTAATAAGCTAGACACATACACAAGAATAACTGGTTTAATTAATATTGGATTAAGTTAGAGTTATAGACGGGCCTGTTGGTCTAGTGGTTAGTGGCCCTGACTGCTGAGCCGGAGGTCGTGGGTTCGATTCCGACCCAGGACAAACTTTGTGTGATGAGCATGATTGTTTGTTCTGTGTCTGGGTGTGATTTATCTATAGTATGTATGTATTTATAATTTATATAAGTATGTATATCAGTTGTCTGGTTACCATAACACAAGCTCTGCTTAGCTTGGGATCAGATAGCCGTGTGTGAGTTGTCCCAAGATATTTATTTATTTTTTAAGTTAGGGGAATAAAAATTATGAAGATTGGTAAATAAACATACACATATTTTTTCTTTTTGTAACCAGTTTATTCACTGTGAATTATAGTTCGAGGATATAGCGATAAAAAAAGGATTTTTGTTATGAATTTACTATTATTGTCCAAATCTTGTCCTCACCGCCTTCTCTTCGCGATGTCTTCGGAAGGCAATATTTCGGTGTTGGTATATCCGGTATAGAATTCCCACAAATGTAGTTGGGTGGGCAATCACTTTCAGTCGTGCAGATAACAACGAGATCTAATCGATTAAAAATATCAATTAAAACACAATTATTTGTCGTAATCGTTAAAGCTAAGTATGAAAAAGTTGAGAGTTGTTGAGTACGGTTTGAGAGTTTTTATCCTACTATTTATTTAATACTAGCTTTTCCCCGCGGGTCGCTCGCGTTAAATTCGGGGTAACAAAGTTCCTCTTTCCTGATTTGCTGGTACCTGCTACCTGTAGTTTTTGCCATTGCGCCCTATTGATTGTATTTAGCAAAGGTAAGTTTTCCCGTTTCTTCCTCATTTACAACTTGAAAAAAAATTGCCTATGTCAATCACCAGGGTCCTTACTATCTCTGTACCTAAATTCGTCAAAATCGGTTTGGCCATTAAGGCATGAAGACGTAACAAAAAACACTTTCGCTTTTATAAAATTAGTTACTAATAACGCCAAAGTTTTTATTGATGTTTGTTAGTCTTTAACGCAAAAACCACTGAAGAGATTTTGATGAAAATTTACCATAATAAAGCTTACATATCAAAATAACACATAGGCTTAATTCATAAACATATATTGTATATTCTATCACCACGAGAATGAAACCGCAGGGCTCAGCTAGTTATTTAATAATGATCTTTATTACACTAGAAGTGGTCACATATTTATGGTTCCGTACCTCAAGAGGAAAATCTGAAACCCTTATTGTATCATTTTGTTTGTCTATCTGTCTGTCAAGACCGTTTATCTCGGGAACGCGTTATAGTATCGAGTTGAAATTGAATCCATATACTCAACTATGTAGTGCCTTTGTGCTGTGGAAAAAATCAATCCTCTAAGTCTACGTAATCAAAAGATATGGCTGTTTATGTCACAAGTTTGTACGGAATCTTCGGTGTGCGAGTCTGTCTCGCTCTTGGTTGGTTTTTTATGTGAATACTAGCTGTGCCCAGCGGTTTCACCCGCTGCTCATTTAGGGGTATGAAAAATAGCCGATTCTCAGACCTACCCGATATGCACACAAAATTTCGTTCAAATCGGTCCAGCCGTTTTGGAGGAGTATGGGAACGAAAACTGTGACACGAGAATTTGATATATTAGAAGAAGATTGATAATAGTTTTTACCTTCTACTTTTATAGCAGACACATGACCCATTAGCATCACGATTGTGAACAACAGCGCGATTTGTAATAACTTCATTATGTAAAATTGTAACACCGTTGAACTAGGAAAAGTTCTAGATTATTCCCTAATTGAAACAGCTATTTTTATACTACAAATTGTTATCCAATTCATGTGTGACCGGAGTAAATCAGTTATTAAATTAAATTTGTAATGCTATATTTAAATTAACACATTTTCTTTTACAATGAAAATATCTAGTGATATTTATATTTTGTGTTTTTTGCCGTGTTGGTATAACATTCATTAATTTCCCCCACTCTGAGTGAAGCGGTGGGAGTGTTAGACATGTACTGACTAAAACCCACCCATGTACCTTCTTTTGCCCTTAATGTTCCAGGGCCGCGGTATCTCTTTCGAATAACCCGCAACCTCAGACGGTGGCTCTGACAGGCTCCTCTGCTTTGCTGAAATCTTTTTGAGGCGCGCATAGAATACGAACGCGCTGTCGACACGGCCTGCTAGGCGGACAGACAGACGGTGAGCAATGAGTAGCCCACCGTCCACAGATCCAAATGAAGAGCATGAATCAAAGTATTGCAAATATTTTTTTGCGATTTTTCGACCATTTTTTTCACCACCACAAAAAAGGGTTTTTTTTTGGAAATTAGGGACTCCAAAAAAGTAAGTAAAAATTAAGTATCGTAGGATACTTTTAATTCCGGTAGCATAATTTCCTTTTGAACTACCGATGTCTATGCGGCCAAACCCGCGCGCATGACTTAGTCTTTGTTTAATACAAAAAAAAGTAATAGGTATAATATACCCATTACTTTTTAGTGCGTAGTTCGAGTATTATACATATTATATTATATTTGTATTGTAGCATAAGTTAGTTTAAGGTGAAGATTTCTTGAGAACGGCCAAAAATCAGGTTTTTTAACGCAGTGTATCTCTTAAACCATACATAATTTTAATCACTGAAAAAAATATGATATTTTTAAGGCTTTTTTGCATACATTGATGGAATTCAAATTATAATTAAATATACTAAAATGTGTAAAAAAATATTCAAACACACCTCTAAATTCTCTTTTAAAGCAGTTTATCTCTTCAATATTAATCGTAATTATAATCAAAAGTATACAATGAAATTTCCAATGCCAAACTGCGTTCAATGATGGATTGTTTTTGATTGAATAGTTAATATTTAATTTTATACAAATTTATTTGTATTTTTACGACAAACGTATGCAGTAAAGTCCAACGTCAAAATGTATGAACAAGGTCAACGACATAATACTGCGCCTTAAGATTTTGTGAAATAACAAAGTTACACAGTTTTATAATAATCAATTTGTTTTTTTACTTATATTGTTACTTGCAGTGCGTGTCAGTACCTAGTAGAGGCATGGTGTTGCGTATTTTCATAATGAGAAATCCGATCTGACAGTTCCTTTATGTCGATGGAATAAGGGTCGTTTTTGTGGATCATGTTTGGCATAATGAGATACATTTCGTAAGCTGTAAAGTGTTCTATACCAAGGATACTTGTGCAAAAAATCATGAAGCGTATTCAATTCTCAATGTTTTTCTTTGTATTGCTGGTGGATTATATTGGTGCTTATCGTCGAAGATTCAATTACAACAGAGAGCCTGGTAAGTTCTTTTTCAGGGTATGACAATTGCCTAAAACGACATTAATGATTTATTCTGCCTGTCTGTCTATCTGTCTGTCCCTATGTCACAGCAATTTTTCGCTAAGACTATAAGCACCACATAGTTAAAATTTGAAGAGTAAATGCTTTCCATGAACCGCTACACAAATATGATGCAAAATTATAAAAAAAATGAATAGGGGTGGCTCTCCCTCTCATACATGCAACTGGGGATGGAGACTTTTTTTTTTATGAATGGCATCTCGCAGTTCAACCAAGGAGATTGTCGTCTGCTTAACCGGGCGAATCCTGTGGGTGCCTTAAAAATTAAGACCTCCAGCCAGGGTAAAAACTTACAAACTAAGCGACTACACGCTAAGGGCACCCCCTGTGGGGTACGAGCCTCGGCTTAGGGCGTCGCTGAGGGACAGCAAGGACAGGCTGAATCTGAGTGATATTAATTACGGACTATTTTAACTTACTGGCTCAGCAGCGCGGGCTGGCTCTTGCAAGGGACGGGTGGGGGATGGAGAAAACATATATCTTCGCTTATATCTGTGTGGTGTTTGTGTCGATAGGGCGTAAAATATGTGTGTATTTTGAAAAATATTTTCATTGTATTATTCGATGCTACGGAACCCCGTGTCTGCGAGTTACTCTGGCAATGGCTATGGACATTTTATGAAAAGAAAGAAAGAAAGAAAAAACATTTATTTGGCCCATGCCACAAGTGCACACAAAATGAGCCTAAAGACTTAAAACTAAACGATACACAATACAAATACGTAATTGTGTGTCTCACGGCTGCGCCAAATAGGTCCAGTTCAGCAAACTGCTGAGCAGCTAGTGCCCGACGCTGGTTTTCAACTAGACCTTAGACCTGAAAAGTTAAATTCACGTCACGCACACACGTTGCACGAAAGCGCAACGTACTTCGCGCAACTTTCTTACGGGAGTCGTTTAGCCCTAAGTACTTTACTTTTTGTTCCAGAATACTGCATCGATGACACCTATTGCAATCAATTGGATGACTGTCGATGTGCAGTCATGAATATTGGCCCAAAGCAGTGCATTTGTTACACAGTAAGCCTCCTGGACAAAGAGTTTATTAAAAGGAGAAAACTGTTAGAATCTTTCTTCTTTGGTATGAGGCAAGGAGACATGTACCATTTCCGTCTAGATTATCCTAACTCCGAAACAACTGGTTTTTAAAAATGATTTAGATTATTATTTATCAATTTCAATATAATCTGCTTATTTTTTTACTTATGTATCACTGATAAGCATAAAGTAATTTTCATATTATCATTTACCAGTCTTTAATATTGTTGTAATGTTGACTGCTCCGTTGGTCACGTGGTCGCAAGCGCGACTGCTGAAGGCTGGGTCTTCGGTTAAACTTCCAGGTCGAGCAACAAGTGTTATTAGGTTTTTCCTTCAGTAATTTTACAGTAGCAGCCCAGAGTTTGGAAGTTGGCGGTATGATACCCCTGTGGCTCGGAAAGTACGTTATGCCGTCAGTATTGCGCCTGATCTCTCTCCGGTCATGTCGGTTTACCGTCCCATCGGAGTTTGAGAGTGAGGGGACAGAGAGTGCACCTGTGCGTGCGCACATACTTGTGCATTTTGATCCCTCTTGCGCAGATAGATACAGATAGCGGTAAGAAGGACTTAAATAATAATGTTTAATCAGTCATTGACGTGGGGTACAATCATGTAAATGCAGACTTTTTTTAAGCTATTGCATAGCTTCTATCGCGGGCCTTGAGGGTGGAGACCGAATGCAGAAATTTCGTAACGAAAAAAACCTAACACTTTCATTACGAATAAACTCAGTTATTTCAATTTACGTTTTCAATGATAGATCAGCGTGTTTGGTAGGGAATCGGAATGTGAACTGGTCGTTGGATCAAATCCAAGGTCATGTTTTCTTTTTGCGAATTCTTTTTTAATTAAATTAAAAAAAAAAATACTATATTGAGTTTATTATAAAAAATCCTATGCAATAGCTTTACCGCGGCAGTCTCCGAGTACCACAATTTTTTTTTCTCTAGAAAAAAACTTTGTCCATTGACGATTTCTCCTGTATCGTGGGTGCGTTTACAAACATTTAAACTCACATACACAAACAGCCAGACACGAAACTACTATCTGCAGGTCATACAAATATTTGTTCCGTGCGGGAATAGGACCCGCGACACGCAGCGCAGCAGTGGGTTGCTCAGCCACCGCACCAACCGTGACGTCAATTGTTTATTTATGAAAGAAAAACAGGTTTATGATTAAATGATATTCTATTCTATTCTATTCTACACGGAAAATAACTACACAATTTCTATGAACAACGACTAAGTCAGTAAATAAATCGATCGTGTAAGTCTGTCTTAAAAATTATACTTGAACATTAATATTACAAGTAACTATTAAAATATTGTTGTTATGAAAATGGTTTTATTTATAAGGAACACGACAATGGTGATGCCATTATCTTTACTAATATTATAAAAGCGAAAGTGAGTATGTTTGTTTGTTTGTTTGTTAGATACCTCTTCACGCTTTAATAGCTAAACCAATTTTGATGAATTTTGGTACAGAGATAGTTGGGAACCAGGAGACGGACATAGGCATTATTTTAAGAAAGAGTGGAATATGAGGGAGAAAGATGGACCAAACGGGAAACCTTAGCGTAGCTATTACAAATCAATAAGGCACTACCGAATTTAACGCGAGCGAAGCCGCGGGCAAAAGCTAGTTTTCTATAAAAAATGACGTTTTCACGTTAAGTTTATACCGTGAGATCGAGGCTAAGAAAAATGTAATACCGGTCAAGTACATTA
Source organism: Ochropleura leucogaster (assembly GCA_958449745.1). Classification (NCBI taxonomy): domain Eukaryota; kingdom Metazoa; phylum Arthropoda; class Insecta; order Lepidoptera; family Noctuidae; genus Ochropleura; species Ochropleura leucogaster. Next base: position 17,905,769 of record OY288205.1, on the reverse strand, counting down.
GGATAACCATGACATCTTATAGCAGTTCTTATTCCTGTGTGAGAAAGAGATGGTGCTAGACACCCTATATAGCACTGTCTCTTTCCCCCAGTGGAATAAGTTCTACTTTAAGACGTCATGGTAGCTGGTCGGGTTTACGCACCGAGGGTTCCGTACAGACGCCTGCACGTCAAGCTAATCCCAATGAACCTTGAACCTTAATACTTTAGAAATAAAGTCAAAAATCTATCAAAGAAATCTGACAGATTGTAGTAGCTTGATGTGCAGGCGTCTGTACAAACTTGCGTTATCCATAAACGGCCTTATCTTTTGACTGCATAGAAGTCTATGCAGTCAAAAGATGGCCGTCAAAATCAACAATGTAATATAGAGGGTTGATTTTTTAACAGCTCCAAACTAACTATATAAACGAGTAGACTTAGTTTATATAGTTTTAATTTCAACTCGATATCTCTTTGGGCGGGCTAATTGTAATTAAAGTGTCAAGGAGTTCCAAGATCATAAAATCGGATAATGAAAGTTATTCTATTGTTATAAATGTAAAATTTGCAAATATGTATGTTCTTCCATTGTGTTGACATTACCATGTTTTGTGCAACCAATTATATTTTTTCATTATTGAAAAAGATACACTGGTAATTGCCTGGATTTGAACAACCTCATGCATGAGAGGGAAGAGCTAAACCTTTGGGCCATTACGACACTTTTCCTAAAAACTTATATTGGAACTGAACGTGTAAAAATAAGAATAACATTTTTAACTAGCTGTGCGCAGTGGTTTCACCCGCGGCTCACTTAGGGCTATGAAAAATAGATGTTGGCCGATTCTCAGACCTACCCCATATGTACACAAAATATCGTTTAAATCGGTCCAGCCGTTTCGGAGGAGTATGGCAACGAAAACTGTGACACGAGAATTTTATATATTAGATAAGGTGATAGGTGATACACCTAACGTAATAAAGAACAGCAACAGCATAAGAGAACAAACATAATTTTCTTGTACATACAATATCGAAACAGGCAGACCAAATATTTGAACGACAAAATACCTTCTCAGGAATTTTGATAGAAACTATGTATACAAAAAGTATTCGTTTTGATGAGTTTGTAAGGTACGTTACGTATCAATTCTTGACATTCCTTTATCAAAACTTGTTGGATAAGAATGTGCTGAATTATAACTTTTGTTTTGGTTTGTTTTGAATCGGGGTTGTTAGAAGATATAATTATAAGTATTTATTTTGGTATGTGGCTTCATGTAATTTTGTTTAGGGAGGGGCATCACAAAAGGGAAAGAACGGAACCCTTATTGAATCACTTTGTTGTCCGTCTGTCTGCCAGGAACCTTTATCTCGGGAATTTATCGTGTTGAAAAAAAAAACATATATTCAAGCCTGCAGTTCCTTGGAGCTGTAAAAAAATCAACCCTCTAAGTCTAAGCAGTCAAAAGATATGGCTGTTTATGTCGTAAGTTTGTAAGGAATCCTCGATGTTGTTCCTCGATGATTGCAGGTTTGTCTGTCAGCTGTCTGTTAAGATCCTATATCTTGGTAACGCGTGGAAGTATCAAGTTGAAATTGAATAACACTCAAGTCTGGGGTTTTTTGGAGCTGTGAAAAAAATAAAAAAAACACAGTCTACCCTAAACAGCTATATGTATAATTATTTTGTCGAAAAATATGGCTGTTTATTTCTCAAGTTTATACGGAGGAGTCCTACTCGCACTTTACTGGTTTTTGGAACGAAGTTGTAAGTAATTGCTAGTAACCGAGCACACATCCCGTCGCTGCAACAGCAAGAGTCCTCATAGAAAAACCCAACAACACTTTATCCGTCCCGGAAATTGAACCCACCATGCTAAACAGAGTCGAATAAAGATTTTTGGAACGAAGTTCCTTATCGTGCGTTGTGAAGGGGGGCTAGACGGAAAAAATTCTTACCGAAAGTTGTCACGACACTTTTTGCTATAGTAAGCTGTGCGGCGTCGCATGTTTCTCTGTCTGTCTGTCTGTCTCTCTCTTTGTTATAGAAAGCAAGCCAGATATTTTCATTTCTATTTCGCATTGAACAGTGTGGTGTCGCGAGAACTTCGTTCCATCCGGGTGTCCCTTGACACCTCTAATTTTTTTGTGGTTTGTGGTAATTGTGGTATGTTGGGATGAGGAAATACTCATTTATTTTTGTGAATCCTACAAAGGTTTTTCACAACAATGTACTTGGTTAAGTGGACCAACTATATCGACAAAACTAAAATGTTAATAAATATACAACTGAATAGAATGACTGATAAACCGCATGGGATTGCCCTTTTGTAATAGAGCTAGCTTTTGCCCGCGGCTTCGTTCTCGTTAAATTCGGGGTAACACTGTTCCCCTTTCCTGATTTGCAGGTTCGTTGGTAACAAATAGTGCGTGTAGCAATTTTTAGCTTTCTACCTTGAAAATGTGAAAAGTCCCGTATAAAATTTCACCCCTCTCATTTCAAGGGATGGGGGGAGGTTTTAAAAAAAAATAAATGGTGCATGATTTTTGTATTAGTGACTAATATCGCATACAAATTTTTAGTTTTCTACTTAAAGAAGCCTATAAATTTCGGATAAGAAAGCTAGCTTATTTGAATGAATTGTGTAGCAGCCGCTCGGGTCAATCTTTAGGTTAAGCTGCGCTTGCCTAGGTTGGTCTGTGGATGGATGACCACCCGTTACATACCGAGTTTCCTCCGTGCCTTGGAAAGCACGTTAAGCCGTTAGTCCCGGCTGTCATTTGTAGATCTTTGACAGTCGTTACATATAGTCAGTGTCCCGAAAGTCTGACAACCAGTCTTACCAAGGGGTATCGTATTCCCCAGTACTAACTGGGTTATGGAGATCGGATAGGCAGCTGCTTCATTTGAAATACTTGTATTCAGCTGCATCTGGTTAGACTGGAAGCCGACCCCAACATAGTTGGGAAAAGGCTAGGCAGATGATGTGTTTAATAGAGGAACTTGTAAGGTGTGATTAAGTTGTAAAAAGCACTGACGGACAAAGTAACTTTCGAAATTAGAGTAACATCCGTGACGGTAACTACAAAGGCCAAAATGGCGATATACGCAGGAAGTAATTCGACCAAAAATACATTTTACAGACAACTTCAAATAAAAGCCTTTTTGGCAAGGGGTACTAATTAGGGATGATTAAAGATTGCCCAAACCTTGCCTGAGGGTCTACCAATTCATTTCTCAAGTAAAGTCCTCTTGGAATTCTGGGGACAGATCGCTATTTACGTGAATTTATTTTCTTGATGGTTAATTAGAGTCATATTAAATGGATTGGATGGACCCTTTTTCGAATTCAAGTTACTCTTTATAATTTGTGAGGATCATTTTTAAGTTATTTAGCCAGACGGATTCTTAGCAAAATAATATGTCTTATGCAGTGTGTCTTTTATTTGATATTCAAATACTTTTTTTTCTCATGACTGCAACTTTCTTAAATAAGTACAAATATCAGATATAGATGGAAATATTTTGAAGGGGTTTCCAGTATACATACTTTTATGGAAATCCTAAATTCACGCACAAAAACCCCTCAGCCAAACTGCCTTTTTTTGGGGTGGAAAATCATCAAATAACTTCCCGGGGGGCGTGTCAGACTTTTACTGACTAAAACCCCCCATGTTCCTCCGGCCAAGAAATGAATAGACTCTATGATTTGCGATTTTCAAATATTTCACCTTTAAGAAACGTCTGCGAACCTTCTCGACATAGTTTGATCAGAACTTTATGACACTTAAAGCTGACGAAGGGGTTTGAAAAACTAGGTCTAGCCAACAAAAGAGGTTGAATGTCAAGGTTGGCAAGATCAACTGTACCGCGGTCGCTTTACTCATAAAATATTGTGAAGACAAATAATGTCTATGAAATGTAAAATACCGAAATGCAAGAACCTTCGTTCCTCCAATAACTGCGATGTCCTTCTCGTCACTCTGGTTATCTTAAAGTTTCTTTCCCTGTCCAGGCTCTGGAATGCTCCCTCTAAATACCAGGATGGCCACCAGTCGGTTCACTTTTAAAGTAAGAGCTCGGGACAGATTCGTCTCCAAATTAAATGGTTGTTAGTTTTTCCCCATGTGTTTATGTATTTATAACTCTCTTTACTTTATTTTATGGTATGTATGTATGTATGGATGCGGCAAGCTGAAGACGGCGCTATGGCGCTCATTAGGGGAGGGCTATGTCCAGCAGTGGACTAATATAGCCTGATGATGATGATGTATGTATTTAAGTATTTATCATTTTGTTATATTTGTAAATGTTTTCTCGAAACACTTTCTGTTATGAAGTCTACACCTACTATGTTTTCTCCCTGCATCACCCTGAGGTAGACTGGTAGAAAATACCCAAGGCATTAAGTCCGCCTTTGTACAGTGTTTTTATACATGTGCATAAAGTTTTAATAAATAAATAAATGTGAGGAACTTTTTAAATTGTGTTAATTCTGTCGTGGAACTTGCAATGGTTTATGTCGGTATGTTTTTGTTTGTCACAAGTGTAATAGTTTTCTTTTTTTAATAATAAACGAAAAAAAAATAACATATAAAAGCCGGGATTACAACTCGAAAAAGAATAAAAAAACTACCTACATTCTTCTGTCTAGACGTTCGTTCATTAATATGAAATGAGAATGTTAATAAAATTATGCTTACCACAAACTGTAACGGACAGAGGAATAAATTACTCCTACATCCATACATAAATATGATCCATCTACCTACATTTTTTTTTTATTCTTGACTAGTTTTTGCCCGCGGCTTCGCTCGCGTCAAATTCGGGGTAACACAGTTCTTCTTTCCTAATTTGCAGGTACCTGTTACCTGTAGCTTTGCCCTTGCGCCTAATTTGTTGTAATAGCAAAGATAAGTTTTCCGTTTTATTCCCCCTTTCTCTCTCTTTTCTCATTTAAAATACCTGAAAACCTATGTCCGTCTCCAGGATAGCAACTATCTCTGTACCAAAATTCATCAAATTCGGTTTAGCCATTTCGGCGTGAGATTTTATTTAGGGTCTTTTGTCCAAATGAGGATATGTCTGCCCCATCCTTGTTACAAACTATTTCACATATTATGTAAGTATGAGCTAAAATAAAAATTAAACTATTGAAACACACAAATATTGTCATCAATAGGATGAATGCTGAGGTATGTTAATTTCATAAACGTCAAATCTTTGCATTGTGAAAATAAGTCGTTATTTTGACATAGCAAAGATCGACATTGACTTTGATATTAATTAATAAGCATTTGCTCATTACAGTAATTAAAATACGTTCCAATCTTTCATTATTCTAAGAACTTAAACAAGTGGCTATCAGCTTCTTGGATTTCTATAGCACTTTTAACGATATTCATTTATTTGTTTATAAATTGGAGAACCAACATCTAAAACAAATACATAAACAATGACATAAGTAACACGAGTCTCACGAGTAACAAAATCGGCCAAGAGCAAGTCAGACTCGTGCACCGAGGGTTCCGTACATGACATAGACCACCAAATCGTTTGGCTGGTAGATTTTTTCACAGCTTCAACGGCCCACAGAGGTTTAGTAAAGAGAGGGAAGTTATTTGATGAAAAACCAACCAAAAAAAAAACAAAGTGCATGAAAGCAGTTTTTAATTTACATTTATTAACATCACCTGCCTGCAACTAATTATGTGTATAAATTAAACTTAGAAGTTGAGTTTGACCCATTTTACAGTTTCCGATAGTGTTAAAGTTTTGCAAACATGTTTATTTTGAATGACAATGCATGATATGGTAAGAGACGTCATTGTCATTGTTAATCCAATATGGCGGTCAAAGATGGCGGATGGGTTTTTTTTTATACACACCCACGATAATGGATATCACATAAAAGGGTTTGCTGAAAAAGTACAATAGTGTGCGTTTTTCGTATTTTTTTTTATTTTTATATAATTTTCACAAAACCTACATACATTTGTAATTTTTGCTTTAAATCTAACACATCACAGGTACAGCACAAAAATCAGCCTAGAATAAACTACGATCAGAATACAAAAGCAATACCAAACCTTTGAATACATTTTTGCAAAATATATCGTATAATACAAAGAGAAGCAAATAACGACGATAACAAAACGACGGATATGCTGGCAGATAACCGGGGGGATTTGGTTACAAAAAGCCTGACCCGGCAATAAGACAACAACGATACTGTTATGTTGTTTCTAGTTGAACGATTTACTGATATCAGCTACAATTTGGCGTTTCGAACGTGTGACGGAAATGTAACGTGAATTAAAACAAAAACTTTTTCAATTACATTTTTTGCTCATGCATACAATCACACACTCATATTGTGTATTATGAGTAGTATATTTCCATAATGAGATGTCAGCAAAGCAGATGGGCCTGCCATACCGCGGCCCCGGAACGTAAAGGGCAATAAAAGGAACATAGGTGGGTTTTAGTCAGTACAACTCTGACACTCCCCGCCGCTCCGCCTAGAGTGGGGGAAGTTATTTGATGATTTCCCAACCCAAAAAAAGTATATATCTACAGCTGTATCTACTAACATTTGTCTCGCATACTAAAAACTACAATAAAGTGTTACGATACTAGTAGCTTACTAAATTCAGTCAACGCGCTTAGTATATCCTTACTATAATATTATAAAAGCGAAAGTGAGTTTGTTTGTTACGTCTTCACGCCGATTCAAACCGATTTTAATGAATTTTGGTACAGAGATAGTTGAGACCCTGAAGATGGAGTCCTCCCTCCTCATTACATGTCCATACCAAGACCAACGACTCCTTTTAAATTTTTCAGTAACAGGCTCAACTAAGATTTTAATTGTTCTTTTTAAAAGACGTTGCCCCACACTAGGAATTTCTCCTGTATCATGGGTGCGTTTACAAACATTTAAACTCAAATCACAAACTGCCAGACCTGACTAACTATTTGAAGGCCATACAAATATTATATTACTAGCTGTTCCTCGCGGTTTCACCCACGCTGCTCAGCACCTGTTGGTCGTAGCGTGATGTTATATAGCCTATAGCCTTCCTCAAGAAATGGACTATCCAACACTAAAAGAATTTTTCAATTCGAACCAGTACTTCCTGAGATTAGCGCGTTCAAACAAACAAACAAACTCTTCAGCTTTATAATATTAGTATAGATAAGTATAGATTTGCCAACTTCAGACATGCCTGCTGATTTGTTTACTAAAGGTTTAAATGCAGTCAAGCATTATAAATTTCTAGAAATGTTAGGATTAAATAAATAACTTTAGTATTATTTTGTTAAGTGGGCTTCTTAAATATATTATAACAAAATAATTATTCACTGTGTGTGGCGCCATCTATGACAGGAATGTTAAACTTTTGTTTTTGTACTGTCTGTGACAATTAAAAATAAAGTTCCGATCGGTTCCGTCAACGGTGTTTTATTGTAATATGTTCTGTGCGAGAATCGAACCTGCGACACGTGGTTCTAGTAAGAAATACTACCTATATCTTGCAAAAAAATACCTTATTTCTTTTTCCAAAATTTGGTTTTACTTCATTTAATTTACAGATATTTTTATATACAAGTGCAACCGCTGATAAAAGCTAGTTTATTAACAAAGCAACATTCTCAAAGTCTTAGCTAACCGGATATCGTAAGAAAAGATCTATTGGCAGCACTTGTCCAATAAATTTGAGCTAATGGGCACTACGAGACACTTGACATGATTGTCTCAATTGCGCAAGCATGGCCATTTAGACCTTATGGTATTACCATAGCTGTGCCATTAACATCGACCGTGACATGAAAACTGAAACCTAGTAATCGTAAAACGAAACATATTTTCGTACATTTATTGTTTAACTGACATATATTTACATTTTTAAATATTTCTTAAAAAAAATTAAAACATTTAAAAATATAAAAATAGTAGCCCACCGGCATCGGAAACAGGGTCCAAGCTACCGGCGGTCAGGGCTCCAGAGAAAGGAACCTCCTAACAATACGAGCCGTGTCCAGGAGTACCGCTTTCTGTATCAAGCCCTTGATCCAGCTGCCTAACGAGAGCCTCCTCAGGTATTGGTCGAGGCTCTTGGCAATTAAGCCATTGGCAGATACGACTAAAACGAAACATATTATTATTACAGTTGTATTTCCCGATGTATTAGACAGAGGTGTAATAAAAATTAATAAAAAAGCTTTATTTATTTTATGCATAGTACATAGTAAACGATAACAAACAATAACAATTTCAGTAATTATTTACATGTAGTAAACGATTACCATTAAATACACTTAATAATTGTTTCTAATTATAAATCCTGTTTTTTTTTTATTACATACTTTAATTAAATAAATAAATAAATATCTTGGGACAACTCACACACGGCTATCTGATCCCAAGCTAAGCAGAGCTTGTGTTATGGTAACCAGACAACTGATATACATACTTATATAAATACATACATATTATAGATAAATCACACCCAGACACAGAACAAACAATCATGCTCATCACACAAACTTTGTCCTGGGTGGGAATCGAACCTATGACCTCCGGCTCAGCAGTCAGGGCCTCTAACCACTGGACCAACAGGCCCGTCAACAATTTATATTTGTTTTAATTTTTCAGCTAAATACCTAAATGTTTAGTGCATGGACCCCGTTCGGGTAAAAGCCTCCCCCAAGGAATGTCATCCTTCTTTATCATTCGCTCTTTCAAGCCGACTTTCGCCTGGTCTTTCATCTGGTGCCTTTTAACCCAGACCACTTTACTGACCGTAAAGTCTATCTGTCGTCCTTGTAGCGGGCTTTGTGACCTACCCGCTTCCATTTAGCCGCGAGAGCGCTGGACAGAGGTGTTTTACACCCATATTTCGCAAGCTTAGATTCATAGAGGCTAGGCTTATTGCTATTACCCGAGTACACATCCCGTCGCTGCAACTGCAAGAGTCCTCATAGAAAAACCCAACAACACTTTGCCCGTCCCGGAAATTGAACCCACCATGCAAAATAGAGTCGGTTAAAGATTTTTGGAACGAAGTTCCTTATCGCGCGTTGTGAAAGGGGGATAGACGGAAAAAAATCTTACGAAAAGTTGTCACGACACTTTTTGCTATAGTAAGCTATTGTAAGCTGTGCGGCGTCGCATTTTTCTCTGTCTGTCTGCCTGTCTCTCTCTCTCTCTTAAAGAAAGCAAGCCAGATATTTTCATTTCTATAGAAACTTCGTTCCATCCGGGTGTGCCTTGACACCTCTATTTTTTTTAACCTGAAACGATGCAAAGGAAGTAACACGCTTTTGTTAGCGGCACCTGCCACTACTACTGACCAACTGCTGTTATGTTGCCTAGATGATTAGTTTGGACAATGCATGTTGAACTTCTAGTTAAGTCATTCTAAATGGAATATGGTGGAAACCCTAAGATTGCGGCCTAGTTAGTTTTGATGTTTAATGTAATGTAATGATTTTGCTTTTAAAATAACACGATCAAACGGTTTTTTTATTAACCGTCATATTTATTCACTTATACTAAGTATATAGGTATAAATAGTAAAACACATAAAACTTTTTTTTTTAATTAGAAATTTTCAAATATTCATCCATATTCCTTCTTTTGCATTTCTGTTCCGAGGCCGCGATATCTCTTTCGAACAACCCGCAACCGTAAGGTAAATAAAACAACGTGATTTTTTTTTTTTACAAATACAATAAGCCATCTATATCATTTCAGTCTTCATAAATAACATAGTACTACTTACCTACTTACAATTGAATACTACTGACCATCACCTGCCAAGCCTTTTCTCAAAAAAGCTAGAGTTGACTTTCGGTCTATTATTGCACTAGGTAAACGATACGTATCTGACATCTACGTCCACAACCCACTCATTGCATACTGGAACACGGTCCTCCCTGTTAAAACTGATTGTCATAATCCTGGACTACTAACTTCTTCTTACGAATGTCAAAGGTCTTCGAATACCAGTCAGAATTGATCTTCTAGTTCAGTAGGTAGGTTCAAGGATCTTCATGTGTGACATTTGGTCGTGAGCACTTCAAATTCTTAATTATTGATACATCATACCGTACAAGAACGAGTTCAAGGTATAAAGGAAACAATTATAAAAATCTACCGTCCCAATCTTATCATATCTTCGTCAATATCAAAGAAGTTGAGTTTATTATTGAAACTTTTCTTTTTTGTTGTCATTTTGGGACTGACAGAAGTCGTGGTATTTATTGCAGATTGCTTGGCGCGTTTTTTAGAGGTCTGATGTATAGTTCCAACTCCATATTCTTGACATCCACATTTATGTTGCATATGAATGCAAAAACAAGGTGGTTGAACGTCTGTAATGCAGTCATCGTCGAACCTGCAGTATGCGGCTAGACAAAGTAAACAATTAAAGAAGTCAGTATTTAGGAAGTGATCTTTCATTTATTAAGCAGACTACATCAAAAGGGAGTCGTTTGTTTTGGTGTTTTTTTTTCAAAACGTTGCCCCACTCTTGGAATTTCTCCTGTATCATGGGTGTGTTTACAAATATTTAAACGGACTATACAGGGTGTTTGGAAGATCGATGCAAAGCCGTGAAGCAGACCTAGTATAGACTATTTAGAACCATTTGAACCTAACTTGTCTTCGGCGAAGTGTGACTATTTTTTTAAATCAAATTTTAATGATTTTTGCTGATAATCCTAAAATTTTGCAGTTATTTGCAAATAATTAGTCAGTTTGAAAGATAAATCATTTATTTTTTTAATTTATTTTATTAAAGTAATGTCTGAACAATCAAACGAAACATGATTAAGGCATCTGTGTCATGAGAATTTTTTTTTTAGACAGTTGAAGTTAATACTTCTGTTTTTAGATTAAGAAAACAGATTTTTGACAGTTTAAAAAAAATCACGGATCGTGCTTTTTCTGTTCAAACATTTTTAAAGACATGCCTAGTTATTAGACTTTCTTTTGAGGTATCAATTACGCAGATAGCTTACAAATTATTGAAATTAGGATCTGCAAACTAAAGTGAGGGAGAAAATTAAACATTTTAAATAGGGTGATAAAACGAGACTAGTGCTTTAAAATAATAACATTTATTATTATACTTATTAAAAAATAGATTTTATGTTAAAAAAAAATAAGAAGAAAACTTTAATTTTGGACATTCGAAATAAAATTTAGGGGAGACTCTCTAACACTGCCGACGCGTGACGCGAGCGATAAGATGGCGATAACTTTGACAATTTCAGGTAGCGCCCGCGCACCCCTAGTTACGTGAACACATTTCACAGCAAAAACGACTTTATTGGTAAGACAATAGGGTCGTGTTTCTTTAGATAGGGTCAGTAACTACCTGTTTTTTTGAAGGGACGCCAGTTTACTCAGTCGAGTAACAACTGCGCTTGTGACTAGACGTTATCTCCTTTTTCGTGACAATTCATCGTGTTCAGTTGTAGCCCTTTGCGCTCCTGCACGTGACTCTTGAACTTTTATTTTAAGTTGAACTTTTAGTGCGTTACCAGCCGTTTTTGTGAGAACTGACTATGGCTACTTTCTCGAACGAGGAATATGCTGACATCGTTTTTATGTATAGCAGAGCAGACGGCAATGGATCTTTAGCACGACGGATGTACCAAGAACGCTATCCTAATCGGAGCGTACCGAACGTAAGAGTGTTTTACAACACATTTCGTCGGCTTGCTGCAGATGGGATACACCGTGTGGAACCTGGAGTCAATCCAGGTAGACATGGTACTGACATCGAACAAGATATCTTAGCGGCATTTCAAGCTGATCCACATACCAGCACTAGAAAAGTAGCTCGAAATTTAAACATCTCCCATTGGAAAGTGTGGAATAATAACAGGTATGCGTATCATGGCACGGGCGTTCAAGGTCTTGAAGAGCGAGATCCTCAGAGAAGGATACAGTTTTGTCGTTTTCTTCTTAACTCTGACATTGAAAATGCATGGTTTCTGAAGTCAATCTTGTGGACAGACGAAAGTAAATTTTCTAGGGAAGGCATAACTAATTTCCACAATCTTCATCAATGGGCTGAAAAACACAACAATCCACATTGGAGAAAGCAGAAGTCATTTCAAAGGAAATTCTCGGTCAACGTGTGGGCCGGAGTGATCGGCAGAACACTGGTTGGGCCCCATTTCTTACCGGATAATTTGAATGGCAATAGTTATTTGGAATTCTTACAAAATGATTTTCCAGAGCTTGTAGAGGAATCCGGGGCCCTAATATTCACAGGAGACCGAGAAATTATTTTCCAACAAGATGGTTGTCCAGCGCATTGGACGTTGAATGTACGCGAGCACTTAAACAATTGCTTCCCTGACAGCTGGATCGGCAGAGACGGACCAATCCCTTGGCCCGCCCGGTCACCCGATCTAACGCCGCTTGACTTTTTCGTGTGGGGTCGGGCCAAGGAACTAGTTTATACAAACGTAGAGATAAATACTAAAGAAGAACTGATTGCGAGAATAAATTCAGCATTTGAAACAATGAAACTAGAGATGAAGTTGAAAATTACAACAACGGAAGAAGAAGACGGGCCCGTGCTTGTGTTAGGAACCGCGGCGGACATTTTGAACATGAAAAATAAATGATTTGTATTAAAATTTTGTTTTAATTATTTCACATTTTAATTTTCTCCCTCACTTTAGTTTGTAGATCCTAATTTCAATAATTTGTAAGCTATCTGCGTAATTGATACCTCAAAAGAAAGTCTAATAACTAGGCATGTCTTTAAAAATGTTTGAACAGAAAAAGCACGATCCGTGATTTTTTTTTAAACTGTCAAAAATCTGTTTTCTTAATCTAAAAACAGAAGTATTAACTTCAACTGTCTAAAAAAAAAAATTCTCATGACACAGATGCCTTAATCATGTTTCGTTTGATTGTTCAGACATTACTTTAATAAAATAAATTAAAAAAATAAATGATTTATCTTTCAAACTGACTAATTATTTGCAAATAACTGCAAAATTTTAGGATTATCATCAAAAATCATTAAAATTTGATTTAAAAAAAATAGTCACACTTCGCCGAAGATAAGTTAGGTTCAAATGGTTCTAAATAGTCTATACTAGGTCTGCTTCACGGCTTTGCATCGATCTTCCAAACACCCTGTATATTAAACTCTGAGTTTGTTTCGGTTGTTTCTTCTCAGAGTAGTCGGATACGAAACAACGGCCTCATCTAGTTTAAAAAAAAATTACGTGTAAAAGTGTTTGTGAAAACCTACTTGCAAAATAAACATCATTTAAACTATCAAAATACAAAAAATACTTACTATTAGGATCGAAATATGAAAATAAATTGTCGAAGAAAGCCTTGACATTCGAATTTATCACTATTAAATAAAATAAAGCAAGAAACTCTAAAATCTTCATTTTTCAAAAAAACAATGGTTACATTTGCATAGTATTTATACAGTTGATAAATTGATTAGAAATACATGACTGCTAAAACGTCAGAATCAATTTGTTTTCACCAACCTTACATACCTTGTCTTACTAGGTTTTTTGTAACAAAGGTAGGGTTTTCAGAAAAAATACGAGTCTTTTCAATAACAGTCTGTTTAATTTATCTTGAAAAAGAAAGCTTTTCAAATCATTTAGATACTAAGTAACCTCTGGATGTATTAATATTTTTAAATCACACTTGTTTTTTTTTGCCGATGAGAATCGATCAAATAACTTCCCCTACAGTCCACGGGAGTGTTAGACTTTTACTGACTTAAACGCACCCATGCTCTTTCTTTTGCCCTTTATGTTCCGGGGCCACGGTATCTCTTCTGAACTTCCCACAACCCCGGCAGGCGGTGGTCTTGGCACGGTTATCTGCTTTGATGACATCCCTTTGACGCGCGAGTGAAACACGAAGTGACTACTAGACGGACAGACTGTGAGCTACCCATTGCTCACCGTCCACAGTCCCGCATCTACGGTGGTCGGTTGTCGTCTCGCCCCCGTCTCACACAGGCAGCGTTGGGTGCATTACAAACTGACAACGTTGAGGACGAGTGTTTTTGTTCCCTTCGATAGTCTGTTGTTTGTTGGTCGAATAACTTTAGTATATTTAATTGACAACAAAATTGCTGCTGCATAGGGGACTCCCACCGATAAGTAAGAACCCAGTATAGTGCCAGGACTGCCTAATGGCAGTCCTGGCATATCTTCTTCTTCTGTCTTATTATATCTTAAGTTGTTATCAAAATTTGTTTTTCCGTCGTTCCAATGATGCGGTCGAGAACAACTTGACCAATTTGCATGTTTGTGAGTTATGCGTAACGTGACCATACGTTCCGATTTCGGTGGGACAGTCCTGCTTTCAAGCTGTTTGTCCCACTGTTCTTGGTGAGGGCAAAAACGTCCCGCTTTCTCTCCTACCATTTCACAAATAGAAAAAACGATAATTTTGATTTGTTGATTCTTGATTTTGATGAACTTCATTCCTACTTGATTTGTATTTGAAATGACTTATTCCCGTAACAACCACTTTTTTTTTTAATTATTAGTTTTTTCTTTAAAACAGAGTGTTTAAAAAAAACACTGGTTAAATGAACAAAACTACCAAAATATTTATTTTATATAACTCCGCAGGCTTTGACGAAAAAAATAAATGGACACGTTAGTTATGCGATAAGAATAATGTTCTGCGATTGGTATCAGCATTTTCTTCGTCATGTTTGCAACACTTACTGATGATAGTTAAATAGTTATTTCTTATCCTTTTTTTTTCAAATCACTTCTGTAATACTTCTTTTTTGCAATAAAAAAGCTAAGTGATTTATTGTGTGGTGCTTAAATTTTCAATTTCATTTCTTAATAATGTAAAGGAAAAACCGACTTCCAAAACACAAATAAATGGAAAATAGTTTTGCTGTAAGTCGGTGATTTTAGTTTGTTTCATCGATTTTTGGCCACCGACTTTGGAAGTATCTTAACACCATTTGACGTGTTTTTAGAAGTCCGTTTATTTTGCTATAGCAGCCGTGATCGCCAATAGATTAGGCGCCCACTTACTAGTTCATCTCATAATCCTATTTCACTTCTAAAATTGTGTTACAATTCTAAATGGCTTAAGCATCTTTACTACCAATGAGGTTGTTGTCCACCTGCAACTCGCCCCAGAACAGCCGGCCGTGCTAGGAAGATGTGATGACATGAGGGTGTCGACAGCAGAGGGGCTTGCCAGAGCCTCTGCCTGCCGGGGTTGCGGGTTGTTCGAAAGAGATACCGCGGCCTCGGAACGTAAAGGGCAATAGAAGAAACATGGGTGGGTTTTAGTCAGTACAAGTCTGACATGCCCCCCCGTTCCACCCAGAGCGAAGGAAGTCATTGGATGATTTCCCACCAAAAAAAAAATGAGGGTGTCGACACACGTTGCATGCCACACCAATAGTCTACCCAACTTTTGAAGCATTATGGTCAGACTGTCTGATATCTTCCCATCGTCGCGTGCCTCTAGCCATTGGGTTCTAAAAGTGACAGCATCAAGGCGGATGATGTCTTTTATGCTAGCGTGCCTTTTTTTCCGACCAACTACTGTTATTGCAAAAAAAAGGTCAGGGAGTCTAAGCAGTTGACCGCATTTGACAGGTCGAGCCAAAACACGGTGTCACGCAGCGTAGTGTTTGTAGCAGCGTAATGTATGTTGGGCGACGGAAGTCAAAGGTCCATTTTTTTTTTTTCGTGTGGAAATCCTCAATGGATGTCCTCCGCCTTTGCGGAGGGGTCTGTCAGACTCCTACTGACTAAAACCACACGGTGTTCCTTCTCGTCACTTCTGGCTGGGGTGCGGGGACACATTTGCATTCTACACAATCACCCCAGCAGAAGTCAAAGGTCCAGCTCCAACTCTTTTTAAGGTTAGGTACCTTGAAAAAGTAAAAACTGAACCCTTATTGGATCACCTGTCTGTCTGTCGGTAGAGACCCTTTATCTCGAGAACGTGTACTCACTATACTATATACTACTGTACCATATACTCAAGTTTGTAGTTCCT
This sequence comes from Ochropleura leucogaster, assembly GCA_958449745.1. Lineage (NCBI taxonomy): Eukaryota > Metazoa > Arthropoda > Insecta > Lepidoptera > Noctuidae > Ochropleura > Ochropleura leucogaster. The sequence goes on along the minus strand of OY288205.1, from coordinate 17,889,730 downwards.
TTGTGATGTGAAAAAATCAGTCTTCTTAGTATACTCACTCAAAAGTTATGACTGCTTACGTCGCAAGTATGTTCGGAACCCTCAGTGTGCGAGTCTGACACGTTCTTAGCTGGTTTTAAATTGTCTTCAATAAGAATTCAGATTTTCTCAATGTATTCACTTAAAATGCCAATTAATTATTGGTCCTTTTATTTGCCTTTAATTATCTCACATTTTCCTTACAGAAAGAATTATAACGATGCTTGTTAGACTCCAATCGGCTACAATTGAGGCGAAGGTCTTCTCGTTCAAAGCTTAAATTGTCCTGTGCATTGCCCTTTAACCAGCGAAGAGAATGTCAACGACGTCATTACAAACACATTCATCTTGTCCATGAAATATACATTGACATTTGGTTGTCCCCTCACAGTCCTTATCTTGCTTGCAAAAATAACCGTACCTGGCGCAGGCTGTACCTATAATAAGACAAAAAAACATGACAAGTACAAGCTTATACTATAAGGTGCATCACTACATCCTACACGACCAATAGTCGAGGCACAGTCGAGGCGCAGTCGAGGCGCGGACGCATTAGGCGCGTCACCCACACGACATTTGAAAAGAAAATCTCGTTGCGGCGTGCCTCTTATGTGCCTGCGCCTCAATTGCACCTCAACTGTGTGTGTGATCTTGTGGGCGACGCGCCTAATATTTTCCGTAAACGGTGCACTGGCGCAGGGTTCATACTACTGGATTCCCACCGGCTTATTTTCAGAGCTACCAACCAGTGGAACAACTTTGTCATTGCGTCCGAGGCAGATTTAATGCCCCAGCCGCCAGGTGAGGGTGTTATAAAGCCCAGAACAGCAGTGACAAATACTCACATGAATCAAACGACGTTTTTCAATACACTTACGGAGAAATAAAATAACAGAGAAAAAAGTAGTTTCGTGTTGTTAATAAATCATTACCTACAAGACCAAACTGAAGAATAATTGCGATAACAACAGTGAACAACAGCATGAATCGCCAAAACATCATGATTTTCAAATGGTATTTAAAAAAAAACGTTTCGGTTCTTTAACCGGATTATTCAAGATAATTGATTATGAATAGTCATTAAAAAATCCATCAGAAATTGTCTGGTATAGGTAATTGAAACACACGTTTGTATAATTCAGCACAGTCTTCATTAATTATTTCGTATTTTTTTAATATTGCAACAACCGGGCAAAAAAACAAAGTTTTTGGCTGCTACTGGAATGTACTGTCTGAAAAACCCAATACCCTCTGCTGCGGCGGGTTGCGGGTTGTTCGAAAGAGATATCGCGGCTCCAGAACAAGTCTGACACTCCGTCCCGCTCCACCCAGAGCGGGAGAAGTTATTTGATGATTTCTCATCCACAAAAAAGGGGGTCTACTCTCTACCCGTTTGAAAGTAGTTCGACACTTCAAATAAACTCTACTTTCTATTACATTGATGAATTTTGAAAACATGTCGGGAGTAGGGACAACTGTCCTATCCGGCTATAATTTATTTTTAGTTGAGGCAGAGGCACCTAAATATTACTAAACTAAACAATGCTGGTCTGTGGACGGTAAGCAATGAGTAGCTCACCGTCCGTCCGTCCGATTACGGGCCGTGTCGGCAGCTCGTTCGTGTACTACGCGCGCGTCATAGAGATGTCAGCAAAGCAGAGGAGCCTACTAAATCCACCGGGATTGCGGGTTGTTCAAAAGAAATACCGCGGTCTCGGAAAAGTCAGTAGAAGTCTGACACTCCCCCTTGCTCTATCCAGAGCTGGGGAAGTTATTGGATAGTTTCCCATCCGCAAAAAGGCACCTTACTAATATGTCCGAAAGTGATACGGAGTAACAAACGGCCGTAACTTCTGCCCAAACTTAGATAGTAGACCTCCTAAGCTAAGACATTCACTTAAGTAAACGAACTATGAATTATGAGACAGGCCGCGACTGTAACTAAATTGACGTTAAAATATAGGGCGCCCTTATTGCGTTACCTGATGACGTGATTTTTTTCCGCTAATAGATTGATAATAATAGTTGCTATTTTGATATGGTTTGTTAGATCTTCATCTTCTTTTCACAATTATGACAGTGATATATTATGTTTATTATGCAAATAGGTTTTTACAAACACGTCGTTTTTTTTTTAAACTATCTGCGGCCGCTGTTTTGTGACCTGACTTCTGAGAAGAAACAGAAGACAAACTCAGAGGTCATAGTTTTTTTAAGGTCCATACAAAAATCTTGATCAACTTATATGAGGACTATGCAGATTAGTGACTGAAAATACTAAATATGTAAGCACTGCAACAAAATTCAAAAGCTATTTTCTTGTGAAATATTTTGATTCTATTTTAACGGTGACTATGTACTTGCAAACGTATCGTGTTTATCAATAGGCATTTGCCTGATGTCAATAATGTATACAAACAAGTGTCCGTGACTGTACATTGCAGATAAAAAAAGAACATTTTACTGTGTTAAATTGGTAGTACGACTGACGCAATGTCTGATCGATTGATTGCTGCGCTGCGTGTCCCCGTATGGAACAAAGGACAAACATTTGACAATGACAGACTACAGATAGTTGTACCGGGTCTGGATGTTTAGTACTTAAGTTTAATGTGTGAAGTCTGAAAAAAAATTGAATCTCGCGATGAGGTAGCCTCGCCACACACAGGCGTTTGTCATCAGAAATGTGTTTGTTTCGACACTTAGGACACACATCATAATTATGAAACAATAGCTGGCGCCCGAAGGTTCGCTCTCGTAGTATCAAATCGTAGTATCCTATGTGTTATTCCAGACTATATCTAATCTACCTTTTTGCCATTTTGACGCGAACAAACATCCATATATCCATCCATCCTGACAAACATTCGCATTTATAATATGAGTAGGATAATTATCTTGGTTTGGCATGAGTAATGCACCCGGTGTCAGTTTCCCCAGCAGTGGGACAGTATAGGCAAAAAGTATTGCTTCAGTCTAGATTTTGCTTCACTCCCATTCGTAGCTTCCCTATCTAGACAGAACATATGAAATGAGTACGTTCACAATTTCAATCTGAAAGAGGAAGTAAATAAAACTCAAACTTCTTCCAAAGTATTTATTTTAATATAGAAAAGTGATAGTTTTGACAGACGTTCCAAAATTTTCTATATGTTTCCTTATACTAATCTATGACTACTCTTCTAAATACATTTATAATCTTCTAAATAAATTTATAAAATACTTTAAATATTTTACATTATTTACAAGACCGTAAAATATTTGTACAGTTCGTAATTAGGTTTACAAAAAATATCTACTCTACTCTATTATGTATTCGTTTGCTCTGATTTTCTAATAAGATTTAAAAATTATGTTTGTATCACTAATTTCGCAGAAATTCGTCCGAATTATTAACTATTAGCTTTATCATATCGATATTATGGCGGCTTACAATTTACTGCTTACTAACAAACATTAAGTAAATAAACAACAAAAGGGAAACAACAACAGTATTATAAAACATAATAATTTTAAGATGAAAAGTGAATAAACGATAATAAATCAAAGTTAAGGTTAAGGTCAAAGTCAAGGTCAAGGTCAACGAGGTGGGCAAGCTCTTTGAAAGAGTAATTGCAAACCGCCTCGTCGGGCACCTTGTGGGGACGGGGCCGGATCTTGCGGAGCACCAGTATGGTTTCCGCAAGGGGCGCTCGACGGTGGACGCCATCATGCGCGTGAGAGCCCTCACGACGGGGGCTGCAGTGTCCAGGGGTGGGGTTGTCGTGGCGGTGTCTCTCGACATCGCTAACGCGTTTAACACCATGCCCTGGGGCTGCATCAGGGAGGCACTCCAATACCACCGGATGCCGACCTATCTTCGTCGTGTGGTCGGGGCATATCTGACGGACAGGGCCGTCATATACCCCGGTCGCTCTGGAGAGTGGAACCGGCGAGAGATGTCGTGCGGTGTCCCACAGGGATCGGTCTTGGGGCCGCTCCTGTGGGACATCGGCTACGACTGGGTGCTGCGCGCCGACCTCCCCAGCGGCGTCAGTGTAGTTTGTTACGCTGACGACACGCTCGTCCTGGCTCAGGGGGGGTCGCACCAGGCGGCGGCCGACAATGTGACACGCGGGGTTGCGATAGTCGCGGAGAGGATCCGGCTACTGGGTCTCGAGGTGGCCTTGCACAAATCCGAGGCCATGGTTTTTCATGGCCGCGGAAACACGCCACCGTCGGGATCCCAGTTGACGGTAGGAGGGGTTCGCATCGGCGTCGGGTCGACGATGAAGTACCTGGGAATCGTCCTCGACAGCCGGTGGAACTTCGTCGAACACTTCCGACGTTTGGCTCCCAAGCTCGAGCGGACGGGGGCTGCTTTCAAGCGGCTCCTGCCCAACCTCAAGGGGCCAAACGCCTCCTGCCGTAGGCTCTATGCCGGAGTCGTGCGGTCCATGGCCCTTTACGGGGCCCCAGTATGGGCGCGTTCTTTAGGGCGGCGCGCCGCCCACTATCTGAACGCGCCCCAAAGGGTGGTGGCCATACGGCTTGTCCGGGGCTACCGCACGATCTCCGGCGAGGCAGCAAGCCTCCTTGCCGGACTGCCACCGTGGGATCTGGAGGCGATAGTCCTCGCGCGCCTGTTTGAGTGGCGCGCGGAGGCACTACACCGGGGGGAAAACCCACTGCCGCGGCAAGTTGCCGCTCGGCGGGCAGACCTCCGGTGCGATCTCATGGTGGCATGGAGAGAGCGACTGTCGCAACCCCGTGCAGGGCACGCTACAATAGTGGCGGTAAGTCCCCTCTTTGAGGAGTGGCTGGTGAGGCGTCATGGCGTCCTCACCTACCGCCTGACGCAGGTCCTCACCGGACACGGAAGTTTCGGGAGGTTCCTGCACATCATCGGGCGGGAGGAAGCGCCCGGGTGTCACCATTGTGACGATCGCCCGGAGGACACGGTGGAGCACACAGTGGCGATCTGCCCGGCTTGGGCGGAGCACCGCCGTGCCCTCGTAGAGGCGATCGGCGGCGGCGATCTCTCGCGTCCGGCCCTGGTTCAGGCCATGGTCCGGAGCGAGAGGGAATGGGAAGCGGTCACCACCTTCTGCGAAGCAGTAATGTTAGCGAAGGAGGTGGCCGGGCGTTTGAGGGAAAGAACATCTGCCCAACCCAGCCGCCGCGGGAGACGCCCATGGCGCCGGGCGCCGCGAGACGACTTCCGGCCACCGTAGATGCGGGCCTGTGGGCGGTGAGCAATGGGTAGTTCACCGTCCGTCCGTCGATTGACGACAGGCCGTGTCGACGGCGCGTTCGTGTTTCACGCGCGCCTCAAAGAGAGTCAGCAAAGCAGAGGGGCTTGCCAGAGCCTCTGCCTGCCGGGGTTGCGGGTTGTTCGAAAGAGATACCGCGGCCTTGGAACGTAAAGGGCAATAGAAGAAACATGGGTGGGTTTTAGTCAGTACAAGTCTGACATGCCCCCCCGCTCCACCCAGAGCGGGGGAAGTCATTGGATGATTTCCCACCAGAAAAAAAAAAAAAAAAAAAAAAGGTCAAGGTCAAGTAATTATTTCTGTGATTTTTGGTAATACAATAAAGTCTTATATATTTTTAATGCATCTTAGGCATTTACTATTAATTACAAAATTTCGAGATCTCATTGTATTTTAAATAAAATAAATGGATCATTATTACAAATTTTCACAGAAAATATTCCATAATTTCCGCGTTGTTTCATGAAATGTTCGGACCAACACAAAGCATTCTTTGTTAAGCTGACTGAAATATTGTTTCAGTTGAAATATAACAGGTGCGGTATTTAATAACGTCGAAATAAATCCGCCGTCTAGAGTTTTGTAAGTAGTACTTTTAAATATAAAAACATAATTTATAGATACTATTAATTTACACTATATTGAGATAAATTTAAAACAAATAAAATTCATTCGTTGGAGAAAAACCCATAGTCCATACAAAAATCAACATTTACATTTAATAAAAATTATAATGATTAGAATTTTTCGTAGGTCTCGAGTTTGTTAAGTCCAAAGTAAGAAAAATAGTAGACCCCAACATATTATGTTGTAGGAAAAAGCCTTAGCAAATGATAATACACATAGGTGAGATTATGAAAGAACAGTGTAATCGGCAAAGGTCAAAATTTTTGCGACCTACAAAAATTAACAGTCTTCAAAAAGTTTGCTTCATAAAGATCAAGACCTCAAGCATTAAACTGAGAGCACGAGAGAAGAAACTACTTCAGTAATATCCTGCTTAATCCTTTTACCGCTCGTATAATATTCCAGCGGTGAAACTTAGAGATGCTCTCATTAACTCGTCTTTTTAAACTGGAACTAATTTCGAATTTCTGCAGCTTTGTCGCTTCGTTGGTCTAGATGTCTTAAGCGTGACTGCTGAGCATGAGGACTTGGGTTCAATTCGTAGGTGTTATTGAGTTTTTCCGTCAGAAATTTCTAAATAACAGCCACAGAGTCTATATTTGTGCCCGGTTGATGGAAATGGGGTCGCCCTCAATAACATGGGCCTTAAGTTAGACGCGAAATGTGGGTGTACCATTACGTACACCTCTGCCTAACCCATAGGGGATTACACGCGTATTATAATGATATTTACGAGTCTTACTAAAATCTAAAAAGTCATATTTTAATGCTACTTTTGATGCTGTGCTGACTCTAATTGGCTGTTGCCGTTCCAGCAAATCATAGTTAAAGCGTGCTTGACCTTCTCATTTGCCTATGTAAAATCTTAATGATAACGATTTCGAAGAATATTTCTTAATATCTGCATAAACACAATGTTTAATACTTGGTCTTAGAATAAACATACAATTCAGACAGGATGATAAATTATCGTATCTGATATATTTTATGTTTTTGTATAGCACGCTGCACGATCGTTGTGTTAGGTCAAATTATAGTGCCCTGGGGGACACCTCTTGGAATTGCTCGGTGTTTTTGATAGTAACAGACGTAGATCTAGGTTAACAAGCTTTTGTTCCTGTATTTTATGAGCATATTTACTTTAGGTAATCGTGATAATTTACAGTTTTCGGCGGCGCGGGGCTAGTAAACACACATACCTGAATATTATGAAAATATTGTTTTGTAATTTCTATACCAAAAAACGTGTTTTTGTTTCAAAAAGTTAGACAACACAAACAATAAATTACACCATTTGTTGGTACTAAAATCCTCTAATAAATTATGTACATTTAACGTATTTTACGCGCCTGAAATAACAGCGGATCAACAAAATTCAGCGGACAAACTCAATTGTTATTACTGAGAATGAAACGTAAACCCGAGCTCATACATAACGTTTACACAATTTCACGTTTAATTCAAATGTGGGAGTACGAGTAACTCATCACATTTGTAACAAAAGAGCTTCTTTTAATAAACCCTTTTTGATATCAAACAATGAAGTCCATCAATTTAAAATTTTTACACGTGCACTGTATCTTTTAATTTTATTATTCGAATTGTTATTAACTACAAAATGTCGTAGGTTTGCCAGATGTGATTTTATTACAGTTTTCTTTACTATACTGTTATTAATTACGTTTATCACACTCACTGTCTCATTATTTTCATGAGTTTTCATTATTACGTGAACGATCTAAAAATGGAAACTTTCGATTCCCGTCCGTCATGCACCTTTATTCCACCTTCGAATTCCAACGCAAATATTTATATAAGCCAGGCAACCCGACTGCCCTCTCTTTCGACTATAACTTCTTCGGGTGCGATCACAATGTCCGCTGTAGCGGGAGCGGCAGCGGGTAGCACAGGCGCCTCGCTCACTCGTCTCCGTGTGAGCGTGCGCTGCGGCTCCCGTCATGTCCCGCAGTCAATGCGCGCGCATATCGCTGCGCTGAGTAGCGTAGCGGCAGCGAGCGCGATTTGTACACAAGCGATCACTACCAAGTCGCGGGATGATGGTGTTAAGTCTTCTTCGATGGGGCCGTCACTGGAAAATAATCAAAAGTTTACATACGCGGAAAAATGCCAAGTCTTATCACAAGATTACGCCGGTAATACCCAAAAGGTAGGGCAGAGGTATAAGTACCTAATAGAATACCCAAAATTCGCCTGTTATTATTTAAATCATAATATGTGCTAGGGAGCGAGCTTATTGCCTTCAAACTCCGTAGCTGCTAGTAAGAAGTTGCTGATGAAAATACCTATTATAACTGCCTGACTCGGGAATCAAACCCAAGAGGGAGAGGGAGTAGTCGTGGTTCCAAACGAAGAATTAATAAAATATTAATTGATAATTTATTTATTATATAATTTACTATTTTATTAATTGATGAAGAATTAATAAAATATTAATTCTTATAATAAATAAATAATTAATTCTTATTTGCCTGTTAATACTTAAAAGAATTAAGCAAAAGTGATACAGTGATCTTTATTAAAATTCTTTGCCATCGTATTATTTTGACGTTCTCTTCCAAATATTCATAGCCTTGTCAATTAGCAAATATTTTGTTACGTAAATATTTAATTTTGTTTGCTTTTGCTGGGTTTATGAATATTTCATCAGTTTGTTGTTTTTGAATCTTATTTCGTGCGTAAAATATTTTGTTAATGTATTAGGAATGTCTGTGCCACTTATAATTTTGTTTGGATTTGATTTTATATACCGGTCATTAGTCTAGGCATCATATTGACTTGCCAGGGTTGAGTCGTATTTTTTATCCGTGTTCCATATTTTTTTCTACATATTTAAGATTTAATAATAAGATCTGAAGGGCTACTATGACATCTTATAGCAATTCTTATTCCACTGAGTGAAAGAGATGGTGCTAGACACCCTGTATAGCTCTGTCTCTTTCCCTCAGTGGAATAAGAATTGCTATAAGATGTCATAGTAGCCCTTCTGACTCCTTGACTTGCCTGATCTCTGCAATAATTTCAACAGTTAAAAGTAAAGTTTCAACATTTTCGGAGTAAACTCGTAAGATAGGAGCAAAATTATCAAAACAAAAGAATATTTCTAGAAAGATCTTAAATGTTTCCGAATTCAATAAATAATTATTTCGTCTTCCAGGAAGCAATATTATTAGCAATTTTCTAAACAAACTTTCTTTTGCCTTTGCTGAATTAATTCTACGAACGATTATCTCCGCGTCACTTCGCTTGTCAGGGTTGCCATCTACAGTAATGGCATAGACAAACACTGATGATACCATATATAAATAATACCAGTAATACCTATGGATGTTTTTGTTGTGTCATTGATGTTTTTTTGCGGATGAGAAATCATTAAGTAACTGGCTTGGTCTCAGACTTGTACTGACTAAAACCCACCCATGTTCCTTCTTCTGCCCGTATGATATGATGGGTATAGATTTGCTTCTTTTTTCATAAATTGTTATTTTCTTTATTTTCGTTTATTTGTTGTATTCTTATTATATGTTTTGTCGTGTCTATAGTGGCGTCATTTGTTGGGCTTTATCAGAATATCAGCATTGTGATATGTTTGGCGTGTGCCTTAATTTTATTAAACTCTTTTTTTTCTACCTTTTGTACGGACCAATAGTAGTAAACCAAAAAAAAGAACGAGTTTTAACTCTTTACTTATTATATACCTTGTGTTAAGAATGAAATCTATACTAATATTATAAAGCTGAAGAGTTTGTTTGTTTGTTTGAACGCGCTAATCTCAGGGACTACTGGTTGGAATCGGAAAATTCTTTTAGTGTTGGATAGTCCATTTCTTGAGGAAGGCTATAAGCTATATAACATCACGCTACGAACAACAGGTGCTGAGCAGCGCGGGTGAAACCGTGAGGAACAGCTAGTTGAAAATGAAAACCAAGTAGGCGAGCAAGAAAAATTCTTACGATGATCAAATGCAAGTTTGATTGACTGTAATTACGAATGTAAAAAGCCCAAACCTTAGGTCAAAGTTAAGACACTGCTAGTCCTGCAATAAGCTTGTTTCATTTAAAAAAACTCACCCATGCTCAATTCCAGGTGGATCCAGGATAGTTCTGCAGCACTGCACAACCAGGGCTACCAGCAGGCAAGCTGCAGCCGCCCACAGCACGTTCGCCGCGCCTGCACCCGCTCCCGCCACGCCTGACATTGCACTCCAACCTCGTGACGTGTGGATCGAGACCGCTGTGAGAAATGAGGATGGTTATTGTAAAGGTGGTATTTTATTTTCTTAAACTAGGAATTTCTCCTGTATGATAATAATAATATTCTAAAAATATCCTAAAATAATAAACTCGTAAGATTGGAACACAAACAGCCAGACCCGGAATAACAACCTGTAGCTTATACAAGTATTTGTTCGATGCAGGGAACAAACCCGTGACACGCGCACCAGTCAAACGCTTAGCCACTGTGCCAACTGTGTCGTCAATGTGACCGTTGCAAAATTGGCGCTCAATCAGTGTAAAACGCATTACGAAACGTCACGCCATATGTACCTGCAAGAGCAGATTTGCCCAGGGTTGCGGGTGGTTCGAAAGAGATACCCTTCGGCCCCGGAACGTAAAAGGCAAAAGAAGAAACATGTTTGGGTTTTAGTCAGTAAATGCCTGACATCTATCTTGTCTTCCTATCTAGCGGAGGAAGTTATTACATTATTTTCGGTCAATAAAAAGGGCAAATTTGCCGGATTTACGCTATCCTACTTAAGGACTAACGATGTAATATAATAACAGTAGCTTCCGCCCGCGACTTCGTCCCGTGATGATCGAAAAATAATTATCTTTCTCTGTACAAAAATTCATCAACACCGGATTGGACATTTAGGCGTGAAGACGTAACAAACAAACAAACTCACTTTCGCTTTTATAATATTAGTAAGGATTGTAAAACCATTTAATTTTAAAAGAGTAACCATAGAGTTTCTTCCCGATTCTCGTCCATAGGAAAGGCACAATCCGAACCGTGCACCTTTTCTCGACGATGTAAGCCCACGGCTAGAATTTTTTTTTCTAGTCAAACGTGTAGATACACTTTGTAGTACATCCACATTTGATCAGCTACCCTACCATGACGTGTTAAAGCAGAACTTATTCCGCTGAGGGAAAGGGAGAGAGCTATGCAGGCTGTCTAGCGCCATCTCTTTCACTCAGTGGAATAAGTTCTGCTTTAAGACGTCATAGTAGGCCTACAGGTATGTTTATTGTCCCTTCTTTTTACAAGGGACGCTATTGCCAGCAATAGGCACGAAATAAACTGCAAGTTGCTACTGAAAAGTTGTTAAGTTACTCGTGGATGAGACTACCCAACTTGGGAACTCAAGAATTCATAAAATCAGCAATAGGGTTTACAATGTCTGAACCAACGAGGATCACTTACTCTAGAATAATTTAATTTCAAACGCCTCTGAAAAAGGAATAGGTTCTTAATTCGTTTTTTTTTTATTTATGTTCTGCGATTACTTGAAAACGCCTAACATTATTTGGATTTTTTTTTTTATTTCAAAATGTTTACTTTCTTATTAGACCCATTGTCATCAGGTCAGAATGTGATGATGGGATCTTGAAGAAATCGAAGGCACCCTTCAAATGAAAAGGCACACTTAAAGCGATTTGGGTTTTTTTTATAAATCACCAGAGTTATTATTTTTAATTATCTTTTAAACTACACCAGGCCAAAAAATACAATCTTTCTCCAGTGTTTGTTAATAAAGATACCAACCATCAAGCTATCTCTTGTAATACCATCCCTACTTTCTTTCCGCGACCAACCCTCTTTTAACAGGAAACACCACTAAAAGCCCGTTATCACATTTCCGTCGATAGTAGATTTAATGGGAATCCGTCATTATTTGTAAAAGGCGTTGTGTTTTACAACGAAGACTATCGCAATTTACCAAGTTGTTACTGTTAAACGTTATTAAAATTCGCGTATTTACGTACCTCAAAAGAAAAAAAAGGTTCCCTTTTTGGATTTCTTTGTTATCCGTTTGTCTGTCTGTCAATACCCTTTATCTCGGGAACTCGTGAATGTATCGAGTTGAAATTAAAACCATATATATACTCGAGTCTGTGGTCCTTTTAAACTCTGAAAAAATCCCTTTAAAGTTTACGCAGTCAAAAGATATGACCGTTTATGTCACAAGTTTGTACAAGACCCTCGGTGCTCGCTCTTGGCCGGTTTGTTTTTATTTAATGGGGCTTCATTTCATCGATTTACCAGATGGCATGATAAGGGATAAAACTTGGGCCTGTGGACGGTGAGCAATGTGTAGCTACGTTCCTTCGACTGCCCTTAACGTTCCGAGGCAGCGGTGTCTCTTTCGAACAATCCGCAGCCCCGGTATAACCCGCAACCAGATGTATGTGATAATCTTCTTATGAACGTACACATGAATTGAAAAACTCACATCTTCACTTGAACTTACAACCTCACGCATAAGAAGCGAGTCGTTTAACCTTTGGGTCATCACGACAAACCAAAACAATATTATTAAAATCATTTACTGATAACCATCTCCAAGTACGAATACATTTTCTTTTTATAAATAATAGCAGCCGCTCGGGTCGATCTTTAGGTTAAGCCGCGCTTGCCTAGGTTGGTCTGTGGATGGGTGACCACCCGTTACATACCGAGTTTCCTCCGTGCCTCGGAAAGCACGTTAAGCCTTTGGTCCCGGCTGTCATTTGTAGATCTTTGACAGTCGTTACAGGTAGTCAGTGTTCCGAAAGTCTGACAACTAGTTTTACCAAGGGGTATCGTATTACCCAGTACTAACTGGGTTGTGGAGGTCAGATAGGCAGTCGCTCCATGTAAAATACTGATATTCAGCTGCATCCGGTTAGACTGGAAGCCGACCCAAACATAGTTGGGAAAAAAGCTAGGCAGATGATGTGCACGAAGTCGCGCGCAAAAGTTATTTAGCCAACGTAAAACAAACGTATCAACGAACTTTGAACAATAGTCCCAATATTTATTTAACTTTATAATTACCTGTTCTGGAAGTTAGTTTGTTTAGCGTAGGTAGTTTTTAACAAGCGCCTGTTAACTAAGGTAGGTAAACTCGTAATTAGTTAAAAACAATTTAAAACTGAATAATTCTGAACTAAAGTTTATTTGGATTGGAACTCAAAATTTTGAAGTATTTTTGAACTATTTAGGCTCGCGGCTACGCCCGCGTGCTGTCGAAAAACAAAGTATCCTATGTCTTATTCTAGACCATAATCTACCTCTGTGCCAATTTTTATCAAGATCGGTTCAGCCGTTTTGACGTGAAAGAGTAACATAGTATTAGTAAGATAGCTGGCGCCCGCGGCTTCACCCGCGTGATATTGAAAAAAGGTATCCTATGTGTTATTCCAGACCATATTCTTTCATCAAAATCCGTTTTGACGTGAAAGAGTAACAAAAATCCATATATCCTCATGTAAGCTGACCAAGTTTTTTGTCTGGTCCTTAAAAGAAACTATAACCTCTGAGGTTGTTTCGGCTGTTTCTTCTCACAGTAATCGATTACAAAACACCGAACTTTTACACGTCGTTTTTTTTTAAACTAGATTTAAACTAGATTAGAGAAACCTACTTGCAAAATAAACTTCATTTATGATTGACTAGTTTTTGCCCGCTTAAATTCGGGGTAACACAGTTCCCCTTGCGCCTTATTGATTTGTAATAGCAACGCTAAGTTTTCCCTTTTGTCCCTCTTTCTCCCTCACATCCCACTTGTTTTTTTAAAGTTAGCCTATGTCCGTCTTCTGGTTCCCAATTATCTCTGTACCAAAATTCATCAAAATCAGTTTAGCCATTAAATCGTGAAGAGGTAACAAACAAACTCACTTTCGCTTTTATAATATGTACTAGCTTTCGCCCGCGGCTTCACCCGCGTTAAATTTGGGGTAATACAGTAACCCTTGCGCCTTATTGATTTGTAATAGCAACGCTAAGTTTTCCCTTTTCTTCCCTCTTTCTCCCTCACATCCCACTTTTTTTTTAAAGTTAGCCTATGTCCGTCTCCTGGTTCTCAATTATCTCTGTACCAAAATTCATCAAAATCAGTTTAGCCATTAAAGCGTGAAGAGGTAACAAACAAATAAACAAACTCACTTTCGCTTTTATAATATTAGTAAGGAGGTTAGGATACTTTGAACTAAACTGTAGGGCTACCATGACATCTTATAGCAATTCTTATTCCACTGAGGGAAAGAGATGGTGCTAGACACCTTGTATAGCTCTGTCTCTTTCCCTCAGTGGAATAAGAATTGCTTTAATAGGTCATAGTAGGGTAGCTGTAACCTCAACTGTCCGTTTGAATTTCAAAGGAATCATAAGATTATTGTGGGTGGCTTTGAGGCTCATTATGAAGGACAGATTAAGCAAAACTTCTTGTTTAATCTTGTTACTATTGTAAATGCCAAAGTTTGTGAGGTTGAATGACGTTTGTAACTCTTGCACGCAAAAACTACTAAACGGCACACGCATAGTTTATAACATGGATCTTCCGTGAGGTTAGTGTTTAACCTGGTGTCTGAGTTTTTATGCCGCCCTTTTTTGGGGTTGAAAAATCATCAAATAACTGTCCCCGCTCTTGCGGAGCGTGGGCGAGTGTCAGGTACTGACTAAAACCCACCGATGTTCCTTCTATTGCCCTTTATGTTCCGGGGCCGCGGTATGTCTTTCGAACAACCTGCAACCCCGGTTATGCTGCTCATAGGCCTTCGATTTGGCTTAACATTTCGTCAAAATATCTCTCTGGCATGCCGGTTTCCTCAAGATGTTTTTTTTTACCTAAACAAGTAATAATCATAGATTTACAACAAAACTAGCTTCCACCCGCGACTTCATCCACGTGGCATAGTTACTTTGGGCTAACGCTAATTTTAAACCGCGTGATGATAGAAAAAAGAAATATCTTTCTCTCCTCTTTTCTTCCTTCTTTCCCCCTTTATCCCACTGGTTTTAGCTTATGTCCGCCTCCAAGGTCCCAACTATCTCTGTACTTAAATCAAAATCGGTTTAGCAATTAAGGCGTAAAGACGTACCTAACAAACAAACAAACTTACTTTCGATAAGTAAGGACTCTAAATCAGAGGTTTATGCCTTGGGTTCGAACTCGAGACCTATCACAAAGTTGTCCAACGGTCACGCCACTGGGCTATCACTGCAAACTACCACAGTCATAGTTTACTTTTGTATAGTTAATACGATCCCATGTAGCAATTGCCGAACTCTGCACAGGCAAAGTCGCGATAAGTAACTGAAGATATAATCTTCGACGACAGGGTGGCGCAGTGTCTGAGCAGTCGGTTCGATCCTCGCACGAAACAAATATTTGTTTGACCTACAGATAGTTGTTCCGGGTCTGGCTGTTTGTGTATGTGCCTTTAAATGTTTGTAAACGCACCCACAATACAGGAGAAATTCCAAAGCGTGGGGTAACTTAAATAAAAAATCTCTTTCAAAAGTCGAAGGTACAGGTAATGTTCACAGTACCTGCTGCTAAAACGCTGATGCCTCCAGCTGGAATCCCAAGTCCCATGTTGAACTTCTGTCTCTCTTCTATGAAAGCTACACTGCCCATCACCATAGCAGATATACCGCATACGATCTGTAAGAAAATTAAAAGATTAAATACCAAATTTCAATCTAAAGCATTTCTTTTTATCGCCTCTATCTTCGGATAAGATTGAGGTTAATGTTAATAAACTGGCCAAATACGAGCCTAACTGACGCAGTGAGAGTTATGTTTATATTATCATTACTAGCTTTTGCACGCGGCTTCGCTCGCGTTAAATTTGGAGTAACACAGTTCCCTTTTGTTGATTTGCAGGTACTTGCTACCTGCAGATTTTGCCGTTGCGCCTTATTGATTTGTAATAGCAAAGCTAAGTTTTCCCTTTTATTCCCTCTTTCTACCTTTTTTTTACTTAAAAAAAAAATTGCTTATGTCTGTCTCCAGGATCTCAACTATCTGTGTACCAAAATTCATCAGAATCGGTTTAGCCATTTAGGCGTGAAGACGTAACAAACAAACTCACTTTCGCTTTTATAATATTAGTAAGGATAATCTCATCCATTTCTAATTCAGTGAAGGCAAGATTGATTGACTTCACCATTAGCAAGCTGCATACTATTGGGAACATTTAACCAGCACAAACCGGATGGAAGTACCTTGGATCTAATGTCTTAATAGCATTGCTGAGAGTGAAAGCTGCCGGAGGCTATTGGGTACAATTACATGGTACTAGGAATGAAAGGAATTGTTGAATTGATTATTTTTATCAGGGTAAGGTTGTATGAGAACAGGGGCTTTAGTCTGCTATTACAATAGTGTCAGAATGGTCGATCACTGATCGCATAATGGTTCATTTTGACAAGTTTACATACTAAACTTGTCAAAATTAACCATTATGCGAGACTAAGGCCCCAGGGTACCGCACCATTAACGACCTGAGGAAGGAGAAGAAAAAGAATGTGTTTGGTTTTGTAATCGATCTTACACATTTGGATAATCTCAACATGAATTGTAACTATGATTTTGTAAAAATATTATGATTTAAAAGAGTGTCCATAGAGTTTCTTGCCCATTCTTCTCCATAGAGTTCTACGCTTTGGAATGGGCAAGTATAGTACTTTTGCAGGATATTATGTCTTGTGACTGGGACTGTAGTAGCATCTTTCTTGTTTCATGACATTCAAAAGTGCCTGTAATGGTCTATTAGCAATGGGTAGCTCACCGTCCGTCTGTCTATTGACGACATGCCGTGACGACGGCGCGTTTGTGTTTTACGCGCGCCTCTAAAAGATGTCAGCTAAGCAGAGGGGCCTGTCAGGGCCACCGCCTGCCGGGGTTGCGGGTTGTTTGAAAGAGATATCTTGGCCTCGGAACTTATAGGGCGATACATGGGTGGGTTTTTAGTCAGTACAAGTCGGACACTCCCCCCCGCTTCGCCCAGGGCGGGTTAAGTTATTTCATTATTCTCATTCCCAGAAAGAGTTGAGTTTCAATCGGTGCGTTATGCTACGCAACGGGCGTGAAATGACACTCAAGTGTGAGTGTGTCGTTATGATCCCTGGCATACTTATCACATTAAAACCAGCACAAACCGGAGCAGAACAAATATCCTAATAGCATTGTTGGGGCAAAGGCTGCCGGAGGCTATCGGCTCCAATTACTTAGTACTAGGAATAAACGCTGTTATTCTGATTTTGTGTGTAAGTAACATTTTGATGATTAAAGCAGGGAATCTACTAAAACTGAAGGAAGGAAGTAAAAGGCACTGTGGGATTATTAGTTTTTCGTGTTTGTTGTAACAATAGCCTAGTTTTACTATATACTATCCATAATTATGATATTTCTCATGTGTACTAATTTATGTTTGTTGCTTTTTTACTCACAAAGTGCTGAACGGGTTTTAATGTTTGGCGTACAGATAGTTTGTAACCCGAATAAACGTTAACCGTTTCGTTTGATAATCACGAAACATTATGCGAGTAAAGCCTCGGGAATACGCTAGTTATTATTAAGAAAATTGTAGCAGAATTGAATGGAAACTGTTAATTATTGTTACAGTACAATGCGTACGTGCGTACGTGCTGTATCTACAATCTACATCGCAATCTTATGTTCTTTATCGCACGTTCAATATCTATTAAATGTTTCTACTGTCGACACGTACGACACGAAGTCGTTAGTATATAAGATGCACCTTTGGATAATTATTATAACCAGACTATACTACATCTTTTGTCTCATTTATACCTAATCATATACTGCCAAGAAGTTTGGCAAATTGGTGACCCCGACGAACGAATACGCAGCAAGAAACATGGCACAATCACCGTGCAAGGCGAACATAAATCAGCAAGGAACACTTGCACTTGGACGTAGCTGCTGGCACCTCGGTTTTATCCCGCATTCCGGAATTTTGGAAAGACCAACCAAGATTATGGTTCACGCAACTAGAAGCCTAGAAGCAAGGAGACGAATACAAATACTGTACAGTAATAGCAAAGTTATCCAAGGAAGAAATACTACAGGTTAGTGACCTAATCACTTCACCACCGACTACAGATAAATACAAAAACATCAAGGAACGTTTAATTGATTGTTACGAAGAAACAGAACAGCGACAGTTTCAAAAATTAATATCAGAGACAGAACTCGGTGATCAAAAACCTTCGCAGTTATTACGTCAAATGCGAGTCCTCGGGAGAGGAAAAATCAGTGACGAAACAATTAAACTACTATGGTTCAGGCTTTTACCAACATCAGTTACTACGGTTCTAGCAGTTACGGAAGACATGGAAATTGACAAACTGAGCCAAATTGCAGACAAAATAATAATGAATTCAAAAGTAACCGAAATATCAGCTGTTAGCAACGACACTTCAAACGACAACAATACAGCATGCATTTTAACCCAGCTAGCAAAATTACAGATAGATATTGACGCAATTCAGCAAGGTCAATATGGCTATCGACCCAACACGCACAATCATTTCAAGAAACGTCAACAATTCCCGATTATGAGGCCGAGAACAAACTATAGAGGAGCAAATCGATTTTGTTACTACCACGAAAGATTCGGAAAATATGCAAGGAACTGCATTAAACCATGCGGTTGGAAACCAATGACTTACGTACGGAACCAGGGAAACGAATAAGAGCACAGACAACGGCGAAACTCTGTGCAATCCACCCATCCAATCGCCTCACCATTACCGACCGAAAAAGTGGTATGAAGTTTTTGATTGACACGGGCGCAAATATCTCAGTCATTAGCAAGCAACAGAGATATTCAATTTTACAAAATGAACAATACACACTTTACGCTGCAAATGGGACTAAAATTAGGACTTACGGCGAGAAGACGCTTACCTTGAATTTAGGACTACAACGATGTTATAAATGGAATTTTATAATCGCCGATGTTACACAACCAATAATTGGAGCAGATTTTCTAGAGCACTATAAACTATTAGTCGACATAGCAGGTCGCAAACTTATCGACAAAGTTACAGAGCTGACAACGCATGTAACTTCAGAAAAAGCGACACAGCAAACAATTCGTACTATCGCAGTGGGAACGAATCCACGTATTACGCAACTTTTAAACAAATACGAAGACATCACGAAAGAGTCCTCTCTACGCAATGCGCCCAAACATAAGATTGAACACCACATTATCACTACAGGACCACCCGTCGCAGCTCGGGCAAGACCATTACCTCCAGAAAAATACGACATAGCCAAAAAGGAATTTCAAAATATGATAGAACTCGGAATTTGCCGACCGTCAGATAGCCCATGGGCAAGCCCATTACATATGGTAAAAAAGAAAAATGGCGAATGGAGACCGTGCGGAGACTATCGAATGCTCAATAGCACGACAGTACCGGACAAATACCCACTACCAAGATTAACTGACTTTACATACATATTAGAAAATAAGAAGATACTAAGCAAGATAGATATACGCAAAGCATACCACTGTATTCCTGTTAAAGATATAGAGAAAACAGCCATCATCACACCTTTCGGACTTTTTGAGTACTTAAGAATGCCTTTCGGATTACGCAATGCGGCACAAACATTTCAACGATTCATGGATTCCTTATTTAGAGATTTAAATTTCGTATTTATATTTGTAGACGATTGTCTCGTCGCATCGGACAACGAAGATTTGCATTATCAGCATTTAGAAACGGTTTTCAAACGTTTACACGAGAATGGAATAACCATTAATCTCGAAAAATGCGAATTTCTCAGAAGGGAAATAGATTTCTTAGGTTATCATATAACGAGCCAAGGAATACAACCTACCGAAGAAAATTACAAAGCAATCATGGAATTTCCCAAACCGAAAACAATTCAAGAATTAAGAAGATTTTTGGGCATGGTCAATTTCTACAGAAGTAATATTCCACGCGCAGCGGAAAATCAAAGAATTTTAAACGAATATCTACATGGTTCAAAAAAGAACGATAATTCACCTGTTCCTTGGACAACGGAAGCAGACAAAGCTTACGAAAAATGCAAGGAAAGCATGAAAAACGCAGTATTAACAGCGCATCCTTCCCGCAACGCATCACTAGCGCTCATGACCGACGCTAGTGCTACTTGCGTTGGTGGAGTTTTACAACAAAAATCCGGACGCAATTGGGAACCATTAGGATTTTTTTCACAAAAATTGAGCGAAACTCAACAAAAATATTCTACGTTTGACAGAGAGCTGTTAGGAATATACATGGCCGTCAAACATTTTCACAGATTAATCGAGGGAAGAGAATTTACAATATTTACGGATCACCGACCTTTGACATACGCATTCTCCCAAAAACCATCATCAAACGATACACCGCGACGGGTCCGGCAGTTAGATTTCATTTCACAATACAGTACCAACATCCAACACATAAACGGACGTGACAATATTACTGCCGATGCCTTATCTCGAATAGAGGAAACATACGTGCCATCACCTATCGATTACGCTGAATTGGAAAAATGTCAATCAACAGATAATGAACTAAGTAAATTACATGACAATAAAAGATTAAAATTCAAAAACATTACGCTTCCGGGTTCCACAATAAACATCACCTGCGACACGTCTACTGGAAAAAGTCGCCCCTACTTACCAAAGCATTTTCGCAAACAAATTTTCGATACCATTCATGGTATGAGCCATCCAGGAAAAAGAACTACGAGAAAAATGATAACCCAAAGGTATTTATGGCCGTATATGAACAAAGATATCAATAATTGGTGTAGATCATGTATAGCCTGCCAAAAATCAAAAATACAACGACATACGATATCACCTCCTGGTACATTTATGACAGCGCAACGTTTTGAACATTTACATATTGACATCGTCGGACCACTTCCGATTTCACAAGGGAAGAGATATTTAATCACAATCATAGATCGTTGTACGTCATGGCCCGAAATATTTCCGGTAGAAGATATAACTGCAGAAACAGTAGCCAAGACACTTTTCGAAGGATGGATTACTCGTTTTGGATGTCCATTGCGCATTACTACGGATCAAGGCCGACAGTTTGAATCAAGAATATTTGAGTCACTCTCACAATTTTTGGGAATACATAAAATTAGGACAACACCTTATCATCCGCAATCCAATGGAATGATAGAGAGATTTCATAGAACTTTAAAGGTAGCGTTAATGACAAGAGAATCCAACGAAAATTGGTTAAAAGAAATCCCAACAGTTTTACTCGGGTTGCGGAGTAGCTTGCGAGAAGACACAGGTTATAGTTCAGCGGAGATGACATATGGAACGCCAATACGACTCCCTGGAGGATTTTTTGAGTCATCAGCAGCACAGTTATCAACGTACGAAGAATTTGTAAAACAAATTCAAAAGGACATCACACAAATGACATCAATTCCGAAAAGAAAAAACCATAACCAAGCTATATTTGTGCATCCCGAACTCAAAGAATGCTCACACGTATTTGTTCGGTGTGATAGAATGAAGAAAGCCCTGACACCGCCGTATGAGGGACCCTACCCAGTAATTAGTAAAACAGATAAAACATTTTGCATTAGAATTAGGGATAAAGAGACAGTGATATCAATTGATAGATTGAAACCAGCATTCATGATCAATGACGAATCAAACTACGTGCCAGATTCAAAGAATTACGACAGACATTCACACACGTACACTACACGGTCGGGACGTAAAGTAAAGCCAGTAGTACGTCTATAAAAATCGCTGATCACACCACAACAGGCGTCATCAAATTCCACCGCGTACAATAGCATTATTATTTATATACATCAGCAAATAACTAGTAAGGTCTAGATCAAACTTATATTGTAAACACTATTACCATAATATTTATTTTTTTCTTTTAAAGGGGGGTGTACTGTTACAGTACAATGCGTACGTGCGTACGTGCTGTATCTACAATCTACATCGCAATCTTATGTTCTTTATCGCACGTTCAATATCTATTAAATGTTTCTACTGTCGACACGTACGACACGAAGTCGTTAGTATATAAGATGCACCTTTGGATAATTATTATAACCAGACTATACTACATCTTTTGTCTCATTTATACCTAATCATATACTGCCAAGAAGTTTGGCAAAATTATCAAACATTTACGTTTCAACGAGAAGATGCATGCTATTGGACGAATCAACACCATATACACGAAATGTACTTTCAACCATCTTGAAACCGATTAAAATAAATAAATTCCACACTAAAAATATTCATTCGGTTTCTATAGAAACTAGACAGACCGTGTCGACGGCGCGTTAGTGTTTCACGCGCGTTTTAAAGAGATGCCAGCAAAGCAGAGGGGCCTACCAGGGCCACCGTATATAACTACATTTGTCCGAGGCGCCGGCACATAAATGGCACATAATAGAAGGAGCATTGGTGGGTTTTAGTCAGTACAAGTCTGACACTCCCCTTTGCTCCGCCTAAAGCGGGACAACTTATTAGATGAATTTCCATCCGAAAAAAAGGTATTTTTTTACGGCAACGTTAACCCCGTTTATAATACTACAATATATTAGGATAGGTCCTAAGAGATATGTAATTAACTATAATATTACTAGCTTTTGCACGCAGCTTCGCTCGCGTTAAAGTCGGAGTAACACAGTTCCCCTTTTTTGATTTGCAGGTACCAGCTACCTGCAGTTTTTGCCCTTGCGCCTTATTGATTTGTAATAGCAAAGCTAAGTTTTTAATTTTCTTCCCCCTTTCTCATAACCCACGTTTTTTTTTATAAAAATTTGCCTATGTCCGTCTCCTGGGCCCCAACTATCTCTGTACCAACATTCAACAAAATAGGTTTAGCCATTGAGGCGTGAAAAGGTAACAAACAAACTAACTTTCGCTTTTAAAATTTAAGTAAGGAAGTAAGGATATTGCAAAGCGGTTGATGAACTCTTCACGTCACCAGAGGGCTGGCCTTCATTTTGACCAAAGAATCACTCATTGCCATCCAACGTGGCAATTCTGCCAGTCTTCTGGGCACTTTTCCTATTGACAGCGATGTAGATTTTTGACGCTCCTTAATTGTTTTCCCTTTTTGGGACTTGTACATAATATAGTTAGTCACACTAAATTTCTATAGACTGCATATTTTTGTTTAAAAAATAAATTCAAATAAATAGTTCTATGCTATTAATTTAAGTTAACAGTAAAGTGAAAATGTATTAAACGCCAACATAGTCTGTGTTGGGTGGATCAGCGTAATAGAATTGAAAGTTTCAGATAAAACTTTACGGAATTGGACCGGACCCAAAGAGATTATTATAATAAAATCACGGTCCCTTTTACGTAGACATTTCTAAAAGGTACAGTTTAGATATTTTAATGAAGCTCTATGATAACTATTCGTTGAAGTTTCGATTCGCTCTCGTTCTGATAACCCAAAGCGTTTATTTATGTTTTTTTTGGGGTGGGAAATTTTCAAATAACTTCCCCCGCTCTGGGCGGAGCAGGGGGGAGTGTCGGACTAGTACTGACTAAAAACCACCCATATTCCTTCTATTGCCCTTTACGTTCCGGGGCCGCGGTATCCCTTTCGAACAACCCGCAACCCCGGTAAATTAAACCACAGGCACTTTTGAATGTTATAAAAACAACAAAAAAACATAACAATTTGTGAAAGTATCGTAGTTGCCCATTCTAAAGCGTAGACCTCTATGGAGAAGAATGGGCAAAACACTCTATGGACACTCTTTTAAATCATAAATTCATAATCTGATAGGTATGTAAAATTCTCGTGTCACAGTTTTCGTTCCCATACTCCTCCGAAACGGTTGGACCGATTTAAACGAAATTTTGTGTACATATCGAGTAGGTCTGAGAATCGGCTAACATCTATTTTTCATACCCCTAAACCTCAGCGGGTGAAACCGCTGGGCACAGCTAGTATTCTTATAAAATCATGGTCACTATCATTTATGTTGAGATACATATACTAGCTGCGCCCCACGGTTTCACGCGCTTGGTGATAGAATATACAATATATATTTATGGATTGTAGCCTATATGTTACTTTGATGCATAAGCTATATTATTGTAAAGTTTTATTTAAATCCATTCAGTACTTTTTGCGTGAAAGAGTAAGAAACATCCATACAAACTTTCACGTTAATAATGATAAAAATATAGTTATACCTATATAATGTGAGAACGATCACATGGAAAGCGTCCAGATTAAAAGCAAAAATAAGAATTAATTTATTATAGATAAATTATAATCATCCGTGAAGGCTAAGCGTTGACCAGTTACGACAGACAACGCCCGTAAAATAAAAGGTTATTGCCAAATCAGAATGAATAAAATGTACGTAAAATCTAATGACATTTATATTTAAACTAGCTTTTGCCCGCGGCTTCGCTCGCGTTCAATTCGGTAGCGCCTTATTGATTTGTAATAGCAACGCTAAATTATCCCATTTCTTCCCTCTTTCTCCCTCATAACCCACTCTTTTTTAGAAAAAAATATCCTATGTCCGTCTCCTGGTTCCCAACTATCTCTGTACCAAAATTCATAAAAATTTAGTATACATAAAGGTTTAGCCATTAAAGCGTGAAGAGGTAACAAATAAACAAATAAACTCACTTTTGCTTTTAAAATTATATTAGTAAGGATGTACATTCAATTCATAACTGCTCTGTTGCTCTAGCGTTCACAAGCGCGACTGCTGAGCACGGAGTCCTGGGTTTAATTCCCGGGTCAAACAAAAAGTGATATTGGGTTTTCTATTAGGAATTTTACAGAAGCCCGGAGTTTGGTAGCGGTAAAATACCCCCGTGCCTCGGATAGCACCTTAAACCGTTGGTCCTGCGCCTGATCTCTCTCCGGTCGTGTCTTGCCGTGGATTGCCGTCCCATCGGACTATGAGAGTGAGGGAACAGAGTGCACCTGTGCCTGCGCACACACTTGTGCACTATAGGTAATATCTCCCGAGCCATTGGGTAATCTCCGCTAGGATTGGCTTCCAAGAAAACACAAAAGCAGGAAACACAAGATCGTATAAAAAAATAAAATATTTTATATCTTGCATTACAAAATATGTAAATTTAATCCTGATACTATACATATTGAAATATATCTTATTAAAATATTTAACTAGTACACCTTTAGCAGGTGAAACCATGCTCCAAAGTTTGTATATAAATAATCTAATTATAATTCACATTTTATTTTTTATTAAAAACTAGCTGTGCCCCGGCATGCGTTGCTATGCAATTTTCTACCTTTCTACCTACCCTAACTACCCTACCTTTTCTTTGCTATAAACTTCACGGAGCCGGAGACCTTTCCAACGAATGCAAAACCGTGGAAATCGGTTCGTGCGTTCTGGAGTTATAGCGTCAGGAAGGAAAACCAGACTTATTTTTATTTACTAGACTAGCTGTGCCCCGGCATGCGTTGCTATGCAATTTTCTACCTTTCTACCTACCCTACCTTTTCTTTGCTATAAACCTCACGGAGCCGGAGACCTTTCCAACGAATGCAAAACCGTGGAAATCGGTTCGTGCGTTCTGGAGTTATAGCGTCAGGAAGGAAAACCAGACTTATTTTTAAATAATGGATGTATATATTTTTTACGTTATTTATCAACATATTCCAATTAGTGGAAAGGAAATGGAATGGAATCATAAGCGCAAATTCCAAGTAAAATGAGTACAAAAACATACCTTAATAAACCTTACAAAGAAGCAAAGAAACTGCTAAGTTTTCTTCCCACATAAACGTTTCAATTCAAATAGCAATAAGGCAGCTTTTAAGCCAGTTAAAACCAGACGAGAGGCAAACACGACCTAAGCCATTTACTAAGTTACAGCTGTAAACGAACGGAGTCGGAAGGCAAAGGCAGTATTAATGAGTTTTATTCGAGCAGCGTTGGCCGTAGGTACTTATTGCTCAACTTTATTGCTTGGGCGAGCCACAATGTGAAGAGAAATAATCCGTTTCGCCCTCAATCGCTTTGTGTTAGGGTTCCGTAAAAAAGGAATTTATTTATTGAAGCGAGATTTCTTATCGCGCGTTTGAAAGGGGGCTAGACGGAAAAATTTGGGCCAAAAGTTGCAACGACACTTTTTGCTATAGTTGTAAGCCGTGTGGCGTGCGCGTGTTTCTCTGTCTGTCTCTTTCTTTCTCATAGAATGCAAGCCAGTTATTTTCATTTTGTTTTTATATTTAATTTCGCATTGTACATAATCCTTACTAATATTATAAAAGGCTAAAATTTAATGGCTAAACCGATTTTGATGAATTTTGGTACAGAGATAGTTGGGAACCAGGAGAAGGACATATATATGATATAATATTATAAAAGCGAAAGTGAGTTTGTTTGTTTATTTGTTACCTCTTCACGCTTTAATGGCTAAACCTATTTTGATGAATTTTAGTACAGAAATAGTTGGGAACCAGGAGACGGACATAGGTTATATACATATATTTTTATTTTAAAAAAGTGGGATGTGAGGGAGAAAGAGGGAAGAAAAGGAAAAACTTAGCGTTGCTATTACAAATCAATAAGGCGCAAGGGGAACTGTGTTACCCCAAATTTAACGCGGGCGAAGCCGCGGGCGACAGCTAGTAATAAATAATAAATTTGTTTCATTCGGTTGTACCTTGACACCTCTCAAGTTTTTTTACTACAACTTTATGCACAAATAAAAAACTGTATAAAGGCGGACTTAATAACTTAGGTATTTTCTTCCAGTCTACCTTAGGGTGATGCAGAGACAAAACACAGTAGGTGCGATAACAGAAATAAAGGATTTAGTTTCCGTACAGCAACGAAGTTTTTAGGTTTAAATGCCACGCACATTGGTTCAAAGTGTCTACACAGGCAAGTGGCAATTGCTTCCGAAATGTTTCGCACAAAACATACTTTAAAAAAAGCATATAATCTCTTGGGAGTAAGGCAGTGGTGTTTTTAATAGTACACCTACATTTCGCCGGTTGTTTTAAGTCCCATGTAAAAGGATCGAGCCTATTGCCATCAACCGGGCATTAATGCAAACAAACTTCTTCGTTACTACTGAAAACTTACTAATTTAAAAACTCAATAACACCTTGCTCCACCTAGGAATCGAATTTACACATTAAAAAAAAATTGCCTCACACTAGGATTTTTTCCTGTGTCGTTGGTGCGTTTACAAACATATAAACTCACATACACAAACAGCGAGACCCGAAACAACCATCTGCAGGTCATAAAAATATTTGTTCCGTGTTGGAATGGAATCCGCGACACGCAGCACAGCAGTCGATCCCTCAGCCACTGCGCCAACCGTGCCGTCAAGTCAATTGGTTTTTCATAACTCTATACATTCTATAGACAAAATACACTTTCATTATGGTTGTTCATGAAAGCTTCATGAAACTGATAGCGTTCAAATTCTGTTAAGGAACATTTAGTATAATACACATATGATGGCCATTAGGTTTTATGTGGGTCCACCAGAAAAAGAGAGAGAGAGAGATCTCTGGACGGAGCAGAGGGAGTTTCAGACTTGTGCTGGCTAAAACTCATCAATATTCCTTCTCTTGCCCTTTGGGTTCCGGGGCCACGGTATCTCTTTCGAACAACCCGCAACCCCGGCAGGCGCAGGCCCTGGCAAGCCCCTCTACCTTGCTGAATTGCAGGCCCTCTGAGTTCATTTTCAGTCGCATTATATTAATGCGGAACCCACCAACACAAAACTAGCAGACCGTTCCCTTATTTTTTGCTTTTACAAGCCACCATCACTATAGTTGGGACTTCAATGGCTTTTTACAAGATACGTCGCCGGCGGTTTGACGATTGCCTGTAATACGATTGAGCGTTAAGTAAAGATTGAGGGACGACTTAATCCAATTCGCGGTCTTCAATTTAGCGAGAGATAAAGAGAAAACCTCTTTTGAGAAGTAACCTTATTTAAGTGAAAATAAGAAAAAAAGTCGGTTGTCTTGATTAAATTAGTTCGCCTTGTGTTATACTGTAGCATCGTACGGATGAAATTTCGTGACAATGAATTACAAGTCAGTTTTAGTGATGTATTGTCTCCAGAAGCCATATCAATTTTATCTTTTTTGCTTTGGTAGTTTATGAGTTAACCTTACTAATATTATAGAAGCGAAAGTGAGTTTGTTTGCTACGTCTTCATGCCTAAATGGATAAACCGAATTTGATGAATTTTGGTGCAGATGTAGTGGGGAGATGGGGGAGAAAGAGGGAAGAAAAAGAAAAACTTAGCATTGCTATTACAATAAATAATGCGCAAGGGCAGGCAAAACTACAGGTAGCAGTAAACTCACATACAATAATTGTTCAAAGCGGGGATCGAACCCGCGACATGCAGCACAGCAGTCGATCACTAAATTACTGCGCCAACCGTGCCGTCGATATTGCAGCTATTATATTTTTGTTTCTGCATCACCCTAAGGTTGACTGGTAGAAAATACCCGAGGCATTAATTCTGCCTTTGTACATGTTTTTTTAAATGTCATGTGCATGAAGTTTTAATAAATAAAATAAATAATGTTTTTGTATTTCTATTATGGTAAGTCTCTTATCATATATTGTCTCCCTGGAAGTTTATGTCACGATGACCTACAGCGTGTATAATGGTTTGAACTTTGAACTAATTTCTGTGTTCTAGATCAAAAATACGTCATACAGAGCGTTCTATAAACAATGGATTACGTCATTCTATTTCAATGTGTTGGTTGGTACATGCAATACATTGAGCAATCAATCATTGTTTCAAATGGTTGGATATGACATCTCTGGGTATAAATTAATTGTGATTCAAGGACAAAACATTCATCAAAGAAGAAGAAAAATCTTTGCAGGTTGTTCGAAAAACGGATCACAAAAGGCCAAAGAAGAAACATGGGTGGTTTTTAGTCAGTAATAGTCTGACACACCCTTCCTCTGCGCCCAGAGTTAAAGTTAAAACGTCTTAATTGCAAAGGCATACTATTCTATTAATGAGTTTTTAGAGGATAAAACATGAATAAAACTGTCCGATGATCCGATCTATGTGTTTGGAACGGTTTCTTGTAATTAATTTGTACCTACGACTTGCAAGGCAAAACATAGTGAAACAACACAATTCTTTACACTATATATACACTATAACTAGCTGTGCCCAGCGGTTTCACTCGCTGCCCACTTAGGGCTATGAAAAATAGATATTGGCCGATGTACACAAAATTTCGTTTAAATCGGTCCAGCCGTTTCGGAGGAGTATGGCAACGAAAACTGTAACACGAGAATTTTATATATTAGATTACCTATGTTTCACAAATAAATAACTTTGACTTGACTTTGAAAAAAAATGTTCTGAAGAATCTGTTGTCCATGCAAAAAGGCAAAAAGCTAGACTTACCATCACTACTGACAAATTTCAGATGAAAAAAAAGAATATTGATAATTGCACATTAAAAACCTATCAATAAATCATACAGGTATACCAGCGTCAAAAAGTCCACAATAACCAGTTTTCGTACGAATAACGTATGAACCACGAACTTCGGCTTAATTTATTTACCAACAACCTGCCGTTACTAATTAAAAATGCTGACATTTTTAACCCTTTTTTCATGTAATTGGAACAGCTGAAAAGCCTTTTTAATTAACGTGAAATTGAGTGAATACATACATTAATAAAGAGTCTTACACGATACTACTTTCAGCTTATCGGTTACATTTCGGAGAGTGTGCGATGGAATTGCACAGCCTAATTCCGCCAAGCCCGTTCCATCATAGGACTACAAGACGTACGGCGATGCGCCACCGTTACATGGTAGACATCCTACCCACACGCACTAAACGGTTTGGGAATACCTTCATTGTGCGTACTGCTAAGGAGTGGAATTCCCTGCCGGAGTCTGTATTTCCTGACAGCTATAACCTGGGGGTCTTCAAGTCAAGAGTGAATAGGTTATTGCTAGGTAAGCGTGCTTCATCGTCGACCACATCATCACTTACCATCAGGTGAGATAGTGGTCAAACGCGAGCCTATCAATAATAATAAAAAAAAAAAAAAGCTGCGGTGTTTTTACAGGCAAATAAGGTACAAGGCTCGTTTCACTTATGTTTTGTCCATATATAATGAATACGTAGTGACCTACACGTAGTCGTATTTACTATAGATACATTCCATAATCCTTACTAATATTATAAAAGCGAACGTGAGTTTCTTTGTTTGTTACGTCTTCACGCCTAAATGGAAACCCTGGACTTAAAAAAAAAATTGCTTATGTCTACAGGGTCCTAACCCTGTAGACATAAGCAATTTTTTTTTAAAATTGAGAAATGTGGGAGAAAGAGGGGAGTGTGGGAGAGAGAGGGAAACTGTATGATTGTGTCTGTTTAAATGTCCGTCTTTCACGGCAAAACGAGCCAACGAATTGAAGTGACGTCAGATGGAGCACTCTATCTTTTCAACTATCTCCCTAAAAGTAGCCTATGTCACAACATAGGCTACTTTTTATCTCTGTCCCCACTTCTCTAAAATAAGGCGTGGAAACGAAGCCGCGGGCAAAAGCTAGTAAATGTTATAAATGCAACAGCAACTCGGTCCGTTACTAATCAAATCATAGGTGTCTTTTTTAATAAAGTTTTCTAAATATAACCGTCACGGTATGTAAACCTTTACAATTCGAAATTTGAAATAAATGGCATATTACTGGTAGGTATTACAAAACTAAATTAAATATAAAAAAGGCACCGTGGTCACAGTAATAGAGAAAAATAAAATTAAACTATGTAAATAATGTCAAACGAAAAAAAAAAAAACTGCCAGGATCACAATAATTATGTCAGTCTGAATAATGTCTGTCAGTTAATAAAACATCATTAAGAATAGGAAATTTTCTCTATAGTAATATCTTTCGTATGCTCCGCGTAGGATATCACCGTTTGCCCAAAGTTGTTTTCTATTCTAAGATGACGGAGGGTAAACGGAAACATGGCGGACAACATATCCGATGTAAGGACATGTTCAAAAGACATCTTGACGTTTGTACTATAGATCCTGCAGATAGGGAGTCACTCGCTTCGCATAGGTCATCTTTGAGATTCCCTATCGACAAAAATCCTTACTAATATTATAAAAGCGAAAGTGAGTTTGTTTGTTTGTTACCTCTTCACGCTTTAATGGCTAAGCCGATTTTGATGAATTTTCGTACAGATATAGTTGGGAACCAGGAGACGGACATAGGTTATTTAAAAAAGAGTGAGATATAAGGGAGAAAGAGGGAAGAAACGGGAAAGTTAGCGTTGGTCAGGCTAACTGTACTCGTCTACTTGAGGCCCGGTTCAAAACTACATTTGGTTCAACAAATCATATTACGAAAAATATATAAAGAAACTAGATTAGTTACCATCATTTTCCTGCTCTCGCTTTCTATTTGGAATCGGCGCAACAAGTTTTCTTCTTCCATTCTCCCTATCAGACCGCACGGGTTCATTTACTCCTTTCTCCTTCATATCATTCCTAACACAATCCATCCTTCTTTTCTTTGGCCTTCCTCTCGCTCTCCATCCATCAACATTCAGACCCATCACTCTTTTAGTAACATGTGCATTATCCCTTCTCATTACATGTCCATACCAAGGCAAACGACTCTCTTTAATTTTTTCTGTAAAAGGCGTAACCTTCAAACTTCCTCTAATATACTAATTCCTTACTTTATCCATTCTAGTCACTGCAAACATCCATCTCAACATTCTCATCTCCGCTACATGCAATCGTTTTTCATCCACCTTTTTTATAGCCCAGCATTCTGACCCATACAGTACAACTTTTAATTAATTACCGATGGTACATTATTGTGAGGTAATTTCCAACCTCTACGTGGACGTGGCTGTGGGCCCAAACGATATATATATCTACAAAATGGCCATTATTATATCAAGTAATAATCTTTTCCAGTAATATTGGTAACAAGGAATCCATTTCCACTGAAATTTAGCGACATTTTCCTTCAATGCTACCGCAGAATCTTGCTCCATTTAATATTAATAACACAAGATATTTCAGTTTCTCCGAAGTCGTCTGAGCTATGAATATTCAATGTTTGAGGTATAATTGCCTGGTACTCGACAAATGAATGATCAATCGATATAGCTCCGAGCATTTATTAAAGAACTTGGGAGTCTTCTTTTTTAATGAGCAATTTTATTCTTTATATATATACGGTCTTGATTTAATTTATGTAAATGGTTTTGTCGTCTGTCAGAGATGTCTATGTGATATCATGAATGTTTTTATCTATTTCTATTTTGTTTTTAGACTATCGTTACGGACGTAAAAAGGCCCCTTTTTACGCACTACACTTAAACTTAGTAATCCCCACCGTCGTTGAATTTATGAAGTGCCTTTCCAAGCGTTTCTTTGACTCCGCGTTAAAACATCGCACTCCCCTTATCGCAACGGTCGCTCGATACGAACCTTTGCGAATAAGCAAAATTCGTCGTCCTTGACATACTCTGGTCACTCCTGATGACCCTGCTACAGAATAAAAGTAGGGAAACTAGCACTTTACTTAAATTCAGAGGCAAAGCGCCGTCCCAGTAACTGTCCCATCCGTACCTTGCTACAGCCAGCCCCCGCTGCTGAGCAGTAAGTTCAAATTAGTCCCCAATTAATATGTTTGTCCTCCCTCAGCGACGCGCTAAGCCAAGGCTCATACCCCACAGCGGGTGTCCTTAGCCCTACAATAAGTCATTGCTTACTTTTGCAAAACGTAAAGCGTCAGGAATCTACAAAGCTCATTGGTATGACTGTGATACCTAGGAACTTGTAAAGATCACGTTGGGTAAAAGCCTGCTCACACAGGATCACTGACAGCATTAAGGACATAGTGACAGCCAAAAGTAGCCATCATCATGATATATTAAGATGTCAAAAACCATTTTCAGTCCAAACGCAAAAGTTGTGAACATTTTCTCATTCGCTTGATTTTGATACTTTAATCTTACTGTATCAAAACACAACGTGTGAGGTTCCCATGGAAATAATTCAGAATAAAATAGAATTTTTCGCAGTAACCTCTTGTTATCTCGACAGCTGCGGTTGCCATGGCAACGCTTTTTCCTCAACCAATATTGAAACTTCGCAACGGATGTGCATTTTGATATTTCTATTTCATTTCTAGATCAAATACGGGCTTTGTTTGTTTTGAGCTTTGTGTGTTGGTGTTGGAAATTAATTAAATTTTTGTTTGCCGGCGTTTGTAGCACGATGTTTGGAGTCATGGACTCTCGAATAGATAGATAGAATATTCTTTATTATGTACACTATACAAGTAACAAGAATAACACTAGACAAACTTATAAATAAGGTGACACAATGGGCGGTCTTATCGCTAAAAGCGATCTTTTCAAGACAACCTTTGGATGGATTTAAGAAGAGGAGAAACACGAATACAAGTCAAATTTAAGTAACTCGAATTTAAGTCAAATAAAATAATATGATCACATCTTGCTAATTAGTGGTCATTTAGGTAGAAAAACCGCATCGTTAAAAACTCAAATATGTCATAATGAATAAAGTAAGGAATTTATATTAGAAGAAATTTGAAAGTTGCGCCTGTTACAGTAAAATGAAAGGGAGTCGTTTGTCTTGGTATAAACATGTAATGAAGAGAGAAGAAGCGCTTAGGACTCAAAGTGTGAAGTGTTCCACCTCCACCATAACAGGTTCATTGGCAACAATAGTCCTGTCAGTGATGATGGATTGATCCCAGTATAATGTGTTATTGTAATAAATAAATAATCGAAAACTTTTTTTTATTTGTACGTTTTTTTTTATTGAAGTGAAAATTGTTATAGATATCTTATATTTTTCGCCAAGGGACCTATCCGTTTACAATGTTACAGACATAGTAAACGGATAGGTCTCCTGGCTCTCAAACTAGATTTTCACCTGTGACTTGGGAGACAGTGTGTTGGACCGGGTCACACATACCTATAGTACGGCACTTCCGATACAAATATATTTTATTTTGTATTTTAATTATACAAATATATTTTAATTATATTTAGTAGAATTGTAAAAAAAAAACGCTAGTAGAAAATAGTTTGTCTTGCTTTTGTGATAGTTGGAGAGACGTCTATTTCATGGATTAGGTCATCGCTTTGTGCAAAGGATGTTGGAATATGTTTTTTTTTTTGTTTAGAGGCTTTCACCTTATCCTAATTAACTATTACATCTAATTGGAGATAAAGATGCAGCAAACATTTTATAAATTTGACATTGATACACATTTATATGTTAAAAAAGATATTGATTGATTTCACACGTCATTTGATCCTAGATAAAAAACGCTAAGAAGTGCTGAAAAGCTTGTTGTTTCTTTAAGTTACTATTTTCAATTTTCAAATAGCTAGTCAATCTTCCTCTTGAATCACTCTATCTATTGTTAAAAACTGCATCAAAATCCGTTGAGGAGTTTAAAAGACCTACGCGAACAAACAGCGGAAGCGACGTCATTTTATAATAATTGAAGATTTTTAGATTTTACTCTCGACCCGACCGACAATCTGACGACCCGTCTTTTCAAGACCGAGTAACGGGTTTAAGGCGGTCTGATACGCAATCCTTTCATAAAACTAGCAATAAAGATAAAAATCATATGGGACCCCATCGGGAATATACCCCTTCGATTAAAAAAAAATTGAAAATCGGCCCAGTATCGCCGGAGTAATCGCGTAACAAACATACAAAAAAAAAATACTTGATTGTGAAACTCTTCCTTTTTTAAATCGATTTAAAACTGGCATACATCTAGTTGGATTGGAAGTTAAAACCAACATACAGTTGGAAAAATGATGAATTGCGAAGACAGGTGTTTATGAGCGACTGCTTTGAATTTGTACAAGACTAATCAGATAATGGAAAATGGAATTGTATAAAATCTGGATCTGACAGACAGATGTGTTGCTGGGGAGTTTGTTCCGCCACTTCTTCTTCCCAGCTAAATCACTGGGAAGTGGCGAAGGGCATGGCGTTTTTATGAGACTGTCTCTTGTAATGTGACGTTCAAATAGTGCCTAATTTGAATAAATGACTATTGATTTTGAAATTAATGTGCTAAGACACACTTGTGAGATAAAAAGATAAACAAGAAATCGTCTTTACGCCTCAGTGGACTTACAATCACAGTATTCTAGTAAAGGTAGCCACTCAATCAAATAGCTAGTAAATAAATCACATCGAGAAAAATCTTTTTCTTTTTACGGGCCTTTATCCTCAAATTAAGACCCCCAGGGCCATGACACAGATCAATAACAGGAAGACAGATCTTTTAGTAAAATGGATGAAAGAGGACAGATGGTGTGTCATTAGTCCGGATCCGTCGAGATGTGTTGCACAGCTTCTGAGACTCATCATTCATGATAACGACATCTATCATGTTTATTCGTAAAGTGACATTTTAGTCGTGAGCAATATCCTCACAAAATGTATTTATTGAAGAAATATATTCTACCATTTTCTCTTCGTTAATAAAAAAAAACGTTCCTTTTTCAAATGGCAGCTTGCTTCCTTGCTTGTGAGTACGTGCGTAACAGGTACAGTCAGCAAAATACATCAGTAACCAGACTCGTCAGATACCTACAGATAAATGAACATATATGTTATGTTAAATTTATTTGATACGAAACAAACAGTTTGATAAAGATTTAAATTTGAATTGAAGACTATTAACTATTTCTGAACCTCTTTATCTTTCTTGCTGTCTCTACGTACCGTTGATATCACTCTTGATAGCAAAGCGTGACACACTTTTCGCTTGATCAAGTCACGTGGCAATTACCGTCTCCTGAGGCCGCTTACTGAACAAGTATCAAAGAAAACCGACGCGAAAGTCCGACCAAATGCAAAGTATTCAAAACTCGACGCGGAAGTCTATCAAATGCAAATTATTCAAAACTGTTAAACCAAAACAACCACTCACCTGTAACACCCGCAGCCTTAACACCAGAGCGAGAGGGTAGCCAAATCCGTGACGAAATAGCGTGCTGTCTCTTTCCCCCGTCAACGGAGCCGCGGACTCCTTCCGTCGAGATAGGGCAGTCTGAAACAATTTATCAGGTTGAGCATGGATAGAGCGTTTCTCTAACAACCCGGATTATATGGCTCATCATCATCTGCCTAGCCTTTTCCCAACTATGTTGGGGTCGGCTTCCAGTCCAACCGGATGCAGCTGAATATCAGTATTTTACATGGAGCGACTGCCTATCTGACCTCCACAACCCAGTTAATACTGGGTAATACGATACGCCTTGGTAAGACTGGTTGTCAGACTTTTGGAACACTGACTACCTGTAACGACTGTCAAAGATCTATAAATGACAGCCGGGACCAACGGCTTAACGTGCTTTCCGAGGCACGGAGGAAACTCGGTATGAAACGGGTGGTCACCCATCCACAGACCAACCTAGGCAAGCGCGGCTTAACCTAAAGATCGACCCGAGTGGCTGCTATTATTTAGCCACGAGCTCCTCTTCAAATAAAAAAAAAAAACCGTCCATGGCTCAGTGGACGGTTTTTAAAAGGTTTAACGAGGCTTTAAAGAATTAGAGGTGGGCAATTTTTTTGAGGTTTTTTATTTCACCATGCTAGGATGTTGTGTAGGGGAATTTAAGAGAACGTAAAAATGGACATTTTCTTGGCCAAGAGCCACAAACAAAAGATAAGATAGAAACTGTGGACAAATAAATATCATTGAGTAAAACACTAAGAAACATTCTTATATATTAATCTGTGGGGTTACCACGACATCTTATAGCAGTTCTTATTCGTATGTGAGAAAGAGATGGTGGTAGACACCCTGTATAGTTCTGTCTTTTCCCTCAGTGGAATAAGTTCTGCTTTAAGACGTCATGGTAGGGTAGGTGATCAAATCCAATAAAAAATAACTAGTTCGCCGCTTTGGAAATACACTAAATTAGATTTAGAATAATGATATTTAGCTAACCATAACTTGTTATCCGTTATTGTAACAATAACAGAATGGTTGCCCTAAGAATGTAAAAAGGAGCAAAGGACGATGCTAATCAAGACGCTGCGAAGACGAGTTAAAGAGAATTGGTGGACCAAAATGGATATGGATGAGAACTGCGAGGGATAGGGATATGAGGAAGTTTTTAGAGGAGGCCTGTGACGAAAGACACACTGGGGAAGAACGTACCAATCAAAATATTAGTCTTAAGAGGCTTAGCGTTGCCATACAACGTGGCAACGCGGCCAGTCTCTTGGGGACATTGCCAACTGACAGCGTTGAGGACGATTTTTTTGACGCTATTTTTTAATACATTTATAAGTTAGGTAGTATATTTAATAATTTTAGTTTAATATAGAATATTAGTTTATTCAGTTCATTTATTTGTTTTTCTTACATATAATTACATTTTTAAACATTTCTTAATAAAAAAGAATAAAAAAAAAACATTTAAAAATATAAAAATAGTAGCCCACCGGTATCGGGAACAGGATCCAAGCTACCAGCGGTCAGGGCTCCACAGAAAGGAACCTCCTAACAATACGAGCCGACTCCAGGAGTACCGCTTTCTGTATCAAGCCCTTGATCCAACTGCCTAACGAGAGCCTTCTTAGGTGTTGGTCGAGGCTCTTGGCAATTAAGCCATTGGCTAATCCTGGCTACAAGGTTGTGTCTATGCAAGTACTCTCCGTTAGCTAAACAAGAATCGCATTAATATATCGCATATTTTGTCTTAAGAATTAACTGTAAAGAACTCAGAAATAAAGGCTTATTATTTTATTTGTTTTAAGTTGTTTTCCAAACTGTTTGCCAAACAGCCGAATCGGAAACCGAACAGCTACCCTACTATGACGTCTTAAAGCAGAACTTATTCCGCTGAAGAAAAGAGACAGAGCTATACAGGGTGTCTAGGACCATCTCTTTCACTCAGTGGAATAAGTTCTGCTTTAAAACGTCATGGTAGGCCTACAGTTAATATTTTTTTTGAAGTCAATGAAAGCATAAAAATATCATTGAACAAGCCTCGAATTGCTGTGGCATAACTTAGATGAGAGTGACAGCATGAATATAAGGTTCTACCAAAATTGACACATATTGGCTTGGAGCCAACAGTTAGTAAGACTCAAAATCAATTGTAGGCTAATAAATCTCCAAGCCAAACTGGCACTTTGCTTGTCTATCGTTTTGCCATCATAGTTTTATTTATTACTCTGAAAAAGAAAAGCTTTATCTATACGGGCGGGTGTGTAAAAAGAAAAACCGTGGTTCAGAACACAAAAGTGAAAAAGGAGGAATATAAATGGGGTTTCTGTGTTTTCGTGAAGAATCAGCCCGTAATTTTATAGTATAGACTAGCTTTTGCCCGCAGCTTTGCTTGCGTTAAATTCGGGTTAACAGAGTTCCCCTTTCCTGATTTGCCTGCTACCTGTAATTGTTGCTCTTGCGCCTTCTTGATAGTAATAGCAAACCTAAGTTTTCCCTTTCCTTCCCTCTTTCTCCGGACGGACTTTTTTTAAAAGTGTGATATGAAATCACACTTTTAAAAAAAGTCCGTCTCCAGGGTTTCAACTATCTCTGTATCAAAATTCATCAAAATTGGTTAAGCCATTTAGGCGTGAAGACGTAACAAACAAACTCACTTTCGCTTTTATAATATTAGTAAGGATATAATGGCATATAGGTATATGGATCCTATATGCTTAGTACTACGCATTATGCGTGTTACTAAGCATACTCTCCCCAATCCTACAAATAACCCTTAGTTACTTTTTATAGCAGGTTGCAACTAACTGTCATAAATTGGTGCCACGTTGTACCAGTCAGTCCTGCTTTCCGCGCATGCGTAAACCATAATCTACCAAAGCAACCGCTTGTTTACAAATATATTAATAACGATGTTAGACCCTCAAACAGTCTTTATTTACTTGAAATATTTGCTTCTGGAGAACAATTAGCTTCTCGGGATTCAATAATTACGTTAACGTAACAATTTGTGGTTTCGAAACTCGACTAGACTTGGTATGTGTTTAATTTTGTGCAGCTTATGTTTACAGTGCACCACGGACCCTTTTTGGTGTGACTTTATTGTTAGAAACCAACGCTTTTTACATTTATGAAACAAACACAAAAAAGTGGACAAAAACTTTATTTCCGTTTCCTGAAGTAAATTTATATTCCACGTTTTAGTGTTTTTTATTTTTAAAAAGATTTGATTTCAGCCTTTTGGTTTTGGTATGATGGTATCTTACACAATTTCTTATCGAGTATTGATTTTCCATTGCTAATAAAAGATATATCATTCACATACAGTAGAATTAAAAATATTTATTATAGAAATAACTCGACGACACGGTTGGCGCAGTGGCTGAGCGATCGACTGATGCGCCGCGTGTCGCGGGTTCCATTCCCGCACGGAACAAATATTTGCATGACTTGCAAATAGTTGTTTCGGGTCTGGCTGTTTATGTATGTGAGTTTAAATATTTGTAAACGCACCCACGATACAGGAAATTCCAACGTGTTTAAAAAAAAAACTCATAAACTACCCATGCCACATGGACAAAAAATATATGGGGCCACTTCGGAAGCGCACCCTTTCGATTAAAATAATAATATCTTTTTCTCTATCGATTATAAAATCACAATCGACAGATACACGACGTAAAAAAAAACGTACAAAAAAAACTGTCGAAGAAGGAACATTCCCCTTTTTAAATTGGCTAAAAATCGAGATTTAGTTCCGATATTGACCACGCAGCAATAGATCCATGCATTTAGAAAAAGTTAATTTTTAATATATTCTGGTATTTAACCTACTTAAATTGTTAAACAGTTGTCTTAAAATTTTGGTAAACAATTAAATATATTATATTACATTTAACAAATACTACAAATAAAAAAAGTAAAATAAACAAGTTGTCTTGGAAACACCCTAAAAATGATACGAAAAAGGAACAAGTTCCTATTTTAGATTAAAAAAGGTAAAATTTGTATTTATCTTCCCTTCAAAGTTTTTCGACATGATGCGGGTCCCTGAGTTTCTAAAAGAAAAAGTTTAGACAGAGGCGTTTAAGAAATCACTTTGTCTCAATCTGAGAACTGATTTTATGTTCAACATTTCATAGGAAGTGAAAATTGCTATTAGTAAAAAAGATTTTCTTTGCAAAAAAGCTCAATATACAGAAAAGGAACTTTCAGCTTTGAATGTGTAGCACAGTGCTCTAGTGCAAATGGTCGGTAAACACTTTCAAAATGATCTGTGAAAATCGTGTTGAAACAAAATGGCGGTTTTAGTCTCCAATGTTTCCACACCCCAAAATAACCGTTGATCTCAATACTACGATATTTTTTTCTAAAAGCATTTCTTGCTATATGTTTTTTTTTGTATTGTGTTTCAGATATTGAAACTCTCTTAAAATGCAGGTGGAATCAGAGGACAGCGAAGAGGAACCTCAGCCCGTAGAACGTCGTAATTCTTCATCAGAGACCAGTTATGAAGAAGATGAGGAGGAGGATAAAAAGACACAAATCAAAGAAGATGTGTCTCTTTTCAAACTTGAAACTTTGGTCCAAGCAGGTGAATTAAGTTTATTTTTTAAACTATTATGTTCACACTTAATCTATACTATAATAATTATTTAATATTATTAATATTATGAAGCTGAAGATTTTTTTTTTTTGAACGCGCTAATCTCAGGGACTACTGGTTGGAATTGGATAATTCTTTTAGTGTTGGATAGTCCATTTCTTGAGGAAGGCTATAGGCTATATAACATCACGCTACGACCAACAGGTGCTGAGCAGCGTGGGTGAAAACGCGGAGAACAGCTAGTATAAACTATAAAGACTGCATCAGTTGCTTACCATGTGCATTAAAAATATTTTTTAAAAGGGGTAGCACATCATGACGCTGACGGTACTTATGCGATGCTATTTTTAAAATTCTGCCTTGTGCAAGTTGACCTACTCGCGCACAGATGGTTCCGTACAAGTTTGCAATATAAATCCTCCTTTGCTTACATTT
Organism: Ochropleura leucogaster; assembly: GCA_958449745.1. Lineage (NCBI taxonomy): Eukaryota > Metazoa > Arthropoda > Insecta > Lepidoptera > Noctuidae > Ochropleura > Ochropleura leucogaster. Next base: position 17,848,726 of record OY288205.1, on the reverse strand, counting down.
AAAAAATGAAAAGATAATAAAATAGTGGCATGTCAAAGTAACGCACGTCATGAAATTGACACAAAATAATATTTACAAATAACTGCAATAAACCATCGAGATTATAATGGAATTTTATATTCTTATTTGCGTTGTTTGGTTGCAGTGCAAACGGAAGAAGCTAAAATGTCGAAGACCACCCAACCTCCACTTCGTAGAAAGAGGTTCATACCAAAATATGAAGTTGAAGGAGTTTACAAAGTTACTTTAAGTGAAGAAACACAAATACAAACAGAAACAGTTGTAGGACCTCATGTTAATGCCCAGTACCCTTGGAAATATGTAAGCAAAGCTAAATTGATCGAATCGATAGATATGGGTGGTGAATTATCAGATTTCTTTTCCATTCATGAGCAACTCGATTCGTACAGCGAAGACCAAGTATTCATTGGTTACATATTTGATGAATCAACCAACACTGACGACTTTTATGTATGTTGTACAATAGAAGCAAGAGAACATTGCAAGCAGCAATCTGACAAGTTTCTTAGAAGACAAGAAAAGAAATTAGAAAAAGCTGTCAATAAAAGACCCAAACCATGGAAAGCTTTGGGAAGTGACGCAGAAATTATCGGACTGAAACCTGTCAATCAAAGAGACTTAATCGAGATAGAAATAAAGACTAAGTTCCCCATGCATTACGAACCTGGAAAATTTGATGTTAGAGACACATTCTCTGTCAGGGATGGCTCTATAGAATTAATATCCAACAAAGAGAATTATAATAATGTTTTTCGACGAAGAATTGATTGTGAATCTCAGATTACTCCAGCTCTTGCAAACAAAGATGCACAAACTCAACTTACGTATCCAAGAAATAAGTGGACACAGTCTATTGCAGACGCTTTAGGTCAGATAGAAGATATTGAAGGTGGCGGAGACGTTAGCCAAGTGAGTCCGGAAAAAGAAGATGACGAAGAAAAAAGTTCTATTGATGACGATAAAGAACACATGCAAACAGTTGATGAAGAAGGAGTAGCCGCATTTAAAGCTACATTGGCACGTATGCGTCGTCCGTCTTATCTAAAAATGATCAACAAATATGTTACAGCACGAGAAAGTGAAATGGAGTCAGTAATAAAACTAAACACAGTGATGGATATGTATCATAATGACTATTCAAATCTAGCTAATCAGGTACATTCTGACTTGCTTGCTACCATGACTTTTGAAGAGTATGTATGTTTTACCGACGTTAGGGCTAAACATAAGTTTGTATCTTGCGCAACATTTCATCCGATGTGGTCAGGTATTGTAGCTATATCGTACGCCGACAGTACTCGAACTGCAATGAAGACACCTTCCGCCACCCGCCGAGATCCAATTCAAAGAGCTGTGTATGGTTTAAACCCCGTTTTGATTTGGAGTCATATAGACAGCTTAATACCAAAACTGTATTTGGATGCACCCCGTGAAGTTAAGGTTCTTTCATTTTGTCCTTTTAATGAAAATCTTCTAGTTGGTGGTTTAGTTAGTGGACAAGTAGTCATGTGGGATTTAACAAATAAACTAGAAAATGTTGAAAAGATTGAAATCCTAAGCGAAACGAGAGAAAAATACCGAATTGCTATGAACGCTCATATGGGATGGATGAAGTCTGTGGATGATAGGGCGGTGGTAAATGCTACTGTTTGCAGTAGTCTTATGAATTGTCATTTGAATTCAGTATCCGCAATCAGATGGGTGTCACCAAATTTTTTAGTAACACCTACAGGAAAAACAATTCCCGCACCAGATAATAAATTGTCTCTGCAGTTTCTAACAGGTTCAGTAAATGGAAGTATTTTGGTGTGGAATATGTCAGTTGACAACTTAGGATATGTTGCAGACAAAGTAGTCAAAAAATCTAAGAGAGTTGCTCGAAAACCATCAGGTTTGTTGACTGAAATATCACCTTTTAAAGTACTGGATCGCATTTTACAGCCATGCTTCAAAATTATATTAAGCGAAGCAGGTCAAGTCGGAACACATTCGATACAGAGTTTTGGCATGACTCCTCCAAGTGTAAAATATGTTTACACTCCAAAGTATAACGGCACTGGTAGAAAATATTTTACTTGTGAAATTTTAGAACAAAAAGAAGAGGATATGAATTCTGTTATTTATTTTGGTTCGCAACACGGTTCCGTGACACGAGCATCTTGGGAAGGCCATGAGTTCAACACTGGTGAAGCAGTAAATACTGAGTACGCTGACATAAAATTTCGTTGTAAAATACATGATGGTATTATAGTAACAACTCAGAAAAACCCTCTCATTGATTCTATAACATTGACAGTGGGTGGAAAAATATTCGCAATTTGGTCTGACAAATTGATGGGTAGACCAATCATATGGAAGAAACGTTCTTATCGTTTGACCGATGGAGCATGGTCACTACATAAACCTAGTATAATTTTTATAACTAATGATGAAGGGGGTCTTGAAACCTGGGATCTACTGTTAAGAAGCGACAAACCAATTTCTGTGCAAACACTTTCAGGGAATATGCTCACTGGAATCAGTCTTCATACTTTGCCATTGACCAAAAATATAATAGGAGTAAGTGATGTCAATGGTTCTTTCAGAATTTTTTTAAAACCACCGATATTCATGTTAGAAAACAAAAACTACAAAGCACGCATGGAGGCTATGATAGAGAGAGAACTAAAAGTAATGCAATCTTTTATTACTTGGCAAGACAATTTCATTAAAAAATACCCTCATATTTTAGAAGAACTAAAAAGAAAGGAAGCTATGCTTTTGGCTGAAAAAGAGGAAGAAAAACGTAAACAGAGGGAAGAGTTAGGCAAAAAACACGAGGAAGAAGTTGAAGCAAGAAGATTAGAAAAATTGAAATATGTCGGCCCGGAAGAGAGATGGCACAAAATCGTACAAAAATTAATAGAAAAAACAATCGCAGTAAAAAAAAGAATCAACAGAGCTATGTTAATAGAACATGAAAAACCGTTGAGAGAATTAGAAGCACAACGCTTAGAGAAAGAAAGACGAATGCTCGAAATCATGAAAAACCAAAAAACAATTTTTAATGACACTGTAGCGATTCTTTTCCCTGAGGCTATAATAAGGCCACCTAAACCAAAGAAAAGCCTTCTCTCGGACAATAAAGAGGCACTTAAGAAGCAATATTTGGAGGAATATAATCACACAAAAAAGATTGCATTAAAAAAAGTGAAGAAAAATCCGTATCTGGCAGAGTTTAAATGGGACGCTACTCTTGCTGAGGGTAAAGAAAGACGAGCTGCTCTTAACGCTTACGAAAATATAGTGAAAATGCATTTTTTGAGAGTTCGGGAGGAAGCAGGTGAAGTAGACTTGACCTCAAGATCTCCGCAAGAGGTACCTCAGAAACAAATAGAGGTTGAAGATGATGATGAGTCTGGGGATCTATCTTAAATGTATGCAGAAATTGTTTTAATATTGATATGATATTCAGTTTGGTAATTTAAACATTAGTAATGTATATCATTGTTAAGTACTATTTTTGTGTCGTTTGTGTGTTACCACTCCTTAAAATAAGTTTATTTTTTTTGTATTTTATTTCCTGTATGTCTCTAATCATTAATGTTTAAGTAAATTATTTTAGTTGTTGCTTTTTTTTCATAAATTATTTTGAATTCATCATGTAATTTAATATTTGATTAATATTTTCATTTTATTTCTAGATGACTTTTTTTAATTATCGAGAAGGTAATTTACGAAGTCCTTTTATTTTTCGTGTTTTTTTTTATGTTACATCGATAGCGTTAATAGATTCTTATTTTACAAAGATACCGATTTTCTATTTAGTTACCATTTTATAAATTATAATACTTCCTGAAAATCGTTTTTTATTCTTTAACGTTTGGTCACCGTACTAATAGTTTTGAATTGTAGAGCTACCTGATTCATCTGGCATTTGGTTAATTTATGAAGAAAACGTCGAAGCACCCTCGAAGCCGTCGCGGGAGACGCTCCAGTCGTCAGGTGTTGAAACGACTCCCGGCCACCGGAGACACGGGTCTGTGGACTGTGAGCAATGGGTAGCTCACCGTAAGTCCACTTAGTGACGACAGTCCGTGTCGATGCCAGCAAAACAGATGGGCCTATTAGGGCCACTGCCTGAAGGGGTTGTGTGTTGTTTGAAAGAAATACCGCGGCCCCGGAACATAAAGGGCAAAAGAAGGAGCATGGGTGGGTTTTAGTGAATACAAGTCTGAAATATATATCTGCTTACATTCCCGTCGGACACTTCCCGTAATAGGAAATGTCTGGCAGATTGACAGCTCGGAAAAAGTAACGTAATGTTTCTTATAATCCGAGTCATTTTTAGTTTGAATCTTTTTGTTTTGTATTTACTGTGAGCCAAATGCAAATAAGTTTATTTCTTTCACATAGGTAAAGTATTAAAAAAACTGTTTTCATCGTAGATACGTAGAATACATAAACTTTTCTTGTCATTCTAGAAACGTTGTTTTTTTTTTTTTTCGGGTGGGAAATCATCCAATGACTTCCCCCGCTGTGGGCGGAGCGAGGGGGCATGTCAGACTTGTACTGACTAAAACCCACCCATGTTCTTTCTATTGCCCTTTACGTTCCGAGGCCGCGGTATCTCTTTCGAACAACCCGCAACCCCGGCAGGCGGAGGCTCTGGCAAGCCCCTCTGCTTTGCTGACTCTCTTTGAGGCGCGCGTGAAACACGAACGCGCCGTCGACACGGCCTGTCGTCAATCGACGGACGGACGGTGAACTACCCATTGCTCACCGCCCACAGGCCCGCATCTACGGTGGCCGGGAGTCGTCTCGCGGCCCCCGGCGCCATGGGCGTCTCCCGCGGCGGCTGGGTTGGGCAGATGTTCTCTCCCTCAAACGCCCGGCCACCTCCTTTGCTAGCATTACTGCTTCGTAGAAGGTGGTGACCGCTTCCCTTTCCCTCTCGCTCCGGACCATGGCCTGAACCAGGGCCGGACGCGAGAGATCGCCTCTACGAGGGCACGACGGTGCTCCGCCCACGCTGGGCAGATCGCCACTGTGTCCTCCGGGCGCTCGTCACAATGGTGACACCCGGGCGCTTCCTCCCGCCCGATGATGTGCAGGAACCTCCCGAAACTTCCGTGTCCGGTGAGGACCTGCGTCAGGCGGTAGGTGAGGACGCCATGACGCCTCTCCAGCCACTCCTCAAAGAGGGGACTTACCGCCACTATTGTGGCGTGCCCTAGAAACGTTGTTTGGCACTAAGATTTCTCCTGTATCGTGGATGCATTTACAAACATTCGAACTCACATAAACATACAACCAGATTGGGATCAAGTCTTTGTCATCATCAGCTAATTACTCAGTCACTGCGCTCACGCATTTAGGCCTTTTCCAATGAAGTTCTGTCTACCTAGACAGAAAACTTAGAATGCCAACCGCTTCGATCTTTCCATACTCCTTTTTGCCGCGTCCACGTTCAAACATCGTAATTCAAATTGACTAATGGCAACATTGTATTAAAGTTATAAACAAAATGTTGAGGATATTGTTTTTTGAGAGATTTAAAACTGTGGCAAATAACTGAACTACATAAACTGTGCACGAGTTTTAAGAAAATATTATTTCTGCCATAATACTCTGTGTTGGTTTTTTCTTTGTATCACTATTTTACTCTTTGATATTTTTACTTTTTGCTGTCAATCGTGAACTTTAATTCTACATACTGGTAAAAACATTCTGCGCCTTGACTTAGATGTCAAAAGATTTGTAATTGTAAAAATATTGTACTCATTGCACTATAACAATTAGAAATAGGAGATTATAATAATTATTGTGTGAAGTCCTAGTTCACAAAACAATAATGTCGATTTTGGACACGCATCCTCAACCTCGCAGAAAAAGATTCATTCCAAAATATGAAGTGGAAGGTGTTCATATAGTAAATCTGAGTGAAGAAACACAGATACTCGTGGAAGCAGAGGTAGGAACTAATGTTAATGCACAGTTCCCTTGGACGTATATAGCCAAGGATAAAATTCTGGAATCCATTTTCTTAAGTGGGGAATGTTCCGAATTTTTTCCAATGCGTAGCGAGATAGAGAGCTATCCTGAAAATCAGGTGCTCATTGGTTACATTGTAGATGAATCAAAAAACACCGATGATTTTTATGTGTGTTGCACAATACAAGCCAGAGATCATTGCAAACAGCAATCTGATAGATTTATTAGAAGGCAGGAAAAAAAATTGGAAAAAGCTGTCCAAAAGAAACCTAGACCTTGGATAAATTTAGGAAGTGATTGCGAAATGATTGAAGAGCTTCCTGTAAATACAAGAACTTTAATGGAGCTAGAGATAAAAGCAAAGTTCCCCACTGAATATGAACCCGAGAAGTTCAATGTTCGGGATACTAACGCTGTCAGAGACGGTTTTATAGAATTAAAACCGTACAGACAGAAGTTTAATACTGTCTTGCGGCGAAGAATAGATTGTGGATCTCAGATTACTCCCGCAATTACTCATAGATTTGTTCAAACTCAGCTTAGATACCCAAAAAATATGTGGACACAGTCGCTTGCGGACTCCTTAGGAGCGATGGCTGATTTTGTAGGTGGAGGTGACGCTAGTCAAGCTCAAGAAGATTATTTTGACGAAGATGACGACAGAAGTTCAGATGATGAAGAACAAGCCCATAAATTACCACTCGACCCGGTAGGAGTAGCTTCATACCAAGCTGCACTAAAGCGTATGCGTCGACCTTCCTACATAAAAAGGTTCAATAGTTATGTTAAATCTCGAGAAACTGAATTAGAGTCCATGATAGTACTCAATACAGTGATGGATATGTACAAAAACGATTATTTAAATCTTGCTACACAAAAACATCAAGACACTCTTGGTACCATGAAATTTGCAGAATATGTTTGTTTTGCAGACGTAAGAGCTAAAGACAAATTTGTATCCTGTGCAGCATTTCATCCGATGTGGTCTGGTATTGTTGCTATTTCATACGCTGATGCTCATCCGGCTGTTATGCACGTACCAACGGCAACACGTCAGGATCCAATTCAAAGGGCTGTCTATGGCTTGAACCCTGTTCTGATTTGGAGTCACATAGACAGTTTAATACCAAAACTGTATTTGGAATCACCCCGTGAAGTCAAGGTTCTTTCATTTTGTCCTTTTAATGAAAATATACTGGTTGGTGGTTTAATAAGTGGCCAAATAGTAGTATGGGATTTAACCAAAAAACTCGAAAATGTTGAAAAGATTGAACTTCTGAGTGAAAAGAGAGAAAAATATCGAATTGCGATGAACGCTCATATGGGGTGGATGAAGCCTGTTCATGACAGGGCGGTAGTAAGTGCCACTGTATGTAGTGGGCTAAAAAATTGTCATTTTCATACAGTTACTGCTATCAAATGGCTTTCGCCAAATTTTTTCGTAACTCCTACCGGGAAAATGCTACCTATCGAAGATAACAAATTATCTTTGCAGTTTCTGTCTACTGGAGTTGAAGGAAGGATTTTGGTATGGAGTTTGTCCGTTGAAAACATAGGTTTCGTTGAAAGTAAAAAAGTCAAGAAATCAAAAAGAGTTCCGCGGAGGCCTTCAGCGTTGACCACAGATGTTTCTCCTTTCAATATATTAGATCGTATTTTACAGCCAATCTTCAGAATTGTATTAGGTCCATCAGAATTACCCTGGTCATATTCAATTCAGAGTTTTGGTATGACTCCACCAAGTGTAAAATATACTTATACGCCAAAAAATTCTGGCACTGGTAGAAAATATTTTTCGTGTGAAATTTTAAAACAAACAGAAGACGACATAAATCAGTTTTTTTATTTTGGTTCTCATCACGGGTCGCTTACACGGGCATCTTGGGATGGCCATGATTTCAACACTGGTGAAGCAGTGAATTCTGAATATGCTACTATACATTACTCCAGCAGTATACATGATGGTACTATAGTCGCTACTCATAAAAATCCTTTAATCGATTATATAACCTTAACAGTAGGTGGTAAAATATTTGCAATTTGGTCTGAAAAATTATCGGGTCGACCACTTATTTGGAAGAAGCGTCCTTACCGTTTGACCGACGGAGCATGGTCACAGTATAAACCTAGTATAGTTTTTATTGTCAATGATGAAGGAGGTCTTGAAACCTGGGATCTACTGTTAAGAAGCGACAAACCAATTGCTGTGCAAACACTATCAGGGACTATGCTTACCGGTGTTAGTCTACATACTTTGCCATTGACCAAAAATATAATAGGAGTCAGTGACACTAACGGTTCTTTTAGAATGTTTTTAAATCCACCAATATTTATGTTAGGAAGTCCAAACTACACAGCTCGCATGGAAGCTATGATTGCAAGGGAATTAAAACTTATGCAATCTTTTATTCTTTGGCAAAACAATTTCATTAAAAAGAACCCTCATGTTTTACTAGAATTAAAACGAAAAGAAGGCTTACTTTTGGCCGAAAAAGAAGAAGAAAGGCGTAGACAGAAGGAAGAACAGGAAAAGCAGGAAGAGGATGAATTAGAAGCAAAGAGATTGGAGAAATTAAAAGTCATTGGCCCTGAAGAGAAATGGCAACAAATCATACAGAAACTAATAGAAAGAACAATTGCAGTAAAAAAAAGAATAAACAGAGCATTGTTAATAGAACACGAAAAACCATTGAGAGAATTAGAAGAACAGCGTTTAGAGAAAGAGAGACGAATGCTGGAAATCATGAAAAGCCAACAAACTATTTTTAATGACACTGTAGCCATACTTTTCCCAGAAGCTATAGAGAAGCCAAAAGTAGCAAAAAAAAGTCTTTTTGCTGAAAGTAAAGAAACACTGAAAAGAGGTTATCTTGAAGATTATGAATATATCAAGATAAGTGCAGCAAGACTGGTAAGGAAAAATCCATATCATAGACATTTTCGATGGGAATCTACTCTTGCTGAAGGAAGAGAAAGACGAACTGCTTTAAATGCTGCTGAAGATTTTGTAAGAATTCATTATACGAGAATTGAGGAGGAATTTAGAAATTTAGGTGCAAATTACCCTAAAATAGTTGAAGAGGAAGAGAAAGATACGCGAGACGAAGAGAAAGCTGAAGAAGAACAACTGCTAGAGATTTAATTTAAAAGCTGTGTGGGATCGTGTTGATGCACAGCCTCAGTTAGGCCTTACTAAACTTTTGTTTATCAGAATTAATTATCAGTTTTAAGATTTGTACGTTTTATTGGCGGCTCTATTTTTGTCTGTGCACTGCATTCTTGGTATTGGGCACTGATATACAGAAGACCCCGTAGATAAAGAGTTAACCTATCAAATTAATGAGACCAAAAGGGGCTAGGTCTTATGTACTTCACAGGATTATGCCAATGCTGTAGAAAGTCATTGCAGAAATCAGTAACACTTTAATAATGCTTGCCACTGTTCTTATCATTCACGTCTCTATTTAAGTTGCCTTTTTGCTCATTCTGGTTTCAACTGCATCAACACTTTATTTGTATGGTTTACTGTTTTCGTCTCTTAGGATGAGTTCTATTAACGTAACTCAGGGAATTTCACAATCAACTGTTTCACTTTGAACGTTCAATGTTAGCTTTCGGACGTAAACAACCAATATTTGTCGACAAGCCACATAAGGATTAAAATTTTCGATGCCAAGTGACTCATTCACTCACTGGTTTTCTTGCTTTTCATATTTTTATGCATTATTAGCTGCGTACCGCGGTGTGACCCAGGTGTGCGCAATACGTGGTTAAAAACCATATTCGAAGAATTTGCTAATTTCAAAGGAAATTACATTTTGTCCTAAATTAAAAGCGGTTTGTGTTAATGCAGAATATAAGCTATCTTGATACCAAGTTTTCAAATTTGTTAAGCCGTTTGAGCGTGAAGGAGTAAAAAACAAACACACACACATATCAAATCTTTTGTCTCCATAATATTGGTGTTACTATCATTCACCTCCCGAGCTCAACCAGCTAACTCGAAGGCCTTTGCCTTTGCTTATGTATCTTTTTTATAGTATAGATGTCTCTTAGAATTTATTTTTCTTATTGAATAATGTTTTATTATTTATTTAATGTATCATTAATTAAAATTAATCATGCACAATTTGTTACGTTCTCATTATGTTATCTATTTTGTGATTAGTTTAAATAACTCAGAATATTTTTGTTCCTTTAATAATCTAATAACATTTATAATACTTGCTTTTATTGTATTTTTTTATCTGCCTTGCTACCCTAAACAGGATACGATTACCGTGGCTAAGTTTCAAAAAAATATTTTATTATGTAGACAATATATAAGTGGCTGCTTATATTTTGTTATTTTCACGAATCTAAATTTGTGTACCAGAATGAAAGAATGACTGAGTTAAAGTGATTTTGCCAAAAGTACTTTTAGCGAAACCTAGTCGAGCGAGTGGACTTACAGTGCAACTACTAAATATAAATGGCCTCGCCACGAGAATTGTAAATACTACATTAATATTGCCAAAGTTAATAAGTCTTCTGTAAGTTTTTTGAGAAAATAATTATATTTATTTAATCAGATATCTCAGTTGTTAGGTCACAGGATATTAAAATAATCATGAAATGCTTACAACCGTCATGTCAGCATGCAATTTCTTAGAAATAAAAACAACAGTAAAATACTAAATTACTTCTGAAATTGCGACTCAAGAGTCTCGTTTAAATCAAATTTATTGATGTCTGACGCTTAACTCGGTTACCTGTTTTCAAGAAAACTAATTTATGAATCACGCTTTCTTCCCCTTTTCATTAAATATTCATAACAGCGGATCGAGTCTTGAAAATTTCAATATCTTGTTATTTCCTTTGTAATGGCAGTACAAAATGTAATATTAAAACTCGTCGATCGGCAAGGTTAATCTATGCTTGTCGGGGGTAGACCATAGATGGGTGACTCATTGCATTCTCAGACTCCTCCAAGTCTCGGAAGACATGTTAACTTGGGGTCCCTGTCGTTGTTGACAATCGTTTCTGGCAGTTTGAGGCTCAAAGCTCTGTCTAGGTCTCTGACGGGAATATCGTGTTGCCCAGTATTGTATAACGGGCTGGTGTCCGCAACTCCACGTCTGAGGCGCGTATTTTGCGTATTGGTGGGAATATTATTCGATCCACCCCAGTTTCACGAGAAACGCCAGCAGCGCCTTGGCGTTGCTGACGATCTCGCGAAGAACCCAGTAATTTTTTTGGGGTAACCAGATAGGTCGCTTGTATAAAATTTTCGAGCTGTAATTGTTACCAAACTCCTTTGAAACGGCTGGACCGATTTTTATGACATTTTGTGTGCATATCGGGTAGGCTAGAGAACCGGTTTCAACATTTATTTTTCAAAACCCTCTCCAGAACAAGAGCTGAACAGCGAGTATAGGCAGAGCTAGTGTAGATATAAAATTTCTACTGTTTAGCAAAAATTCAAAACGAATTCAAAGCTTGGTTTTAATTTTTGCGGAAAAGTTTATACGTTCAATTCTAGTTTTCAGTCAAATCCAGAAGGGATATATATATGACATCTTATAGCAATTCTTATTCCACTGAGTGAAAGAGATGGTGCTAGACACCCTGTATATCTCTGTCTCTTTCCCTCAGCGGAATAAGAATTGCTTTAAGAGGTCATAGTAGGGCTACTGAACAAATTATTGCCATGTAATAAGTTTATTTTCATGTATGAAGTTTTTATTAGATGGAAAAGCAAATAATGTACTTTATTCAATTAAGTTCAAAAGGTGGCACATAAAACCAGAAAAACAAATCTACTAGGTTGACAATCCACTAACGAAGGATCTTATCACGAAATTCGCACATTTGCTTTGTAAAGAGCGGGCCAGCCATTGGTCCTGAATAAATACTTCATTTAGAGAACATGTGGACCAA